>JAPQRQ010000028.1:19414310-19466473 GCA_037367365.1 Apogon talboti | reverse complement strand
CCCTCTCCCTGTCTCACCTCCATCTCCCACCCTCTCTTCATCTCAGACCCTCATTCTCATTCCTCTCTACCTCTCTCCATCTCTGTGTGCGCTGGCAATCTCCAAAACACATTAGCATACACTTGGTATTCCAGACAGGCGAGGGGTGAGAAAAAAAAAATGAAGAAATATAAAAAACAATTTAACAATAATAATGACGCTGATGATAAAATTAATTATGCCCAGGGATGGTGGATGAGAAAAAAGAGAAGGAGGCCTCGGCAGCAGTCGCTCACTTAATTTGATTCCCAGACGCTGGCGGATATCAGGTGCCATTTGACAAGCAGACACAATGAGTGTGTACTGCGAAATCTCTTCATGGCTGTGTCTACGTATGTGTGAGTTGCATGTGTAAGCGCCTGCATGTCATCCTCAACAAAGGTGCTGTTACAAGCCTCTAAGACAACACATGGGGTAGTTCTTTTTCTTTCTCACAGTATGTGTTCATAGTGACACTGTGTATGATGGCACACCCTGCAGACAACACAGCAAATGTACATGTGGGCATGCGTATATACGAGCCCAACCACATGTCTGCCTGCACATCCCTGCTTGAGAAGACTGAGAAACAAAATAAATCCTCCTTGTCAACTGCAAACCACATCTGTAGCCTGCACCGGCACAAAACTCTGCAAACATGTTGCAGTGAGTGATGTCGCCTCCATCTACCAAATGTAGATTTTCCACAACATGTTTTTATTTCCTTAGTCTTCTGAAACATGCAGCCTCTCCCCGGGGACTGTGATTGACACACAGGCTTTAGGGATACGAGTCAAGCATGACTGGCTCTCTTGGGGGGTTAACATTTTAGAGTATTTTTCTCCATTACTATTAGCTGTAGCTATGTCTTTAGTAGCAAAGCTGTCTCTGCTGCTATAGTAACTCATCTTATTAGGATAAACGGTGAGATCATCCTGGGTGGGGTCTGTTTCAATCTGCCTCCATCTCATGTTGCATTATCATGCCTGTCATCGTGCATGTGCCACACTGTATCCCTTTGTGTTATTTACACAGTTAGCACATACAGATTTCCCTTCATAATTCCAGAACTGCACTGTGAAGAAGAAGAGTAATAAAAACATCCTTATCTTTTTTATCTGGAAAATCTTTCAGGTTTGGACTCTCACTCTCTGTCTTACTCTGTGGGTATCTTTACATCCGTGTGTGTGTGTGTGTGTGTGTGTGTGGAAGAGAGAGAGAAGAAAGATGAGAGTGGGAGAACGGGTAAGGTGGGGGCTTGATAGAACTGAAAGGGGGCAGAGACTGGTGGCTGCATTGATTTAATTTGCGGAGGTTTGCACGACGGCGAAGCATCCCTTTTAACGATCACTAAATTGTTTTCTGACAGAACCCCACCAAGCAATTTCTCCCCCCCGACATTTGATTTACATATGATCTTTAAACACCGCCGAGGCCACGCTAGCTATTTGGTTATCATTCAAATCACTCTCCTCTGTGTCACACTCTGGGATAGGTCACTCTCCTCATGCCGGCTCCTGAGACGAGACGGCAGAGAGGGAAAAAGAGGAATGTATAACTAATGAAATAAATTGATTAAGGGGCAAAATCAATTGGTTTGCAGGCCGCAATGAGGATCTAGTGCTTAATTTAGCATGGACCCTGTAAGCCTAGGCATTAGCAGCAGAAAGGGAACTGAAAATCTAATTGGTGCTAAATGAAGTAGTGTACAGTAATGGGCATAGGGACACTAAGAGGGGTTCCCATCTTTTCCCATTTTGGAGCTCCAATCACCACCCTCTTTGAATGCACTCAAAGCACAGCTCAACTTTGATTCTCCCTAATGCATTTAATAAGCCTAGTTTATTGGACTGAAGGTACGAGACACACAGAGAGAGAGAGAGAGAGAGAGAGAACATTTGCATGTCTTTGAAGAATAAAAGAAGTGCCCCCTTTAACCTAAGAAGTAAGAATTGCAGAAATGTGAGCATGCTGATGGATAGTAATTATTGCAGCAATTTTTTTTTTCTGAAAACGTATGAAATATCTTGACAGAGGTAGGTAAATGAAATTCAGATGTATTTCTGGGTCCGCCTGACCCAAACCCTAGATTTCATTTCTTTCCCAGAATTGCATGATATATAGAAGAACTCGCACAAGCGTCAGAAAAACATCAACACATGCACATCCGACACGCTCTTATGTTTGAATGACTGTAAAGGTGTTACCAATAGACATACATGTGTACATTCTATAGACAATGATCACAGTCGCATGCTTTCAGTGTTTTATAATAATGGAAAGAAGCCATCATTTTTAGTATTGTTTAGCTTTATAAAACATATATTAAAAAGTCTATTGGCTGTTGCTCATACAACAAAGCAGGAGAAAGGTTAAGTTAAGTTTAAACCAATTAGAGTCCCGCTGAGGATGACGAGGTCCTCCTGCACACTGGCACAATTAAGGATGATCTTTAAGATGAGAGGCACTGCTAGACAAAGCTCTCCCCGTCAAAATGGAGTAGCTCTAAAGCACAGCGACAAAATGACATTATGTGTCTGCTTGTTCTACACCCTGGTTAATGTAAAGTGAGGTTCTGACATTAAGAGGAGTCATTTTAAATGTGCTGCTGCATGTTCCTGTGGGGCCTATTTCATGTTGACTCCTCGAGTACATTTTGAATGTTAGCTTTAAATGGGAAGAAACTACAACTATACATATTTTCCATGACAAATTTCTCCTCAGCGTTCAATAGCAAAAGAATTGTAATCTACCTGCTTTGCACCGAGATAAAAAAAATGTAAAAAAATCAAGAACTAGCTCTTAAGATGAACAACAAGTTCAGGATGTCAACAGGATGACAAAAAAGCATCAAAATATGGTTCATTATATTTAGATGATTCCTCCCTGTAAAATATAGTCCCAGATGTATTGGAAAATATTCCCCGATGTATTACTATATGATAAATAATGACTTTCTTGTGGTTCAGGAAAGTCTAGATGAAGTGTGCACACTAGCTTCAATCTAAAGCTGGCAAATTTGTGACCGAGTAATGGGGGGCCAGCGTCAATAAAATTCATAGGTTGTGAAGAAATAGGCATTGATTTTTTCCCCCTTTCTCTGTCTTTTATGCATGTGTTCCACCTTCTTTACCTTCCCTGGACTGCTTTTTACAAGACAGGTTTTAGTGAGTCACCATAAAAGCAATGAGGAGCTACTTACGTAAGTGCACAACAGGGACAGACCCCTGTAAAGATCATCAACAACCTTTCTCAGCCTTCACATTCTTTTAGAGAGTGAGAGAGAGAGAGAGAGAGAGAGAGAGAGAGAGAGAGGAGTGGGATATAGGAATGTCAAAGAATGATAGTAAATAAAAATGAAGGTAACTATGAAAAAGCCGTTTTCTAAATCCAGCCTTTTAGTACCTCAGTCATGTTTCACATGCAGGGTTGCATCTGGAGCGATAGGGAGGGTTCCAGCATGTGTTTTTTTTTTCACATATAGAGGCAATAAACCACCTGGGAGTTATCTAAAGCAGACCATGAGCAGCATGATTAAAACTGGTGAAGGAGAGTTTGTTTCCATCTTTTGTGATTACAAATGGAATTGTAACTTGTAAATTGCTTTCCTTTAGAGCTGGGCACTCTTTCTGCTTAAGCTGCCATGAGACATTTCCAGATAAGGCTTTTCCATCCAGATGTCTGTAGAGAAAGTAAATAATCACAGATTTGGAGCTGCAGAATTAGATGCCAGTAAAGCACTCTCCATATTTTAAAAAATCACCTAATGAATGTTTTACTTTCATTTTTGTTTGTTTTAAATTAACTTTGCATCTCAAATGGTTGCATATGCTTCCAGTAACGTGTAGACCTAATATGACTCAAGGCAGCACATCTTTGAGTTAAAGCGTTTTAACAATTGCACCACTCTGTCCTCTCCCTGAAATAACTCTCAGAGATGATTAAAATCAACATAAACAGTGACTAAGAATGGAAGTTATTGAACATGCATTCATGCTTACTGTATGTATTGCAATAGTGATTTTGGTGAATTATGGATTAGATTATACTGTCTGTCATCTAAGGGAGTTGTATAGCTGATTGAATGTGTCTTTTTAAATATATATATATTTATTGGAATAAAATAATGAATGATGCAGAGAAATATGTCAAGCTATTTAGATGGAGAGAGAAGGAGAGAGGGGGAGAAGGATGCTATTACAAGTGGCTCAGAGTAGGAGAGTTATCAAAGTGGCTCTATGCATGTGAATGAGTCTATTGATCCTGGGGTGGATCGATGCTGTATTTATAACACAGGGGAAGGCTGAATCAATGCATACTTAATGTGTAAAAAGGCGGGGATGTTGGGGCAGGGGTGCAGGATGAGGGCAGGAGGTGGGAGGAGACGAGGGGTGTGAGGATGGAGAGGTGGAGGCTTGTTAAATAACCACCGTTTACATTTTCTGTTTACTCAGCACTAGTGGGTCGGTGTGTTTGGAATGTTTTAGTGCAAGAGGTTATGCGCCTCTCACATCAGAGCCTGTTATTCTGATGAGCTGTCAATCAAAACTCCGTTTTACGCACATGTCCTCGAAGGGATAGTTCAGCAAAAGCCTACACCTTTACTGCAGAGTAAGACGCAAAGTGAAACTTCAGTGACCACACAGTCCAATCTACTAAAATCTACAAAAAAAATAACATTTTGCTTCCTTTCACAGAGCAGCACTCCTTGAGTACTTCTGCAGCAGATGCAATTGTCGTCCGTGTTGGAGGAGGCTCTCAAGAAAGGCCTCCAGTCTTCCCTTTCCACATGTTTATGCCATACAAAACAATTAGCATTTTAATTGTTTTATGTTTTCTTTCATTTGTTCCTCTTTGTTTTCTTCGTTCCTGCATGGGTGTATGCCTGTAAGGGTGCATAATTACAATAATACAATCTAGTTGGAGAAACATTTCCTATGAATGAATAAGTGAGTTTTTTATCATCTTGGATTATCACTGACTAATTCATTTTATTTTAATTCTTACTTAACGCTGCAAATTAATTTAAATTCAGTTAACTTAGTGTTTCAAAATAAGTGAAAAACATTCATAAAGACAGTGTTATGTTTTATGTTTTTCATCTGAAAGAGAGGATGAAACTCTGTGGTCAACTTTAATTCTTGGTTGCCTTTGAAGAAGGAAATTGCAATGTAACCGGCTTTTACTTCCCTACGGACGCATCAGATGTTGACGGCTGGAGTGGAGCTCAAGCATCATGTCGTGTCGAGGTTCTTCAGTTCAAAGTGCTCCCAGAGAACACATAACATTTTACTGCTTTCTCCTGGCTGGGAAATTTTTGGTAAGCATACTCCTGTGGGTCTGATTTGGTTTTTGACTTTTATTGCATCCTACTGAAGACTGAGAGAGCGGACTCACTTGCTGCCTGTTGTAAACACATATGCAGGTGGACACACACACACAGAACATACACACAAGCTGTTATTTATAGCAGGCAAGGACTATATGGAGAGTTTTCTAGACCTTTGTCTGAAATGTCATCTTTATTATCAGCAGAGGGGGACAACCAGTGTTAAAAGCTGTTGTGTTTCTGACAATGACCGTGACCTCAGGCATAAAAGTCATTAAACTAGCCGTGCATCTTGGTTAATTAAAGGTTAAATCAATACAGCAAAGGGGCCTTGAAGCCTAAATAACACCGTGACGTTAGACTTATACTGCAAAAGGGTTAAGGCGCCAAATATGACCAACATAAACATCTAGATTGGATACATTTACAGTATTTGGCGTTATTGCACTTCATAAAACAACATGACTGTAGCCTTGAACAATGCCACAGTGTTCCATCAAACACATCCAAGACTACATTGGATGACTTTCATTTGACGCAGTAGTGGAGAGACGCCTTGAGAAGTCATCGCATCTGTCGCTGTAAGGGCTCGGGCCGAGGCGAGCGGTCTGGCCATCCGGCAGGTGCTCTGCAGGACGGCTATTTTGCTGAGATTTATGTACCTGGAAAACTACGGAGGGGGTTCATGGAAAGCTTACACAGTCGGAAATCTGTGTCAGTTGTGAATTTTCATTTCCATATGTGAATGACTAACTCAGAGATGTCACACATACGGCCCATGGTCCAAAACTGGTCCTCCAAACGGTTCGATCCAGCCCACAGGTCCAAAAACTACACAGAAGACATTAACAGTCACTGAGTCTTGAAAAGTTATTTTCATCATAAAGTTAAATGTTATATTTTTCAGTTCTAGATGCCAGTTACTAAACATTTTGCGCCTTTGTAGATCCAATGTTGTTGTGTAGTTGTGACGCACATATGTAAATGATGAGCTGAAATGTAATATTGTTAAAATGATGCTTATTTTCCTTTAAAAATTTCTGGTTGTTCATGGGTGTTCAGGTTTTTACAGTTTTCGTGAAATCATTCTTATGCTGGAATTTTTCTTTTTTGCCCTACAACAAAGTGCATAATAACTTAATAATGACAACTCCAAATTTTTCTTTTATTTCATTTGAGATTAAATTAGGCTGTTTGTGCCCCCTGAACTAAAATGAGTTTGACAGTCGTTGACTAACTTCTGCTTATAATAGGGATGTTTTAAATCTTTACAAATTTAGACCTAGTATTACTTCTATATATATCAAATAAGACAAAGAAGATACAAGATCAGCACGTATATGTACATCCATCTTCCTCTGAAGTCAGTACAAAGCAGTTTAGAATAACTTTTGTTTGTTGCTGTAGGACACAGCTATAGGGTCTGTTCTTTGTACCTCAGTCATCACAAAAAAAAGTTGACTTATATGCAAAAAGAAAAACTTACTGTAGAAAACATTGTCATATACAGAAAGAAATGAAGTGTATTTATATGAAACCAATATGCTTCCAAAAATGAGCAGTAGTGCATATGTGCTTGCCTATAAGGCCTCTGGTTCTAACTCATAGACTCAGTTCTAGTCATATGCTTTTTATAGCCTTCCCCCCATTTGAAACTTACATCTAAAAAGCAAACATTTCTCCCTCTCTCTTCATGCACACCATCCGGATCCCTGGTCTCCGACACATGTTGGCACCGCTCCAACACCAGCATCTGCTTTCTCCGTCCTGAGCCCCATCCAGCACCAGGAATCCCTCCTCTGGATGAAATGTTCCTGTTCACGGGAAAATAGATTCTTCCCAACTCTGCACTGGTATTCAGTGTGTGTACAGCCTGCGACGCTGTAAGCTGTTCATAATGATAAGACCTTTCACAACCAGGAGAGCTTTCACACACTCAGCTGAACGTGAATTGGCAGGTTCAATAGGCCATTAGTGCAATAGGAGAAAAAATGCAGCACAAAACATGACATAAAAAGTCATAACAACTCAATAATGCTCTCTGTTATCATGATACAATAGAAGCAGCTGATGTCTTCAGTCTTTGCACTGACTGAATGAAGCTGCAGTGCCTATGGTAACATGTCATATCCTACATTGAAAAAAAACCCCTGAAATATATCATATAAATATACCAGTATAAATATTATTAAATATTATTAATTACTTAAATCAGCCAGCATGTGGAGTATTGCACGTCTGCATGAATGTGTACACGACCTCCTCCCACCTACAGCGCACACAAGCACACACACAAAGGTGTCTGTGCAACTGGAAGCATTACCTCTATAACTCAATTTAGAGTGGGATGTTAAAGTGAATACACAATGTGAAAAATGAGCATGCAGTTACAGCTGAAATATGGATGTTCACAGGTACATATATTTGTCGGCACGCTGAATCATTTAATCTCACCTCTCAGAGACTGGAAAATCCTTTCACAAGTAAATTTATTCTGTGATTAATCCTGGAACATAAGAAAAATATTATTCATGAATTTTTCAACTGTTCAACTCAGCGAAAGGAGAAACCTTAGAGATGTGCTTGGTATTAGTCCTCAATCCAGGGAATGTAGAATGTATGTAGTAATAGACATACAGATATTTTCTCTTTAATCCAGTCATTAAAATATGTTTGAAGAGAAAACAGCAAGAGCACTGGCGATAGAGATGTGTATTTCTTGTGGATATAATTATCTGAAAGGTATATTAAAACAGCAGGGGGAAAGGGGAAGATTTGAAGGGCCATGCATGGCTGACAACACACTCCTGATGTATGGCTTAGCAAATTTCATTAACGGTAAGAATGGCCCATGGTAAAGCCCAGAAATATCACTGGTGTTTTTTTTAATTTGTCAGGTAATTTGTTACAGTGTGATTGAAGAAACTGCTCATGTAATTGGAAAGAGTCAATCTATGAGGGAAGAAGGGGTGAGGACAGATGAGGAGAGAGGGAGATGAAGGGAGAGATAGGGGGTGGAGAAGACGAGAATGTAGAGCAGATAAATTAGTGTGAAAGAGCGTGTTCAGCCCAAACAGACGCATCGGCAGCTGACTGAGGTGTAAGCAGTAAAAAAAGAAAAAAAAAGAAAGAAAGGGAGACGAGATAAATAGAAAACACGACACAAAGCGAATGGATGTAAAGAGGAATGTGATCGTGTACTAGATCCTAGTTCCAGACCAGAGACTAAGCAGACACAATATTCAGTATGACTCTCTGTCCTGTTATGCAAACATCACTGAGAATGTGTGTGAATCAAGTGTGGGTACTCCACACATGTCCACAGGCTGCGTGGATGTGGTCGCTCATAAGACTTTGATAGTTAGCAGTCTCTCAGACTTGAAACATCCACAGAAAAGCTGAGATCACGGTGGTCTGCCAAGGCTCAGACTGGGTGTGGGCAGATTTGCTCACGGCAAATGCTACAGTACAGATTTGACAAATGACTGAGCTCCTCTGATGAGTCACATTCAACATTTAATAAGACATTCGGGTCACTAGGCCGAATATGTGAGCATGATTAGGACATTATGAAAAATATAGGAGAGACTTCTTGTTGATGCCATCACTTATGTATTCTAACATTAGAATTTCAGACTAAAACTAGTGTTATACGTCTAATATTCTGTATCCGTGTCTGTCTGCCATCTGTGTCCTTTGTGTCCTTTATTCTTCATTCAAGACAAGTGACATAAGTTGAAAAGTTAAGACACTAAAAAAAATGACAGCCTCACGTTCTTTTTGAAGACTGTTTATCTTTCTTGTGCATTTTTTTGTCTGAATTCCTGAGGAAAAATGACAGGTGTTTTGCATCTAATTCTTTCCAAATGCTGTCGTCTGGATGCCACTGATTGTAATCAGAAGGACTGATGATGCTGGAGGTCTTTCCTTTCAGTAACTTCAGGGGATCTTTCAACCAGCAGGAGGTTTAAATGGTGAAGTGCTTTACCCAACAATCAGACGCAGAACAAACACAAACGAACACAGTATACAGCAGGCTCATTCTAAATTTATGATTAGAAAACAGCTGTTGAATCATCTGAATTAAATAGTGGCACACTTGCTCACACTATATGAAAATACTTTACAATGTCATTCATTTAAATCACCTGCATAAATAAAATTTTACTTTGCAAAAGAGCAAACAAACAGGTATGTTTATACTTACAGATGTCTCACTCTGCAGCAGCAATAGAAAAGTTGTTAAAGAACTTAACTTTGTGTCGATACTTTGGTGTTTTTTGTCACTATGAACTTTAGAAATTCCTGATTGTGTTTCAAGCTTTGAGGTACAATAACTCATGTCCTTTATTAATTCATTCATTTTTCTGAACCACTTAATCCTTACAAGGTCCTTTATTTGGGAAAGTAAAATGACAGCAATACTTGTGACACGCTGAATGTAAAGCAGAAGTTTGTTATGTAACAGTTATGGAGTTTATTATGTTTACCAAATCCTAATGAAGATCAAATGTTCAACTTGTTCTGAGTCATAATGCACAACCAGTATGGATACAATATTTGTTTGTAACTTGGGTGACTAGTTTTGACAAGAATGTTTTAGTGATTACTTTTCTTGCTTTCACAGTAACTAGACGACACATTTGGAAACACTTGGAAATAATATAATAACAGCAAACAAATGACAGAGACACTGACCAGATGGCAGAGTATCTTTTTATGTTATTATTATATTATTCCTAGTGATATGATGTAATAATAATGCTAAGAAATATGGTGACTTTGCAGCATGTGTCATGTGTTTCTTTTAGTGCATTTAAGAGCTTTACAAGTATAGTGAAGGTTAGTTCTGTAAATTAAACAAACCCATAAATGTCAGTGCATTAAATGAATAAAATGTTACTGCTGTGTTATCATTTTCTTCATTCCACACGGGCACAGATGTCCTGAGCTGAGAGGTACCCCTTCTTTCCTCTCTCTTTTTCTTCTACCAATAAAATCATGCAATTTAGATCAAAATCAGATACAGTACTGTACAAAAATCTTAGGCTACCTCTATTTTTGTTGTATTTGCAAAGTTTAAATGAATGTACAAATCTGTTTCTCATTCTCTTTTCTTCAGATACAACAAATAAATGCAAGAAATATGTGCACAGCCTTAAAAGAAACAAAAAAAAACCCCAAAACAACTCAACTAAATGGATTCTGAAGATTAAAAAGACTATTTATTGAGACCCCTATGAGAAGAAGCAGCACAAAACGTTAGAAACATCTAACATATTGAATGAAACCTGGTTTAAAACATCAGACAATTAATGTAATAAACCTCATATTGTCTGAACAAATGGGCTAAAGAGTATTTACCTTTTTGGTTTATAGAAGCTGTTTTTTTCCCCTGAAACTTTGGTTTTTAATGCTGTTCATACTTCCCATTTAAGCAGAATGTATTTTAATATAGAAACTGAGAAATGCATATGTGTGGTTATTAGAACATTACTAAACCAGCAATCCTAATGTTGGTCTTGGGTATTTGCACACTAGTGTATATTTTAAAGATGCTGAATAGCGCCCGCAAGTTAAATTTCAACTAAAGCTTCCAGATGTTGAATTAAGACACTGTACATTTATGCAGAGTGTGTGTGCTGACAAATAAAACTCTCGCTCGCACACTGACAGACAGAGTTCATATATCTCCGAGGACTTAATAGGTTGTGTCTGTCATTTAAGTGTGTGATGCAGCAGTGGCGGGGGGAGATGTGTTGCTACGGAAACATAGTGGCATATCTCTTGCTGTGGTGCTGCGTGAATTCATCACATACACTACAATAATAAGCATAATAATGTGGGTGGCAGGAGAGTCTTTAAAAAGGATCAGATCGCCTCTAAATTGATGTCAGCTCAATCAAACTGACAGCATCTATCGAGATTTGAATGAACGTCACTATCGGTGGAATATAAAGGCATAATGTAGGGTAAAAAGACGTCCCAATCATCGGGAGAAGTATGTGTGTAGAAGCTGTTATTTAACTGTGGCTCCTGTTTCGTCCTTCTCTTTCTCCCCTCCACAGCTTATTGGCCTTGGCCACCCTGTAATGTGTGGTGCCTACACTGCCACAATTCCTCCTGGCTCTCGGCTGAGTATTTATCGATTGCTTGCTGGTGTGTATTACGTTGAGGGAAGGTGTCAGAGAGAAAGAGCGAGAGAGGTGTTGGGGGAGAGGGAGGTGAAAGACAGGGAGGGGGTTAGGTGGAGGAAATATCCTGACAGCTCACTCATATGTACAACAATAACACCTTCAGAACTTCCCTGTAAAAGCTTCGGGAGCATTGCTGATCTGTGCTGGGTCTTACAGTGTATCTGCACCTGTATCTGCACTGTCTTGTACTATTAAGCAATAGTTAATCCTTTTTAGAAACACACATCTCTCATAGAATGTGAATAATTAAATCATCAATGCGCTCATACTACACAACCAAAAAGAATAAGAATCCAAATTGTTCATCTCTACCTTTCCTCTCTTTTTCCCCTTCTCTCGAGACCTGACACAGAGATGAGTTTCCCATTTGTAATTCAGTGATACTGTATCAGGCTCTGTCCTACACAGCCTTTGTGCTTTCCACCGGCCAATGATTACAACTCGTTATATATAGGATAATCAGAGTATAGGACTCCCCTCATCCTCATAAAGGGAAATGAGGCAGGGTATGTTGCAGTCTAGCTTGGCTCAGCACAGCACGGCCTTGGTTGCACACAGACAGCATGAGGACGGTGTTACAAAGGCTGAGGTAAAGCAGGAGGGGTAATAGTTTAGATGTAGGTGAAAGTAGTGGTTATAATCATGCCTTTAGTCTCACAGCTGAAAAGTTATGTATGGCTACACTTTTTTTTTGTCTCCTATTTCTTAGCACTTTTCTTACTTGATGCACAGCCACTTGTTCAACATGTCGATATCCAAGGCGTCTTCAGGGTCTGTAGTGATGAACTTGAGGAACATGTCGTCCTTGTTGAGCAGGTTGCATCTTCAGTCTTGCCTTAAGGGCTCAGGTTTTGGCCACCGATCCTTCACTGAGTAACATAACAATACCATCACAGTTTGACCTCTTTCATCCTTTTGAATCATTGCAATCTGCACGTCGATTTGGCCTAATTATGTTTATTAAAGTGTCCACTATTAGATTCATAGTAGGATGGTGTGGAGTGTCTTGTTGTACTTATGCATTAAACACCATACACTGTGAGGGTGGTATTTGTAGATGTGCACCTTGAGGTGTTTTGGTAATTTCTAGTTGTACAAGATGCTACTAGCACTATTTTAGCTGAGTGTAGATGACATGTGTTTGATCATCAGATACTTTTTAATTCTGTGAATTTCTTGCAGTCTTGCCCATAAATATGTATGGTACCATTTATTTGTGCACCACATTCCATATATTATCAGCATCATCCATTTCTGTATCCCTTGAGTGTGCTGATGTTGGTTTTACTTTTGTGAATGCACACCCTGCTTTAGCCTGCCTTGTCCACTAGAAGATAAGGCATGCTGAATATTCACAACATGATTTATAGAAATAAATGTTGGTCTGACGTAACTATAAAGATGCGGCCAAATAAATACTTCAGCCAGTGTACTGCTCTGCCTGACGTTGAAGACCCTCACCGTTGGCCGAGTTCCCAAGGGTCCTTGTTTCCAGCTGCACCAACAGGAGGTGGCGATGGGAGATTTGCCAGCCCAAGAGGGAGTTCTGCCAGCCCTATACATTAAAAAATATTGCTTATATTAATAAGATCACTGCATTCCTCTATTATTTTCAACACATATTGAATAAAGAGTAATGTAGTTTGTTTGTTTTTTCACTGATAATTTTTGTAATATCACATTTCCAGAGCTGTAATGACCCAGTTTTTTCACAGGGCCATTAAAGTTTCATCTGATCATATTTAACTTACTCTAATATGCATAGACTTACTATGTATTTTCTCTCTTCTGTCCTTTCACCTGACACTCTCATATTCTTTGATTCCTGGCTCTTGCAAACTTCAAAAGTATCACTATAATCAAGTGAGGACAGTATCTTGCCATGATGATACCTATGCAGCACACACAGCCATGGGAGTCTGATTCATAGTAGACAACCATGCTCTTTATCACTTTAATAAATAGCTCAGGGGACGGGAGAACATTTTTGCCTTCTACAGAGGTACCAATCAGAATGGGGGCATTTAAGCGCTCTGTCTCTGCCACTCCTTTTACCTTGCCCACTTTCTTTTGTCTTCTTTTCTCTCCACTTTCTCTCTGTCTCTCCCTTACCGTCCTTCCTGGCCATGTCTGTCTGGGTGTCTGCCTTAAACAGGATAGATTCTCTGTGTGCTTTAAAGGATGGCTACATCAGAGGGCCAGCTGGCCTCACTCTTTCATCAGCGACACTGACCTTCTGCTTGTCACCGCTTAAGCGGCCGTCACATCCACTCCACAGGCTCATCGGCCACTGCCACAGGGAAAAAAAGCTAAAGAGCCACCTTAATCCAATACAGCGTCTGAGAGCCACGTAAACATCCAGTGTTTTATGTACTGAGTTGGATGCAGTGCTGTGTAGGGATTCATGCTCCTGTGTAAAAGGGCCAACAGTGATACCACCCCTCTGTAGGACCGTTAAAATGTATCACAAAACTAAAATGAAAGTTATATATCAAATCAAGCTGCATCCACATCTGCCAATTTAGAGTTTTGTTTTAAATAATACGTAATAGCAGTAATTATTCCATAGATGTTGCAAGTACACCACAAGGTCCCTAAAACACATGGCTACAGCACCTTCATAAAACTTTAACCTTGTCCATTGAAAAAAAAAAAAAAAAAAAAAAAAGGAAAAAAAAAAGATACTGGCACTTTAACAACTCCTTCACTTACAGTGCAGGGGCGACCCTGGCTCCTGAACACTTACTGACCTAAAGATGCAGTGACACAAAAAGCTCAAAGATAATTAAATATTGATTTTTGTTTTCTAATCCTATATAAAAATTGTCCTGAGACTCCCAGCGGTAGTTTTCACCCTCTGTAAAAGAGGGGGAAAAAGTCTGGATTGGCGGTTAACCTCTATTTCATGTAGGGGGTGTAGGTATGGGGTGATGGGATGGGGGTGGCTGCGATGCCGATACGTTCTTGGCTCCAGCCTTGAACCTGGCCCGCACCATTACTCTCCTGCTGCTGATGACACTGATCCCCTCTCTAATCTTTCTCCTGGAGCGGACCGTGGCAGGCTGCCTCTACACCGCATGCCCGATTGATATTCTCCTCACCCAGCTCCCCCCGTGTTGAATTTACACCCCCTCCTCCCTGATCCACTCCCTTTTTTTTACTACCCAATCTGATGTCTACCCCATCTCTTCCTGCAGAGAAGTACAACTTTGAGGTGACATGAACTCCCCTTTTAAAATCTCTCTGTTAACTGTTCTCTTTTTCACTTTCACACACACTCAGCACAAAATCACTTAACAAACTCATTCACAAATGAGGGTGCTTGGCTGTGCAGTCGGTAGAGTTAAAACATTTGCCACTGGTGATCAATAATGTAAATAATATTGTGAAAGTGAGTATGAGGTCGAGACAAGCAAGCAGATTGCTTTCTTGTGGTAATGCTCAATCAAAGATGTAATCCAGGGAAATGTATGCCAAATGAAAATATGCAGAACATAACTGATTCTGAGTAACATGGTCTTATTGTGTGTGCGTGTACTATAATTTCAGCGAATTGCAAAGGGGATGCACTCAATCAACATAAAGATATCCACAGCTTATGTTATGAAATTTGTCTGTCAGGAGTCGTGGAAACAAAAAGTACACAGTCTTACACACATGCACTTACACACACACACACACGCACACACACACAATCATGGCATGCCCTGCAGGGGGCAGCAGTGACCAGCCCACTCTGCCGCTCTAGTGCCTATGCATTAAGTTTTTATCCCCTCCATCATGCATGCAGACAAACAAACACTCCTCTGGGGTTGTGGACCAATAAAAAGTGATCTTATTAGCCCCCCCAGGCTGGCTGCACCATCACCCTCCACCCCTCTTTTCCTCACCCTGTGGAACATACACAACCTGCTGTCACCTCCACCACCAACCCCTCACCCACAAATACACACAAACACACTCTAAACTCCTGTAGCACCACACACATCACCTCATGCGTTCAGTGCTGTGCATCTGATCCTCTACTTCATTAAATAACACTCCAGCACTGCCACCATGGCCTTCACTCGCTAAGTGCTCCCCCATCGCCCCTCTTAACCTCGCTCTCCTCCTGCGTGTAACTGAATGGATAACCCAGTTAAGAAAAAAGGGAGAGAGGCAGATCCAATCCAGAAATTGAAGTTGGAGCTCCACGCTGTAGTTAGTCCCAGGTGGGTCCATCAGAAGGGGAGGGGTACATGTGTGTGTCTCCTTCTATAACAGATTATGGTAATTCCTTGAATATACTAAAAAACTCTGAGCCTTAGTTGAGCCACATAAACACTTTTTAAGCATTTTAGTGTGTTTAGACATGACATGTTTATTTGCTGGGACATATTTTAAACTCAAGGAGATGTTTATTCAAGGCAGTGTGCACAAAGTACCCTCATGTTTTATTTACAAAGCCGCTGAAGTTGCAATTAACTTATTTGAAAAAGCATTCTGACCAGCTCCAAGGTGATCGGGGATAAAATTCTAAAATTTCAAATGCTGTTCTTATCATAGGACACTGGCTATGCAGCACCATCCATCAGGATTTGAAGTTTAAATAGCAATGCTTACCCGTTGAGCATTTAATGAGATATCTCAGCAAAATAATCTGAATAATCTGTTTGAGGTTTGTCAAACAATGAATTATAAAAGTGAAGAAGAGTATGTGTTGAATCACTGCTGTGTGCATGCATACATGCATTTGTGGTTATAAATCAGATTTTGATGGTAATGGTTGACTTATATTAGATTCATATTAAATGTTAATAAGAAATTTCTTCAATTAGTGCAGAAAAACATTTACATTTGAAAATTGCACAAGTCAAATGAAATCTTACACAGATATTGTTTTATATTTTCTACAGTTCTTCTATTTTCTACGGCGACAGACCTCATGTTTCATTCTAGTGACAGGCCTTCTATACAAGGATAATTCTGTTATCTGCTGTTGTTATTTCTACATAAAGTATCATTATTGTCCCATATTGCACTCTTGTGATAACTGCATTGTAGCCCCAGGAAATAAAATTAAAAATATTAAGAAAAAATTATTTATTCTGTGTGTGAAAAGTTACTCAGCTCTTTAAAAAGTGGATGAGTAATAATAATAATAATAATAATAATAATAATAATATAGTAAGAATAAGAATAAAAACTTTATATGATAGTGCTGGAGTGCTGTACTTTTTGTATCAACATGACCGTGAAGACCTTCAGCATACATGCCTATTAGAGTAAAAGTCTGGCTGGATCCAAAATGAATCTGCAGATGATGGCTCTGTCAAACAACCGAACACTTCCTTCTACCCCCACAATCTCACCCAAAACCCTGGAGAGGCAGACAGGTGGACGGCACGCGCAGGGGCAGAATGGTTGTGGAGAGGGTGGGTGGTTGATATTGATTCAATGTCTACTGTACTCGCAGAGAGAGGGGGCCAACGGCGCTTTTCTTACAAGGCTAACTCTGGACCAATCTCATCACACATTCTCTCAGGGGACTGATATGTTTTTTTTTTTTACCTTCTCCTCCCTTTTCTTTTCCTCCCACTCTTTGCGTTGCATTCGTTCTCTCTTTCATTTTTATTCTGTTAAAGGCAAAAGGAAAAGAAAAAAAAAAAAACAAGGTCGACAAAGGTTGTCCTCCCAGCAGTCAACAGAGGGAGGAGGGGGGTACAGATAGCTCTCCAGAAGACAGGCCTGAGAGCTGAGATATCCCACAATGCAGCTGATAAGAAAGTGGGCCATATAACCTTTGGTGGGCACGTGACAGGAATGCAGACGGCAGACAGCGTTGTGAAGAGGATGGGGAAGGGGAGGGAGGATGCTGCGGCGGCTGCCGCACTTGAAAGATGAAGTCAAAGTCGGGGAAGGAAGGAGGATGAAGAAAGACGGTGGTGATAAGTTAAAAAAAAAAAAGACGTTAGTTGCCAGAGAGAGGGAGGATAAAAGCAAGAAAAGAGAGATAAAGAGAGTAACTTAGCGGACAGAAGAACAGGAAAGCTGTATGTGTGTCAGAGGAAAGCAAAATAACAATTTTCTTGACTCTGTTCCAAGACTGTGAATGAGCAAAATCTGAAACTCAACAGGGTTATGACACAAACATTACTTGAAATATTATTTTTGGTCCTATTAAGGTGGTTGAGTCTACTTTAACTCTTTTGAGATCAAATAACTGTTCACTGAAAGTAATAATTACTGAGGTCTTTCTGTGCATTTGAACTACTTTAACAGTGGACATGTTTTGGTAATAAAATTCTCACCAATTCACTTTCTGAATTTGGAAAAGACTGCATTTGAATCCCTTGTTCATAATTAGACTGGCTGAATGAAATCAATACACACTGTTGCTTTTTGCACACAGACATCACAGGGGATCATATCCATGGTAATGCTACATTCAGCAGCTCTCTTCCCAGCCACATGCTAACACATATCAGCGTGATTTGCTCCAACGTGGGAATAATTGACCCTGAACAATTATTACAATGAGTGCTCTCATTTTTCTTTTCCTCACTTTCCCTTGGCAGTGGCACAGACTCCCATCGGTCTCTAAACTGAGGACTTGCTGTGGCGCAGCAGAATTCTGGCGAAGACGCCTCACAAATGAAGTTCTCCTCTCCATCTCAGGAGACTCTGTCGCCATTTGTTTTCATTATTTTGACAACCCTTTTTAAGGAGCTCTCCTCTTCAGCCTCCGTTCGCCTCTCTTTCCAACGCTCCTTCTGTGCCCCCATTCCCCCCATTTATTTGGAGCTCATCCCGAGTGAGGTGCAGCGATGTGTTTCAGTCACAGCTCTCTGCCTCAGAAGACATGAGGAGGAGGGCTGGGGCTGGGGGTGTGGGGGGGTAGGGAGGCACTTCCTCACCTAGATAAATAGACACCTCCTAACTGTCTTCTCCTTGTCCTTCTCTTTCTTATTGCAGCGAGTCCTGGGATGTTTGAATCAGCTGGGTCCGTCCTCCAGCTCTGTCTTTAAGTTTTCCCCATTTGTAAGCACCAGAGGAGTATAAGGAAGTTGAAAACAACAAAAATGTTGGGTCTGAAAGGAGGTATAAAGCTATTTCTTTAATTTCCCTCTTTATTTTCAGCGACTGTCTCCACCCTGCTGAAGGTCATACCATTACACCAATAAATTGAGAATATGTTAATCATCATTTTCCATGAATATTCAATGCAGGTCATATTATTTAATATAACCATTACCGTAATTGTACTGTAATCAATGTTAAATTGACATTCTCTTGGTGCCTATGTGCATACTGACTAAGTCAGGATAAAGAATGGAAAATGTAAGAGATCGAATCTGTAGCTGAAACAAAGCAATGCCCTGTTGCACATTCCCAGACGTGTTCATGTTCAAGCCAACGTTTTCTTGTCAGTCCCTAAAGTGAGGTACCAAAGTATCTTAAACAGACTGATTTGTATATTCCTGAAACAAAGACCTCCAACATCAACACTTCATCAAGAGGTAAACAAATCGTCCTTTCTCTCTTCTGATTTCACCTCCACTGCTTTATGTATCCTGTTTCAAAGCTGGTCTTGATTTGTCTTTGGTTTCAGCCCTGCTCCACTGCCACATTAACAAAGTGATACATGAACTCAAAAGGAAAGTTTAAATCTTGTGGGAGAACAGGCTGTTCACACATCTGGCTGATTGCTATACAATCCAGCAAATAGTTCTGTAGCCTGCATATGGGTGGGGTTTTTCTCACAGGACTGTAGTGACTGCCAGACGGTTTTGACAAAGAAATTAAATTGGACGTTTAATGAATTTCACTTCTCACTAACATCTCACCTGACATTCCTTTCCTGAATCATTATTGCTCCAAAGTGTCAAATAAATGACAGAGCAAGTCCTTCATATTTAGCAAAGAT
Source organism: Apogon talboti (assembly GCA_037367365.1). Classification (NCBI taxonomy): domain Eukaryota; kingdom Metazoa; phylum Chordata; class Actinopteri; order Kurtiformes; family Apogonidae; genus Apogon; species Apogon talboti. Next base: position 19,447,023 of record JAPQRQ010000028.1, on the reverse strand, counting down.
TTTTATGATTACTTTTTCTTCCAGTGCCTTGTGATTTAGACGAAAATCTTAAAATCTAAAACCATCCTCAATCCTCATCTGACTTTTACACCGCTAAGAAATCAGTAATACTTTCTTCACTTTGGGGTCATGTTTTACAGAATTGGTTAAACAAAAATGACATAATAATATGTCAAAACATTTCCAATGAAACTACAAAACACCAGGCTTTGGTGTCATTCTATTATTAAGGGCTTGTTTTAGATTGAGAATTTAACCATTTCAGAGGAGGAATGCATCAACAATAAGACAACAAGATCTTTTCTGAAAAATGACCATCATGTTGTGTTACATTATTGCAGAACTTCACTGAAACGAAAACATTTCATAAGACAAATAGCACTAACATTGCAAATTATTAGATCAACTCATGTCCTTCTAATCAGCCAAACAAACACTATTAGCATCACTTCCTTTGTGTAACTTGGGAGCGAATGACTTTTCTAACACTAACCCAGTTTTATCTAGCCATAAATAAACATATTAAGAATTGTCTGTTGTCTAAAAGCAGGCTGTCTGATAAACACAGACAGCCATAAAAAGAAGCAGACACATGATCAGGTTCAGAAAAAAAAAAATCATAAAATTATAAAACCCCCAGCAATGCAGGTGTAAATATAAGAATAGCACCTTATATTCAGACCAGTTTTTTGTTTGAAAGCTTCTGCATTTTTTTTTTTTTAAATTTCGTTTATGGAAAATATTTGTGCTGAAAATATATGTGTTAAAGGACACCAGGGTGACAGAAAGAAGCAGATGACTATTTTAAGAGAAGACTGTGGAGAGAAAGAGAGAAAAAAAAGTCTGTGGAAAAAAAAAAAAGAGAGACTGAAGGTGAGATAGGGATAGTTTACCACCAGCGTTCCTTTGCACGGCAATGATAGGCAGTGAAGCAGAAAAGTGAATTACCCTTCTACTCCGGCACTTCTTAATTTAATATCTCCGATGAACGGCTTCAGCTCTGGATTGGGCCAGGGTGTGCACATTCGTGCTGTGTCACAAAACATTAGACACTGTCGCTGCTATTCATTTCTGTATGGTAATTCTGAGGCACACCTCTTACTCTGGGCACCAAGGGACATCTCTTGCCAGATTTTCTATTTTGGGCATTTTATTTGGAGAATTATCATCCATCAATGTATATTTAGCTTCTTTTGTTGAACCACAGTGGAATATGTAGTGGCTGATTGAATAAAAGGCCATAAGTGCTTCCATTGTTCATCTATTTTGTCGTCATTTTTGTTTCCCAGGAACAAACTTATGCTCAAGGGTAATAAAACAATATAAGTGTGAATGAAACAAAATGGATTTGAACGTTAGTTACCAATGTTCTATTCCGGCGCCTATATCAATGCATATTGTGCATGCATTCTTTTTTTTGTTTTTTTATCCATGCCAGATTTTCAACCAGTCACAAATGCAACCAATAAAGTACCAGATATTTCACTGATCTATGATTGTGTGGAAGTGAAAAGGCTATAGGGTCTTTGTCCTTTGGGGATAAGTCAGAAGACACTTCATGAGTTTCACTTATCAAAAGTTTGCTCAACCGTGAGATGCTTCTCCATGGCTTTTAGGGATGGAAGTCTGCGCCATCATTGTGTGTGGTGGCTCTCTCAATGCTTAGTGTTGCTATATATGATTCGTTTGATAGGACTCCCCATAACCTGACCCCCCCCCACCACCAACCCTTCCTCATAGCAAGGCAATTGGCAGGCAAACAGCTGCTTGGTCTAAGCGGGCTGCATATCAATGGCTCTAATTAATTGGATTAATGGAGAGGGTTCTGGGATTTGGGGAGAGGCTGGAGGAAGCATTTCAGCGGAAACAGAATTGCCGTCCCTGAGGGCAGGGGGGTCGTGAGGGAGCCGGGAAGGGGGCACAAGACTGAATATGGATGAGGAAAAATTGAGTTAAAACAGAGGAGACTGCGGCATTCATTAGACCGCCCACCCTCTGAAGTAGCTGCTTAATATGCACGCTATTACTATGCAAATCAGCGATAATGAAACGCAGAGGATTTTTTTAATCAGAGGAAGAACAAGCAGATGTTAGGAGGGCTTGGAAAGAAGTGCCATGAGTGTTTGTGTGTGCATTTGTATGTGTGTTACTGTCTGTGTGAATATGTGAAAGTATGTACATGCCAGAGCTGGAAGGTGTCTCTGAAAAGAAATAAAATAATGTTATCAGTACTTTAAACCAGTTAGAGCTACTGAGTATTTGGATAGGGCACAAACTCCATGTGAATGAGCTATCTGGGGGCTTCACTCAGACTGATTAATCTTCTCTGCAGGAGTTGCATTAAGAAATCAGAATTAAGAACAGGTTATTTATTGGAGAGATTTGTGTTGGTACCTTGGGGAGAGATAAAGCTTGATCGACTCATACCCGACCAATCTCTGCAGTGCCTACGGTGATACGGTAAATCCCTCCGGCAATCCTCCCCAACTGAAGAGTCAACATAGTCTGGTCCTCCTGCTGGCAACACAGTGAACCAGTGTGTGTGTGTGTGTGTATGTATAAAACTGAGCTGTGCAGTGAACTGAAAATGATTCTATGTGTTTGTGGTGTCATATATTGTACATCCGTTACTGTATGTATGGTCCTGTAAAGACTCGTGCATGGAAAGGATCTCCATATAAGTGCCTCCCTGTGGCTTCCTGCTCTCATAGCCTAATCAAGGGATTTCTCAGTGGGCCTGTTACATTAAGTGTTCTCTCAGCACAAGTGGAGGAATCAGAGAGACTGGATGAAGTCACCGATCATTGGCCAGCTGCCTTTTTAGCAGGAGCTGCCCTGCAGGGCTGAGCCCCAGCAAGTTGTTGGACTGGCAGAAACTGCAGGTAGAGCAGAGCACTGGGCTTCACCCGCCATGAGTTAAGCTCAAATGTAGCCTAGTTTGAAAGTCATTTCTAACTTAGTTCATGTGCTTCAGAGATAAGTGCTGCACCAGCTCAAATAGTGACTTATTGCCAATGAAGGGGTCATAAGGGCACAAGTTAAATCTTACATGTAAATCTAAAATAGTGATTGGTGTGATACATTGTTCTGAAAGGTGGGATAACTTTGATGATGAGGAGGGGGTGAGTTAAAGTGGCTGCTTTGCATCTGCAGTTAGTTTTTCCATTATAGATCATAACAGACATTTATCATGATTTTTATTCATACTTTAGTTGGATTTGTTTTCCAAAAGTTGAGTTACAGAAAATGGAGAATGCTCAATACTAGTATATTCTACATTACAGGCATAACAAAGGTGGTAACTTCACTGAATTTGGCATTAGAACACTACTGTTGAAATGTTGCAAATAGGAATAAATTAATAAGGTTGTGAGTGCAAGGTATGAATTTGTTATAACGTTAAAGTTTTATTTGCCTGGTAATATTGTACGGCTATATTACCTATATTTTTAATGGGTGAATGTTTTTATGTGTCTGTTTTTACATAACTTTACTGATTTTACTTTTTCTATGACTGTTTACCTTATTGCACTGGGACCTGAGTACATTATGTCTTTCTTTAATGTGCAAACATGGAAATAAATTACAATAAATAAACCTTGAACCTTAACAGTTTCACTACTTTGTTCCACTGTTCTTATTTGTACAGTAGTTATAGATTAACATTCATCATCTCTTTAACATGTTTGGCTTAGTTTATATAGCCTAACATTTTTGTTGCAGCTTGGAGATTCTAGGTGCAGTGATTCACTTAGGTGTGACCTCAATATGATTCTAATGCTCTTTGTGTCTCAACATGAAAGCTTGAACAGGTAGCTTCACTTTTCCATAACAGATTGGAAATCAGGTTTATCTATTATATTTGCATTTAGTGTTTTGATTTGGACTGAGATGAGAGAGCTGCACCAAGAAGGTATGTATCTTCTCTGTGATTTTGACTTATGCAGCTGTAACATTAGCAGTTTTAGAAACAGAGTAACAGACAGTAATAAACACTTCAATAACAATGGTCTTTTTCTAATTGGCCAAAGGGGGGGGAAATGCAGTTATATGTGAAATACTGCTATGAAATAGACAGAGTGTATTTTTCATATGTATAACATTTTTGTGTTTTTGTGCAGGCTTGGTCAGAATTTATTTTGATATGTGTAAAAATTAAGTTACTTTGAGGAGCTGACATGTGTCTTTATGGTCAGTGGGGTGTATATAAGTTGACCTGGGGGTTTTGTCCGTGAACCCCCAGGTCCCTCAAGGACACCACGATGCGAGCCCTCAGTTCGGATCTAAGCAGGGTAGTCTGATATTCTATACCATAATGTCGAGCAATACAGGCAAGCCCCTCCCACTTAACTGTGTCTAGAAACGCAGCGCTCGGGGCACCAAGAAATGTGAATAGAACGTCCGGACTATCCATAGCAGCCACACTCACCACAGGAAACAAGCAAAACACTCATCCTGCTCCTTTTCGAATATGTTTTTTTTCCCTTTTCTATGCTTTTCTTTGTTTTTGGTTTTAAACGTTGATATTCGATATAAAAAAATAAACAAAGAAACAAATATTTTGGCTAGTTTTGTCTTCACACCACTTCAGCTCAGATGATCCTTAGGTCTGTGTGGTACAGCCAAACATACACAGTACTAGTTCTAAGATGCAATAGGCCACACTAGTTTCCAGCGTTTGGTAACGCGTAGGTTTTAGTAAATTTGCTTTGCCATTCAAATGACTACATCTGTCCCACAGTGTTAATTGAGACAAATTAAACAAGGATGTGACGATGCTTTAATCTGTTTGGGATCAATACTAAGAGACATGTGGATTACAGCAGACAAGGATCCAAAACATTAGTTTTGTGTCAAGATGAACCTCTTGTTGCAGCTGGTTATGTGTGTAGTTCACGTGTGAGAGAAGAGAAGAGAGGGAGAGTAAACAAATTAATGTGTCAGCTCTTTGCCTCAATAGATTGTTGTCATTATGTGGAGAATGTCAAGTGGGTCCTCCCTAGTAGGCCATATAGAATATTACAGGAGTGAATCTCCATCCTGTTTGACTCCCCATGGCACAGTAATAACAACAATCTAATGACGCACAATACATCAGGTGTACTGAAGTCCCACTATCCCGGAGCCAGGCTGGAATTTGATCTTAGGCTTGATAATGAGAATGGTGATGATGATGAGGTGGCTGAGTGATGATGATGGTGGTGTCCCTTGTTAGTGTGTCTCAGTCCTAATTAGAGAGGGTTATTACAAGGCTGGATTTAAGACCTGCTATAGGTAGACGAGGTAGACTCAGACGGGTCTCGCTGATTAACAACCTCTAAATAAAATCAATTTTTCGATGCCGGCTCAAAGCAATTACAGGAAATTATTTTGCATGCCCAGAAGTTTTTTCCACCACAAATCAAATCTCTGTCTCATCCAACTCTGCGTCTTAATATTCTTTAACAATATAAGGAAACATTCACATGATAAAGATCACACAGGTATTTATCATGGTGATTAAGTAACTTATTGCTCGCGTTCATTCTTCGATGCTTCTGTTTTAATAAAAGCAAGAAATGACAGGTATTGAAGTCTTTTTTTTTCCTTTCATGCCAGTGAGCTTCAAAATATTGCTTTGTCCCACAGTAACGCATCACCACCACAGCACAGATCATTTTACACCATATGGTTGGACAATATGGACCAAAAAACACATCTGATATGAGTATTTTTATGCTGAATGACAGCACATAACATTTATCTCTGTATTTATCATCAATGTGGTCTACATTACAACTGACTTTTGAGCATTTGCTTATTGACTAACAGAATGGACAAGTTACTATAGTAATGTACAGTAGTTGCATAATTAATGAGATATACTAAGCTTATATTTATTTTTATCTGAAGGTCAGGCCTAAGATTGTCACTGTTCGGACAAAATAATAGTAATAAAAATACATCAAACGCAATATTAGCTTTGATTACAGGATGCATCTGCCATGGCCACATCATTTCTTCAGTGTTTCCATTCAGTTTTGACCTGATGACTGTGTAAAGCATTCTCTAGCACATCCCATAGTTTCACCATGGGTTTAAAGTCTGGACCACTGAAAGACTCATAATTGGAGCCTGATGAATCCTGGTATTGTCATCTTGGAATATTCCTGTGTCTTAGGGAAGAAAAATTCAATGATGTGATGTTCAAACCTGATCATCCAGTATATTCAGGTAGTCAGCTGACCCTGTTTTTTGGACACATAATATTACTGACCCTTGATCTGATCAACTGAAGAAAACCCCAGATCATAACCCTGCCCCCACAGGCTTGTACTGTAGAAACTAGGCATGATGGGTACCTGTCTTCTCACCCTGATCACTCAGGAACATCAGTCTGGACTCATCAGACCACATGACCTTTTTCCATTAAAACACAGTCTGATCTTTATGCTCTCTATCAAACTGATCATTGTTTCAGAAATAAGACGCTACTCACTGCATCAGTTTGGGTCAAAGAACTTGTTGCAGCTGAAACATATTAATCACTGCATTACTTATCCAATGGAAGGCTGTAACCTGCTTGTTTAGCTACCTCCAGGTGGTGACTTTTTTGGCAGAGCTGTATATATTAAATTTAATGCTACATTCCAAGTTTACAGTTTTCATAAGTGATTTATGGGCTACATGGATCTGTTAGCTTTGTAGGTGCATTAACCACATGGACTTTGACCAACATACTGATATGTATGGGTGGAAAGTCTACATTGAGAGTTAGCGTTGTGCTATACTTATGGCACTCACAGAAAGAGCTATTGAGCTACACCGTTGATAAGTAGGGCTTTGGCTGCACCATCTAACAGTGTGACAAGTTCAACCAGCCAAGTCCTGCCTGGGATTCAAACTGTGAAGGTCAAAGAGGATAAACCTGTAATGCTCCATTGCTCCATAGGGATATCTCAGCATGTGTGTGTGCATGTATGTGTGAAAGGTGTCAGGTACTAGAAGTAGCACATAAAATCATCACACTACACAGCACAGAGATATTATACTCAGCTTCTCTTGCTCACAGTTTCCACCATCACTACCTCCAACACTTAAAAAGTGACTGCCATCAAAAATAATGCCCCCACTTGAAGCAATTTTCAGTGCCATTCACTTGAACTAAAAGCCAACCGTCTGGTTTGACCTCAGAAGCAACTCAGATGCCAAAATGAAAACAGTCATAATTAAATGTGCATGTGTTCCATCTACTTTCTACATAGCCATTAACATATTGGATAAAAAAAAATCATAATTTTTTTTAGAAGTGATGATTTGATTGTTAGAATAGAGATCACTCCTATCACATATATACCATCGTTTGTTGTAAAAGCATTGTCATCGTGTATTGATATTTATAGAACTACAAATGTACTCACAGTTCACACTCTGAAGCATGTTACTTTTTGGATATTATTCCATACTCAGACATTTGGCCTCATTTAGAAGTATTTTTTTTTACAAAGGACTAGATGTGACATATTCAGTCGTATAATCCTGCAGTTTTTGTGTTTCACAGGGTGTTGTCATGAGCACAAAATGCGTTTGGATGTGTGTCTGTGTGTGCTTGCCTTCATTTTCTTTGTTTGCATCTGGCCTTGGCATGAAGGGGCCGGGAGGTTTGGTCAGAGAGGCGCTGGCTGATGTCAGCTGGCCAGTGGGCACACGGTTCAGTCGCATCAGATTGCCATCACGGCCTGGTTTTGGCTGGACTCTGACACGCTCGTACTCAGTCTCCTGTCTCTAGCTCCCATCCCCCTTCGTTTCTTAATAAATACACTCTCTTTGTCTGTGTGTGCATGTCTAAATGTGGATTTGTATACTGGTAGTGCTTTGGAACCAAATCCTCACTCATTTTAAAATTACCTGACCAATTACTGCTGGTGTAATACCCAACAAATTCTGAAGTTACACACATAGCTAATAATATATGATATGCAGGTGGCTCACAGTTTTAATTTCACACAAGCCAAAGTCTATTTATTTCCACTTGAGCTTGTTTTTTGCTTGCATGGACAACGCATGGATCTCCTTGGTATCTATTCTGCTTCAATTAGCAACAGATGCCTCCTTACAGAGCGCTAACCCTAATTGTACGTGATGAGCAAAGCTAATCGTCCTAGTGCTGCCTGACCTTCTACAGCTGTGAGGGGGAACTTTTCCTAGAGCCCCCTCTCAGATCCCATACAAACGCACACACACATACTCTTCGCCACCCAATATTTGAAATTGGGGGTGGCTGGGGGGCACTGGGAATGGAGCTAGTTTTGGTGACCGCAAATTAGCTGCTGTAATTGCATATTCCTCCCTGTGCCCATAATTTTTCAGGCCTGTTTGGTGCAGTGAAGAGAGTTTGTTTGTTTTGGTGTCAAGGCGATTTAGAATCAAAATGAGGACCTCCGGCGCACATGTGGACCCCCAAGCCAAATGGCAGGACCATAGCTTTAAATAGCCCCACCTCTTCCAGTGCACTGTGCAGCCCAGAGGGAGACTAAGAGACAGAGAAAGAGCAGGAAAGCTACAAACTGTGTTCATTTAAGCATTTTGCATGACTTTCATGATTTTTTTTTTTTCTTCTGCCGGCTAACACAAACAACTAGGAACAGCATAAGAAAATACAAGCCCCTTAACAAGTTCTGGGAAACAATTAGAATCCTAGGCAGTTTATGAACCTCTGTCCAGTAGTTGAACTCCTGTGTCAGTCAGGTTCACTCTGCACAAATAAATCATTTAGGGTACAATCAAAAAGCCATAGACTGTATATAGTCAGGTGATGGAAGTATCATTTTTGCAGCCAGTGGTTTGTGATTTTGCCATCACCATGTTGTCTTTTTTTTTGCAGCCGAAAGTGACCATATTTGGGTACAAGAGCGGAGGAACTGTGGAAGTCTGAGGGTTCAGAGCTAATGTTAAAGGCTAACTGTATAAAATGGTAAACTTTGAAAGCATTTTGTAGTTGTACAAACTCACTAGTGTAAACTGTTAACCACGACTACACTCCAACTGTCTGTTAGAAAAAATTGATTTTGTTTAAAAAAAAAAAGAACCTGAACCCGAAAACTGTAAGTTGTTTGTAGGTGACTTCCTTTCATGACACTGCCGGTGGAGAGCAGGGACTGATTTTCTACATAAAAAAGCATGTCCAAAATGGCTGCTCATGCAACATAACATGCAACTTAGCAAACTCGTGGATGTGCAATGCACCCTGTTTTTAAGTCACTAATACTGAAGTCTATGGAAATAGGAACCTTTTCACCCTATGGACACATTACTTTATAGAGCATTGATTCAGTTCATGACAGTGTCGTTGCCTGTGTGTATTAACATTCTGTAAGTTTTAAGAGGAAATTACTTCAAAGTGCAGCAGCACCAGCCTCAGACTGACTATAAAACAACCTTAAATGATTACAGTAGGTTGACGGATCTCTATAAGGAAATGATTTATACTTGAATGATTCTCTCCCATTCTATTTGATCCATGTACAGTAAGGTTTGTTACTTACCCACACTGATTTCTTTACCGAGTCATTCATTCAGCATTGTTGACAATATTTACAGTGATACTGGGGCACTGTGGTGTTTGACATTTGTTGTTAAGTTACTCAACACCTCTCATTTGTTTTTATGGAGTAGTAGTAGTATTAGTTGCTTCTACTGCCTTGTTAGCATGAAAAAAAAAATCTGTTCGGTTGAAAAACAGTTCCTCTTCATAACATAAGGATCACATCTACATCCATATTGTCACTGTATGTTTGTATTTTCTCTGTAATATCGTCTAATTAACCAATGCATAGTTCACAGTCCTCTATCTCATAAAGTCCACTGTTCTTTTCATGGTCTCCATCTGATTTTTGCGTGTTACCACAATAAGCCCTAAGCCCTATTTGCTCTGAGACCGTATTAACAGAGGAAAAAATTAATGATGGCCCACCAGATCATTTATTATAGGGTCCAAATAAAACAAAAAAATAGACTGGAATGGCTCCTGGGGAAAAAAAAAAAAAAAAAGTACTGACTGAATTATTTAGAGAGATGTCCAATGTAAGTCTACAGGAGCCAGGGCTTTTTGGAGCCACCGCTAATGGCCATCAGTTGTATTACAACTTTTAGATACTTCTGCATTGGCTTCGTTTTGGAGCCGAGGTCTTTGCCCCTTTCCCACCCCGAACTGCAGTCCTGTGTCTCAGTCTTTTTTCTCCTGCAACATTTCCACGACACTTTCAATGTGTCACTGCTTCCAGATTGATTGTAATGTATGCCACTGGGTTGTTACTGTGTTTGCTATTTGCAAATTGTTGCACAATATGTACCTTTTAGTGAAGACAAAAGGATATTATGAAGTTGTTTCTACACTAGTGGATCTTGTGGAGCTTTTAAAATGCTAACGATGTTGTCAACCTCTGTAGATGCTAATTTCAGCCTTCCCAAATGGAGTTTTATGAAGTCTAGAGCTTAACGTTTTGCATTAAAAATTGTAACTCATCGAAACCCTCAAGCTTATTGTGACGGTTTTAACAGAGCTTGCATAAGTGTGTGAATGTGCAAGCTTTGTGTGCTTGTAGACCACCGGGCAAAGGACTAAGCCAGTGTTAAGCTTACTGAAACGTCCAATTTTTTTCTTATTTACAATAGACAATGACTTGCAGATGATTTTGCTCTCCTCAAAAATGTGCAAGCTAGCAAGCAACCAAACAAGCATAAATCACATTAATTAGCTTTGCAGCTGTGGTGTGGTCCTGTTGATGCCTCAGCGGCTTCAGTGAGATAAGAAATCCTTATGCCATAGTATAAATACAAACAGCAAACCAAGATTGAACAACAAAGACCAATTAGTGCTTTGGGTTGATAATTTAGACTCATATTTAGATTAATTATACTCTTGAGGATCTGAAAATAAACATTTGATTCAATCCTATTTTAATCAAAAGCACTAAATTACCTGAGTAAATCCTCTTTATCCTGTGCTTTAACTGTGATTTAATCTTGTTCAGTTCTGAATTGTAAACTAAGAATTGATTGAGAAACATTTGAAGGTGTACTGCATTTAGCAACATTTAAGCTGATAAAATGTCCAGGATGGATATATCCGAAAACACATTTTAATATAGAAAACTGTTACAACACTGATATAACCATCAGAAAATCGGGAAAAATACACTAAAATGAATGTTTCTCCAGCCACTTTTATCTGGATTATACTCCAGTCTGCAAAGTGAATGACAAATGACAGATATATATACAGTATTTGTGTTCTTTATGGTAACAATACACGGTGCAATGTAATGTAAACAATGTAATTCATTAAAAAGCCATAGTACAGCATGTGTTATCACCTTATGACACCAGTAAGCTGTTCTCGTATTGTGCAAGTTTTTCTCCTTCTGTTTATTCCCTGTCAAGAATCTTGCATTTGCTGAGCAGAATGTGTTTCTCAGTTATAATTCTGGGCTCTTGCTTCAATTGTGTTCAACGTTGCGAGCCAAGTTTTTATGAACAACTCTTTTAGTAGTCAAAGATGATTCAGAGATTTCAGAACTAATTAAGATAACAGCAAACATCTACGTTCAGATCAGCGCAAGTTTTCTACCTCCTCAGCAACGAGATGCATGCACGCTGAATTTGTTGCTAACCTACTTGCTATGCACAAATATAGCCTTGCATTGTATAACAACATCCATGCTTTCCTATTTTTATACATGCCTACATACTGTATTTTACATGTACATAGTGTACACACAGACAGTGAGTACAGTGGGAGCATCGAGTCAAATAATTTTTGTTTTACATTATTTTTAGTCACATTTCTGTAGAAAAACCTTAAGCCTGTTAATTTGGGGTTTGAAAGCTGCTGGCACTAAAGTGACATCCAAGCATGACAATATAGTTGCAAGATGATTTCTGGTAAGGCAGTGCCAAACACCAAAGCAGTCAATGTTTATCACTGAAGCAGTTGCCAAAAACCACAAAAACAAGAATCCTGAAAAAAAAAAAAAATATGGACTTCATTTATCACTTTCAGAAAGTGAGTACCACCCACGTGACAGCATGTTTTCCTTAAAGAACTAATGTTTTTGTTAGAACTTTGTGGATGTCTTACCATGAGATGGGTGTAGCTCGGCAAGATTAGCCCTTAACTGACTGACCTGAATTTGACTTTTGATTACCGCAGAGCAGAGCGGCTAAGCCGAGATAAAGACAAAAAATACATAAATCCTAAACACTGAATGTCCGATAGAGAAAAGCTCCTAATCTATACACACTGTAAAAGCTTTCTCCACTTGACTGTTAATAGTGCTGTTGTCAGTTGTGGACTATTTCACTCATGCCGAGGGAGTCGTTCGCCCAGATGGAAGGTTTCAACTGAAGGATCTAATGCTCGTCTTTGGAGTTAAATGAAGCCTGGGCACTGAATGTTCATGACCGCGTCCTTTGGCCACCGCAGTTAAACACCACATTGACCAACACTGGTCAGGACCCCAACCACCATGGCCATGGAAAATTCTCAGTGGTCAGAGTTTTCTTTTTTTTCCATTGTGCTATGCAGCAAAACATACTTTACTGTTTAGAAAAGATGATTATGAAAATAACAGAAGGGTTCAGTGGAAGCATCGCAACATAAACTGTATAAAGCCTTAAGAAGTGTATAAAAGAAATTACACAGGTTTCGGCTTGTTCAAAAATTTGAGTGGATTTTGGCTTATTTCAATTTGAGGCAGCCATGTCACCCAATAAAAAACATGTAACTCATCAACTCCCTTCTTTAGCAGATCAGAAATCATGCTAAGCTGGAACAAGACAGCATTATTCTATTACAATAATATGAGTAACTGTGTGGTGAATTGTTAAGTTTAGGTTTTTTCCGCTTTACACTGTCATATATGTAAGGTGTTTAGTGTGAATAATCAGATAAAGTATAGTAGTGATTATTGTGTATAATTGACGATGTTAAAATGGGACCAATTATATAAATATAATAATAATTTCAAGCACATGTCTTTGTTCTCATGCACCACCCTGAGATGACTCTTGAAATCTACTTGGTAATGCGTTGTCACATACTCATGCTACTGTATGTTGATTAGTGTATTGTTTTCTAACCAGCTTACCATGAAAGGATTGTACAAAGGCATAAGAGAGAAACTGCTACAGAAGTGATTTACAATGCATCAGAACCATAATTAATACGGGCCTTAATGATGTTAAGTGTAGCAAAGCTTCTAACACACTTTGTATAATTCATGACCCCTGTGTTGTCATTCTTCTTCTTCTTTTCCAGTTGGCGTTCCCTCCAGTGTTCATGTTTCCTGTGCTGGGAAAGTTACTGTTGCCACAGAGATGAAGCAGAAAAACATCTCTCTTTGGAAGCAGCTCAGAAACAAATGAATGTTAAAGACAATCCACCCAAGCCAGGCGACTTCTTATGTTTTAAGGCTCTTCATCTTTCTGATTTTCCACACGTTTGTCAGTTTCCAGTTTTTTTTAGTCAAAATGAAAATTGCCGCAGTGGGGGAATAATAAATATGTTCTTAGGATTTTACTTGTTTCCACTTTGACTTCGAGGTACAAGCTGCAACATGTGCTTGTGGGCATAAATACCCAAACAGATGTTGAATTAGTAAAGATTTTGAGTAAATGGCCTGCTAATTCACAATCTTAGAAAACCACAGCGATAATCATGAACCGGTTTGTTCATCTCCAAAGCCTACAGTAAATGCTAATCTGGGCCTGAACTCAAAGGAACATTAAAAAGTGATCTCATCATGCCAGTGATGGCTGTAATATTTTTCTAAAAGTCCCCTTCAGTTCTGCCAGTGGTGGTGCCTGTGCTCTAAAAATGTCAGTCACACTGAAGAGGTTAACCCCAGAGCTATAAGAGAGTTGATGGAATATTACACATATAGACTGACTATATCTGATCCCAGCTCAGCATGTTGTAAGACCATCCCATTCCAGTCTTGCCTCTCTCTGTCACCTCATTAAAAATACAAAGAGGGTAAAGAAGGGCCAGTCCTGAGCAATCTCTGTTAAAGCTGCCAGTGAATGTAGCAGTGTTAATGTCATTTAATGCTGTTTCATCTGAAAAGCCATATTAGAGTCAGATTTAGTAATCTGGGTTTGCCCATGCTCGTCTGTATGATGTCATTATGCTAAACTGACCTTTATAGCCAGATTAGGAGGGGTGCAAGGAATAGAAGAAGGCTTTGGAAAGGGAATTAACAAGAAATGAAAAATGGTATATTTGGCACACGGGTGATGAAGGATTCAGCGGCATTTTCAACCAAAGTGCCATCGACTAAAATCTGAATGAAAGTGACAAATGCCTCTTTGTGTTTTGATCAAGTTATACCCGTGTCTGTAAATTATAGCTTAGCTCTTTTAGGAATTCCTGGTACAAGGTCTTTTTTTTATCACCGTAACAATACTGAGCACAAAACAATCTGTTATCATAGTTGTATTGATCATCTCAGCCACATTCAACATTCAGGGAAATGGACGATGTCTGAATCTTGAGAAGTTGGATAAAGCCTTCAACCTCTGCGACTGTTTAAGCCCCTCTGTTTGTTACTACCAAATCCAAATCCAACCATACACTTCCTGCCCATTAGATGCTGGTTTAGCCTCATGCAGAGAGCTGAAGAGAGACACATGCACACAACCTACAGTAAATATAATACTATTTTACACTTGGAGTGTATTGGAATGACAGTTTCTGGGTGTGGTTGTGCTGTAGGTGAACCCACTACCTGTCCTGATGGCATGGAAAGACATTTCCTTTTGCATCGTGTCTCCTAGTGGCTTAAGACATCCTTTTTTGTTTTGCCGCTGACTGAGGAGTCTGTTGGGTGAAATGGGAAGACATATCACTTCGTAGCTGAGCATTGACACATCACTCAAAAAGCCCTAAGGTGAAAAGAAAAGAAGAAGGTGCTGCATATAGGTACGGAGGTTGGAGTGAAGGTACAGCATCTGTATGTAACAGTGATAGAATAGACTATTTTTTTTTTTACATTTGAAACAAACCTTGATTTGGGAGTTAAAAATGTAGCTGATGACCTCTAATGAACTTCAGCCACCTGATGGGGTGTTGAAGTATATTAGCTCTATAGGATACAAAACCATTACACCGTCATAAACATAGCTTGTACCTGCACTTTTTTTTAACCTACAGGCAGTAAATGCATCGTATGTCAGGTCTAGTTCCTCCTCTGCTGACATGATAAGCGCTTACTACACAGGGGAAAGATTCATCTTACACTTCCTTATCATGTCATTATCGCAATGTCATGTCATTATCATAATTATTATCATGTTATGCTCTTCCACGGAGAAAGTAATTGATGGGTCAGCTAAACCTATCTCTAAGGACAAGGCTTCCCCTTGTTAGTGATCCCTGAGAAATTGCCCAGTGAGCATGTTTGCTGTGTGACCGAGGTGTGACTGTCAGCACTACAGTGAGACCACCAGATGGTTGGGGGGGAAACACCTTTGATTGCACACTGCAAAACATACCCAGTGGTTCATACGCATCCACAAAACAAAGCTATCTCCCCTCTGACTGAAGAAGAATCGGCTTCTACAAAACATAAGAGATCCAAGCAGATCTGTCTCCGTTCCTTTTACCCAGTGGGACCCTGCAGGGCTCCTTCAGTGCTGGTAAATGGACCGCCTTCATCCTCCAGCAGAGCCTTCACATCTCTGTATAACGGCCAATCTCCTCTTAAATTGGGCCTATCTGGTCTGAAACTGGACCACGAGTCAAAAACTATTTGTCTGTGGTATTTCGTGCGCACATCTCTGTCTGTATGTGTCTCTATTTAAATGATGCATTTATGTGTTCAAATGTGGGGCATTTTTCCTGATGTATGTTACTGCAGAAAACATTCCCGATCCCAGGTAAACAGAAGTTATGAACAAAGAAAACTGGCAGGTAAAACATGCATCGGATTCATAAGCTTTGTTATTCTCAACATGATCCTGTTTGAGTCACAGTTTATTCTGCCACGCTAGATGTTTTCCGCCTGGATGTTCTCTGTCATTCTGTCTGCGTTGTCTAAAAAATAGTAAATGCTCTGTGAAAAAAAATCACTTTTTACCTACTTTTTACCCATTTCTATCTCACCTCTTGTCAGCAGCGTACACTCTGAAGCCAACACTAGTGTTGTGGCAAAGATCAGAGTCACACAGACAGCGACAGCAGAGGGAGTGACAGTTATAGGGACAGGAACACTCCCATGCTCGCTGCTCATGCACCATTCCATCATTAGCCAATGAAGCCCTCATAAAAGTGAATTATGTGCCACAAGAGGGGAGGTTCCATATGGCACAAGTGATCCAGAAAGGCAACGTGTCGCAAAAGACCCCTAGAGCCCAACAAGTCAGCTTTTAGGGGCCTCCCTCCCCGTCATTAATTGATTTTAATAACAGGCTGTGAGGGGGCAGAATGCTCTCATTCATTGGGCTGATGGGGCTTTTCCCAGGTCCCTCAGTGAACACTGCAGCACTTAGAGCTGTTTGTTTGGATTGCCCCAAGTGTGTGTTGCTCTCAGACTGGCCCGGTTACTCAGTCAGACACATACTCAATGTCCCAGCCATTCACTCGCTCGCTCGGTCAAACATTTGTTCATTTACCAGCTCAATAATTTCTTCACTCAATCACTGGCCTAGTCATTTATACACTCATTTATTCATTCCTCCTCCCTGCACACTGACCAAAGGCCATCATGCCTTAAAACTATGTTCACTGTAATATGATCAGTGTCTTATAACAGGACATGCAACCTCAGAGACAGACACCAAGTCGACCATGTGGTATTTTTCAGAGAGAAGAAAACACAAAGAGTACATGTACACTGCCTATACTTTCTTTGCAGAGTAAAAACAAGACTGTTCTTTGCTTTAGTGCGTCGCTTACTGGGTGAAATAGGTGCTTCCTTTACCGATCCTCCCGTCACGTCTCTGTCTCAGTCATTCCACAGACTTAAAGTGAAAAATCCCTCATTTTGCATATTTTTACTCTTTACTTTGATTGTTCAGCAGTCTGACTGAAGCAGGGGGTGGGGGCTGTATGCTGCATGATGGGGAGGGGATAGGGGAGGAAGCTGGGCCTGTCATAACTGCATAATACACCCATTACTCCTGTGCAGCAGAATTACCACTGATGGAAATAGGATTTTGGAAGATATATGGAATGTAATTATTATATACATATATGCATAGCCTTTTTTATTCTGAACAGAGGCTTTTGAGTGATATTTTTACTTGCATGTGTTGTACAACAATGCAGCTGCTGTTGTTTATTTTTGTTGAAGTGTTGAGTGATTGAAATTTTCTGGTCATGCCTTCTCTTGACCAGAATAGATTCAATGTTTTAAGGCCATGTTTTGTTTTGTACATGAAAACTGGACTTCTGTGACCAGTCAATGCAGCATCTTGCCTTTGCACCTCTGCAGGATTCCTCCTCTGGCACTGACCCTGTGCTGAACATCTCTCTGAAGGCGACTGTCTGATACTGTGAAGGGGTCATGCCAAGTCATTCCAGCACTGACGCTGTCTGAAGATTTATCCGCCTCTGGAATACCAATTTTTCAAGCCCAATATTTCACACACAAGGAAACTGAAATTCTGTAGTGAGAAATAAGAAACCAAATAGATTCTGTCATGCTGCCATTATCCATGTGAGTTAATTGTACATAATTAGTATACAGTGTCCTTCTCAGAGCAAATGCAGCTTAGTTTCTGTATTGTCATATCTATATGCAGCTGAAGCATGCACCAAGACAGGATGAACATGAGGCAGTATGTATGGTTTTCAGTATAGTGTAGCTTAGGTGAGGGGCCTCTGCAGGAGGTTTTCTTTGGAAAGCACCTGGGTGTGAAAATAGGGCCTCCCAGTCTGGCCTGAGAGGCTGTGTAAACAGAGGTTTCTGTCGGGCTAGGCTGCACTGGACTGGACCTCTCCAAACAGAAACCATGAGTCAGCCTCAGGAACGTATCCATGTTCTTCCTCTAGGAATAATCAGCCAAATTCAGTCTGGAAAATATACATGATATAGGGGTGATGGAGGTATAAGGCCGTATAAGAACACGCACATAACTCTAAGCCTCAATGTTGAATTCTAAAGGGAAATGTGGTATAATGTGGCCATTAAGATCCTGCATCACAGAAAATATTATCCTTATGTTTTTCTTTACTGTGAAAAGCTTCTCTTAACCACTGAGCGAGTACCCCTTATTTTAAAAAGTACTTTATGAAAGTTCAAGCATGACACTAAATGCACAATTTCATCAAATAAATAAAAAGACCGAACTTTTCCAAATAAAAAGGGCAGAGTCTATATGAAGGTTTAAAGTCTTTGCTGCTATCTTCATGTCTGGTTGAGTGGAAGACTTTATTAAGGCATTCGGGCATCTGAGCACTGCAGAGAGGGAGACTTTCCCCTCATCTCCGGTCTGCGTGAGTGGAGAGGCAGGGGCCTCACACTCCACTAAGGAATATTTATCTTTCCAGCTGGTTAGATGGATTAAATGACCATCCCGCAGAGAAGGGAGAGGGAAAGGAGGAGAAAAAGAGTTTGAGGGAGAGAGGGAGAGGTGAGGAGATGGAGAAAGCTTTGAAAGCCAATAGAGGAAATATGCCAGAGGGAAAGAAAGCAGAAAGAGGGAGAGGGGTGGAAAGATGCTGTAGTCTTTAACATCTTCCACTTACAAGAAAATAAAACAATAAGAATGACTTAGCAAGTCACATTTACCCCCAACTGTGACAAATATGACTGTGACTTTGTCTTCTCTCTGCGGCGGAGACGAGACATGCACAAACACAGTCATGCACGCACGCATACATGTGCACATGCACACAAAATGACATACAAACACACAGAGCTAATTAACTTCCTGACACATTCACAGAAATTCATTTCAAAGACAGAACACATATGTTCATGCAAATGTGATGAGAAACTGTTAAATGCGCAAATATCTGAGGAAAATGGAAAATATTTCTCACCCCCTTTTTGTCAAATGGATCTGAAGTTAAATTTTTCCACATTTCACACTAACAGCCCACCTGCTGCCCCTGTTAGCACTCTGTTCTAAGGACAACTCAAAGTCATGCTAATTGATTTTAATAGGTCATAATGTGTTACAGGATTTGCTGTGTCTGAAGTGGAGCAGAGAAATAATACGCAAATAAATATATTAATAAATAGAAATGCCTCCAAAATCAAATAAATGTAAATCCCTCTCCACTGAACTGTATTGTCACCTTCATGGTTTTAAATGACACAAGGGACACAGTGTCAATACCAGGGTTTTCATTTTCTCTTTAAAAACACTCAGTACTCCATTTAGCACTGGGCATTACACATAATCAGCCCACTGATATAAGCACATAAACCGCAAATAAAGGAGTGTAATAACATCAAAGACCTGCCCTGTGAAATGTGATGCTGGGGTATTCAGAAAGGAATGTTGAATGGGTGGCAGCAATGTGTGTGTGTGATTGTGGTTATGCAAAGTGCAATCTAAGTGTGGAGCTGAAGTCATGGAAATTTCCCTCTATAAAAGTGAAGCATGACAATGGATTTGGAGCATCAAGGCCCGCGGGATTATGGGGATCACATAAATCCCCCTGCGCCATAATTTTAGCAAACCACATCAAGCTCCATGTTAAGGGTTAATAATCCAGTTCTCCACCTCTTCCTGCTCCCCTTGCACCCAACCTCAAATCCCAAACATTAACATGTGTATCCAGATGTACAAAATATAAAGACATACAAGTACACACATGCATCCCATACACACACATGCAGTATAAACAGATTTGTGCTCGTATTTCTACACATGCACAGACCGCAATCGGGCACACATGCATGTGGTTACCACACTCACACACACCTATGCAAACATACTACGGCAAACACACACAGACTGACCCACACAGAGACGGACTGTGTTCTCCAGTCTGTCATGTCCCTGTGCATCTGACATCATGGCAGGGTGTCACAGAGCATGCAACCAAAGGAACTGCCCCCTTCAACCCCCAACCACCTAAAACACCCTCCCCACAGCCTCACCCCACTCTCAACACTGCATCATCTCGAGCTCTGAGGTATACGAGCAGAGGATCTTGTCTCGGGAGCCTGAAATCGATCGATGTGCTACAACAAGCTCAGCTTCTCTCCACCTCTTTTTTTTTCCTCTCCCCCATTTCTGTTAACCGTTTGTGTATGTGCATTTAAGTCTGTGTGTGTTTGACTCCCTTTCTCTATCTCACAGTGTGTCCACTTTAACATCTGTACTAGCAGTAATCAACAGTTTACACACACACACAGCACTCTCTTCTAGCTGTTTGGAGAGAGAAGCGTGCCACGAGGAGAGCTCCGTCTCCTTTCCTCTATTAGCCTGCTGTCGGAGGGAAGGCAGGGATAATATATAAGCCAACAGGATTAGGAGGCAACAAAGCATCAGGCTGAAGAAATCCCTCCCAGCCTTGGGGTCCAACCCAGGCCTTCTTTGCTCTTTGGCTGTACAGAGCCTAACCAAGCCAACCCAAGCAGCACTCTGTTAATGTTACAAGTCTGTCATCTAGTCCAGCTCTCCTGTGCACAGCTAGTCCTGTCATATTCGCCACCTCCTGCACAAATAATGATCTCTGAACACTATACATCCTACAACTAAGGGGTCAAATGCAGTATAAAACTTATTTTCTATTTGACAGTTATGATTATAGCCCTGAATTCTCTACCCACAGGTACCAAATCCATTTAACCGTCTAACCTCCTTTGACCATGTAGAGTGTATCTTGTCTAACATTAGCATTTCAAAGAAGATGCAAGCACCTATATCATGAGTTTGATGGCTGCCTAACAGCGGCATGGCTCGCTATATACGGTGTTGAGCTGGAAGTAAATCCCTGTGATTAATCAGGTCTGAAGCTAAAACATAATAATAACCCCCTTTATATTAATGCGCAGCTCATGGCTTGAACAGCTCTGTGGAAAGGCCATTAGTCACCAGCTCCCTGCAAAGCCACAATTAAGCAGTCGCATATTACTCTCTCTCTCTCTCCTTCTCTCCCTCTGTTTCCAACTTTAATCACAGTGCTGTCTCCTTCATTATGTATTCTGTTCCTGGGTGATCGTGTCTTTAGGCGATGACTTCGACAAGGAAATCATTTTATTTTCCTATTTGTTAAGCTATGTATTAACTGAGGTGGTATTATTCCTGGGCTAAGGTACAGAGAGGGGTTACAAGATGCAATATTAGCCATCTAAACAGCAAGACAGTACACTTTTCCAAGTTCAACACCATGGGCAGGAAAATAGCGAGCCCTTAAAATACACCGCTACATGTATAGATATTATTTTAGAACATTTTAGAAGTACATTTTGCTCTTTATCACCCTCTGTTCTTTCAACTGAGGATGTGGGTGTATGAAAAAGGGGAACTGACAGATTTTATAATTGTTATAGAAATCTTATTTGAATTCAGGAGCTTACTAAACTTTTTTCTTATGAGGGACACTTTAAAAAGCTGTCATGCATACCAACCACAGGCATTTCCCTCCTCCCTCTCCCTCCCCTCTCTCTCCTCTTTTCCTCGTTCTCCTTTTTTGTGATATCCTCTAATTTTGCCTGTGCCTCTGCAAATTTGTCGCGGCGCGTGGGCCCGTTTGATTTCATTAAACAGAATATTTAAGCATAAAAATTGTTTAATCGTCTCATGTCATTAGGAGATGGATTTCATTTTGCATACATTTGCATATTTCCCCCTCAAATTAAACCAGGCAAACATGCAAATGTAGGGCCCAGGTTATGGCGGAGGTGTTTATTGTCATCACTTCAGGCAGTTCCACACTGCAGCGCCTCCGCAGAACAGGGGTGACAGCAACATCTGGACGCCTGGGGGTTTGAAGGGAGGAGAGGGTGGAGGCAGAAGGTGTAGGTGTGGGGATGAAGGTGTGTAATAGGCTGATGTTCATTTTTGGCATTTTAACACTCCAATCCACTGCTGCAGCTACTACAGCAACTAGCACACCACAATAAATAAGTAGATAAATAAGTAAATAAATAAAATCAATAAGCAGAAATTAACTAAATATCCATTATCACTCCATACTGGCTGCTTAATTACCAACTTCATCCCCAGTGCTTCGGATGTCCCTGTGCTAAAATGTATAGTGAGCCAATGAAGACATAAAACACAGCACTGTTCTTTCAACTGTAGCCTCTGCATGTGTTTTTATCAGCTGTTCTGCTGCTATTGTCCACATGGCTAAGCACTGCTGCTAATGAGGCAGTAATTAGCAACAGTGTAACGCTTCCTCACCCGTGCTTAAGTCCTCGTTCATTCCCCCCCCCTCCACTGTAATTTTTTCATGCTGCAATTTCAGGCATCACAGCAGAATTTGTTCCAGCACAGTAAATGTTCAAGTGCAAAGATGAACGGGGCAGCACATTAGGCCAACTGTGGAACTGCGGAACAATGGAAAATATAGGCCACAATCTCTCCTCATTTTATGTCCAATTAAGGCAATGCACTATAAATGATCCAAATGATTTCCTACTTTCACAGTTTTACTCACTATGGGCAAACACTTTCCACATCTGCAACCTTATCATTTACATATGTCCCCTATACATATCACTCAATTGCTATTAATTAAATAGTATATGTAAACAATTAACATTTACTTATTCACTGCAAAGATAGTATATTCAAAAAATAATTATGCATGAGAATCTAGGAGCGGGCTCAAACAGTAGGTGTGTTTCTATCCAGCTGTTTATATTTGCATTTTCAATTTGCACTTAAAAATTTGTTAGTGGAAATGCCCAAAAAAAAAAAAATCATGCTCAGGAGGGTGGAAAAGTTGGCGTATCAATAAAAGATAAATACAAACATATTTAGCAAATTATTATGTGTGAATGCATGTGCAAACCCATAAGAAGATGCAATAATCACTGAATTAATACAAGAAACAAACTATTAATTCCACATTAGATGCAAAACACCAAGGAAATGCCACATTGTATGAGGAGCTGCAGAAACAAGTGTTAGATGCAGGCTTTGACAAACTGAGAAAGAGTTTGGAACAATGTTATGTGATCCAGATCTGTGGTTTGGATCAGGGGACAAATATCAGCTCCTCAACCAGACAGGTATACAGTATTATTGAATAAAATACCCATTATTATAGTTATTGGCAAAGTTTAAAACCATGATGATCATGCTGAACCACTTTTTAACATTTGCATAACATTGAATAGAAACAAACATAGCAAAACTTACAAACATTTGGTTGGAAACCCACCTATTCTGTCTGCTTACACGTTTCTGGTTTTTACCCATGATGCTGTTCAGCCAGAAAAATGGATAACAGTGTAGAATTTGAGTTGGGAAAACCCGCCACAACAAAGAAATATGAGATAGAGGAGAGGAGTGAGAAAGCGTGTCTCAGAGTGTTTCCAGTAGAAACAGACTAAACATATACCTCAGCAGGACCTGCTTCTTCGAGGACCCCGACAGTCCATAAACAAGCTGTAGAGACAGAAGTAAGATTGAAAGCTGTGTGAATGTGTGTGCTTGTGTGCTGAGAGACAGAACGCCCTGCCAGCATGTTACTGTACAAATCAGTTACAATCAGAGAAATGTGACAGTGATGGACCTTGACAAACCATTACTTTCCTATGTTGGTATTAGACCAGTATTACCAAGGTGTAGCAGGTTAGTCCTTTGCAGACAGGTGGAGACCAACACAGGGTCTGGGTGAAAAACTAAGGCCTTGTAGTGACTTTGTAGAGTGGCAGAGGCCTGATGATGCTCAGCCCCAGTGGCAGGGACTGGGGTAATAAATCATGGGCAGTGGCAGTCAGATAAACGGTGCGCTGAAGCTGATTGGGAGGAGAAACTATTGTGACGAGTGCGCGATGGTGAGGAGGCATTGACGACCTGTGTGAATAAGGGTCACCACTCTACAGAGGCAGACCCAAACAGCTCCCTGCGTCTTAATTTACCCTGAAAAGCCATTACAGCCACTCTGCTTGCTTCTTCATGACCCTCCCCTCTTCTCTTCTCCTCTCCGTTGCAGAGGAACAGTCATTCTCCGGGACCTCGATGGCCCTTAAGCACAAACTCTGAAATGAGCTCTCCTATCTGAAGCTAGACTCTGCTACAGACTCACAGAGTGGTGGCCCCTCTGCTGGTCATTCAGGTAGACAACTCCACTGACTTCACTAGCATTTCTACTGGTTTCAAGTCTTGCTTTAATATAACTTTTATCTACAATTTAATTTACCAACTTTTTATTTAACTTTTTTACTGCTGATCTTAACACCACACATACATTCACTGACCATATATTATATAATTCTATATTTAGTAGGTTTCTTTTCCTGAATAAATTAGACTGCAAGAACAAGCAAGTATGTATTCAAAATACAAAAAATGTATAACACCAGTTATTATTATGTGGTATTCATTTAATTCCTAGACTGAGTTTGACATGGAATCCTGTGAATATAATCAAATTCTAACTATTAATAACTCTAATAATTGTAATTGTTAATTAATAGTTGATATTTGTATTGTCTCTGTTGTAATAAGTAGAAACAGCTTTAACATTTTTGTGGATGTTTGTTTAATAAATTACTCAACGTACTGTATCTCTTAGTAATAATAATAATAATAATAAAAATAATAATACAAGTATTTAAATACAAGGTTATATCCCATACTCTGCCCTTTTCAGATGATGGACGCTTGAATGTTCAGTGCTGATGTTAAATAATTCGACTGACTATAACTAAAGTAAGTAAAAGTAAGGCTCTACTGACAGTGTAGAAATTATAAACCCATGACTCACAGCAACCGTTGGAGCCAGAACTAACAGCGGTGCTGGACTAAGCGTGGTGTGGTGCTACTTGGCAGAGTTAATAACTACTCTTTCAAAGAGGAAAAACAGTCATTCCTCTTGATCACTAAAAGCTATTCAAAACTATTAAATGGCTCTTCACTTCAACATTAACTCAGTGCAGCTATATTTTCTTAAAAAGGGCACAGTTTCAAACATAATTAGGCTGAAATGACCTGATATAAAGGCACTCAGAATATCTGTATTTTTTTTTTTTAATTCCAATCTTTTGTGTGACTCCATCCATCCACAATCTATACAAGCTATATACCGACAGTATATATGAGCATCTCAGCACTGACTAAAGCAAGCTTCTTTCAGAGGAAAAATGTGAAACAGCTCGCCAATGTAATCAATTTAATAATCACACAGTATGTGCCTCTCAAGCAGGAGCAATGTTTATCTTTTATAAAGTAATTTACTCTCTTAGCATCCAAATGGGAGCATACAAAATCATCCAAATAATCACACATCCAGCAAACCAGAAGTCTTTTACACAGAGAAAGAATATTCAGCCTGTCACTGTGTTATAGCAATATGGTGACTAAGGCTTATGTACCGCACTGTGTAGAGGAGGATCTGCATTGTTTGCAGAGGTTCATCTAACCAGCGCCCCAGTGACTTTCTCCTGAGTGACACCTGTCAGTGACTCTCCATCTGCTGCCTACATGCCACCAACACCCCCTTTGCTTCACCCCTCTCTGTATATTTTCTCTTCTGCCTTCTCTGCCTTGGATAGTTTCTCTGCTTCTCTGCTTTTTGCATCTTGCCCTCTGCTTCTTTTTTAGTTTCTGTGTCAACACTCCTGTCTCCATTTCTATTCCAACTGGCTCTCTTTAAAACTCTCCTCCTCCCATATCCTCCTCACTCCTTATCCTAGCTTTCCTTCCTATTCCCCGTCTCGTGATTAGATAGCATTGGTGTTTGTGCACAGGCTCCCAGTGGGCAATCACGCTGTGAGGGTGGACGAGGGGGGATGTGAGGGTTCCATTTTCTATTAGAACAAAACATGCCTGTGGGGCCAGCAGGCGTCAACTGGAAATGCAATCTGGGCCTTTGAGCTGACACCCAGGGTGGGGTAGAGGTGTGGTGTGGGGAACAGGGGCCGCTGTTGTGTGCTGGGACTCTGGCGTGAATGTTATCGTTCTCTGGAGATCCCCAGCTGCCTCTCAGGACCTTCTGCCTCCTTCATAGTTGGACACCTCAGGGAAATGTGGTCCCAGTGGCCTGCAATGACGAGGGCTAATTCTGAGAATAACGCCCTCCGGTCTTTGCTGTTCATCATGACCACATTCCATGCACAAAAAAGTGTTTATCGATCAAACTATATATGACCACGCTATCAGATAGAAGTGTCATTCTCCACAACAGCACAAGAGACGGAGTGGAGTGAGTGGAAATGTGTAGGAAGAGGAAGGAGAAGGACAGACGGAGGGAACATATAGGTGGTTGGTCTCGGCAGGGCTGGTGTGAATGCAGATTGGGAGTTCCTGGACATGCATAATTCACCACAGGGGAGATAGGAGAGGAGGTGGGTAGGAAGAAAGGGAATAGAAAGGTGGGTGAGAGAGAGAGAGAGAGAGAGAGAGAGGGGAGGGAGGGAGGGAGGGAAGGAAAGAGGGAGGAAGGAGAAAGAGGAAAATGAGCAGTGCGTCTCAGGCAGCGTCAGCGTCTACAGTGAGGAGGTAATTAGGGAGCTGTCACTTGTTCCTGTCAGGCACCACTCCCGCTGAAACATCGAGCGAGTGTGTGTGTTAGGTTGTTCTTGTGGGGGAGGGCCGTGCTAGTGTATAACTGTGTATGTGTGTGTGTGCATGTATGTTTGTGAATGCATGCAGGGTTGCATGTGTATATAAATTGTGCGGAAGAAAGTGGGGAGGGTGCGGTGCGAGTTGAATTCAAATGAGACAGAAACACCAGAAGAAAAACAGAATAAAGTAACAGACTCACTGCAAGGGAATTGTAATAATGGTGGATAAATATGACTCAGAAGTACACAGCTCAAAGTATTAGAGGAGATGCAAAGACAGAAAACTGTAACCCAAGGTATTTGGACGGAATGATAAGGACGGATTAAATCTGATAAATTATATTTGTGGCAACTAAGGTTTCCTATAAAACATACACACACAAGCATGTGCCAAGTCAGGATAAAACCCCGCTACAACAGCGAAGTGATTTATTTTGGTAAACATATTCATATGCATGCATTATTAACACAGGACTCACATATATACACTCGGCAGCCAGTGTATCTACTGTCACTCCTCTGCATGCTGATTGTCTCAAGTCAAAATAACAACACTCTAATGTTTAAGCAATCTAGTTGTCATATCAATATGGGCAATGAGAATATATTTGACAGATTCTTAAGACAGAAAGTCAGAACATGCAGCTGTAGGTACATAAATACAGAGGTATGACACACACACAAACACACATATGCAGTCAGTCAGACAATGTGATGCATGGGTATTTAAAGTTGTGAATGCCTTTATAATCTGCAGCCCCTCAGGAGACAGTAGCTCACCATATGAGTGAATCAGTGTGGGCCTGTCTGTACAGTTTTTTACTGTGACACCGGCACTCATACCACTCGCTGGGTGTTCCAATTAAAACCCACCCCTGCCAGGAGAGCAACAGCTCTCCAACAATACTCAGCTCTCCCACACTCACACATGTGCACCATGAATGTGCACACATACGCATGCTGCTGACAGACCACAAACACAGTCAGGCTGACGATGATGGATGGTGTGCATAACCTGGCTGGTGATATAGACTTTGGCTAAACAGCTCAGGCCTTCACCAGGGGTTTGTCCTCAGGCAGGTGGTGCGCTTCTTGCTCACAGGTGGTTTACCAGTGATGTGAGGGATAATTATCTCACAAGGAAATTTCCACAATATAAGTAATAGCTAAACATTTGGAATACACACGAATAATGTGCTGTAGCTCCATTTGACTGTCAAAGTTTAGCCAAACTCTTTTATGGAAGTCACTCTTTTCTTTATGCCAGTAAATACTGGTGATTTTTACATGAAGTTACTAACTGGCAAGTTCTAAGACCATGCAACCAGTTAGGAAAACTGTCAGCACAGAGAAAACAAGTTGAGACAACATGAACGCAAGCCTTTTCTATACGGCTCATTGAGATGAACAAAACAACCACAATAACAATTTGTAAGAACTTTCATGCATTGCTTCTGTGACTTGCCAGTTCAATGTAAACAAGTTATATTGTGCAGAATGTCACTGAGTGAGATGTGCCATTTTTCGTGGGCTGGCCCATAAAAGACTCATTAGGGCACTTCAGACATATTTGCACTGCAAGGGGCTGCCATTAAACACATCACAAGGCCTAATAAATGCATTATTTAAAAGCTGTGCTCCAATTACTAATTGATTAGAGTGGAGCGCCTCATCAATAACGCAGAAGCGGCCCCTTCAAATCAAAATACACATGATTTATACATGAAAGGCTTTAAAAGGGATAAGTTCTCTGCTAATCAGTCATAAATGTTTTAAACACCCGAATTTTTACTCATAATTTGAGAAAAAGTTGAGGGGCTGTCAGAATCCTGTATTGTGTGTGTTTGATGTGTGGCTGTGTGTGGGTGGGTGGGTAAGTGGGATGGGCTGTGGTTCAAAGTTACTGTGACTACCGAGTTACTGCAGACACATGTATCCCACTGGGAATCA
The DNA here is from genome assembly GCA_037367365.1 of Apogon talboti. Classification (NCBI taxonomy): domain Eukaryota; kingdom Metazoa; phylum Chordata; class Actinopteri; order Kurtiformes; family Apogonidae; genus Apogon; species Apogon talboti. Next base: position 19,418,392 of record JAPQRQ010000028.1, on the reverse strand, counting down.
ATATCAATGAAGCAGAAACATAACATGACCTAACCCTTCAGTCAAACACCACACACTCATGAGAGACAGATTTTATTTTACAAATAAGTGGATCGACTGTAAATTGTTTAACTTTTTAACCATATTAAACAATTGTCACCATAGGCAGAGTTTCCTTTTCTTGAATACAATGGTTCTATTACCGCACTAATGCAATATTAATAGCACAATTATTTAATTAAAATGTATGCTTAAATATGTCACGTACAATTGAAATGAATAATTTAATAAAAGAGGCAGTGACAAGTGACACTGAAATGTATGTTTTAATGTAGCAGACCAACAGTGGAAAATACCATCAGATAGAGCTTTTATATTAACACATTTTACAGACGATATTATACAGAGTCACATATTAAATATGCATATGTTTGCATACATACAGTATGAGTAATAATACTACTGATTATCAAATCACTGTGGGAGTCTGTCATGTTATTCTAGAAAAAGAAAGACTGGTCATCCTCACAAAATAGGAAACATAAAATTAACTACTATATCAAAAGGAGCATTAATATTGTAATAAACAGTTGTGGTAAAGAGTTTTAATTTGACCTTTTAGAAAGAAAATGCACTATATTCTTTCTGATATTTGAGCCTCTGAGCATATTCTACCGGTGATCAGATCATGGCATTGCATGTGGAGAAAAAGCAAGAGAGTGTGAGGGGTAACATAATGAAAACCACAGAAATAATCAAAGGCCTAGACCCCAGATGAGAAGGAGACCATGAGGAGAGCGCAGAAAACAGGAGAAAATCCTCTCCACAGATATCAAACAGAATAAAATAAAAAAACATTAACATGATTATGTCATCCAGTTCTTGCATGGAACATGCTTTTGAGCAGGTGAGAGTTTGTAAAACTGAGATCATTAATAGTTGTCATTGATTTAAAATATTATTATACAGTCGGTTAAATAACGCATTCAAGTTACATCAGGTTTGGCTAAATAGAGTCAATATATTATTATCATGTGCAATAGAAATATTTCAAATGCTTTGTTATCTGATGTCGGACTTTTATTTTGACAGGTGTGAGATGTACAGTAGGCTGGCTGTTTCCCGGATGAAGCAGACATTTGATTGAAAAGTGACAAATCAAAGAGAGGATATTTGGCTAAATTCATGTCATTTGTAAGCAAGATGCAAATATAACCCTGAGTGTGTTAAATATGGATTTACAAACACTGAAAATATAAAAGGACTGAAACCCCACTGTGTGATGTGTCAAAAACTGAAAACCCAAACTGCTATAGCATTTAGAACTGAAGAAGCTTCCACAAGTGTGTGTGTTAAGTGAAAGAAGAACATTTTCTAAGTGTTTTAAATTGTGTGTACACATGCTCGCAGTTGTGATGTTAATTCAGTTTTTATTAAATAATATGCTCTAAATGCATCGATGAAAATATGTGTAGATATGGTTTTGCTGTTATATTCTTACTTTCTTAATTTAAATAAGATAAATGTACTTGGTTTGAATACTTTAAAAGTGATTTGTGAGTTAATGAAGTGGTGTGTTTTTTAAAGTGAGATCAGTAGAGAACGACCACACAGATCATTTGTCAGTGGGCTTCACTAACTAAAAGAAAACAAGTTTTCCATCAGAAAAGGTTCACATTTACGACAACAGAAGGAAAAACAGATGTTATACATTTTGCCAATGTGTAAAAAGCAGGACACAAAATACAGCGTATACTTACACAAGAAAAAAGGAATCTGTGAAGAGCTGCTGATTGTCCATGTGGATTTCATTCACACCGAGACCAACCAGCATGAGTGTCATAGTTAAAGACTGAACACCAGCTTTACAGCCACCTATCTGATGCTTAACAAAGCATCACAGTGAAATAGGTTATGGAAGGCCATCCTGTTCACTGAGTTGACAGGCTGGAAGTAGGAAAAGGGGGGGAGGAGGCAGAGGTTACACAGTGTCTGAACCTTTGAGGGCCAACAGACTGTGTACTTTATTGGTCAGAGCATTCAGACGTGAATGTCTCTGTATCAAAAAGCCTGAATATATAAAACCAGTCAAATCTGCTAGAGCCTCTGAACAAGTTTTACATCAAGCTGCACCTGTCAGTCTTCAGAGCATTCAGACCAAGACACGTTAGACAGCTAAGTTCCTCAGGGTAAGTGTCATCACTGATCAAATGAATTGCTCATGAGCACCAGCACTGACTTTGCTGAATCATAAGGTAACTATCTACTGGTGGAACCCATAAGGCCTTTATGTTGTAGCTAATTGCTATGAGTTAAGTTAACGAGGCCCAACATCCCTTTTTTTCTGTTTATTGTTACCACTGTATGGTGAGCAGCAGCATCAGCACTGATGATAATAGTACTGGGATAATATCTGCCACTGAAGTAATCAAACCCGTAATGAAGATAAAAGTAATCATTGGTCAGGATGTAGAAGGAAAAGCGCAGTGGATGATTGTGAAGGTGATGACGATGATGATGATGGCAATGGAGATGAAGGTTGGAGAATGTTACTCTGGAGTTACACTCTAGAGATTTAGATGCAGCCAGTTTTCTGAGTCGTCTAGCTGAGCGCGCCGTGCCACAGGGGGTTGTCACTTTCCGATGAAGAGACAGGTCCATGCCTACGATAGAAACTCCCAGCAGCCACTGCGGCGCCCCATGGAAGCTCATGCTAATCGCCAGGACTGGTGTTGCCCCCCCCACTGTCAGCTCACTGAGCTGGCTCCACATCACCAGGGAGCTACTCACACACACACACACACACACACACACACACACACACACACACACACACTTACTGCCATACACTCCAACAGCACACACAGCACAGGGACACATAGGAGGAGGATGGATGGAGGATGATCCCGCTGAGTTGAGATGCACACACTCACAAGCGTACACGATCCTTTGTGTGGGTGCATGTCTATGTGGAATGTGTGTTTCACTTTATGCAGATGCATGTACACTCACACATGCACACACATTTCATGATGACACTAATGTGTGATAGTAGGCTACTTTAAATATAGGCATATCGTTTATCTACTAATGAGTAGAGGGAGATGAGCCTGTTGAATATGGTAATTTGCTGCCGTATTAGCCTTCAGAAGATATCTTACAAAATGTGAGCTTGTGTGAAAATGCATGTGCGTAGTGTAGATCCATGTATATTTACTGAAGGTCTCGTAGCTCAGTGCTTTGGTCTCATTCTTGTCTTGGTGCTGGCTCGCTGTCTGCTGTCTACCACCACTTCTATTTGCTTATTTAGGATGAGAAGTAATGCTTGTGAATGTGTCCAATGATTGTCCTTGGATGCTTATGCTTCCACGTTTACGTGTCTGACTCAGAAAATATTCATTTATGAAATGACTGTTTATGTCGTTTTTAAGTGGTTTATTTTTCTGTTAAACATGTATGATAAACTCTGAGCCTGCTACACTTTTTTCAACCTTATGATGCCCACAATTTCTTTGATTGTTTTTATTGATTCTGAGCTAAACCACATTTTATTATTTTCAGCTCACCGTTAGCAGCTATAGCCACACTACATGTTAGGTTGTTCAGGAACATTAAACGTTGGCCATCAAAGAGTGCATTTGCTTTTGCAGAATGTTTAGGGTGTTTATTTATTTATTTAATCTGTATTTAACCATGTAAGTTAGTTGAGAACAGATTCTCATTTACAATAGCAACCTGGCCAAGAGGCAGCACAAAAGCAGCACAGGTTGTATGTACAACAAACAACAGAACAGATTATATATTCAACAAACAAACAAACAAATATGATGGACAGCTGAACCGATCACAATGACATATAACAAATAGAAAAGATAAAAACAGGTGCAGTGGTCCAGAAGTGTATCTCTCACTAATCTTTTAAATGACGAGAGCGGTATGAATGAGGTGAGTTTTAAGGATTGTTGCAAAGAATTCCAGGCATAAGCGGCAAAAAACTGGAATAATGATTGACCATGAGTGGTACGGGCTTTGGGAATGAGGAGGTTAGTGAAACTGCTGGAACGAAGTAAGATTTGAAGGGATATAATTGGGATGGAACATTG
>JAPQRQ010000028.1:19402497-19413325 GCA_037367365.1 Apogon talboti | reverse complement strand
ATAATGTTGGGCGACACGGTATATAGGATGACATGGTGGTGCAGTGGATAGCACTTAGCACTCGTGCCTCACAGCAAGAAGGTTCTGGGTTCGATTCGAACACTGGTAGATGGGTGGGACCTTTCTGTCTGCATGGGTTCTCTGGGCAATAGGTTGATTAATTAATCTAAAATGGCCCATAGGTGTGATGGGCTGTGATGTGATGAACTGGCAACTTGTCCAGGTTGTACCCCTTCCCCCTTAAGTAGCTGGAATAGGCACCAGCGACCCCTGCGACCCTAGTGAGATAAAGTGGGTTCAGAAGATGACTGACTCTATTTCCGTAGTAACAAGTATTCAACAACAATAAATGAACATAAGTGCAATATTTAGTTCACAAACCAAATCTTATCACCACAACAAATTAAAATAAAGCAATAACCAACAATAATTAAACTAACATAAGAGTTCATAGACAATTTAGTATCACATGAAAACAAGCCTAACAACAACATCTTAATAAGCAACTGATACTTGGTACAGTGATAGTAATTTTAGAGTGTTTACACAATAAAATCACTTTTCCAATATGATCATATGTGCATAAAACCAATTACTCTAAATAACAGCTATTTTTTTTCTGTCTGAAGCTCCTCTCACCACTAATCTGATTGAATGGTTGAAGGTTGCTCCAGGTTAGCACAGCCTGACATAGTACATTTTTCTTTAAAGCATCCATTTTTGTTTAACGTAACATGAAACATAATTATGTTTTCATTAGTGCATAATCACCTGAAAATATTAACCTTATTTGTATTTTATTGTTGGAGGCATCCAATTGTAAATCAGATTGTGTTGGAGTGTGGACCAAAGCACAAAAAGTCCAAACAAAAAACCCAGTGCCGACTCACTGAACACTGGCTCTAAGAACAACCTTTCCCATTTTCCCATTTTTGCAACTTTCCTGTTTTTTGTATAACAGTGGAGCCAGAGGCAGACAGGATTCAACTGATTTCAAGGTGCAATTTGGCACCATTCAGTTCCTCTAAAAGTCACAAACTGAAGCTTTCTTTTTTAAATTTCTTTAAAGCATAATTGTTTTAATAATTATTCATGCTCCCTCATTGTGACTACCGTTCAACATTTGAGGGTGAAATTTATTTAGCAGTATAGCTGGCCCGACCTGATGCTTACATAGGAAACCTGTTACAGTCATGTGCATGTGTATTTAACAAATCTTGTATCTGATGAAAAATTGATTAACAAATATGTGGATGTTTGAAATATCAGGCCAAAGTGAGTTAATATATATACCATCTCAAAATAAAAGAAAGTATTGTAGCTTTTTCAACAACGTCCTTGTGTTTGTTACTGTAACCATGATAATTGCCATCATGTAATTTGATGATTTTAGCCCTTTTCTGAACTTAACCAAACCTTAACAGTAACATTGTTATGTTGTATTATTTTCCTATTTATTTATATCTTGTGTCATTTCTCCTGCGGCCTGTAGGGGCATAATTGTGTAGAAAAGCTAGAATACCAAATCTATAAACACTGATATATATTGTTCGAGGGAAGCACTGGCAATCAACATATTCTGTCATTTAGGTCTGAGGTCGTGTTGCGTAAAAAACTTGTCTTGTTTCTGTAGGAAAATACTTCTTCACAGAGGCTGTCCCCTTCAGGCTGAATTCTCTGGATGATATACTTGAATAGTATAACGTCCTTGGCGGGAACACCAAGCCTATGGAGGTGGTTCATATAGATGAGAAGTGACAGGGGTCGGGAAGTGAGGAGGTGTCTGTCATATGCAGCTGTGCCTTTGACCTCATGTTCTCATAATAAGGGGTAAGGACTCTGCTTTGTCACTCCTAGGTCAGGTGACAGCGCGGCAGGCTCGACACAGGACAAGTCGACAGCAGCGAATCTAAACAGCTCTTTAGAGGCAACAACAAGGACGGTAGGCATACAATTACTGTAATGCACACATACATACACATACACTATAGACACTCTGACGGCAAGAGCCAGACACGCATCTTGTTTTCTTCTAATCTTCTCACTTGAGACCCTAAAGCCATTGCTACTTTCTCTTCTCTCCTCTAGTTCTTCGCCACTCCTAATTCCTCTTAATATTCCATTCGGCACACATTAAAGCAAAGCAGAGAAATGGAGAGATGCCAAGCAGCCAAAAAGAGCATTACTCATCAGGGTCATGCTCCACTGCGCAAAACACAACCCCTCATACATCATCATAACTGCCACCCAATGACAATTACAATTGAGATGGCAAGAACTAAGAGAGAGCTCTTTAATTTAACATCCAATTATTACAAGTTATCACCTCTTGATCAATGTAATATAACAGACAATCAATGTTGCGTGTGACACAAAGGATGGGGGCCTGCACAGGAGTGGGGTTGTTGGGTTAGGGGCAGTGAGGGGTGGTGTTGGGGAGAAGTTTTCTATCTCCTCTTGTGGGTGTTACGACATCCACGCTGCGTATCGATGAAAAATAGCAAGGAAACACCAGACATAGATATCTGACCTTATCACAGTTACATATGTACCTGCTGCAGGCTTGGAAGTTGTTAACAAAATCAAAACAATATGTGTAAGTAAGCAAGGTAAATATGATTTATGTAAGTGTTTTGTGTAGCTACAGCTTGTTACAAATTGTTGGCAAGCACTTCATAACGAGACAGCGGCTTTTCACATTTCTCTTTGTGATATTCAGTCCAAAGGAAAATTCTACCCTCTGCAGATCAATCCAGCGCAGACTTGTAATAGCATCCCAACATCTATGGTATTGATTATTGAGTGCCACAACAATAAACCAATATGACCTGTAGCCCAGTTGCTTTACCATCGGAGATTAAGTCATAAAACAGCAGCCTGTGCCAATAAACGGGACTGTTTACTAGGTTGATATATTCAACACAGAGGGAGATCGTTTCTCTGTTTCTAATAGGGCTTGACACAGGCATGTATAGTTCCTCTGGATTACACATAAAGGTTGGTGACATATTATAGGAGGATCATCGTTACCCTAACTACTGTAACTAATGAGGCAAATTAGAGCGATGATGTAGATGATTCTCAGGATGGCAATAATCATAAAGATGAGGAGGAAATGTAGGATGGGCTTTTATTGTTTCAAAGAAATGGGAAACCTGCCAAAATAAGACAAAGTTTATCCTCTTGCATTAATTGGAGGATGTGAGTTTATATAAGCCTCTTTGAACATAAACTAAAACAAACATACTTGACTCATTGTGGCGGAGCATGGCAAAGTAGAGTAAAATCCATTTAGTAATTAAGTAAATCTGCATATCAGTATTAACTACTATTAGCAGAGAGTATTAGTGTTGAATATACAAATTCTCATCGTCTTTCCAGAGTGATCAGAGGTTGGAGACATAGTGGAATAATCAAAATAGGCCTTAAAGCCTTTAAATCCTAATTCAAATATATATGCTAATTAATCTGGATTAATATATAATTTATGTAAATTATGCATCTCCGTTTTAGGATTGTGTCTATTGTTTGTTTAGTGAATGTAGGCAGTAGCATCACTGACTGCACTGAGGTGGTAAATGTTTAGATTCTCTTTCCTCCAGTCATTCTTCCATCCATGTCTTTTTACTTTTTTTCACCTCCCCTAAATTTTTCTTTACCTTCCTCTGTTCTTTTTCTTTCCTTCTCCAAGATTTTATCTCCCTCACAGCTCTGCTCTCTGAGCCCAGTGGCAGGTTCGTTTAGCATTTCAATCGGGCGCTAAAAATAACCATCTTTTCTTTTATTCACACTGGCTTTGCTATAATGCAGCCACTCTGCACGGGCAGACTAGAGGTCAATCCATTATCTCACCACTACCCATCCAAGCTGCTGTCTGACTCCTCAGTGCCAAACACAGACACGAACCTCGCCACCTTCATTCTGGTATGTAATCTTCATATAGATTTATTTCCTCATTCCCCGTCTTAAATGCAATTTTGCATAGAATTCTCAGTGTTTTAACAGTTATTCCCTTAGACAGGTTATTAACCAGCTTTTTAACAACAGCTTCAGCACATTTCCCATTTACTGAGGAGAAAATAAAATATAATACTTGGTTACCCAGCATTTTAAGTGTGGCACATTCAATTAGACTGTAAAGTAATAATTTCCTTTCTGTTCATTTAACTGATAATTACAATCCACATTATATATGCCATGTAATCAGCTATCCATTATCCTTATTGGGAAGATAAATGCTATTAGTGTTTTTGGCATGCGTAGCTGCGTGCCGCTCCTATACTTTAATTTCCATATGGCTTAGGCACTTTATTTTCTATCAGCAATAATGTGATTCTTCCCCTGAAAAGATGAAAGATCAATATCCTCTCAGGCCTGTGAGTTAAGGGGAGAAGCAAGAAAAATAAGACCATCCACTTCATCCCTATTGATATATGTCACAGTAAGATGGTGTAGATGATAATGAAATTGTTGAAAATGTACAATTTATGTGTCGATGAGTTAGCTTCTATGAGGTTTCCACCACATTCCCCACAGGCCATTGTCAAACCAAAACCATTAGCACGTTCCGCGGGTAACATTAACCTTTCTGCACAGGCTTACCAATATCTCATCACAGCCTAAGTCTTGCTGCCCCATGCTCTTAAACACTGCTCATTTATGGGATTGTCCGTCTTGGAGGCCTTTAAAACATATATATGCATTAGAAAAATGGTCATTGATAAAGTCCATCATCTGCTGCGTTTTCTGACAATTTCCATGAGTTACAGCCACCCGTCTGCCTTTTTTTCCCGATCATCTTCAGGGATTCGGGTGCTTTCTGCCCTAAGACGCAAAGCTTTTTTCACAGCCATCAGTGAGGCGTCATCGTCTTTAAGAGCATGTCACTTTTCAGTATTGATCTATGAGCTTTTGGTTGCAGTGCTGGTCATGTACAATACTGCTGGCTGGATGAGGTGAACCTGAAGTGTTAAATGTTTTCATATTTTAGAATATTTTTAATTGTAGCTTTGTAAATAGATTTTCTTGATATTGAAATTGAAATTTGCATTAAACACCAGTAGTTATCTTTGGTTTACAGTATTTAGTGACCACATTCATACTGAAAATCGCTGTGTATGTGGGAGTAGCTTACATACCTGTAAGAACATTTAGCATGATCAGTGCACTGTATGTGTGCCAGCGCCTGCCTCTCTGTGCATTTGTGTGTATGTCAGGAGGTTGATTGTTGTGGTGGTGGTGATCGTGGCTGCAGGGCTCCTAATGAAGGTGTGTGTAATAAAATCAGTGCACTGGGGTCCTCGTCTGTGCCCCGCCTCCCTCAAACTCCATCTGATTGAAAATGGAACAGCTGTGATGATTTAATTTACATGTTAATAACCAACGGGCCTCCAGAAAATCGTCCAATAAACGCCTTTTTATTACCGCCTGTATCTCCTACGACGCAAGGGAATGAGAGAGAGAAAGAGAGAGAGGGAGAGGGTGGGATTGGGGGGAGCAGAAGAGCGGTGTATGGGGGAGAGAAGGTGACTGTAATTAATTGTTTTAAGCGATTCTATTAAAACAAAAATTATCTGGTGAGATGTGTGTGGAATGAACATGGACTAGTTGGCAGACACTAGCATGCGTAGGTTGGAGAGTGGGGGTGAGATGATCATGTTGTATGTGTGTGGGGGGGTTCAACTGTGTCTGTCCTTCTCAAGCTAAGATGTGAATTTTTCTATTCTGCAGATTTTCATGCCCTCACTTTCAGTCTGGATTTTTACGATATCCTGCCAATCTGATTTCATCTTGTTGCCATGGCTGAGACAGCATTAACTTGTCAGCTTGGAGGAGATCTACACTTATACACAGATGTGTGTGTGTGTGTGTGTGTGTGTGTGTGTGTATATATATATATATATATATATACTATTATACACTTTATACAGTGTGGTGGCGGTTGCTCACAGCAGGAGGCATTTTTTGACATGATGCATGATGCTGCAGCTAAGCTAAGGTTGGAGTAGTTTAACTGCATGTTATTAACATCCCCAACCCCATTTTTATCATTAGTGTCATTATCATCATTGCTGCCTTTACAACAGTCTGTATTGGAAAACTCAAAGCAACACCATTCATTCTGTTTTATATGGATCAGAGTACTTGCTGGGAATAAATTTGTGACCACCATAAGTACTGATTCAAAGTCCTCTGTGCGACGTGACTGGTGGCAAAATAATCCACTGTCATTAACTTTTATTGGCCTTCTGGGTATAGCTGTTACATCACCAAGGCTAAAGTGCCAATAGAAATTCAGGAATTCAGGATTTGTTTGCCTGTTGTCCTCCGTGATTTAAACTGCCACCCCTCCCCTCCTCTCATTCCACCTTTCTCTCTAAAACCACCCGGGGAACTGAGAATTCCTTCTCAACCAAGGAGAATAGAAAAAGAGAAATACGGGTTGAACCAGGGCTCCCTGCGCTCATCTTTCCCACCCCTTTTCTTTCTCTCCATCTTTTCTCCCCCTCCCTCTCCGCCTCCCTGCCCCCCTCCCCCTTCTTCTAGTATCCCAGTCCTCAGAGAGGTGGCCCTGCCACCGTGGCCATTCATGTCATTGTCAGCAAAAGCCACATGGTCGCGTCTCCCTGCTTCTCCTGGGACATAGGGGGCCACAGAGACAGGGCCCTCGCTGGGTGGGAACAGTAATTAAAGAATAGAAGCAAAAAATATAAAGAGAAAGAACAAAAGGCAAATGAACAAAAGGAATAACAGATTTGGCTGGGAGGGGAAAAGGAGCAGGCTTGAGGTCCGTGGAAATCATTAGGGAATATTCCCAGGCAGTGTACAGTACAACACAACAGCTCAGTGGTGGGATCTATTAATGATCCAAATACCTCCAAGCCGTTATAGTACCACTCACGTAGAGAGCTGCAGGGTACGATATGTATGCAAAGGGTTGCATCACTGTGTTGTGTTGTATCGTAAAGTAACTCTGAATTTCATCCCACTGTCATGAGCATCCTTGTCACCTCTTTGATCACTGGGTGTTCATTTTATTGACTTGGCTTACTGCTGGTGTGTGACATTAGAAAACACAGGTTGGCTGGGGTCCTCCCAGCCCTCTGAGATTTGACACAGTTAGAGCTGTAATGCATTTGGTGCCCTAAGGCCTTGTCATGCCAAGAAGGAAAGCCAACCCACAAACAACACCTAAAGCTGTTTACCTTTCAATCCTTAAAGCAAAGAGATCTGACTTTGACATTGCAGAAAGGCAGAGAAACAGAACCAAATTTATGCTAATAGAATATTGTTTAGTGGGCTTTAAAAAAAAAAACATTCCCCTGCTATGTTGTGCTTGCAGCTGGGACTGCCAGGGGGAGAGGGATACAGACAGAGATAGTGAAGAAGAAAAACGCAGAGATAGCAAGGAGAGAGGGGAGGTAAACAGAGAGATCATGCCTACGTGTCGCACATTCCAATATGGATTGGAGAAAAGTTCTGGGGTGGTTCCCAGGAAGCGCTAACTTTAGAGAGGTAAAAGGTCACTGTATCTGGACAATGACGCCAGCTCAGCGTCTATTGACGGGGAGGGGCCAGGGGCATTGTGGGAAGGGCACAGAGTGGCTCTCACTGCCAGTCATGGTTGTGTTGTATTTGCATGGGCTGCCAATCACCTCAGAAAGGAATGCACTTGGGTCAGAAAGGTCAGGCAGGCGGAGTCGGGCCGAGAGTGAACACAACAAGCCCTGACGCATCAGGGATGATGGGCTGGAGTGTGTGTGGCTGTGAAACTATGTGGGTCTGTGCCTGCTGTAAATAATAAAATCAAATTGCAGAGTAAAAAGAGAGGCTTCCTATACAAATATTTCATATTTCAGAGCAGAACAAAAGAAATTATGTTGTGGTAGATGATGTTTACTCTTAATAGCTGTTTAGTTTATACCAAGCTGGTCACATAACACTGGCACATCTTTTGAAAGCAAGCTTTTTGCCCCTCCAGCTGCTTCAACTTTGGCAACCATTTCAAAGTTTGTGTGACAATTCGAGCCAGGCCTACAGCTCACCCTAACCAGCCTCACCCCTCGCTCTGACCGTGAGCAGTTCTGTGAAATGGAAGGAGGAAGAAAGCAAATTGTTTGTGCCGTGGGCCCTGACAGGAGGCAACAGCGCCCCAGTATTAGCTAAGGATAAAAGTAATGGGATTTGTAGTGGTGAGGCAGCGTGTGTCGCAAGGTGCTGTTGATGGGTGATAGGGGTGAATCGCTGCCTTTAAAAGCTGATAAGTATCTATGTGAGAGAGGGGACAGAGAGCAGGGCACCATGCAACAGAGCCAGACTCAGATAAATACCTTTTTCTCTGCCTGCTCTGGTTGTCTACATCACTTGTTATCCATATATTAGTATTTTGTTGTCCATCTGTTTAAATACATTAAATTAAACTACTGCTGGTTCAAGTCAAGTCAGTATCCTATTAAATGGTCACAAAAATGTTTTGTTGGGCATTTAAAAGAATGCAAACTTTGTAAGTTTAAGCTTTTAAATCAGCTGTTAATTACTATATGAAGAGAGTAAGGTGATTACTATCTGATAATAAACAGCATTACAGATTCATGATGAACTCCCGTGCAGCGCTGAGTTTTTACACTGACTGACTGTCCTGAGCGTGTTTGATTTCCTCTCACACACTAGCCCTCACAGCCAGTAAAGACTTTAATACCGCTACTCTGACTACACTAATGTAACTGAATACCCTGTAAGAGAAGGTGTTGAGGTGCTGTCAAGCCAGGCAGTTATCACTGATGTAAAAGTGGTGCAGCGAGCCCTCTGACCACCTCTGTGGAAGTCGGTCAGTGTTGGCAGGCCTCTGAGTTCAACACAGCCACCGCCGCGGCTGCTGAACTGTGACTGCACAAAGAGAGAGCTGAACAGCAGATGGAGGCATGGCCTGTATTCACTGCAAGCAGAGCTGTCCAACTTGCACAAGCCAAATATGTGTCAGGTCAGGTAGATTTAAGTTTGCAAAAGCATCTACTGTAGAATTAGACCGAATGTAATTGCAGTTTACTTAATCATGGTTGATTTGTGATTCAACTGAACATTATTTATGGGCTTTTGTTTGTCATTTTTAAGCTGATTGAGGGCTCTGTCCTGCACATTGGCTGCAAAAATAATGAACATCAAATACAAATAAATACTAGAATTACTCAAAAAATATCAGATGAACTTTTTCCTAAGGTGTAATCAAACATCTTAGTATCTTATGTTTATTTTTTCTAGACACCAGTGGAGCGTGTGGCCTGAGAATCTATCTCGCTACTGCGCTGCTTTTGTGTCAGCCACAAACTGGAAACATTGGTTCTCTTACTACAAAATTTCATCCTTTTTAAATTAAACCTACAAAAGAACCCTGAACCCATGTGCTTGAAAAATATACAGACATGTTATCCTTTGCATTCAAAAATACACATACTATCAGTGAATGTTTGGAAAGAGAGGTGAGGGAAGAAAAAAAAGAGGAAAGGGAGCAGACTTTCTCATATTGACTCAGCGGGCGCTACGCCACGCAATTAGTCCAAACTACGAAGAGAGGGAGAGGCGGGGGAGAGTGAGATAACCCAAAAAATAAAAAGCTGTCTGTGGAAAATTTGGAGCACTTCCCAAAATACACAAACTTTCCCGACGAGCACATTTCTTAGGTATGCTGTAATCTCATATGGCTGGCCTTTTCTGAGCCCCTCCGTGAGACTTCTCTCTCCTCTCCACTCAGCTTTCCAAGCTCCCCAGCCCCCAGACCTCACCAGTCTACTTCACAGTCTGGCCTAGTCTCAGGCCCCCAGCCCCTGCCTCCACAAAATCCCCTTCCAAAACCCACTGTCCACACATGGCAATCATTAGGCAACTCTCTTAAAGAGCAACATTATACCACCAATTGCAGCCTTGCATGAAATTTTGATCACTTAAACCCATCTTAAAGAGGCAGCAGCCACTTTCTGCTCCACAACTCCTTTTCTCTCTCTCCATGAATGGTAATGCACTTACCTCTCAATAGTAACCCCCATTCCCCTTCACCATCATTGTACCAGCCCAACAAAGCCAAATGAGGCTTGTAGCCACTTAGGAGAAGCAGCACCATTAAGGGACATTCTTTAAATAAACCTCATGAAGAAAAAAAAATTCAATGCTTTGTGATTGTTTAGTGGATAGTTAAACTATTTTCTGCTGCATTTGTTGCCTATGTAGTGAAATACAAACAAATAGCAGCTATTTCTGATGCACAGTAGAAGAATTTTTACACAAATTATCCTCTGCAAAACTAATTACTGCTTGCAGGATTGACTAGCCTAATGTATTGTGTTATTTTATGGAAAGAATAACGAACACAGCTAACAGACTAACACGCAATAGAGAGTATAAGGCTAAGTCAGGTCTGTAGAGGAAGGTGAAGGGAAGAGAGCAAGAGCCAAAAACCCTGCTGAGCTCACTCATAAACAATGATTAAGGCACGTCAAGTGGTGGCGTGCCCACTCTTTGCCACTCACCTCACACCACTGCCTAATTAGCCGGGGCTTTGCTTTTACTGCTGGCTTTAGTGTCATAAAATTAACACATTTTGCAAAACAGGAGAACCAGAGTCAAACTGTGTGAGGGTTTAACAAGCTTCTCCTGGGTGTACTGTTTGTCTCAGAGAGGAAAGAGTAGTGTCCCTACAGGAAAGGAAAGGAAAGGAAAGGAAAGGAAAGGAAAGGAAAGGAAAGGAAAGGAAAGGAAAGGATGGGAAAGGAAAGGAAAGGAAAGGAAAGGAAAGGAAAGGAAAGGAAAGGAAAGGAAAGGAAAGGAAAGGAAAGGA
>JAPQRQ010000028.1:19365072-19402397 GCA_037367365.1 Apogon talboti | reverse complement strand
AAAGGAAAGGAAAGGAAAGGAAAGGAAAGGAAAGGAAAGGAAAGGAAAGGAAAGGAAAGGAAAGGAAAGGAAAGGACTGGGTGAAGAGGGGGGATTAGGGCTCCATGTGGAGCCGTTTATCCTAAGGAGCACAGGGAGGAGAGATAAAGCTCTGGAGGGCCCCACACGGCCCCTCAGACAGACCCTGTGCCAGGGGAACAGCTTACCCTGCCTTGTGCCCAGCAGATGAATAGGATTTAAGCAAAAGTAGATTTTGCTGAACTCTTCCCCTTCCATTCATCTGTCTAGAAAAACTTTCCCCATTCTGATGTGGAGCCACAGCAGAGACAATGCTGTGTTGTCGATGAGCCGGGGTAGAGAGGAAGACACGTCCAGTTGCTTTGGTGCTGGAAGAGTTCAACTGGTTTGGCTGCCAGGATTAGGAAACACATAATAGGAAACTGATCCATAATGAATGAACATTCAGTGTTCAGCCCATACAAAGAATAATGTGAATCACTTAATGTTTTTATGGGTTCTGGTACTGGAATCAGAAAACAACCACAATTTTTATTCCAAGTTTAATTACCACACAAAACAAGCCTGGGGAAACATGGATTGTACAAAAGAACAACTTAACATATTTACATATTATGTGTCTTTAAAACAAAATACACGCAGGAAATGTAAGTATTGACATTTAATCACTTCACATTTATATTATACCAGAGCAACACTGGCATTGGGCTTATCCTGCTTTAACCTGTTTGCAGAGGATTGCGGCACAACTCTCAATTTCATATCAGATATTCACTCTATACTTGGCCTGTTCGATTTTCCCCACTCATTTTTTTTTTTTTTCTTGTGTGGCTGCATATTAAGAGGCACAACGTCGTTTGGAATGCTGGTTTCTATTTTTGAAATGTTCTGAAACGATGTTTGCATACATTTGCATAGCCAAGTGCAAATTGAGCCATGAATATGCAAATGCAGAGCTGATGTCTGTGGCAGCCTCCACTCTGCCAGGTTTATAGAAGAATTCGTTTACACACACACACGCACACACAAACGCACGGTTACACACTTCCACATGCAGATTTTCTCTCACCCCTTCCATGTATGCATGCTCAGGGAGGACTACTTGTTTAAAACATGATTCTAAAAATCATTCATTTGCTTGTATTGCCTTATTAAGTTGGTATTTTCTCTGTGCTTTTTTTTCCTGTTGATGTGCTGGCCTGTACGCTTTCCATTGCCTCATTAAGGCGTGAGATGGACTTGCATAAAGGTCCTCTAGCTGACACTGAGACCAGACGCCAGCTCATACTCGCTGTAGCCGACATCTCAAAATAAAGTCTGACTTAATTTGTTTACTGTATCTGTGGGCACTGACTCTGCCACCCTTTTAGCCTCCCTCCGTCTCTCCCTCCCACTCTCCCACTGTCTTTCTCCATCTTTTAACCTCAGTGACATTAAAAGCATTTAACATGAGAGTTTTAAACAAATTGTTGCAAACACAAAGTCGCTATCACAGACTGAAGCCGTAGCTGCTGTTGTTAGAGTTAGCAATAATGAAACAAAAAGAACTACACAAAAGACACAGTGCATACCATAAGTCATCTTTGCCGAACAGTTCCTACACATCTGACTATGGCTGTCAGGAATAGTAGTAGTAGGCTACGTTGCATTTTAGGACAGACAGGGAATAACTTATTCACAGAAAACTTGGTATCATTTTTTTAAGCATAACTTGAGTAGATAATGACATCTATACAGTGTATCTAATCTTAAAGCCAATATGTCATTAGGCTAACACATTCCATTTTTAAATCAAAGTAGTTTCAATTGTCTGCAGTAAGTCTGTGTGTAAGCCTAATGAATAATTTCTTCCCTGCTGAGGTGGATTTTCAATGGCCCTCTGATTAGAGGTGGTCCAACATTTGTAATCCTCTATCCAGCCCTTAATAGCTGAAGTTGCAGTTCCTAGCTGATTGGCACCTTGTCCATACACAGTGTTATTGGATAAGGGGGCAAAACAACAGTTTAATTAGGGGAAAAGAAAAAAACAAATCTTTTCAATTAACCCAATTAAGGGCAAATACATGAACAGCCAGAGACACAATAGGAGCTATGTTGCTGGCAACCCTCGCCTTTACTGGTGCACTTAGGCTTCTGAAACATCTCAGAGGTTTTTCTTATGATTTCTGTGCCTCCATTTCAGATCTCAGTGGGGATCCCAAACAAAGCCGGTGAAATCTGCACATGTACTCCAGAGAAATTATGCTAATGAAGGGAAAACAAAAAAAGAACCTTATCATGACGCTCCATTCCCCTGAGCCCCAGATTAAAAACTCATTCATTTGTTAAATATTTGACACATCTATGCTTGAGCTTTGAGCTTAGGGATTTGCAGAGTACTTCATATCAACTTGTGTGGGAGAAATGCCCCCCTCTGATACTGGCACAGACAACCTGGCACATTTACAGAAGGCCAGACAAATACGCGTAAATGAACATGAATTCCACTCTGAGCTGCCTGATGTAGACAATTCTTTGTTTATACAGTAGCCATTTTTCTATAGGGGGCTTATTGGCTTATTACAAAAGCATAGTCTTAAACATGATTTTAATCTTATTATTCCAGCAAAGCCAATTTATTTATCAGACCGTTTGCTGAACATACACCACATATGCTGTAGTGTGTCGTGTGTCATGTGTCCTACCAACAGGTGAACAACTACAAAAGTAAACTAATTTCATCTGTGGCTAAATACTCCTACAGGACTTGAGACCTTTAAATAGTTAAAATAAACAGTTGCTTGCACCTCAACCTAGCACAAGAACTAGATACAGAACTGTGCACCCGTGAAGGAGGGATGAGGGTAAACATGGGACAAGTAATGCAGCAGGGCACAAAGCCATTACGCCTACCCTGAAAATAATTCACAGGGGACAAAGCAGCTTTACGGCTTCATTCCTGGATAAAAATAAAAGGAGGGGTTAGCATTTTGTGGGGGAATCAGGGAAGGAGAAGGAGGGGTGGCATAATTAGATGATCACAAACTGTACCAGCAGCTCAGTTTTCACTCTGTGGTCCAAATTACAAACCGTCATATTTTTAAAGTCATGCTGACATTCTTTTGTCCCCAGCAGCTGCCAAGAACAACCGAGGCCGAGCTTGTCTTGGCGTCTGATCAAAAAGAAGGACCTAGCTCCAGTCACACAGCAACTGAAAACATTTACACAGCTGGGACCCTCGAACCCTGAGGCTGCCCTGCCCTAGTGCAAGGACCTGCACTGGGGCAATGGGATTGAGTGAAAGGAGGAGGAGGGGGACCAGGTGCTTCTGGGTAGTACGCAAGGTCCATGGATAGAGCAAAGGATAATCACCACTATGAGCTCACTGTTACTCACTCCCACACACACCACCACCACCCCCCTTGTTCCAAAAGTCATGTTTACCTCCACCCCCATTTTAAGGAGGAGATGATGAAGTCAAAACACATGCACGTGTGAATACAAAACACAAAAACAGTGTTCACACATATGCGCAGACATGTCCCATGTATGCACTTGTATTCATAGTCATGCAAAAACAAATGCACATACCTTAAGATTTGTATGAATCAAGTTAGAAATAGGTATGAATTACTCTGTGTGTGTCTACTGCAGGAAGTTTGGGTCTCATAGGATGTGTTTAGATATTTATGTTGAAATTAAATTAAATGCATCCAATGCATCTTGGGATATAATGTTAGATATGGAATATGTCCATGAGGTAAATGTATGTACCAGATGAGCTACATTTTTTTTTTTTTTTGCATACATTCATATTTTTTCCAGATGTTTGCATCAATGCCATTTCTAGCGAATTTCAACTGCTTGACAGATTGTTTTTCTGCATATTGGGAAACCATCAGCATGAAATATAATATTACTTTACTCTGGCATGCCTCCCTGGTCAACAGTTCAACACAGGAGGTGGATGCACATGTACACCTGTTATGGTCAGGACTAAAAACATAGAGCTGAGGAGGGAAAGTCCCAGCAAAGCAAAATTTTACCCTCTTGTTTGGTTTTATGGAAATTGTGGAAATTACTTTAGCATATAAGTGCATTCTTAAAGGCCATGTGAGGGGATGTCGTTGAAGCAGACTTGATTCTGCCTTGAAGAAACTCCTTCTTTTCCCTTTCAGTACCAAACAAGGAGGGGGATCAGGTTCAAGTCCTGGTTTACAGACTACAAGTTTTGAATCCAATCCAGGTGAGTGGGAATGGGGGAAGGAAAGGACTTCTGTATGAGAAACGTATGGGGAAGAAAGGTAGTGTTAAAGTGATGGAGGCAGAGGAGGAGGGGGGAGGGGGGGCACAGGATGAATCCAAGGTTGTGCTGACCCTTGTGACCCTCATCCCACTAAGTCTGAAACCCCAGAGGAACAATGACATCACTCCTTCATTTTAAGACAGAGAATCAAAGTGCTAGAATGCTGGACAATCACTCTGCACGCACACACACACACACACACACACACACACACACACACACAAGCTCACCCAAAACTATTAGACCTTACTTTTAAAGCGTGTGTGTGACCATTTAACACTATGGAAACAAGAAAAGAAGTGGGAGGGAACTTCTCATAACCAGAACCAGATTTCATTTTCAAGAATATGTGCCAGCCATTTCTTTTTATGCCTGATATCTTCCTGAGAGCTACTCATGTGAAAAGCATTTCTCGGTGAAAGGTAGATGAATGAACTGACATGACCGTGACCTATCGTTTCAAACACCTTATAACTTTTTTCCCCCGCTTACCTATGTTTCCACGGTTAATACTATAAACAAAAGGAATTCAGTAGGCTGTGCCATGATTTACGATAGCCAAATGTGAGAAGATCTAAATATCTCAACACCACAGACCACCAGACACCACAGGAATAATTCATCACTGACCTTCACAGTGACTGTAAAACTCAAGAACTGGCCTGATACTGAAGATGTTCATGCCAGTACGTGACATTAAGTGTCATGAGTTTTACATTAGTGAGTTATACATTAGTAATTACACTATGTAAAAATATTAAAAAGTATGAATTTGATTGTTTTCTACCCTATACTGTAATTTGCATGTGAACAGGACTATAAATTAACAGCCATGTGGCTAAATATTATATAATTATGTATGTAGATATGTGTATATAGGTATAAATACTGTAGCTCCCCTATCCAACCTGTAATATATTCGACATATAATATATTGTATAGCACTAACTTTGTTTGAGACCATCTTTGTCACTAAAGTTTAACATATTGTATTATATTTTTTGCTGACTGGTATTAAAGTATTGGTGAGGCTTACAAGAATATCACTGTCGTAGCCCCTTAGTCAAAGTACCCAACACTTTGGGTACTTTATAATAAGTGAAACCTTTTCAAATTAATCACAGGTCATCCTGAGGGGAACACAAATGTCTGTTGCCTATTAAATTTCGTGTCAATTATATTGTTACTGTGACATTTAGCTCAAAGGGGCAAAGGCTGCTTGCATGACTAAAAGTTATCCATCCATCACATTTGCATCGCCTGTGATTATTCAATTAATATGGAGACTAGTGTCACTTAACATCAAAAAACTGACAGCTGTTTCACACTTTTGTTCTTCTAAAAACATAAATGCATCATAATTTAATGTAGCACAAAAGGGTGTGCTTTAAATGGTCTCTGTGTTACCTTTAGTGGAGATGGGAAAGGCCTAAATGAAGACTCTTCAAATGGCAACATGCTAATTGTAGCAACTATTTGATCGGTGTAATAGTGCTTTACGACTTATGTGGTGGGTAATAAAGTGACAGTGCGTTTAGCTCCAAATCATGCGGAAGACGCATGCTGAGCTGTCTAATGCTGGCAGAAAGGACTGCTCAATTAGGGAGCAGATTTAAGATGAGAGTGTTGATTCCCCAGCCCAATTAATTAGCACTAGAAGAGAGGAGAGGCAGCCAGAGAGCAGAGGAGAGATTTAGCCAGGAAGTGCCCACCAGGGACTCGCTCTCCTGCTCCTACCTCCTCACCCTTACTCTATTCCATGCTCTATTTCCCTCCGTCTCTTGCTTACTCTTTTATTTTTATGCTCTGCTCCTTTGACTCCTTGCTCACCTCATGCTCTTCCTCTGTCATTAACAGTCCTGCAGAAGTCCAAGAAACCAGTATAATAGTCTGCTTTTGATAACACAGCTACTGCACCATGTCCAATTTATGGGAAATGCAAATAAAATAATGTATTTCTGAGCAAACCAAAGCACAAATAGGCTCCTTGGTGGAGTTATCATTACAAATGCATCATAATTCAAGGTCTAAGTTAACTAAAATTAAAATAGTCAATGATTTATGTCCTGTCATAACTAGTGAGGATATTTTGCACAACAGATATTTTTCTCTCTGTTTCAGCCTCTCATACACATGTAAATAGTGTGTTAGGTTGCTTTGTGCCGTGTGTAATGAACCTCCAACTATAACATCAAATCCAGGTGTATAAATCAGGGTCTGACCTGCAGTAGATCGAGGTCAACACAGATACCTTTCAAAGACGTACCGGACTGGTGTTACGGCAAAATCCATGTGTTGTAAACAATACACGACAACCTGAACCAGCACTTAAGATAAGTTAAGTTTATGGCTTAACTTGTCATTGATACTCACGTTGGTGACAGATTAAAGCCTCTGCACCTGCTGCGTCCAGTGTTATCTACAGCGTCCACAGTTTTGGGTCCCACAGAAAGAATGGTTTGTCCGAGCATGGTCAAGTGGACAGATTTATTTATTTACTTTAATTTTTTTTAAATAGAGGAAGAAAATATCTGTTTAGAAAAACATCTGTGTTCATGTAGATGGGTCATTTAACGTACTTGAAACACTGATAATAACTTTCAAAACATTCAGTATGATGTCACTGAGCTATAAAATGTTTTCTTGGTTTGTGTGAAAGGATTACCCAGCACAAGAGGACATAATGGACCTATATATATGTGAATTTTTGGGGGGGTTTTAAGGACTGTGAGTCCAGTGGGTGGCTTAGGAAAATGTGAGTTTAATGCTTCCACTCATCAATAATAGTTCCTTCAGTGGCTCTACGTACAATATATAGTGGCAGAGGACAATCAATGGCCCTTCCATAGACGCTCATGTCTTTGTTGTCTGAATGAATGAAAACTGAATCAAACCAGACTATTGATTTGTTATTATAGTGCTTTTTCAGATTAGTTTTAATGATGCTATACCCTAACAACACCTTCAAAATGTATTACTTTTTGCATTGCTGCCTTTGGGAAAAAAAAAGAAGGAAAGCATATATATTTATTATGGACCGTAGCCAATACCTGCGATAGTTTGTCAATAAGCAAACGCTGTGAATATATTGTGTCTGGACCCATGACCCCGCCTGCCTGAATGTCAGATAACTTACACTATTACTGCCACAGCCCACCGGCCATCTATCAAAACACAGCAAAACGTCAATATCACAGGCTCGTCCCAAAACTCAAAAAATTACCCTGGTTAGAGGGAGGAAAATAAAAACCAATCAATGTGTGGTCTGAAAGGAAGGGCCAGTCCTCACTGTGCTATATGAATTTTTGATGCCTCTGCTGCTTAAGCTCCAGACTATCAATTACGAGATAAACAGGGCCTAAGTGATTGTTGTCATGGTGCACAGGGCTGCCATCCAATTAGGTCTTGCGCCGACTAATGTGTTAATATCTTACATAATTGGTGTTGGGGGCTATTTTTTCCTCTCTCTTGCAAATGCCATGCTCCTTACACCATTACCACAATCTTATCTGGGCAGAGTAATATAGATGAAATATATAGAAAGATAAGTATAATTCAAAAACCTATTCCAGCTTGACAGACTGTTTTCTGTATGTTTCCTAACTATAATCTTTTCATAGCCTCCTCTTTTTGTGCAAAAGCCAAACAATTAATGGATAATATGAACATGTTCCTGTTGGGTTTGATTGGTTTGGGGAAATACATTTTTATTATCCTTCTTTTTTTTTTTCTTTCTTTTTTTAACTTAACCGTGAAAAGTCTCGTAGATAAAACAACACTAGCTTTGTTGTCAGTTTTAGGGGGAGAGAGGCTGGAAGATAAAATCTACAGAGACAGGGGGGAAAAAAGAGATAGGAGACAAATAAGCAATAAGAGAGTGGAAAGTAAAGAAACATCAGAGAAGAGTATATTTGTAAAGAGCAAGAGAGGAGTAAGAAAAGAAGAGCGATATAAAAGGAAAAAGAGGAGAAAGAGTGGGAGCGAGGGATGAGACTGCTGCCTGGAAAGACGATTAGTATTCATGTGGCGTGGCGCTCCAGAGAGGATTAATGGACTCTGATGCCTAATATCCTGGAGAACAATTAATTTGCCCACAGTTTTGTCATGGTTGAAAGTCAAATGCTGGAACAGATCGATGCACACAGCCGCCAGTGAAATCGTGGCAGCCCCTTCTGCCGGGCGCAGAATTTTAATTTCATCATCATCATTTTCCCCGGCTGCCACCCTCGACGAAGCTGTCCCTGACATGGCTGAGAGGGCCGCCACATCCCGACAGGCACGGTGCACACACACACACACACACACACACATAGAGAAAGCACAGTGAAGGCACAAACACACGAGTTCACATGCAGCATACACACACACGTACAGCGAGTATGAACCTCCACACAAACACACAGGGTACAGACAGACAAAAATCATCACTCACACAACACACACGAATCCTTTCCCATATAGTTTTGCATCAATCAGTGTTCTACGATGTGTGTGTGTGTTTGGGGAGACATACATACTGCTAGTGGTATTCAAAGTCTCTCCTCTATCCTAACTGCATGGCTAACCGTAAACCCCTTATATTTTCACCTTCATCTTAAACAATACTCAGTGACACCTGAGTTTTACAGAGGACAAACTCACTCCCTTGATGTCTATTTAGCATTTGCCATGGTTAGATACTGTAGTGAGTACTTTGAGAATAATAAAAAGAAGGCTAATTCTTTCCTGCGTATTTCAATAACTTGAGTAAAACTGTTGCACCGACTTTGCCACAGACCTTAAGTCACATGACAAGTTTATACCATAATAAAAACAAGGTACCTATAGAAGATATAATCATAAATATATAGATAAGGAGCTGAATAAACCTAAATCTTCACCATAGCGGGTCTATCCTAATAACATCAATAACACAATCACATGGCGACATCACCATCGGCAACACAGTGTTGATCGCCACGCGTCACTGCGCCATCGTCAGAGGCGGTAAATATTTCATCAGGGATGCAGATGTGTCAATTAAAGATATGTAGAGACACAGCGAGATCCCTCATCTGACTCCCTGCTTTATTTGTCTTTTAGCTTCTCTGCCTTGCTCAAGGATATTCTCATTAGCACATTAATGCAACACAAATGAGAGGGACACAGGAGACACCCATGAAGCCATGTGGGAAAAAACTAAGATGTACTTTTAAAGGACGCGCTTGACTTCATATTGGCTGCCATACCTCAGCTCATCTCACCATAATAGTAAAGTTTCTGTACAGTATGTGTCAGGCTGATACTGGTAAAACAAAGACAAATTAAAATGCAGTACCAGTAGCCATTATTGTGAATACAGGCCTTAGATTACTCAAAGTGAGGTTAATTTAACATTATCCAATGCAATTATTTAATATGCAAGTTCAATTCAAATGCCCCATTCATTCACACCTACTACAAATTTAGCTAGATTAAGCTGAGAACAGTTGCAAAGACAAAACTAAAGTGTTATTTTGTGTGTCAAAATGGTTGGTAACCAAATTGTTCCTTACTCTTTTGCAGTAAAGTAGTAAACAAAGTTGGAAATAGTACCCTGTCCACACTAACATTGATACTTTTCTGAACAGATATTTCCTTTTTACATTTCTGAAAAGAAAATCTGTCCAAATCATGGTTGTTTTAGAAAATATCTCTGTACACAAAACAAGGCAAAAACAAGTACAACCTGGTTCAAACACCCACAAACCATTGTTTATGGTGAATTTAAAACTGCAGGCACTGTGAGTAATACTGGACGTAGCAAACGCTGAGGCTTTAATCTGTCATGAAGGTGAGCAGCAATGACATGTTATAAACCTGAGTTACCTTAAGTGTTGGTTCCAGTTGTTGAAGTTACCATAATGCCAGTCTGACCTCGATCCACTGCAGATCATACACTGATTTGTACATGAAACTGAAATTTCAGGTGCATGTTTATTACACAAAGCAACAACAGACGTGTGCAAAATGGGGTGTGTCTCCCTTTCCAAGCTCTTAATTTTCCCTGACTACACAGAAAAACTGGAGTTTCAAAAAATTTTCACTTTGGAAAGCACCCTTAAAATTTTCATTTCTGAATGACCTAAAACACCATTTACATGTGGACAAGTGGTTCAAATGTAGAGAAAAATACACATCCACATTTGTATGGAGATCGGGGCTGTGCAATACAAGACCAGTGTTCCCTTTTAAATTTGACTTAAAAATATAATTCTTGTAAGTTATCTTTTGATTTTTTTCGCATTTCCAATTACATAAATTGTAACTGTAACTATATGCAGTTACTCATATTTTAAATTATTTCAACTCATATTAAATTCATGTACTCCACTACCTACTCAAACTGCCAACAGCAAAGCTCACATAAAGGTACGTATGATAATACCTAAAATACAAAAGAGCTGTGGGGTTTTTGGTTTTTTTTTCCATTCACAGTGATCACACAGCTCTCCTTATGAGTCGCCATTCAGTTCAGTATCATCTTACAGTCTTTGCCTTCGGTATCATGGTTTTGTTATAGTTACCCTCTATGGGGGAGGAAAACGTAGACATCGTTCTATGAATTATTAAAGGCACTGGTGCTAATTTATTTAATGAATTAAGAGGAGTCCAGTGGGGGGTATTTCAATAATGGAGCACTGTTAGTAGTGTTTTAATAAGGATGGCACACACTGATTGGGTAATTACATCTCAGCTCTCCCCATGCTGCTTCACTCTGGGGCCGCAAGAGGAGAAAAGCAGTGTGACAGTGGTGAAGTTGTCTGGCTTCTACATTTATCATAAAACACATATCATGACATGGAGTCACTCACTGGCCTCCCATTAGAGATTGAATTGGGTTGTGCCTCACAGCAGTCGAATGAAAGGGGCACTGGATAAATGGATCCTGCCCACAATCAATCAGAAAACACATATTTACGTATGCAAACCTGCAAGCACATACATCTGTACAAGCGCAAAATATTAACAGAATTATAAAGCCTCATTATAAAGTTTAAGTTATTTCCACATGTTTTTGTCTCATCAAATATAAAACTATGTATCAAAGGTTATTATTAGAATTTCAACATGCAACACCAATGAGTCTATGCACAGAATGTTTAATAATTAGTATTGTATAGTAACTTGACAGATCTAAAGGAGTTACACAAATAATGTATATCTATATATAAATATAATAAATAAGTAATATTTTAAAAAAATGTAAATCAGTAACTATTACGATGCCTGCATTAATTAAACTTCAATTAATAATGAATATTTGAGTGCTGACCACACCAATAAAAACACAGTTTGGATTTGGAAATCTATCAGTACTGTTCTTCTGACATCAAAAACGGGCTTTAACATTACCCTGCAATGGTGATTTAGTTTTGTAGGGCTCTCATTTAATTATTAAGAGTAATCAAATATAAAAACGTACATTACTATACTGGAGTAGTTAAAATACTTACATTACTAATTACATTTTAATAGTGTGACTATCAATCTGTAAACTACCATGCACTCATATTAATACTGTAGTATTCTTACAACTCTCTCTGTCTGATTTTAAATCTGAACTTAATGATTACCTGCCTAAAATAATCATTCTTATTACATTCATCTTTATTCAGCAGTAATAAATCCTCAGGGAGAGTTCACATAAAGCATGGAAATCAGTGACACTAAAACGTAATATCAGATAACAAATCTTTATGGTTACTATGACGACCATGCAACAGCACCCAATAAAGAAACTCATATTGTGTTATCACTATGCATATAAGAACTCATAATACTTATTGATGCGTTATAAGTGCAGTCGTAAGCCATTACAGATGTACCATACAATGAATCTACACAGCACTTATTTAAAGTCTTTTTGTACAAGTGTTATGTGATAACATTGTATTATGCATTGACCTTTGAGTCATTACACTTTTCAGCAAATGAAAATGTCCAAACCGTAATTAGACATAAATCTAAACATTATTTGTCTTAACTAATGAGTCCAAGTCAGGCTCCCTTGATTACATGTTTTCTGTATTTAAATATTATTCAGTGTTGTGTCATTTACTTTGCCTTTTTAACTGTTGAGCTAAAGGTTTAATAAAATTAATGTCTTGTTAAATTACATTAATGCTTTCATAAATTGCTTCATTACTGCTATATATGAAGACCAGTGTGGACTTTAACGTAATGTGCAAGTGCATAAATGATATAGCAGTTTACTGTCGAAGAAATGTATTTTTATCAGAAAGAGCACAACTTCACATTTCAGGTTACAATCACCTGTTATGAATTGCAGAAATGCTCACACGATGGTCCGGTTAAATACACAAGCCCTGAGATTAAAGGTGTCTAACCTTATTCAGAATGAGAGAACTGATCAATCCTTTTACCACTTGATTGTGAACACCTCTGCCACTTAAACCAAAAAATGAGAAGGACCAAAGAAGAAAGTAGATTGAGAGAGGGAGAAAAATAATCATTCCTCAGCAAAAATGTCAGGCTTGGTTATGAATTTTTTAGAAAGCAATAAAGCCCACAAGCCTCGTCTGGCTCTTGTCTCACCATTCAACACATCCAATAGCTCGCAGTGCAGAAACAGAGAAGGAGAGAGGGAGTGAGAGAGAAAGACAGGCAGAGACGAGGTGAAAGATAGAGAGAGCTTGAGTGAGCAGAGTGAGAATGAGAGAGAGACTGTCTATAATGGGGGGCTTCATTGGTCCAGGCTGGGCCTGTAATAGGACTGGATCCCGATCAATAGAGATGCTCCTCAGGCCATTCGTAGGCGTAATGACTTTAGGTTTCTCAATAATTAAGATATTGTCACTGTGCTGACTGCAGGGTCAGCCAATCATTAACCCCATGTTAAATATGCCTTTGTTTTAATTGCTTTCCCTTAACTCCTCCAGATACGCAAGGATGAAAATTAAAGGGACAGCTACCCTCTTTTCTGTATACATGTATGAGAGTCAGAGAGAAAGAGACAGAGAGAGATGGGAGCCCTGAGGCGTTGTTGTATGAGTACTGTTGAGGTGTCTGTCTCCAGAACCTTTTAATTGTCCCTATTTTTAGCGTTTTCATTTTTAATCCTCTACAATGCATTTTTCACGATAACCAGTTGTGCTGTAGCATCATTTCCTCTTCGCTTTATATAAAGGTTTAGTTCTGTGGTACTGACATGAGAGGAACCAGCATATTTTACTGTCTTTTGAGCACTGACTCGATTGAACAAATTCTTATGGAAGCAGCATCTGATTTTCATTTGGCTGTTTCAGAGGCAATATAAGTTCTACACATTGTCTTTGAAAATTTGGGCAGCCAGACTGAATCTGGAGCCAATGGAGGTAAAATAGAGGTGCTCATCTCTTCTCGCACAGGCACAGACTACTCAGACAGTAATATTCCCACCTCACTTCCCCCATCCCAGCAATCACTCCCAGCCATTCCTGCCCCAGCTGGGTGATGAGAAACAATGAATTTATATCCGACGTGCTGCCATTCTCTTCTCTCTTCTACATAGAGTACTGTGCTTCCCTCTCTCCCCTCTGCTGCCTTGCCATTGGCTGTTGGTAAATGGACTAAAGCACCACTCAATAGGCCGATGCACTCCGTCAAGGCGAGGGGGCTTGACCTTTCCTGGCGTGGGGAAACGCAATTCATATCGGCCCCAGACCAGCTGCCCGCTAAACGAACATCTCATCCAATTTCCAGACGCTTGCAACACAAAAAACAGGAGTGGGGGGTGGGATTGTGTTGGGTGGGTGGTGGGGATGGAGGGGGCGAAGGGGGGGGTTTAGGGAGAGGGGCTGGTGGGCAGGGAAGTCCTGATGGATTTTAGATTGGTTTCTCAATTTCTCTTCACTCAGGAGAGGCGGGGGGAGAAATGAGACAAAGAGGAAAAACAAACACCAAATGCGTGAACGCATACTCGCTCACACACAGCACACACACACAACAGTCTAAATAAAAGGTGGCCTAAACTGACCCCTTGATTTACTGATTATTTATTTACTTGTAGAGATGTTTATTATGCAGAGTTGTTAAATGATTTTTATGGGATTTTACTTGATATATCTGACTGCATGCTTTTTTTCTTTTTTTTTTTACTGAATCTAAATCATCAACACCCGACAGACTATTAATGACGGACCACCGGGAGAGACGGTTACTGTGGAGACCGCATTCCCCCAGGACTTACTCATGACAAACACACAAACAAGAACATAAACACACAAATGAGCACGCAGGAACCCACAACCACACACACACACAGAAAAATAAATGAATGCACGCATACTCACTCATACTGAGTGTATACACACATATACACACACAAAACAGACAACTACGCACTGTAACGGAAGGTGTTTCAGTGTGCAAAGTGGTTCACTCAACACTTGGTTGCTTTTAAAGCATGATCATTTATTAAATAAAAGAAGTTGGTGCACACTGCAAGAAGGCAGAGTAAATTAAATGTAGGATTTGTCATCATATACCTAAGCAATGTAAGACAAGTCCATTCAGATGCAAGGCAAGCGAACTGTCTGCGAGAGAAATGAAGATCTGTCCCAAATGTGTATATTTTTTCATGTGTGTGAGAGAATATAGAGTACAGACAGCCAAAGAGGAGGCGATAGTGATAGGACTGGTATGTGCATGAAAGAAACACTCTGACCTCAGAGGCACTTGACGCTTCAAGCTCCCACCTCTGTCACCTCTTTGCACTAATGAAACACTTATAGTATAGTGTATATGGTATATTTTAAACATGGATTTACATATATGCGCTTGTTTACATATTTGAGTCTATTTCCTCCTTGCTATCTGAATAAATATTTGACGCATCATATATTATTTATCAGACACTAGCTTCATTTATAGAGTGGAAATAATATGGTATACATTTCAATTTTGTTATGGCATTTTACCATTCGCTGCAGGGGATGTCACAGACCTCGGTGGTTAAGTTGGAGAGGGTTCTTGCAAAGACGCCTATACTAAGGCGCGCAGACAATGCTCTTGTGTGTGCTAACGCATAAACAGAGATACATAAACAAGCACACAAACACACACAGGCTAAAGGAGGTAAACAATTCCCACTTTTGAGAGCTAGAGTTATGCCTTGGGCAACAAACCAATCATAGCTGTGCTGTATGAGCATGTTTTTTGGATAAACAACTGGTATTGGTAATTTGGCACAGCTCCCTTGGACACGGCAATGTGTAAGCAGTATGTCCCTAAACTGTGAGTATACCAAATGAGCCACACAACAGCACCGAGTCAGATACAGGGACACGGTGCCTGAGGTCTCTTGGGTGTGCTGCTTTTCCCTGAAGCCCTGTGTCTGTCTGGCGATGTCTGCATGGCAGTGTTAGGCCTGGCCCAATTAAACCTATTTAGAGAGCCTTCAGCCCTGGGCTCACCAGGGACTGAACATGTCATTCCACCTTTCACAGACATGTGACTTCCAGCCTGTAACAAAGATGGTTCATGTGGTATGATGTAACCACTCAACATTTCAATGAAATATACACTTTTCCACACTCAGATTTAATGTTTGTTATTTTTATTGCTAACGTATCAATGATACCTCTTTTAGGGTGACTGTCCTCATAGCTCTCTTCATTCTTGGTGGTAGTGATGGGTGGGATGTGGGATGTAGGTTGGCTACATGGATGGAGATCAGATTTCCTACACCCCACAAAAGCAAACACAGCTAGTCGGCAGTGTGTGCCGTGCATCCCTGGAGTCCAACTGCTGCTCTGAAACCAATTTAACAGCCCAGGCTGGATGGAGTAAACCTCTGCCCCCTCCCTCTTTTCTTCTATCCATCCCTCCCTCCCATTCCTCTCCCTTCTGTCTCTACTCAGTTCTCCTCTCCCTAAGCATTACTCTTTGGAAGACACAGTGAGACAGAGGGGAGGGAGGGAGGAAAGGGTGGGAGTATTTGGGCATGAGAAGGGGAAAAAGAGGGGAAAGGGTTCTCTTCTTTCTGAAATCATGCTCTGGATCAGTCTGGAGAGGCCTAGTGTGTTTGGATTGGCATGGCGGCTGGCAGACGACAGGGGGAGGTGGAGCTGGAAGAGAGTTATAAATAAACATTTCAACAGGGCTGGGGAGAGGTGTCGGCAGGCCTCAGGCCACGGACCTTCCTTTGGCTCGTTGGCGCCCCTCCAGGTCACATTACATGAGTAAACTACTGCACAGGACCACTGAGAGTGTGTGTGTGTGTGTGTGTGTGTAGGTCTGAGTGTGTCAGTGCGTATATGCAACATGTGTAAGAGTGTGTCCAACTGGGAAAGACAGACAGAAGGAAAGACCTGGGAAAGTGGAGAGTATGTTGCTATGGCAGCAAACTGAATGAAGCCCCAAATATGCTAAATTAAATGCATGGAGAAAATTATCTTATTTCATAAAGAAAAAATGTTTCATTCACACTGTCCTTGATACAAAAATGCCGCAATGTTGGTCTATATACAATTTTAACTTTTATTATGCATTTAGAATTAACATGTGAAGAAGTTATTTGTTTAATGAGAGAAGTACTCAATAAAAGTTACAGTATTAAAATTCTTATAGATGTGGAATGCAATGCTTCACTCATAAAATCCTATTGTTAGTGGATCCTTGACTCGCTCACCTTACCTCCATATCACCAGTAATTTACAGCTTTTAGATAAATACCAAAACATACACATAATTAATCATTGTATGAATTCTTCAATGTTTTAAGGTCACGTTAAGTTCTGATATGTAGCTGTGTAGTTTAACTTCAACTATAAGCAGGAATTTACAGTAATCTATCACTATACCGAAAACACAGCAGGGGCAAAATAAAATTTTTGCTGCTCTGCCAACCACCTAACTTGCACTTCGATGAAACCACAGGAGTAGAGCACAATACAACAAATCCAAGCCTGGGAAAGAGAACAGAGGCCCAGCGTTCTGCCCTCCTCTGCCCAGGCTGAGAGCTTTGGAGTTGGGCGCTGGACGAAGAAACCCTTGGCAGGAACGCCAGGACTCTGCACTAGTTATGTGTTTTGAATGCCAAAAACAGATATCAGTACAAGGTGTGGCCTGAGGAAAGGTTACAAGAATGTTATGCACTGAATTTGTATAGCAGATTACACTTGTATAAGATCTTCACATTACTGAAGGCCCTTGTAAGAATCTGTGGCAACGACACACTATGTTTTATGACTTTGGTGTGCAGATTTCTTTGTCCAGTATAAACTTAGCTTCCCAGATGGTTTTCCACCCAATCAGGCCTCAGCACTCCCCTCTAGTTCCCCTGTGTTACTTTCAGGTTCATGGTTGATGGGGCAGATCCCACAGTTCTGCTTTAGGAAAAGAGACATTTTGGTTTCATGGTTACTTATTGCAGGCAGATTTTTATGGCTGTATTTTGGCAAAGAGAATTGGTGGTTTTGGCTTGAACTGTCCACATCTGTACTCCACAGGGGTTATCTTGTGCCTTCTCTACAACCCCACTACGGCAAGAAGAGGATATGGGAACCAATATTGGGCTGAATATTGTGGACAAAAACTCATAGAGCTGTGCTGCAGGACAAAATGTCTTCATACAAATGACTTTGTTTGAAGGAAATTTTTGCGGCTACACCATTATGGCAGCAAACTTTGGGACTTCTTGAATGCATTAAGTCTTTCATAAAAAAATAAATCTTACAGGGGAAAGCTGAAACGATAAAACGCTGTTTTTAAAAGGCTAAAACAAAGAAAACTATTAGAAGGAATGGTGGATCCAGCTGCATTTTAAATTAAGATGAAAGAAGAAAATAGCGGGGAAGGAACTCAGAGGAAAAAAAATGAACTCAAAGGGAAATGTAGACCGCAAAATGCTATGAAGTCAGAGGCAGCCTATCTCTTTTGAGTCAATTGTGGTTTTGCTCTGCGATTTACTATAAAAACCTGGCAGTGTCCGTGGGGGCTAGTTAGCAGATCCCACTGATATGACTGGAGCTGGGTGGCTTCACCACATTGCTTGGCCAGGGGTTAAGCGACTCATAAACACTTGGAGACTGGGGGTGAGGGGGTTGTTCATCCACCTGTGGAGAGACGGTACTTCAAACAGACACGACTGACCCTCTGTCTGGGTTTCAACACACACATGGACAGCCTACTGCACTGTTTCAGTCTGTAAAGTTACTGAATTGTTCCTGTTATCTGGCTGAAGAAAGTAGTGAGGTAATATACAAGTATTTTTGTGATTTGAAAAAAAAAACATTAGATCTGTGTAAATAATTGATTATATGCTATATTAAATGTATATTTACACAGTCTATGCAGACTTGACAAAAGTACAAAATTACAGTGTGTACTTTTGGTTTATTTTATGGTCCAGGTCCATTTTTCCACACATATATGTTATTACATGTCTGTTTTTTCTCCTTTTTTGTTCATTCAGAGGGAAAGAAATGGGGATACAGATAGGGGGAGGAAAAGCAGTGCAATACTATTACCATTTCCTGTTTCTGTGGAGCCAGAGGTCTTCAGGGAGTGAGCTGAGAGGAGTCCTGGCGGCCCGCAGCCTCTGATGGGCCAAGACATACTGTGGAGTAGGGAGAAAAATCATGAAACCTGCCTGCAGAGAAACCACTTTTAAATAATCCCAACACAAGCCTGGGAGCACTCTTTATACCCTACTGGTACCTAATAAGAAATTAACTTAAAATCAGATAAGCACTCACAATAATCACAGGAATGGCTGCAAAATGTAATTCTCTAACTGTAGCCACATTTTCTTTGAAAAATCTCTTTTCCTTGAATATTGCCTCTCTGTATTTTCCTTGTTGTACTTCTGGATAGAACAAGTCTGAAAATACTTGCTCTAGGCATCTCATCTTCACAACAGTAAAGGAACTGTTTCTAATTAAATTTTAGTATCATTTTCCGAATAGTCTTTACCAAGAAAACATTCTTATAACTCTGAGTCTTTTACACTGTGGCTTTTGACTATAAACACTCATAATATTACACCACAAGGTTATTGCCAAAAGAAAATAGAAACAGACACATTAGCAATGGAGTATGCACGGTGGAGGTCCACAGGATCCATTAAAGCATCAACAGTATGTTCAGAAATACACTTTACAACAAAAACAGAAGAAAAACAAAGCATATTTGTACCTTAACACTGCAGAAGTAAAGCTGTTTTACTTAGAAAAGCAATAAAACATTATTTGTAGCAATCATGAACTAAATAATGTTCTTAAATAGCAAAACTTTTCGTAGGGTACATTTTTTATGACTCAGTTCATCAATACACATTTTTCGCCCTTAGATTTAAATGTAAAATAACTTAAGTGAAAAAGCCATAGTTAAAAAAATGTAGAGGGATTTTATTTAAATGTGTCTTTTCCTTTGTTGTGTTCTTTTGTGACACGTTTTACTGAAGGATGCACAGGAATGTTCAGGTTTTAAAAAAAAGGCTTGTGAGGCTTTAGTTAAGTAAACAAATATTGCAATAGAAGAGGAAAATGTTTGGGAGCCCCTGAAACCCAGCCCACCCTGTAGGAGACCCCCTTTCTCCTTTTAACGGTGCTACCCAACACAACCTCCAGCGCTGCCAGCATGCTGCTCTCCTGACAGGCTCAGGCTCTGAGGCCTAAAGAAAACAAACTGGCTCTGATTGTGAAAATAGTGCCGTAGGGCCCTCCCGGTGCCCGTCGCTTATCTCACACAAGGCGAGCTTTGTGTACTGTGGGGGCTCCTTGCTGGCCCTCAACCACCCCACCAGGTGGAGACTTCCAGGGCCAAACTGTCCTCCTCCATCAACCCCCTCCCTGCATCACTTTCTCTGCCCTCATGCGTACTGCGCTGCCTCCACTGAGACCTCTGTGTATATTTTGAAAGGGGAGCATCAGGAAATTGATCCACAGGCCCCACACTGGTCTGTGGGTAAAAGCAATTCCTCAACAGTTGGAGATGATGAGGCTTCCCAACCATGAAATGCCAAACATTATATTTCCTTTACACAATAATTTCAGCAAATGTTTGATATGTGAAAAGGCCTTACGTTTACCATAAGAATATATTACTGCAGTGGATATACTACCTCATTATCATTTTACTGA
The DNA here is from genome assembly GCA_037367365.1 of Apogon talboti. NCBI lineage: Eukaryota > Metazoa > Chordata > Actinopteri > Kurtiformes > Apogonidae > Apogon > Apogon talboti. Next base: position 19,381,988 of record JAPQRQ010000028.1, on the reverse strand, counting down.
ACTGTTGATAAGAAGCTTCAACTCTGAACACATTTTCCAGTCCTGTCTATCAGGATTGTGATGTTCACTTCAAACTAAATATTAAGTAGAAATATATTAGTTTTTAACATGATGCCGCCCTCATTAGATTTTAATTTGAACAAAATAATTAACCGTTGTTAATTAATTTAATTTCAAAGTGGCAGGAGTCAACATACAATTATATTCTTCACAGACAGTTTTTTAATAACACCAAAATATTGGCCAATTCATTTTACAATATCAGGTTTTGACAACAGCATTAATTAAATATTTAAGTACTATAAACACTTGGACTGTTAGAGAGTCCAGAGGTTGGTTAAATACAGAATAAGTTCACAAAGATGTGATTAAAAAAAAAAAAAAGTCTCACAAGTTTTTCCTATGTGTTTTAATTCCTTACCTAAAAACTTAAGGGGGTTCCAGAGGAATTAAGGGAACTTTTACTATCCATTTGACCAATTTTCTACTTTTATTTGCTCATGAACAAGTGTTTGCATGAGTAAAAACAAACAGACAAAAAAAACAACTAAGGCTCTCTCAAGCCCTCGACCATTTGTTTCCAGTCAGATTCATTTCAAAGTAAGAAAAAACAATGGAGAGGCGATAGCAGAAGCTTCATTTATATTAAATCAAGTTTTGATCAGAAAACAGCAAAGATAAGACAGAATTAGTAATTTTGCATCATAATGCAAACTTTACTCTTGCATTTCTTCGGTTTGTTCAGTGACTTTTAGCTCTAGAGAAATCATACTTGTACAGTTGGATCTGCTTAGTGTTAGTTTAATGCTGCAGTTTGTCACGTTAGTCTGTTGTTTTATGAAATTATTCATGACATACGGTTTTGGACTGTTAGCTTGTTTCAAATATTTAAGTGCTTATTGTATAGATTGTACTCTGTTGTCTGACAAACAGCTTTTTGAATAGTATTCTTCTGGGTACATGGATGTATAGAATTGTTATGAACACCATGTAGCATTACTATGGCAACACAGACCGGGGGTAACCAGGCTAAAGAGGCTTCTGTTGGATCAACCTTGCATGTTTCTAAAATGTCAGTCGGATGACATTGACAATAAACTATTAATTACTTTTGAGCCAGTGCACTACTTTAGTACTTTGTACATTCAGCACCTGTTCCAAGATCAGTAACTGCATAAATAGAGGTGGAAAGTAGGATAAGAGTGGTCATCTTTCCAATCCATCATGCTAGTAATTAGTTTCAGAGGCTTTACAAATGTCAGCACAAACCCAAGACAGCAGAGCAGAGATGTTATTCCACTAATATACCAGCATTGCCTCTGTGGTTGCTGGTCATTTCTCCTGCAGTGATGGCTAGCTGTCTACCTGATGTTCAGCCAAGATAAGATTTTCATGATGAGAACAGATGATCCAGGGTTGTTCACTGGAAGCTGAATTTGATATGTGTATCTCCAACATTTGAAAGATAACTCACTACTGCTATGACTAATGTTTTCCCTGAGGTCACTAGCCAAGTTGAACATCCAGCTGTGGCAGAGTAGCAGGATAATAAACACAGTTATCAAAGACTTGTAAGTCAGCAAATATATGTAACAACGGAAGTTTATTCCAGAAATTACAAGGTGTCCAATGGTCAATTTGTGTAACATCTAATTTCATTACTCCATAGCCTTTGGTGCGTATGTAAAACAAGCGGACCAGTCTTTTTGCAATTTGAACAATAAAATCAGGGCAGTGAAAAGTAATCAGGATTTATGTATGAGCAGTAGAATAAACTCATCCATGGGGAGTACATTGTAGTTCACCGTGCTCTTTACCATTGCCTCCCTATACCCCTCTGTAAATACACACTGAGAGGAGGATTAGACCTGAGTTAAAGTTCTTGGACATCATTGTTTTATAGATTAGTACAAAACGCCTTCCATATTAACTGGCAGATTCCATTGCAGACCAACACACAACATTAACTGTAAAGTGTTTCCATTTGAATGGTGGAGTTCATGTGGGCTGTGCACAGCTCTTATTCAGTTGTACATGTGGGTGGACAGAGTAATAACTGTTTTTGCCACTTCAGGAAAAAATGCCCAATGCAAATGCATTACAGAACATAATGGATAATTATGCGGAGAACAACCGGGTGTCTCTGTGTGTTACACAATTAGGTGACTTCTATAGATATTTAGATAACGTGGTAAGTTTATAAAGATGTTTTTTTAATAACACAAAGACCTCAGAACAGTTGATAACTAAATTGGCTAAACCTTTTCTCATACTGTGTAAAAAGCTGTCAACAATTAGAACAATTTAGAGGATCTTTAGGGATTCTTTTTTCTCAAGATGGCTTGTGCTACTTAGCACGAGACAGCAATCCTTTGCAGTCACTTGATTCTGTGTAAATTAACAACAGCAGCCATCTCTACTTGACATGAGGAGATTTGGGGGAAATTCAAAGAGATATGTGAATTGGAACCATAAGCTTTCGAACAATTATCAAAAAGAAAATTCTCCAACATTCTTATGTGTGATTAAAGCTCCATTGAGCAATAGTTTTGGATACATTAAATCAAGAGCTGCCAGTGCTGATTCCACAGAGAATCAATCCCTGGTGCGTTGATTTTTTGCAGCTTTTAACCACTTCCAGGTCATTGCTTCTAACCCCCATCATACACAGTTGACCAGCAGCTCTTACCAGTCCCAATATCCAATTAATATATGGCCAGCTGTAATTGTAAGCCATGAGGCTAGTTCAGCGGTGCAGAATGAAATTAGACAAAGTAGATTAGCTTGGAAGATGTACCTCAAAATGGAGTTTCATAGATACAGCTATGAAAAACCGGACTCAGAGGATTTATACATTTATAGTGTTGAATGCTTGTGTTTCACTGGACCTGCTATGGATAGGTACATTTAGCTTGTTTTTGCAGAGGTAATATTGAAATATTCAGCTAATCGTGAACCAAACCCTTTTTTATACTGATGGCAGATAAAAATATGATGAAATTGAAAACACATGTTTTTGACATTTTTATTTAAGAGCTTAATTATGAAACATACAAACTGTGCAAGTTGTGTTTTAAACATGTCACTACCATGTATGCAAAAAAAATCCCTCTTCCCTCAAAGTAATGGAATCAACACTATTTTAATATACTTTTATCAGTCCCAACAATCCTCTTACCAACAGAAACAACCCTCTTGCACTTTTATGTAGTATGTTCTGAACAATCTTGATTTAGCCTAATAGCTGTGATTTAACTCTGCTAGCAGCTGTGGAAATACACCTTTACCACTCAGCCATTTATTCAACTACTTTAAGATGCTGAGGAGTTGGAGGAGGGTTTAAAGAAATGGGTAAAGAAGGTGATGTTAAGACTTATTTCAGGCCAAGAAGTCAATCAAATTTCCAAAAAACAACTTTGACTTATGGTTTGTTTTGCCACCCTGTCCCTGAAAAATAAGATTCAATGATCAAATTTGTCCAAAAGCATAAGAAGAAACTAATATCTTCCATATGGAACAAAACGCTGAACTGAAAAGCCTTGTTTGAGGTGCAGTACATGCTGTTGCACCAACCATATTTCAGTTGGAATTCATTAGGAAATTGGGGCTACATTTTTCTTATGGAAACCAAGAGAAATGAGAAATGTGGATGAGGCTGTTTTTTCCAAGGCCCTTGGAGAGTGTGTAAGTGATCTGAGACACTCGGGGTGGCGTCTGGATGAGCCTGGGTTTGGATCAGGACCCTGCATCTGGGGCACATGTGCCGTCAACAGGGACAGAAATTTGGGGATCCAGAGCCAAAAATTTCCCTCTCTGACTCTTTTTCTCCTTTGTCGAAGAAAATCGAACGACTTTACCAATCATACTGCAAATCTGTACCTATTTTCCTTTCTCAAATCGCCATAGTTTTTAGCCAACTCTCGTGCTGATGTGTGTACAATAAAATTACCTATAATCAGATGTGTTTATGAAACAATACTGATGACACATTCAAGTGAAAAAAGACCTCTACAAAGTCCAGATTTTCCCTGTGGTTACATGTATTTGGTGGTGCAGAGGAAACACAAATCAGCAACAGATACACAATACTAGTAAAGACAAAAAGAGAAAAACAAGAGAGGAGATGTAAACAAAGAAAAGGCTGTGGATGTTGTGGTTGAACAAGCCAGATCTAGTCTCCTTACAGTCCCCTGGCATCTAGCTGACTAGCCCTCCATTAGCAGCATCAGGAGGCCCGGGGCAGCCGACAGGAGTGTGACCAGAGATTATTGTCCTGTGTGCTTGTTTGGGTTAAGGCTTTAGATGGGGAAATGGGATTAGGATAGGCCCGGCTGGAGAGACACACACTAATGGGAAGCAGAGGAGCACTTGCCTGATCCTCCTCCACTCACAGAGAGCAACCCTGTTATTCCACCTGATTGGATTAGCCCCCTGTTAAATGTGCTGTGATAAGGGAGGACCACTGCTGAGAGTCTCCTCAGTGCTGCTGGGGATGAAGCAAGCAGATATTGTACACAGAGCAAATAGATTCCTCTACACTGATTTTAACGGATGGTAAATATTTTGTAAGCCGATAATGCAAAGTATTTAGTTAACAGGATTTCTTCTCATTTGGTCGGTCACTAATGTCCGGTTACATCACCTTTTGTTTAGTTTAGTTTTCCTATAGTACTCCGGTATGTTATAATGATGTATGCAATAATAACCACACCTCGTTTCCCAGAGCTTTTTATATGTATGTAAATCTTCAAGACTCAAACTTGCTAATTGCAGCCATTCTACCAATCAGACAGTAATTACTGGTATCCTGCCTGCCTTTCCTTCCAATGGCTGAGCAGCTAATTTGAGCCATGGTTTAAACAGCTGGAAAAAAGCATCCTGTGGCAAAACTGGAGGCCTGTGTTTGAGCGTGCATGCATGCATATGTGTGTGTCTGTGTTACTATTTATGTATGGTGTATGGTGCTTTTTGGAAAATACAGTGTAAGCTACTATATTGAATTAGACTAGTCGGAAAATCTGTCTGTACACATTCTGGGCAAACATGGTGTCATTTCTCTTCAAAATCTGCTCTGGACCACCATTTCTGTCCAGAAAGTTAAGGCCTCCATCGATACGTTAACTCTATCTGACCTACCTGCCAGCTTAGCCCCCTTCTCTGTGATTGATTAACATTTTATTAATGTTTCCATTTGCCACCAGTTCAGGTGATACGGCATGACACGTAGCACCTACTCTGGGTGGTGATTGGATTAAAAAGGTTACTGATCCCATAATTGCTTTTAAATTACACTGCATGTGAGCGTGTGTCACTAATGTAATGATTATCCACATCACACCAATGTTACCTCAGTGAATCTTCGGCCGTTTAGTCCTGATAAAAGTGACATGTCACACTCATCATCGAGCACCGATATAATCTGTTCATGCAAAAACATTTAGAAATCCTGTCAAAAAAATTGGTAATAAAATATGATTAATAAAACATACGGTGGTCATTGTGTTTGTCAGTGCCACCTCATCCACATGCTGGTTATTTGATGGTTATATTTGCATAGCACAACAATACACAGCAGCACACTGCAACCACAAGGAGGTAAAAGTACATAGAATCAATTAGACCAAAGCCACCACATGTCAGTCTGACAGCCACTTAAGGAATTAGCCCATGGTATACAAATCACTGTTACCTAATTAACTAAATTGTTGTTAATGTGGAGCACGTACAAAGCTAACTCTTTCTAATGGCCAAACAGGTATGGGCCTGTTTGTCAGCTTGAAAACAGTCCTTTATCATTCATAATCTATGAAGATGAGTAGATGTAGTAGATGAAAAGCATGTTTCAAATCAAATTGCCACTGTCAGTAAGTGGTATGAAGAAGTTTGCTGTTTTCTAAAACTACCTTTTGATCATTTACAGATATTTATCTTTCCTCTACTTGGTTATACCAAATGCAAAGTACAGTTCTCCTCCAGAATCATTTTCACAATTGCGCTACTCGTCATTTACAGGCTATTTCCCATTGCACATTTTATCTCATCTCTTGCTCATTAGCTGCAGATCTGTGACTTCGGCAGAAAGAGATTAAGGACGTACTATAATATTCTGATGTGGCTGTAATATTATTTTGTAAACAACAAAAGTGGAACATTAACAATTGTCGGCGGGTACAAAGTGTTGTTTTCTTCCACGCACTGGGATTATTGAAATGCAAAAAAAAGTAGCTATCTTAAACACTATTACTGCAAAGGTTTCACTGATAGTTGCATGGAATCATAGGCAAGTTGTGGCAAATGCACTGAGAGGGAAGGTTTTTTTTTTTTTTTTCCACTGTATTATTTGTTGACAGGTTGTGGTGTATGATTCATCGGTTAAACTCCTGGGATACATAGTGGTTTATGCTAATGCTACTGGTAATGAATGAGCTTTTGGCACAGGTAAGCAAAGAACATTGGCTTGGAGTCCTGCTGTGTTCTTTACTTATATCATAATGGCCCACTGACTGTTTTCAGAACAAACCTAAACCTAAGTTAAACCTAGACTGCACTGACACATTGCCAAGTAGCTGACTAAAAATAAAATAACATGGATGCACATAAAAAGAATAATTTACAACACAAAGGGATGTCTGTGTTTACTAATGGGAGCAATGATGGCCTTTTGCTTTTCGCACCTATGATCTGGGAAACAAACAAACAGTATAGCCATACTTCCGTTGACCATCACAAGAGACTTTTTGCCTTTTTTGTGGCAGAAAAAACCTATTGGACATTGTATGACTGTAACTAACAGAGAACAGTAATGTTTAGTCTACAATTGTTTTCCTCTGTATTGCCTTATTTCGTTGGATATATTGTCTGATGCTAAAGCTTTTTGATGCAAGCACATCATTGCTAAAGGGCATACTGTGTACAAAACCAAATGTTTACTGCTCATACAAGAGGACCATTTGTATTTATGAATTTGGACAAGGACTGACATGGACAAAGATAAACTTATTGTATTTCATGGAAGAGAGTGAGAAAATTAAGACATTTTGTGGTTATATTCAGAATATGTATGAAAAACGATTTTATGTAATCTGTTCTTTCTCTGTGTTTTATTATTTTTCTTTGTGTTGGATGCCTACATGTGTTACCTATATATATTTATATATATTCAATGTGTATTTTTGTGTTTGAATGAGAGATAGTGTGCTTGTGTGTGTGCTTGTGCATGTCTGTGGGTCTTTCTCATCCAAAGTGAGTCGTGAAACCTAATTGCTTACACATGTGGAGGATTTTCAAGTGTTTAGAATAAAGTTGGTTTCAAGAGCAGGCAAAAAAAAAAGTATGAAGAAAAAAAACTGAGCAGTGTGTAGCTACAGACAGCCAGCATCAGCCCCTCCCTCTGCTGAAACCAATGCCTTTCTCTCACTCAGCTCACAGGAATAAAGGTCAGAGGTCATGGGGGAAGATCCCTGTGATTGGACACAGGCCTGTTGTATCAAAGTCTAGGACACAGTAAAGCTATAGAGTGTAATGTGACACTCCCCTGAGTCTGATCAAAGTGATATAATAAATGAAAATTCCATAGCCAAACATCTACCTTGTAGTCACTAAATATGTAAGTAAATACAAAGCAAATGAGGCAAAAAAAAAAAAGAAAAGAAAAGAGAAAAGGCTGGCATGGCAGCCAAACCTCACTTTACCCCTCCTCTCACCCCTCAGTCCCTCTAAAGGGGAGATAAAATGTTCCAGAGACAGAGAACCAAGCACAATTTCAAAGATGTATCAGAGAGTAAAGATGGAAAGTGCTTTTAATCTTGTGTAACTCTATAGGGCTCTAAATGGGAAAGGCTTCAGAGAAAAGATCCTTTAAAGAGGACATATAATCCTAATTAAAACACAGAACAGAGCTACCACTTGATCTAAGGGGGCCTCGGCTTTGGCTCAACCATCTCCAAGTTTAGGGTCTTTTATTGTTGTTGATGTCACTCTAATGAAATAATGGTCACAGTCTAAAGAAGCAAATCAAGCGTTCATTATTGCTGTCCTGCAGAGCTCTAATGAATACCTTTACTTTATGCCAACTCCTATTTACGGCATGAGTGACATTCAAAGCAAACATTTACATTCTATGTTTTATTACAAGTCCTGTGTTTATGTAAAATCTGTAGATTAGCTATATTATTTTTCTAAATGTCTTAAGCGCAGCAGAAAATTCAGTTAACTGTCCATTTATTCTTATTATCCACCCCCTTATATACATAAAATGCCATTGCTAGAATCAATGTAATGTAGTTTTAGTTGGTCTGAAAGTTAAGGTTGTCATGTAAAATCCATTTTTTGCCCGATCTTTGTCCTTTTTTCTACAGTGGTGTATGGTTCCCCCTTCCATCCCAATACCCCTGCTCACCCTAATTCCCCCACCACCTCCCTTCCCTTCCATTGATCAGGGTAATTGAGAACAGCCATGTCCCCCCACTTCTCTGCCGTCCTCTCCTGCTGCCCCTCCCCAGCCTCATGAAAGCCCAGACATCTGGTCCGCATACACCCCAAGTCTTCATTCCCCAGTCACCTCCAAACCCCTAGTCCTTCTCGGGAATTACCAGACATATTCCCAAGACATTTGAGTGGCTGAAGAACAAGAAGATGTAAAAGAACAGGAAAACAAAAAGATGAAGAGGACGTGATGGGGGGGATGAGAATAAACTGAACACACAACAAAAGAAACGATTAAAATGAAGCCACACAAAGCTTTATGCTGTCTTGGTATAATTGTGAAGCTCATGTCTAAACATTCTGAAGTGAATGAATAACATGTAGATGTGTTTAAGTTCACCCACAGAAAACCTGCAGGGAAGGTGGGCTGAAATTTCAGCTGGCCACACACTATAAATTAAATGATTTGCATTGCCTCTTTTGTGTGGCAGTGGTAATCTGTACTTTATTACTTTTACAAATTTTTCAGGTATATGTATTTTACTTATACTTAATGTTCTGATCATTTATTACATTTAACACAAACCTTCTACTCCTTGCATTTTCAGGCAGGTCTGTTACTACATTGTTAATGCATTTTTAGGGTCATTAACAATTACTACATTATAATTTTACGACATTGCATAGATGGGACAATAACGCATAGAAAGGACGATTCAGTGGAGAATAGATCACTATATAGGCGTAGCGATGTAAAAGACATCACAAGACAAAACAGACAGGACAGGGACACAGGGCTGGACAAAACATGCTGTCCCATTAGGGGGATACTAATACTGGCATGGATGATGTGAGGTTCAGCAGATTTGCAGAGAAACAGAAAGAGCAGGAATAGGATAATATGCTTTACTTTTACTCTCTTTGGGTATATTTCAGAGATCATGCTTTTGTTTTACTTGAGTAAAGAAGTTAAATCGCTGCTTGTTCTTTCACCAGAGTAAAAAGTATGTGTACTTCTACTTGAGTAAAGAGCATGTCAACTTTTGCCGCCTCTGCTGTTAAATAAACAAGCAATTATATTATCATATTTAATGACATGTTTTGACCTTTACCATTAATAGTGAACTCTTCATTTTCATAGAGAAGACACTGTCTGAAAGTGTCTAAAAGGCCTGATTCTCCATGCAGCAGTTGGATGATAATAAGGGCATAAAGGCTATGATATTGACTATTGTGTTGTAGCAAAACGTATTATGACTGTAAAGAACTGACAATCATTTATGTGAACATATATTGTATTATCCAGTATTGCTCGTACACTGTATGAGTATGTTTCTTTTCCTGTCTGCAGTGGATGATGGTATGATAGAGAGAGAAGTCTGGGATTTTAAGTTTTATGTATACGTGCATGTGTATGTCTGTGTAAGTGTGTGTCTGTGTGTGTGTATGTGTGTTCATCCAGCAGCAACAGCAGTGGCGGTGGTGTAACTTACGTGTTACAGATAGAGATCAGGCAGGGACAGATTTAATTAACAGATATCTCTCCTTAATGTAGATTCTTTTGGCTCCCTCAGATACATCCCCTTGTGCTTATCCAACCAGAAATAACTTATCTTGCCTCTGCACTAGTCGTAATGTATTTCTTACAGCATTTAAGTGAACAGGGTTTCGGCAGAGAGACTACACCTTCATGTTTACTCACAGCAAACAGCAGAGGTTGAGATTAGCGTTCAGAGAATTGTCACTAATATCTGCAGTATGTATAACATTCACATACATTTTCTGTCCTATGCAGCTTTCCACACATTTCCTTTGGAAACTGCATACTTGTGTGTGTGGGTGTGTGTGTGTGTGTGTGTGCGGGTGTGTATGTGTGTGTGTGTGCAAGTGTTAATTTGCCCGCCATAAACTAAAGCTAATAGAGATTTGCCCTTTTAATATCTCTCAAGGTGACCAGATTACTGACATCAATTAAAGCAGGTCCCATTGGCTGGATGCCCAAAGCACACACTCACCCTTAGAGAAAAAGAAGGCATCATCATCCAATAAATCACAGTAGGAAAGAAGAGCAAGGGAGAGAGGAAAAAGAGGTAAAAAAAAAAAAAAGAAAAGAAAAAAAAAGTCAGTAATAAAGAAAAAAGCAACAGAGACAAGGAGAGGAGAGGACTTAAAGAATCTTCAGAAGCATCACAAAAGCTATTTGCCCTTCAGGTCATATATAGAGCTTGTCTCAACGATTGCAATAAAGTAAATAATGAAATAAAGTTTAATGCTTATGGATTTTATATATGGATTCTACTGTAAGTACAGTGCTGAAAGTTGCTACAGCTCAGTGGTCTGGAAACAGTCAACTGGATTTAAGAGAAAGGAGGAATTAAAGCGAAAGAAATACAACTTTACAAAGAGAGAATCTCAGGGTCAGTTTCTTGATTTGTGTTAATTGATACATTAGTTATTATACTACAGGTTTATGTTGCTTTTATCTGTGGTCAATACAATATGTTTTCATGTATATATGTGCACTTCGAATCGTATATGTATGTGTGTTGTATGTGACTCTCCCCCAGGTGATCGCTCATCTTGCTCATTAACACTTTACACTGATAGTTGTGAGCTAAAGTTGCTTTAGTGAGAGTGAAACTCCCGTATCTGAGTCTGCCGGCAGGCAGCCCACTCTACTCGTACTTAACCTTGTGGATTCAAAGCATTACACATCATTATAGAGGAATGTGAGGGCCTGTGGCTTATTCAAAAGAGTGATCCACAAGTCCAGCTCCTGTATTTATCCCCAGTCTCTCCTTTTACAGTATTCCTCAGTTGGGTTCTGGTGTAAGGTTACTAAAAACCAAATCAGTAGCAAGTTTCTGTTGAATTCATTATGCAAGTAACGCAACAACTACATTGATCAACTGCATCTTTATGTGTGGGCTGACTGATAGTAATCATTTCCCTATGGACATGTTGAATTTCATGCAGAGCCACTACTGTAAATGCACATGCACATCGTCAACAATATCAAGGTGAAACATTTGTGACAATCAGTTGTATTTGACTGACTGCAAACATGACAACAGGTATGTATGCCTTACATGTGTGCACAAATTGATGAAAGAATGCCCATTTAGACACATTTTAACATACACATACAATGAATCTATCATTAAAAGGACTAAAATACAATCCAATGACACATAGCACTCTGTTTAAAAGCATACTTTGAGGGGGGAAGAGGAACTTTAATTAACCTGGGTTGCAGATAGGAGGAAAGGAGCAGTTATCCTGTGGCCTCTGGCATGGTGCCTGTCCAGCACTGAGAAGTGAAATATATTCTTATGGATCTGGAGTCAGCGGCATGCAATATTCTCCCTTCACACACACATTAACCTTGCAGGTGTGAACACGGACAAAGATTAGGACAGATAGCGGGAAGGGATACAAGCGATAAGAGGACAGACGAACAAGTGGAATAGAGAGGAAAAGGGGAAAAAAATTAGACTATTTAACTGCACACAACAACCAGCAATGTAATCAAAGTATTAACAAAACTGCTACAGTCTTTGCGTCATCCCATAGTTACACAATTTGTTTGATGCTGTGGACCAAAAGTACAGGTAATCATTTTCTTCTTTCTTCTTTTATTAAGACGTTGTCATGCTTCAGTGAAATTATACACCTAAACCTATCACTTCATAATGCACCACCTTCCCCGTTGGCTTATCCTGTCAGTGCCCCCCACCCACCCACCTCCGTTTGTGCTTCTAAACCCCCCGCTTTAGTGACTCCGTAGACCTTGGGTGCAGCTTTCCCAGACGGTGATTTAAAATAACAATTGCATGCATATCAGGTTTCAGGCCTCTGAAATACATGTGAGATGAGGTAATGTGATCAGTCCAGAGCACCATCCAAACCGCTCTGTTACACTCTCCCTTGGTACATGTGTGCGCAAACTGTGTGTGTACTTTGTGAATTTATGTTTTACATTAACGTTGTCAAGAACATACATTTGTGAAATTGTTACTTTAACAGCAAAAAACTAAATATTCTTGTTAGTTAAGGTAACATTTTTATTCACATCTATCAACTGAAGTATAAGAATTAATAAGACGCAGTTCTTAGATAACCCCCGAAAAAAGCAAATTTCCATCATATTGGACACTATGTCAAGCGTGAGAACATTGTGCCTGTTTTCAATTAGATCCCAAGTTAAAACGGCATTAAATTCTTACATGGTTTCATTGAGTCAAAATTACAACTCAATTAATACCCCATAAAATGGTCACAGAGTTAACGATTGAGCAAAGAGACAGAGCCATAACATTACCCATAACATTAAAATCAGAAGTCAGGGTTGCAGTGCCTCACTGCACATGGAGAAACACAGGACGCTTGTCGACCCTGCGAGTGCCAGTGAGTAAACACTAATAATAGCTTCCATAAACCCACTCATATGGCACCGTGGGCCAGGCCTATGGGGACCATTAAAAATGCCGAGGCTTAGGGCATCCCTCACAAGATCTGGCTGGAAGCGTTGTGGTTTGTGTGACACTGGTGGATGGCAGCACTGCGAGGTGATAAGGGTGACTTGTGAAAACAAAGAGCCAGGGGGACAGATACGACAAGCAATTAGAGACGAAAATAAAAGCAGCCATTATGCTAGAAAAGAAACTACAGGTGAATGCTCTGCAGTGATGGAGCAGCACTCTGATTAACAGTAATACCAGGAGAATTGTTTTTTTTTTTCTGATTAGGAGGGACTGAAGCTACGCATGGCATATCTATTCATTGGGATGATTTGTGGATTTCTCAAGCAGCTCTGCACGAAACACTAACAAACTACCTGAATATAGTACATAAATAAAATACTAGGAAAACAAGTGAGGTACAGGAAGTTATCCAAAGGAGTTAAAAAGCAGGAGTGTTTCTTTTCATGCCCATGCTGTGCTCAAAGCTTTTGCTTCTTTCACTGCCCACCCCCTAGTTCTACCAGTGTGATTCTCTTCCCCATGTCTCAACCCCCCACCCCTCACTACATGACTTTAATAAACACACACTCCCGGTTTAATCTCACAGTAACACGTTCATCTTACTGCAGAGACAGGGCTGAAATCACTCATTCCTATCCTCCCCCACAAGTTCCTTTTATTCTCTTGACTCCCATCCCTCCCATGCCAGGTACCTTTCAATTGGGTAATCATTGCTTAAGTAGCCATTTCCATTACTGCCCCCTGTTGAAGGTTGGCCATGTAGAAAAGGCAGGGCCTTGTAGGTATGGCTGCTAATGGGGCGACAGACAAGGCCTCCCTTTTCTGTCAGGTGTAGCTTAGAAGGAGAGCCTCTTATCAGCAAGCCACAGCCACCATTCCTCCCCAAAATGGCTTCTCCTTACCACCTCCCCCCTTTTTTCTCTCTCTCTTTCTATTTGCCACCATTCCCACCAGCTTATCTATAACTCCTATCCGCCCTTGTAACTTCAACATAACTGAGAAAACCAATGGTAGCCTTTTTTCATTTGTACAGATCGTTGAATTGTATTTGCAATGATGACAGGTTACTTCGCTTAATTCACAGGTTTCCCAAAGTGAAATCTGCTGTACCCCAGAAGATCATTCATAGTCAGGGCTGTATAAAGAGAAAACTGCTGTTCAGTAATTTAAGTAATCTTCCAAAGTCTTTCTGCTGCATGTTATTTTAAAAATGTACTACTTTTCTCTTTATGGAATATTATTTTGTCAGTGAAAACACTGAAAGAACTTGCGCCACAATATGCAATCGACCATTACATATCTCTCTTTTTTTCATAGCATTTTTCCAAATATTTCTGCACATTCCCTTTCATCCCTGGATGTGCGCAATTAAAGTGCAATCTCCTCTCCTGCTCCCCACCTCAATCCCATATGTTCTTGAGTGGTGAAGCTGTTGAGAAAGAGAAGTGTTAACCTCCTCTCCAAACCGCAGGCAGAAGGGCTGCATTCCTCCCCGAGTACTCAACGTGCTGTTTATCTGCATCCATGCACTCTGTCACCATGGCAACCCCAACCACATACACTGGCCTGTTCGACTCTGTTTAATTTTTTCCTCCTTTTTTTGATTTCATCACTGGGCTCCCATGCACACTCTCACTAAGATAAACAGAGATGGAGCCCATATTCAGCCAAGCCTGCGTGAGTTTATTTTGAGTCTCCGCCCGGTTCAGTCCATGACGCTGTTTCGCCATCCCTCTCACTTTTCACAGCTTGAAAATTGGAAAATGCTCAGCATTTGTGAAGCAGAGGAGACTGGAGCTGCGGTTTGAGTTGGCTCGACTCATCTGAGACATAACGCCCCAAATAGTTTCAGAGCAGCGTGTTCATTGCATGGCTTACGACATGTCAAATTCAGATATGAGGCTAGTCTAAAAAAGTGTGGCCTCTGGGAGCGGTGAAGATTCATTATTTATCTGTTTACACACTGTCACCAATACCAAAATAAACACATTTTATCACTCTTTTTCATACACAGAGCACACATGCAATCAAACACAACCTCGTCATATTCAGGAAATCACTGGGTGCCAGTGAGATGAGCCCTAAAACTCACATTAATACACTAGCCTGTAAGACGACACTTTGTTCTCTTAATTAGCACTTCTTCTCCTCCATTCAGCTGGCGTTCCAGTGGTTGACTATTCCTTTATTAGGCAGGATTCCATCTCCAGCTTTCCAATAGGCACTTAACTCCTGCCTAATAGAGGATTTTCCCACATTTCCTCTGACAAGCCATTCAACTGAGAAGAGTTAATTTGTTTCTAATGCTTGGCTAATGGAGGATCCTGGTGGCAAGAATTGAGTGCTGGATTTTTTGGGATTGACTCCTTTGCCATGTCCGTAAAATGGAGGCTTTGAGATGAGAATATTTCTCAATAAACCATAAAGTTTCGGTAAGGATCAGTTTACCTCCAGGTGTTAAGAATAAGAAAGGGGGCATGAATGGAAATGAAAACCTGTACACAGAACTACAATCTACCGCAATTGAAGACTAAAGAGAGGACACACTTTTGCACCCAGAGAGGAACTGTCTCTCGAAGCCAACAATAGATTGTTGCATTTTATTTTTTTACCCACTGAGGATGTCACAAGGGGACTTTTTGGGACTATCTCAGCCCTGCAGTGGCTAGTCAGTTAGCATGTGAGTGACAGGCTGTGGCACTATCAGCTGTCCGGCTGCACAGCAGGAGTGTCAGGGAGAAAGAGTTGGGGTGAGGGTAAGGATGAATGCGGAGCCATGCCAGGCAAAGGGGATGAGACTCACCAAGGGCTATCAGGAAATAGCACTGTGGCTCAAATATGGCTCCTCTAATCAATCTAATTCCGTCTGTAAGCTCTGGTCTTCTCTCAGATGTTTCACTGCGTCAAGATAACCTTATCTTAACCTGCCACATCCTTTACAATTAGCGCTCTTTCTATAGACACACACAATGGCTCTCACCAGTACCGCCAACACGCACACAGACATATTCTCTCATACTTGTGCGCACACATAAGTGTCAAACTATCTAAAGGCAGGGCATGCAGGTTTAATAGCCCCATAATTATAAGTATGCAAATAGAAAAATAGGTTTGATTGGTTTTATTGTAATTAAAATAGAATAAACAGATTCAAGAGGAAATAACCACAATTTGCACCTATATGCAGAGATATCATAAAGTATGATACCACCAACAGCCACTTACATGCTGCCAAACACCTGACTTCTATAGAGCATGTCTCCAGAAGTACAGAGTAAATACATTTTTTTTCCAGAAGTAACATGGTCTTACTTTTTTATTTGAACGCCCTGTTGGTCCCTTTGTAAATTACTGCTATATGTAGAGGCAATAGGTGTACTGGAAGGTTTCTATATATGTCATGTGGGACTTGGTTAACAGGTGTCAAGTCCAACTGTTGTGTTCTATTTATTGAATAAAACATATTGGTCCCTGATAGACAGCTATATTCTAATTGTGGATAATAACTCACACAAATTAATAGAGTTTAGCAGTTTATCATGTCATTAAGTTATAACTTGCTTACCCATCACTCAATCTCCTCCCATTTGTCAAAATATGGTCACTTCAGTTGGAAAAAGCCAAGATGGTGATGACCAAGTCTTCCACAAATGAATGAGTAATGTCACAGTAAAATCCACTTATTTTGTGCAGTCTTTGGTTAGATTATGCAATTTCTACTAACATTCAGGCTTCCTTTCTTGTCTCTGGTTTCATGTGTTTGTTACCTGTAAAAGCTGTTGAGCATTTAGCTTGATTTGGGAAACAATGTGCACTGTGATGATGCATGACAGTAGCATAAAAAAATCAAGTGTTGTAATGCAGGGAAACTTGTGCTACACTCTGATACACTTCATACTTGTGTTCTGGAAGAGTGAGCAAGCAGCAGTAGAACATCGTATACCCATGACAGGTGATCATCAGACCATTTTGGCGTGGCTTTTGCAGAATGAGGATGAAAGGGGCAGG
>JAPQRQ010000028.1:19351016-19364820 GCA_037367365.1 Apogon talboti | reverse complement strand
CAGGCAGAGCGGGGGGGGGGGGGGTGTTGTGCCTCGGACTGTGTCACAACATCTCAGATAGGTGATGGTGAATGGCTATGAAGACAGGACTTTAAAAAGACAGTATAACCTTGAATATATGCACTATTCCTGATCAACTATGGATCACCATGGGAATTGTCTTTTATAAAAAGCACTCGGTGGGAAAGCAGAGACAACTCGCCTTTATAGAGTCATGGTCAGATCAAACAGAATAGGTGAGGGATCCATATATATGCTTGTTACCATTAGCATTATAAAGATGTATTAGCTGAGGATTGGCTGTTTTTCTTTTGTTCTAATCTTAGCTGGCCAATCAGTTAGTATAAGTATCGCCACACAAGATACATTTCACCAAGGTCAAACTTACAAAGACTTCACCTCCTTGCTTTTTTATTTCCTCTGATAACTCTTTGGATTTCAAATACCTTTTCTGCTGCCTTCCATGAAGTCAGGGACACAAGCTAGCTATTGATCCGCTGCTTCGCTGTTTTATGTCTGTGCATTCAGTGTATGTTTGTGTCTGTGCCAAGAATAAATACAGTATGTGTGCAGGTGAATGTGTGTGTCTATACTCTCTCCTTTGTGCTCAGAGAGATTTGTTTGTTGCAGTAGAAAGAAGAGAAGCGCACGCGCATACACACACAAGCCAATGGTGACTTGTCAAGATAATTAGGACTAGTAATGAGATGTGGTGGGTGGAGTGCATTTACCTCGGCAATGCTGATGACCGGTGCCCTTGAAATCAGAGGGACGAAGGTAGAAAGAGATACAGCCTGATCAGCGCACACTCAACCACACACGGCAGCCTTACAACATAACATTCAGATGAAGCTGTCTGTTTTATTTTCTTTGCATTAAGTGATAAAAAGAAATGATAAGTTACATTTCTTTACTATTATGATTAGAATCAACAATACAATAAAATGCAAAGCACTCTTGTCCTGAAATCACTGATATCACATTTAAGTGAAATTAACCAGCCTCCTACTAAAAAGGGTAGATTATTTGGCAGTTCATTATAACACAAAAAGCAATAGGACAAATATTTAACCCGTAACAGTTTGCCCCTCATTTGACACTACACCAAAAAAAAAAAAAGATTAAAATAATTGATCAATTTACTCAGGGGCCAAACTAATCAATGAGATACATTATTAAAAGAAGGCTATTGATCAGGATGGAGGCAAGCCGAGTAAAATGTTTACCGCAGCAGAGACTCCGGGATCAATTGTGTGGCCAATGCAGTTGAATAGAGCCCCATATGGATCGATGTGTGATGGAGCAATAGGCATTATGGATCTGCCCGCTGCCCACTGTCCCTTTGTAGTAGATGGAGAATGAAAAGAGTGCAGTTACGACGTTTCAGAGATACTGTAGAAATCAAGACCGGGACAGGCTCCGCCATCTTTGTCAACATAACAGGTGGGAGCATAGCGGAAATAACATGCAACATAACTGGATATTAACTATTCATGTGTGCGGTATGTATCATTCACAACATCTTTTTATAACCACTGGTGATGCTGCTTTAGAGTTGTACATAGACAGGCACTTCTTCTAGTTGTACTATTCCTGTTTGATATTATACTGTCATTCACACAGTTTCAATGATAACTTTACAATTTCAGAAAGTCCCAGTTTGTATGTAAAACCGAAGCGACTGTGAAAATATAATTATTACAGAGACCACGCACTCAAGACATAGAGGTTACAATTCATTCAGAGCTGCTGAAGATGTCTCTGCAGATATCAGCATGACTAAACTTGTAGTGACTTATTTTAATAATTTTTCACTTTGCTCTCAAAGAATAAGATGAACTACGCCAAAGTAACAGCTATTTTGATAATGAGTCTCATGTGCGAAAAGACATGTAGTCTGCTAAGCTATTTCGTGCAAAACTTGTTGTTACTTTACTGTCCTTATCCCAAACTGTGACATTCTTTATATGTAAAATTGTGTTAAAAAAATTATTTGTCTCTCATCATTCGCTGCTGTTTTGTATTTTTTAAAAAGTTAGATCCTGTGGTGGTCTATGCCTACTTGCCTACTCTCAAATGACCACTTATTCAGTTCAGGTAACATACTGTATAATAATAAATGAACCCTGAAAAGAATAATGTGACAACACTACTTATATTCCCCTTATGTTGCAGATTTATAGCACATGATGTAGATTTATGCAGAAATCCGTACTATATGGCTTATAGTGTCTATTTATTATAATTAGGATTTGTCTTATAATGTCATTCTTTATGTTTATGGGTGACCAGAGGAGAGGTTGTAGTTCCTAGCTTAACTCTGTTACAGCTGCATTACAGTGTGTTTATACTGCTCATGTAAAATTAAGTGTTGAAATATATTTACACTAGTGCTTTACCTTGTAATAAACTTAACTATTCATGTTAAAGTACAACCCTGCCACATAACACTAATGATTTTATGTAGTGTGAATGCATGTAAAACAGGAACAAAACACCCATTCATGTATTTAGCAAGACAAGTTTTTTTTCTGTGGATCATTCAATGACTTTTTACTTCTTTTTATGAAAACACTGAATAGTAATTTGTGTAAAGAGTATTATTGTATTTAGAGTATATGTATATCTGTCAAGACTAAAGGTTGGGTGGAATATACGAATAGACACCTGCAAAAAGCGTGCGTGTGTGTGTGTGTGTGTGTGTGTGTGTGTGTGTGTGTGGGTGTGTGTGGGTGTGGGTGTGTGTGGGTGTGCGTGTGTGTGTGTGGGTGTGGGTGTGTGTGGGTGTGCGTGCATGTGAATTTGGAGACTATTGATTGTGGACAGGAACATTTTAAAAAAGTCAACACAGACCACTACTCCGCCATCAGTTCAAGGAGCTATTTTCCACACAAAAGAAAGCTTTGAGGAGAGAAAAGAGAAGGGCAGAAAAAAGAAACAGATTTTAAAATGTGCTCTAAAGAAAAGCAGACTCAAGGCTCCTCTCTTCCCTCCCTTCTTTTCTGGCTCCTTTCTTTGCAGCTATAGAAAGGAACAGAATGATTGTGGGGTGCAATCGGGGGGGAGATGGGGTTTACTGAATAGACCTTAACGCTTTTACAGATTTCCTCTCTCCCCACCATGGAGGACATCTGACCTTTGAGGGGGGGGGATGAGGGAGAGAGGGGAGACAGAGATAAAGAAGGAGGGGTAGCTGGGATAGAGGGGAGGGAAATCATAATGAAAAGTGGTAATTCCTTAGAGAGGGAGTGAGAAAAAAATGTCTAAGGGCCAGTAATGAGATCGTCTGACTAGCGAGTTGCTATAGCAACCACGACAGTATTACTATACAGTACACTGTATGAATGAGAGAAAGACCATCCATTGTTGCCACAAGTGGATGGGTCAGAGAGAAAAAGAAAGACTATGAGAATATGACGTGAAGAGAAGCGACTCAGCGTTAAATGGGTGATACATTAAATGCCATTAAATGAATTCCATGTGCAGTTTATAAGAACAAAAGGTGTTAGTACAATAACATTTTCACAGGAAAGATGACTTTAATGTGCAGTAAGTTTACTTAAATTAGTCACTTTTAGAGGGTTGAATGTAGGAGCTCCACCTTCTGGAAGCTCCAGGTTGTAGAGCCTGGCTTTAGGTCCCGCTTCTTTGGCCCGATGTCCACAACTTTAATTGGCCAACCACAGTTTCGTGTGGTTGAAGTTAACCCTGTACAATTGTTTGGTAGGTCGGTAGGTCAGTTCTGGACTCCCCCTGCTCTGAGTTGAGCTGCAGATCTGATTACTGTGGTCTCTTTACAAAGCCGGCTTCCACCACCTGCTCCCACTCCACTCCTCCAGCCTCTGATAAACTATCATCACTGCAGATTGAGACAAATGATCCTCCTCTCCCCCATAGTCCCACTGCCCAACTGTTTGTGCATGTCTCAGTGTGTATGTGTGTGTTCAAGAGGAGGGAGAGAAAAGGAAGGGAATAGAGGTAAACGATATCAAGAGAGAGGGAGTTTAACTTTGTGATCGCAGCATGTCGCTGAAGTGGATTACAAAAGTACACAGAATTATTTAGACTTCTTGCTGAGAGAGAGCACATATCCAGGAGGACAGCACCAAAGGCCAACTTGCTGAGGATTTTTTCTCACCAAACTCGCTTTTTTGGGTCTGTACAGTGTAGTCATGTGACAGTAGCCTGTGGGTAACGAACGTTTCCTTCCTTGGAGGAAGTACTGGTTCATGTGAGCCCCGGAGACAGGAGGCGGTGTGGGTCAGTGATAATCATATTGAATGGACAATGCTGCAGATAGGTGTGGGCGAGCTAACACGCATGCCTAGTTTGACGGGGAGGGCCAGCAGGAACTGGATGTGAATACACACTCACGCAATGGGGTTGACAACAAAACAAAACAGCTAGATAAGAAGCACAGGCATCCCACTTCTATTTTATAGTTGGTTTGTGTGGGTATTCTGAAAAAAGAAAACACCAAGACGTGGCATTCAGAAAAAAGGAGCAGGCATCTCATACTATTAGAGTGTGTGGAGAATGACAGGGAGAGAGGTGCATGGTGTAACGGAGATGTAATATTCATAGCTGGCTAGTACCAGTTTCTCTCTCTTCCACACACAAATGGCCTTAAACATGTCAGGACTGGTGAGTCACAAACACCATATGTAGGCTGAACATAGACTCATTTACATTTAGTGGAACAATTTAGATAAAAAATTATATAAAAGGAAATTATCCACAGTCACACAGTAGAAAACTGATGCCTTAATAAATCCATTCTACCACAAAATAATAATTTAAAAAAGTTGAACAGTATTTGGAAGAAGTCAGAGAGAAAACATGGAGAAAAAGGAAGGGTGGATCACTCATGTACTTTAAGAAGAACATCTTAAGATTATCACATACTGACTTCATTGCTATATTTTATGTATTAGGAGCCAGCTTAAATAATTATACTGTGTTTCTCAATGGTCTTCAGAGTAATTCATAGATCTGTAGTGCTCTGGTGTTGGCAACAGATTTTGTACTTATCATTTTGCAGCCAAACATTAATTTGTGTCACATGTGGACAGTAAATTAATGTTCTGTTAAAAACAACTGAAAAACTTACTGTGCACCAGTTCCTGATAAAAGTTAGGTTACGCTTTAAGTGCTGTTGCTGTTTTTCTCTCTACATAAATGTATTCATTATTTCTTGGTATGGTGCTGTAGCAGAAAACATTAGTTATGTTATACAATAAATATAACCTGCCAAAAAGAAAATCACATCTATGTATTGACTATAAAAAGCTCATTGGCATCATGTCTCAGAAAATATATTCCCTTTGCACTGATCTTAGTTAAATAATGGCATTATTTACTAATATAAATGACTCTCCCACCTGCAGCCAGGTTTCAGAATAAATTGTAGCTTGATTCATTCAAAATGAATCACATATTTATGTGGTTAATGCAAATATGCAATAATTGTATATAAAAAAAGTATATAGGATGTATTTTTCAGTTTGCATGGTTTTCAGTTCACATTGTTGTTTGCACATGGGCCCATCTAGGATTTTGTACCAAGATGTTCTATTATTCTTCTTCTCTTTCAATATGCTGTGAATGCATTGACTTAAAGGAAGCAGATTGTCTCACGGTACTCAAAAAGGCAGGTGGCGGAACAACTGAAAAATCACCAGTCCCAAAAGCGGCAAACTTCCATAAAGTCCTAAAAGATGTCTTTGACCGAGGAGGCGAAACAAGTGAAAGGAATGACAGAACTTGGAGGAAAAAAACACAGAGATGCCAAGTGTTCACAAGTTGGAGAAAACTCTGAAGAAGTTGAAAACTAACTTAATACTGAGTTGGTTTTCTTTCCACTTGATATGTGGGTAATGTAGGATATTTTCTCACCCAATGAAGGTGTTGGAAAAACAAGACTGTATTTGGATTCTTGGATATGTGACATAGCTCTGAATGATGCTTTCGCTTGATGTTTGCTCTTTAATGTTTAATGAAATGGGTAACCAAGGCAACCTCGGGATGTTTTGTGTTCTGAAACTAGTGAGAGGGACATAAATGCCATTTCTATCTATGCTCTTATCAGCCTTGGACCGGAGGACAGGGGCTGCCCTTCCTTGTCCCTGCCACTACAGCCTCTTTTAGGAATCTGGGGCCACCGCTTACCATTGTGCTGTCCTACAGGAAGTGCGGTTCACTGCTCACTCCCAGCATTCACTGGGTTTCCTGTGTCAGGTTACCACGTCCTGTGTTTATTTTCTTTTGCTTTTTGTCTGTATCCACCCTATAGGATTTTTCTAACATCAACCAAACCATACAAAAGAGAGGATGGCACTATCTGAACTATTGGGAGGAGGTTCCAGAGTGACGAATGCATCTTTATCTCTACAGGGGTGTATGTCACCGTGAAGGATTCTGCCTGGGCTTAGACTGACCTGTCCTCTGGCATTGCTTTAAATTCCCAAGTCTCTATCGGGTCTGCGGAAAAGAGTTTTTTCCCCACCTAAACCAAAAAGAACCTCAATCAATTTCAAATTAAGCAGTCTATTCAATGGACATTGTCTTTGACAGATAAGCTTGTTACACCTTGAGAAAAGGCTAAAGGAAAGACTTTAAAACAATCTCTTCAAAGTAATTATTGCTCTGCTTGGAGTTTTGTTTTTCTTCCACTCCTCTAAAACAAACAGCTTTGGAAAACTTAGCAGGGTGTGATTGATAGAGAGCATGAATGATGTATAAAGTCTATTTTGCCCAGATCAATACTGAATTTCATTAAGACACACACACTCACTTTCACACACACACACACACACACCTACACCCACGCACACACCATCTTTACTAAGGACATTGCTGGGTTTTTCGCTGTTACAAGCCCTCCACTGAATTTTCATTGATGAACATAACAGGGTGAGTATGTGCTTGTTATCATTCTATATCAGTGGCTCTAAGCAAGATGCTCTGTCTTATGCTGACTATCAGATACACTCTAAGTTGCCTTGATATGCTTAGGCTTTCCATGTGTTTCCACAAAGAGTTCACCTGCATGCTAAGCACTGACCTCTCAACTAAAGCAACACGGCCCGTCTTCATTTACCCCTGTGAAATTCCCCCTGAGGATAGCTCACCTCTATTGTCCTTCCTTCCACTCCTCTGTATGCCTGCGATGATGACCATGCTGATCTTGCATTCAGATCCAACATTCACTCTAGCGACTACCTACCGTCCACCTTGACAGCAGGAGTGGAACCTGAAATGAAGGGGCAGGTGTATGCATAACTATACCACTGTATATTGCAGCATTTAGGCTGAGGTCTTTTATGTAAAGTATGGTGCAGCTCCTGATAAGAAAAATGTGTTAAACAAGGGAAAGACTAAACAAGTTTCGTGGAGGCAGAAAAAAAAAACAGAGTCTGGAAATCATTTCCTACTTTGTGTTTATGCACAGAGCCAGTGCTGGTCTTTAGATGGTGCTCAGACACAGTCCAGTGTTATTGGACTACATACACCCGGGCCAGACACACAAGGGACAGAACTGGTGACAGATGAGGACAGTATAACATATTTTTGACCCACTCAAATATTTTATGCTTTATATAGAAACTGCATGGTTGTGCAATGGCTCTTTTCCTTTTGCGTTATCCCTGCAATACAGGATGGATAAAAAGGATATTCAATGTGAGCTCTGCAAGGGAGAAACCAGCTCGGTGGCATGCTTACATTAAAATCTGTCCACACAAAAATCATCCATCTTAACCACACAGGGGAACAAGTGTTGAAAAAGACTTTTTAAAGAAGAAAAATACATGCTTGAAGATCCTGTTTCATAATCTCTTGAAATATTTGACACACATGTGCTAGAGAGTAAACATTACCATTTGGATGGATCCACTCACCAAAGAATATCAAACAAGTTCAGAAACAATCACAAACATACTCTGCAAAGCTCCACATGGCTACACTGTACACAAGAAGCCCTGAATCGGTGAACAGGCCATGTCTGAGCATGCATCACACTTGGTGTTTTACGACAGAGGTCAATCACTGTGACCTCTGAAGGCTTCTATTTCATGGCGGGACAGGCGGTGGATGGTGTGGTTGAGGGAGAAGGGCGTTTGGGATGTTACCGCTCAGGATCTCATCTCCATGACTCCCAGGAGATGCTTAGCCTGAGCTTGTAATGAGAGACTTTAACGTATTATGTCGGTTGGTGGGGGTTGGGGTAGGTGAACCACTAGTGGGGGTTCTCAGAGCCAGGCAGTTTAACACTGTTGATAAAAAAAAATGACCCAGTATGTGTTTCCTAATTGCCATGACGCCACCGGAACAATAAACTAATCCATATTTCAGCCCTCTTTGGGGACTTTTTATGCTGAATGATGTTTTCTGTGCAGGTTAATTAGGGAAATGGCATCAAATAGTGACTTGGCAAGAATGTATACTTATCTTACATATTTTTGTAATTACGGCTCAGTGTTTCAGTCAGTGTATAAATATTGATCAATCCACCAGTAATAGCTCCACTTAATTCCCTTACCTTGGTCACAGAGAGGACACAGAGGACAGAATTGCTGTAGGAGTCAGTAGAGAGCAGACAAACATATCAGGGAAAGAAAGGTGGCACCACCACTCCACTCCACTCCACTCCTCTCCACTCATTTTCCCCCTAATCAGTTTGTGCAGGAGAGTTGTATCTTAGTCCAAACTCCAGTAGTTTATTTATCATGTTTATTAAGTAGATATGCATGAACCAGAGAGAAAAGATGCATTGGTCTATACATTTATACTCTGGGATCAGCTGCTCCACTTATACTTTGCTACCTCCACACCCCCCGACACACACACACCTCCCGTTTTTTAGGACTTACATTCCACGCATAAAATATGCAACCCAAAAGCCTCTGGGCCCCCTAAGAAATAAAGAGGACAGTTACCGTGGCAACCTTGAACAACAGCCGCACACAACATCCCGCTGATGGACAGCGCACTCCAGGAGGCCGCTGCACAGGTGCTATTTTCTTTCAAAACATTAAGAAAGAGAAAAAAAAATAAGAATGTGCTAATGTTTTTAAATACAAAGAAAATTTGCTTACTAAATGGTTAATTTTTAGAGGTAGCCACTATGACTTTAGTTGCTCAGATGTGTTGTGTTGACATAATTTTTACACTGCCTTTGGACATTCAGATCGCTTATACTTATCAAGGCAAACACTGAAGGAACATAGAGCTAAATAGATATGCATTTTACGAGCATGTATTATACAGTATACAACAAGGCTGCAACATCACTATTACAGTGATATGTCAATACCTACACCTAAAACATGGTTGGCATAATGAAGAAAAAAAATGTAGCAAGCGGCTCTAATGTGATGATAAAAGAAGATAAAAACCCCAGAGGAAATGTGTGAAAAATAAAGGGATGGAGAGGGGGAGTGGGAGTCGAGACTGAGGATGTGTTAATGGCATGGAGCGTGGGTCCAGTTCCCACAAAACACTTGATCAGCCTAATTAAAAGAACCTTGGCATGATACTTTCTGAACAGTGGGAAGTCAGGCCACGTGCCAAGTCTGCACTCACCTCTTCTCTCCCACACACACATCCAGGCACAACCATCAACCACAACACCATGAGGAATAAAAGAGCGAAAGCAAATTCTGGGCAAATTCTCAATGCGCTCTGCTTTGTGATCCAGCACAAACAAGGCAGGAAACTGTATTTAAAGCCCAGCTGAAACTCACTGTCAAAGCTGTATCTGCTGTCACTGACCACTGGTTCTTCTATTTGTCCTCTTGGCCTGAAAAGAGCATTCAGACTCCCTTCGACAGAGTATCCTGAGTGCTAAAATGAGTCATCTTTGGCAACTCCTGGAAAGAAAACCAGTCTTTTGGAGCACTACTGTACATATGAATCAAACTTATGTATATGGAAGTACTGCCAGGACTTAATGCGTTGCACATTGCTGGAGCATGCAACACATATGTACTGTATCCTAGCACACGCACATACTGTAACACATGAAGACACTACACAAACTCATACAAACAGCTACACATGTTTGTTTAAGCATTTTTTCTTTTTCTCCAAAATAGACACACCAGGGTTGCTACAACAGTACGACACAATCTACAAAACAACCTAGCTTAGAAGAGTATCATCTTACAAGGGAAAAAAATGTATTTTTATTGGGTAAGTTACTGGAAAATATTAGAGAGTAGTCTGGACATAGATATTTTCTCTAAATTCAAACAGAAGATCTTGATTTTATTCCTGTAAAAGATGGGGGAAAAAGCATTTCCCCTCTTTTGAAACGCATTGTATTTTGAAAAATTTTTATCCCGGTGCCTGGATGCTATGAATGCATTATTTATTTCTTAATTTGAAGAAATCAGTTTCATACCAAAATGATTTAAGTGTCACTTCTCTGAATTTGTTCCTCTAAGAATTGTACAAGCAGTATGCTAGTCGTGCATAATGCATCACGTATGACCTCTATTATCCTACTGACTGCCCCTCTACCTGTACAGTGAAATCTAACCACACGGCTGTAATTCCAAAGGTAAGTGGTTACACAGCAATGTACAGGTTACCTCTGCACGTCACCTTGCCTATAGCACAACCTGTCCATTTACAGCCTTGCTCTTCCACCATGCTACAGCGAGGAGACAGCAGAGGACAAGCAGGTAATGGGATTGCCACACCCTGTTTAGGTTCAAAGCCACAGGAGCTCTCAGCTGTAGGACAGCGCTCTGGGATGTGTCTGGGGAGCATCACCTGGATGCTGGAATCGCTCAGCCTGCACAAGCTCATTGTTCAGTGCTCTTTCAATTTATGTATAGGGAAGAAGGGAAAAAAAAAAGGTACAATGAAAGAAACTCCAAAAAGCTGTGTGTATATGTGTGTGGGGCTATGTTCCTGCTGGCATGTGTGAACAATTGCACACACAAAGGTACAGTAGTGTCATGACATGGTCCTTTTTTCCTGTGTCAACTCTAAGAATCTGCACCTTCAAGATAAAAGAGACGAGAGGAGCCTCATTGCTTTTTTTCAGCCAGCTCTCTAATCCTTCACATTACCTATTACTCCCCCTTTTCTCCTTAGTTTTCACTATCTACACAACACAGGTTGTCATTGCTAAATTTTCAGTTTCCCAGCAGTGTTGAAGGACCTTGAGAATTGTGCCTTAAGAGCAGCAGACTGTAATTCCCCTTGTTGTTGAGGCTATAATGAATATCATAAGATGCTTATTTTGTTAGTATCAAGTGCGTATTCAAATGATGAACATATGCTCTGGGTGGGTTTTCTCCTTTTTAACCATGCGTCTTTTCCTTTCTGATATCCCACCTTATACAGTAGGATGATAAATCCAACAGTACCGTTCTACACGGCATTGCTCGGTCCTCCCTCCTACCTTAACTCAGAGAAAAAAAACTTTTCCATCTTCCAAATCCCTTCATCCATGGCCTACAGGTTATCTCTCCCTACTCTAGACATAATCCTGGCCCCTTTGGCAGAGAACGAGAGACACAGGAAGAGAGCAGGAAAGAAGAGAAAAAAAAAAACATATAGAGACAGAAACATAGAGACAACAACAAAGAGAGACACAGGGAGGGAGAGAGAGCTAGAGCACAGTGAGGAAGGGAGGGAACCGAAGGAGAGGTAGAGATATAGAGAGAAACAAGAATATGGAGACAAATAGCAACGCTGTTTAGTCGGAGGAGTAACAAGAAAACGTAAACACGTTCCCTTCTCTAACGGCCTTTACCAGAGGGGGGGGGGCAGACCTGTCAGCGGTTGTTAACACATGTGTCCAGGCTTCCTCTAGGCCGTTTACTGGGAGACTGAAGGAGGCTCAGCACCAAAGATTTATGGCTCCCGGGGAAGAAGTGGAAGTGTGTTATTGATAAGTTGCCGAGAGGAGGCGAGGGGCGCCCACTGCAGTAATTAGAGGATGAACTTGCAGCCCATTGATTGAATGGAGTCCTGGACAGACACCAGGGCCACCTCATACAGTACCAGAGTCACAGACTGACCTCCACAGGGACACATGACTTCACCTCTGCGCTCTGAATATAGTGTATTGTCAAGGGAAATGCACAGAAACATGGTTTGATGAGGCCAAGTGTTGAGTTTGATAAACAAATGAGCCTGACTTGCATCAGAATTCAGTAATATAGAATTAATCTTTTTACAAGCAACAAGGCCAAAATCTGATTTGCACATGCTTGAGTAGTCTATCCCTGTGTGTGTGTGTCTGTGAGTGTGCAATCTGTCAGTGTGTACATGTGGGTGGAGGTGGGGGGGAAGAGTGCTGCTTCTGTTAAAGCCTAGTATTATCCCAGCATTCACCAGTGTTTCCAGTGACCACAGGCTTGGAGACTGGCCCAGTCCTTCTAGACACTGCTTAGCAATGGGACCCACCATTGTTTGATTTGGCTGCATATTTCAGTGTTTTCAGCATTGCCTAAAAGAGGAGGGGTCAGTGGAAGCAGTGAAGAAGTCTGGACTGAAAGGAGGAGGAGAAGTGGGTTACAGTCGGCCTTCTTCCCATTCCCCAGCCTTCCTAGAACTTAGGAAAAAACAACAGATGCAGAGGCTGAGTTCAAGTTCTGTTTCTTTCTATTTTTTTCCTAATCATTCTAAATTTGTTCAATTACATTGGTTCACCATATCAAAATAATAATTAAGAATGTGAAATGTATCTATAATTAAGGCAAAGTATGTGTTATTGTCACTCTTTTGTGCATTAAAACAAAACATTTGACTCTTGCTTACTTTGGCATCCATTTTATGTATAGTGTGTCACCTTTTATTGATTATTTAACTATGAATATATTGTAATTACACTTAAATTACCTTGCTATGTAATTTAAACAGCAGCAAGATCACTTGTAAATCAGGTCTAGTTTTAGATTTAGATTTAGTTCTCTAATTTATGTTCATCTGTCATGCACATATCTTTGATGTCACTGATACTATAAAAAGCATTCACAAAACATGCTATTTTTGGCCTGTTTCTACAGACAGCCTACCTCCTGTACTCTTCAAAGTACTGGAGGTGTAATGCATTGAGGTAAAATGTTTGAGAGTGTTCAGTGGGAACAGTTCATCATAAGTAACACTGAGGAACTTCCAGGACACGAACCCACCTGAATCCTTTTGTCCCCCAGAGTCAATATTTTAACAGTGCAGCGCTCCCATGCGTAGCCAGGAGCTGGTCTGGAAATCTGAATCCCTACATCTCATTAATAGTAGATGCCCTCCATCCAGGACTGGAGATGCCTGAATAATCCTCTCCTGGGTTTTTATCATTCAAATGTATTCCACCCAATGAGACACCTGTTCTGCAACTTGGGTCTCCATGACTTCGGTGTGTGCTTTCCTCCTGCGGTACTATAGGGACACTATTCACACACATGGAAGGACCCACAGACTAAGCAAACTTGCAGACCCCTACACATAACTATATCTTAGCGCAGAATTCATCTTCCATTTCTGTACGGTAAAACAACCTGAAGTGGGCAAAAACCCAGAATAATCCACTCTATAAAATATATTTCACTAACAGCAGTAGTGAGAGAGTACTCCTCTTGCTCTTACCAAACACAACCAACCCCCACTCAGCACAACTCCCTTTCGCATCCACCTTACCCTCCGTTTCTGCCCAGGTGAGTGTTGTTCAAGCTGCAGCAGCAGTGGAATTACACAAGCACGACGAAGAAAGCGGACAATTATCTTCAATATCTGTCAGACACATGACAGCAACAAACCCCCCACCCCCCCAACTCACCCCTCCCGTCCC
>JAPQRQ010000028.1:19308498-19329827 GCA_037367365.1 Apogon talboti | reverse complement strand
ACTTAAATAAAACCTTTTAAACCCATATTCCAGAACCGGTCCAAATTGAGTATTTTTACACATACTATAGTCTTACCCCACTTCCCCTCATGCACCCACAATTTCTCCTCAATTGTAGCTTATATTTTCTCAGATTTAAACCAATGTGTGCTTGGGAAAGACCTACTAGTTGGGTAGTTATCTATTTAATACTTGGTCCTGCTACAGATGCTTACCACAAGATTTGACATATGTGAAACATTATTACCAATAAAGGAACCTGTAGCGAGTAAAGGCCATTTTACCATAGCTCATTGAAGCTGTAGTTTATAAATGCCACACTACATGTAAAACTTTAAACTATGGAAGGACTATGGAAAATCGGAGAAGGTGTGTAAGGTAGTGAGGATGGGACAGGAGGGGAATGGGGTGCAATTTGTTGGGTAGAGGGCTGACTAATAAAGTAGTGAGAAGATGGGCAGAGTTTGAGGAGAATAGGAGGTGGAGAAGGAGGTGGAGAGAAGTCAAGGAGAGGTATACACTCGGAGGAGCAAGGAGAGCAATTTGCCGCCACAGCGCACACAATGTCCCCTCCATGCCTGTGGGCCATGTGAAGACTGCTCCTTCAATTACACTTCACACTGGTCAAGAGATAGACAGACAGCGACAGACAGACAGAGAAGGTAAGAAATGGAGGGCGAGACAGAGGCAGATAGATAGAGGCAGAGATCTCAATGTAGATCTATAAATCATGTTTGAAAGCATCATCAAGAGTATGTGTGGTTGAATATATGGGTCCAAACATACATACATGTGTTTCAGACTGACCAAATACAATAAAATTCAATTGATTACTCAAGTTCCAGTTATTGATTGTCACTTTAATTGCCTAAAATTACTTTTTTAAGTATGAAGGCCATGGATCTGCAGTTAATGTGTGAACTGGTGTCAAGAAACACGGCAGGTGTCCAGTAGTGTTGTAATGTAGCAAGAGGCACATACTGTATACTATAGAACAACAGCCTTTTTTATTATACACATAACATGCAGATGTACTGATGAGCCAAAGATGAATAATACCTATGGATTTTACTTAAGCTGTATGAAGCTCTTTAGGATCTCTGGCCTTGTTGTTTTTCTTTTTTATAAGCAAAGGTTCAGTTGCTCTCCGCAACCCTTGTGTAGTGTACAAGATATAGAGGGGTCTGATCACTATAATGGAATATAACATTCCCTTTATGCGGGCAGGTTCCCATTCTGGTAAACAGCTTTTTCATGTTTTTGCATTTGTCACAATTTAATGCATTTATTTATTTATTTATTTATTTTTGTAGCCTGTAAAAAGACACAGGTGTGTTTCTCTTACTCACTTGGGAGGTTGAAATAAGAGGTGATCTGCCGGTTGCAATGTGAAACTTCACCACTAAACGTCATTAAATCCTCCACAGAACACCTTTAAACTGCAGGTGTTTTTTCACAACTTACAAGTCAGTAAAGGGTCAATATATTGAAGCATTAGTGGTGAAAGATCTGGAACAATAAGAGGAGGGAGTGAATGAACCTATTTGTATAGAACACATAGAACCAATATCTTGAACAAGATTATTCCAGGCATAAATTTAACTATATTGTGGAATAAGCCTTGACATTGATCTCATGAATAGTTTTTAACTTTTAACTATTAAAGTTGAAAAAGTGGCCTTTTGATAGACTATCAGATGAGATCATATTTTTTTATTTTCGAAGGTAAATAAAGATGTGTGCTATTTCAATGAAATTGTTGGGCATCAGTGGATAACAAAAAATTTCTAGTGTCTACCACAAAAGAGTCTAGATGCTAGAGGTGAGTAAGACATCCAGTCCACATTGGACAGGACAACAGGCACAGAGGGACCTCCAGCCGGCTGCTGTCAGCAGACCAGATGAAGTGATAGAGTAACCGCAGCCTAGTAGCTAACATGGCTAACAGATTTGAAGCCAACTGAGTGGCTGAGTGAGGGTGACAGGAGGGCATATTGTAATACAGGCCATAGTCAAGATGGAGGCTGCCCCCCCCACATCCACCCCTCCTCAATACGTCTCCTCTCAAACATGCCCACCAGGCATGGGCCGGCTGCTGGAGAGATGGAGGGAGGTAGAAGGCTGGAGGGATTGAGAGATGGAGGTGGAGGTTTGGGAGTGTCGGGGTGAAGCAGGAGGGGTGGGGGTGTCTGTATCAATCCGTCACAGGCTGACAGCTGACTCCTGTGCCCGCCGTGGCCATGGGCAACTGACCAGAACCAGGCCAGAGCTGGCTAGCTATGCCTTTGTGTGTGTATATGTGTGTGCTTTTCAACTCTGCACCCCACAGCACACACACATATATATATGTTTCATCTTCCATCCAACACTAGCTATATCCTTTTCGGTATCTCTCTGCCTCTCTCACTCTCCCTACCTCCCCAGCCTGTCCATGACATCTTACAAGTCAATCAATCAGTTTCAGCGAGCTGGCATGAGAGCACTGCATTTATCCAGAGCACACCCTGCCTGTCATACTTGCTGAAGTATTTTTATTTAAACTGACCTTCAAACCAATCCACTTTTCTCCCTCTGTAGTGCCTCAGGTATGTGCAACAACATAAGAGAGTCTTCAGAGAGAAAGGAATGGCAGTGGGAAGGCAAAGAGCAACATCTGGTGTCTTTCAGTTCCACCCTCAGTAGCTTTTACCTGGGCTCCTACTATTTGAAAACCTCTGCCACTACAATAGCATGTCCTCAGAAAATAAAGCAGCCACTTCATCTGTACTGATCACTGTGTGCACTAGTGCCCTGGTGTTTATTTAAAAAGCTTGGTGCTTGTTATGCCACACAATGCAGATCCATTGTCACTGTATTTCAAACCTAAGTTACCGCTAATATCATGAACCCCAAACCTATGGAAATTACAAGTAGCTTCCTTAGGTTCTTTACAAAATAATACAGTAGTTACCATCTGCTTGCATGTAATGCAAGGCACAAGGTACTATTACCCATCATATTTATTACTATTATGAGTGACTGACTTATTATTATCACAAAACTTTGAGAAACAAGAAAAAAATGTCCCAGAGCATTAGACATAGACCCAAACATATGATTGCAAAAATGTGCAGCCTGGTCTCGAAAGGT
This sequence comes from Apogon talboti, assembly GCA_037367365.1. Taxonomy (NCBI): domain Eukaryota; kingdom Metazoa; phylum Chordata; class Actinopteri; order Kurtiformes; family Apogonidae; genus Apogon; species Apogon talboti. Next base: position 19,326,698 of record JAPQRQ010000028.1, on the reverse strand, counting down.
GTGCTATGACGCAATCCGACGCACAGATTTCGTTAAAGTTGCAAAAAAATGGCCAAACTTGTCCATCTGAAATTAACTGGGCAAGTTTTAAATGTCTACCATTCCCACACAATCGATCCTAAAATAATTCCGTAATACGACAGATGTGCAGCCCAGACCAAAGATTGCATATGTGACAAGTGGTATGGTTTTTGCACAAAACCGTGATACACCAAACCACATACAAACACATGGGGAACAGAATGCTGACAGCTGATTGGCTGAAACTTAGAGAGGGATGGGTTTTCTGTTAGAAAATCTCCAAACAACTCTTCATAACTAACATTTCTGGGATTTCAGCAACATTTATACATCAAAATGTTGGAAAAACTTTTTACTTTCAAAGATTCACATGTTAATATTAAAATGTTTCATTTTTGATCTACATGCCTCTAACCACTGTTTTGTTGCTTTCCCAATTTACAATCTCTGTCCATGAGCTGTGTGTCTTTGTGAGGAATGTAACACATTACATTAAACTTTTCAAAATTGTTCATGGAAATTACAAATTCTTCTGTCAATCTTATGTGATTTGTAAATTCAGGTTTTGAAAAACAGTGTCAATAATTCGGCTGATCCTTATTTTTTCTTTTTCTTGTTGTGCTGTTGCGCTGCTATAGCAAACATTTTTGTAATAAATATCTTGTACATACAAATGCGATATAGAACAACATAACTTTTGTCCAAATATATGCTTACTTATAACCAGCTCTTCTTTGCTACTTTTTCTTGCTTTTACATTGTACCTAGCCACAAGTCCACAAATCTGGCAAGAGGCAAACACACAGATTACATTTCCTTCAGGAAATGTGCACATGTCTAGTTTGTATTCTTTTATTTCCATTTTGTTAAATGTGAGGCAAAAGGCATCAGAATAGTTCAATTAACCATTCATTTGCCTGTTATCTGCTGTAGTTTGTTGGAATTGTCCAACTTACTCTGACTTACATTGAAATTATTGAGCTCCATATGTTTCAGTGTTTATTCAACATTCATTGCTCCAATTCCCTTTGGTGAACACACACACATGCACACATAAGTCAGAAAAAACATAGTTCCTTCCTCCCCTCCTCCCTTCAGTTCTACTTTGAGTTTAGGGGAACCTTGGGTTCCTCGAGTCTGTTTTTTCGGCCTGATTTTACCCCCCTTGTCCCCATTCTTCAACAAATCTCACCCCTCTGGCCCCTCCCTACTATGCCCCTGCAAGCCTTTCCTCCACCACCACCACCACTACCCCCTCCAGCTTCTGACAGTACCTCAGCGGGAGAGCACAGCCCTGATGGATGCCACAGATGGGCCTTTCCCTTGGAGCTCCCAGCCTCGGCGCAGTGTGTGCTCGGTAGGGTCAGAAGCCAGGCCTCCCCATGAAATGCATGTTGTAACAGGAAACAAAAGAAGGGCCCCTGTCCCCACCAACACCCACAGCACCCCCTTTAGCCTCCTCTCTCCACCAAGAAACAAGGGGGAAAGACATGGAAATAGCCAGGGAGGGTAAGCAAGAGCAAGGGGTGCTTCTGGGTTAAAAGTCAGAAGGGGGTGGTACAGAAAAGAGGGGGGTGCAATACTTCAGAAAAAAACACACAGGAGGGGACACTTTCAGCTGGGGTGTCAGATGGACAGCCACACAGTCTTGAACAGAGCTTTGTCTTTGCTCTTTGTTAAATGTAATTGCGTTCCTGCCACTGTGTGGGTGCATGGCTTTCATGCTAATGCACGAGTGTGTATATAATTGGGTTGCTCAGAGCGTGTACATGTGTGCCTGTTGTTGGTTGTATTGTGACATACAGTTGTTGTTCTGTTTGAAGTCCACCCACATCCCTCCCAGATCACAGCAGTCCTCTTGCTTGTCAGGGTGCTGAATGGATACCGTCCCTGACATTGTGGGACAGCCCTCAAAGTTCAGTTCCTCCAGTGTGACCGATGCTGATGGTGTGTATATCAATAACTGCACCCATTCACACCCACCGAAGGAACTGGCAAATTGACCTATTCTTTTAAAGCTCATTAGGAATACTGATACTGGTGAGAGTAAAGTAAAGTAGACAGGGATAGACAGAAAAATTCAGCAAAGCTTCTGGAGGACAATAAACATGTACTCCCAATTAATTAATGTCTAAAAGTAAGTACAACCCAATTATTAAACCCAAAATAAACAGCATGTCTAGGCAATTTAATTTGTTTTTCAGTTTATTCTTTTGCTGAAACTTATTTTGTCTTGTGTATTTTTTGTGTTCTCTGTTTTTGTTTATAGTGCATTTTGTATGCTGCATAGAAGCTGTCAAATTGTGTTTCTCAGCTGACTAGATTTTTTGTGTATTTTGGGAATTCCTCTCATATGAAAACAGGTGTTGTTAAAGTAATGAACATATTTTCTTCATTCATTTGTGTTTCATTCATCTACATGTGATTTCCTGAGATGCAGAGAGTTGCGATATCCCAACCTCCATAATACAAACGCATACACAGATATAAGCAGTACAATAATAGACTTTACACCTTTTTTTTTTTTACTCTCTTAGTGGGTGTGCAGAGCAGTGTGTGTAGGGGGGTGTGTGGCTGCATTAAGTTGAGCTAAGCTGATCCTAGTTAGATTCCAGCCTGTTGGAGCTGAGACTCGCACCAGGCAGCATAGCCAGCCTCTGGCTATCCACTAAATTAAAGGCCTAATGCACAATCCTTCGTGCAGGCTGACAAACTAATGAAATGGAGAAGTAGGGGCCCCCGGGAGGATTGGGCGGCAGATGAAGACGCCTCCAATGAGGGATTCAACCCAGGAGCAACCTCCCCACCTTCTCTTTTCTGTCCACGTCTCCCTATCTCTCTTACTTTCTTCCTTCTCTCCGTTATTTTCTATTTCTCACTCTTCTTGCTCTACACAAAGCCAAGGGTGTCAACAGCATGTCTAAGTGCTTGACAAAGGTACAATACAGTTCAGCAATATGTAGCTATATATGTGTGTGTGTGGTATTGGATTTTCTATGTGTGTGTACGATTATGTGACTCCAGAGAGTTGAGGAGGTGGGGCAGGTTTTTTGGCAGCAGTCTGTTTGTTGCCACCAAACATGACGGTCCCCACTGAGGACTGAGCAGACTTAACCCACTAACCTTGAAAGAGGTGCTTTGTCTATAAATAACTCCCACCAATTAAAGCTGTTTTTGTGAGTCCTCCCCACTGAGCTTGGCACTTCGGAGTCCCCTACGACTCGTCTCTTGAGCAGCACAGCACAGAAGCCACCACCCTGCTAATTAGTGTCGCTATCATTCACCTGCCCCTGTCTTGTTGCTTGGCCTTACTGTCACATATGCAACAACATGCACACAGCTGTATGCACGAATAAATTCAAAGATACTTGTGTCCACAAAAAATACAACTAAATAACAAACATTTCGAGAGGAGAGTTTGCTCAGATGGGATGACTCAGTAATTTAGCAATTTGCCAACTTGTTCAGCCTAAGTGTTTTATTAAAACTGCCAACAAAAGGGTACATGAAGAAATTTAACATCATAAGATGCATTACAGAATGTGTCAGAACCCTCCAGTGGTTTTGGTGAGTGAGAAAATGCAATTGTAGGCAAGAAAGAAAGAACACTACAGAGGGAACTCTGTAGTGTTCTTTCTTCCTTGGGCTGAATTACACTTTAATTGCCATCGGTATTAATTAGAAGTCTTGGAAATCTGTTGCGGTTTGGGTCTTCTCCCCCTCCCTCCCTCTGGTTTGTCGTCCTTATGAAGCTATCTATTAACATCTTAATTGCCGCTTGGTCGGCTATGTTTTGCTGTGGCAGCCACAGTGAGTTAAACACAGCCTCCCTGACATCCTGTTCTGGAGGCTAGCTGACTGTTAAGCTGGCTGGCTAGGCGGCTGAGGGAATGCTTTTGGCTGAATGAAAAACCAAACAAGAAAATATGCAATCGGTTGGCCTGACTAGTGCAGCAACTGTCAATTCTGGCATGTGTCTTATGCTGAAGCAGAGCAAAAAAGGATTTCTAAAATATCCCATGCTTCTTTCATCATGCAATTCATGTTTGTCATTGTCATGAGTGTGAAATTGGTCAGTCAGATCCTGATGATGAAGTGGGTAAAATGTAATGAATTCTATCTAGCCCATAAGTGGTTGACCTAGGGTTGATCATAGGTTAACACCACTTCACCCCTAAGACAGGTCCCATTAGCAATTATATTGTGCATTACCAATCTCTGTGTGGGGGTTAATGCCACAGTTTGTGCATTGTATTAGATGTGTGTGTGTGTTAGTGTGTCCTTGTGTCCAATTTACTGAGTATGTTATCACTGCGTAACTATTCCACAAGTATCAAGCTGGCTCTATGATTGAGCCTAAGCATTGAGAATGGCTGGTGTGTCATTGACACCCACAGACAGGCCACAGCCGGGGACTGTCAGTCAAATCCTATCTGTCTATCAGTGTCTACTCACCAGCCTGCAGTCCGATGTGTTGTGCTAAATGGCATTTTTACACATTAATGCATTTGATTACACTGAGGGATGGATGAAAGGCTGTGGCAGCTACACAAGACACTCTACCCCCCAACACCACACACCACACCCCTGAACACACACACACATGCACTAATAACCCGGCTTTGACATTTGAAGTAACATTATTATAGGGCTCATTTGGAGTACAGAAGCCCCAGGCAGGAGACTGTGTTCATCAGGTAGGCAAGGGCTGCTTCAGACTGGAGGGTCAGGTAGGGTAGGGGGTGTAAAGAGAGGGAGGGGTGGAAGGGCAGTGGGTGCCACAGGCTCTGGGTTTGACATTCACAGCACAACAGACAGCAGAGATGGATGCTGGGTAGCATTCCATCTATGCACGCATGACAGAGCCTCTCCCTCCACCCAGCCACATTCATTCCCACAGATGACCTTTGAAGAAAACTGAGGTCAACTTCAGGTCTTTTTTTCCCTTTTGCCATAACACCGACTCCAAAGGCAAGACAACAACATCACTACTCGTTGTCGATTCATACAGTCAGGTTTCTTTCAGTAGGTCTCCTCACTGCCTCTTGAGAGTAGTAGGCGTGCTCTGTCGATTAGTGCCAAGCTGCAGTGTATTACTAGCAGATCTAAACACTAGCAAAAGGCTACGTAGTGCAGATTGGGATCAAGGTAACCATGTCACTGTGGCTCCATGGTCAGGAATAGGTTAGGTGTACATATAGGGTAGAATGTGTGTTGTCATGCACACATGCAGCAACACATGCGCTGTGTGTGTATGTAATGGGCATTTATTCTGTGTGGCTTATTTGTTCTCTTTGTTGATGTTTGTGCAAATGTGATTCTGTGTGTGTGGTCATGTGCAGATGCATGTGATGTTTATGTGTATTTGTGTGCATGTGTAACCTATTGTATGTGTGTGTAGGTTAGTTGGGGCTCACAGGGTCAGGAGATGCTGCAGGGCTCTGCTGACGGCTGCAGGAAACCAATCAACCTTGTCTGTGTATTCCCCGACCCGTCGTTTTCTTAATGACCTGCCCTGACAGGCCTGCTGCAGCCCTGGCCAAACCTCCCTACACCGCTCAATGGATGACCGGCCCCCATCAGCAACATGCTAATGACCCAAAGAGAGAGAGAGAGAAGGTGGGAGAGGGGAGGGATGGCTGCTAGAGAGAGAGGAGCAGGCAAAGAAAAATAAGAGACAATGAGTAAAATACAAAAAAAAAAAACAAAAAAAAGTCAGACGAGCAGAAAAATTCCTCTCTGACAAACAAACAAAGCATTACATACATGGTGTCATCATATCTGTTGGTCTTCATCAGTTATGTTGTAACATACTGCAATACCAAGATAAAAAAAAATGTTCCAATTATGACTCTGCCTTCTTAGTTGGATGATCTACCAGTGTGATGACAAATCTAACCTTATAAATTTATTTTCTCAAGTAATTCTGAACAGACAGATAACTGCTAGGGTGGTAGAAAAAAAAAGTATTTCACAAACTCTGTCATCCCTGTGCTCTTGGTTTATTTTTTTACTTCATCTTTTTTCTCTTTGTTGATGTCAGTGCAAAAACTTGTTTTCAGTATATCTTGTGAGTTAATGCATTTCTTATATCTATTCATTTTGATTGGATTCAAGAGGTTATCAATCACCAATGTTTGAATTAAATGAATTCGGCCATTTTTTTTCTCTTACTAAATGTAACAGCATGTATAGTTGTGATGGGAACCCTGTCCTGGATGTTCATTTTTGTTCTGTGCGTGATTTTGAGGTTTGAAGATTTCAAATAGTAGAGAATAACATGCAAAGTGAGATTTACTGGAATGGACTTAAGGTCAATTAGCTGCTAAGTTTCTGCAAAACCCCCTATAAATGCATTTCCTCCCAATTACTGTACATTCACACTCAGCACATACTTAAATATATGTTTACTGTATGTCTTGATGTTAACATGATAACAGTATTTTAGAATTAAAAGTTTTTGGAGCCATTTTCTATATTCTCTACATTCCTGTTTAATTACTCTAACCAACACATCTACAAATAGCACAAACATAAAAACAAAGTGTGGCACAACCTTGTCACACTCCTACTCTTTACAGTATATAATTAAAGCGAAGCTCAGACTACTTACTGTGACACTGTACATTGAGACCAGAACCTTGAGAATAATTGAAACCACAGCTGACACTTGGGAGGGAAAAAATGGTAATCTCCCTTGCTGACATATTATGACATTCTTCTTTAAATATTGCACTATATACATTTAAATATTTTAATTAAAGTAGTATTATGTGAGAGCAGTGTCTCTGGTGCTGACCTGCTGCTTGTTGTCAACAAATGGTGTCCATGACAAATAATTTTGCTCACATATTTTGAGGAAGTTCAGAACAGGGTGTATCTGAACAACATATTCAACTAACAATGAAAACCTAAAAAGGTAAAACAACAATATGCACAGACCTCATGCTATAAATGCTCATACAGGTGGATACTGTAGAGTGCACTGTCACTTAGACTTGCATGTCTGGCTTTTTGGCAATTTCCTCCAAAAGTCCATAGACATGCATCTTAATGGACTAGCTACTCACTATAAATTGTATTATGATGAAGAATCATGGAAAATAAATGAATACAGGAAAGAAAGAAGGCTCATCTCTCAAGGTTTTATCATCTTGAAAACTTATTGCAGTGTAGAGATTTCTCCATATCCAAGTTAAGGCTGAAGTTATTTACTCTGCACCATGCCATTAAACATCTGAGCAAACATCTTGCTGTAGTGTCAGTGTTGTTCTATCCATCTGCTCCTACATGCATCCATCCAAGCATCCATCCATCCAGCCAACCAACAAACAGACTAACCATACTGGTGTTCATTTCTCCACTTTCCATCCCTGCTCTGTGCTGCTGTCTGGTCATTAAGGTCATTGACCTGAAATCTGATAGTAGTCAATGAGCTAACCAAATGAGCCACCTAATATCTGAATCCCGTTGCAAGCACAGACACTCTCAATAATGCTGTGTACATTAACAGCATTACACAGACAGGAGGAGAAAGGGCGGCTGGAAGGAGGAAGGGAGGGAGAGAGGCGGCAAGACGGAGGATGAAAGAAAATAAGAAAACCTTATCTATCATTGAACACTGGGATTTTTTCCTGTTGTTGGAGACACAGCTACAATTCATCATCTTTTATTTAGAAGATGTACAGAGACCCATAAAGCCTAGTAAGATGAAATATGTCTCTTGAATAAATTGTGAATATTCTGTGTTTTTTCTCTGTGATAGAACTGTATTTCAATCCCCGTCATTATGATTCTGCCAGAATCCCCTGGCAGGCATAGGGAGGTTTGGGACTTTTAAGCCATTTGTTTCATCTCAGGTATTAACCCCAATTTTATACCTACGCAGTGAGATAATCATGGTTTCAAGCTGTTAGTGTTTTCTTCACTCACCAAATCTGCACACTTTTAATCCCCGGAAACTAATTAAGATTTATATAATTATCATTTTCGCCAGTATAGCTGTGTGTATGTACAGTATGTGTGTGTGTTTGTGAGGACTAAAGTAAAGGGAGAAAAGACAAACCAGAGAGGAGAAATTGTAGAAAAGCTTGTGGAATCCTGACGTCTGTAAGACGGTAGAGCGTCAGACAAGGCTTCTTTTATGTGTGTTAGCAGGCATCATGCTGCTGTAGTGATTTGGGTGGGCACTGACTGACCACCCTCCATAACCTTCCACTACACACACAAACACACACACACACACACACACACACATACACACACTCCCCTGTCAGACTCTGGAAATACCTCACATTCCTTCCACTTCACTGACTGCTTTACAGCTAAGGAGAGATAACAAAGGAATGGGAAAGCACTGAATAGCAGACAGCAGTGTGGACTCCAAACCTGATTTTTTTTTTTTTTTTTTTTAATTGAAACCACTGGACACCGCACCTTATCTCACCAATCCTATACAGAGATGTCACTGACTGTTCTGCTAATGAGATGGGATGTACTGTACATCTGAATGAGCCACCAGCCCAGTTCACCTATTAATCCCATTGAAGTGAAACCTCATCCTACTGTCTGAGCAGCTCGTGGCTCGTCCTTATACCTGTGCCCTGAGTCATATTGAGGGCCGACTCCAGGCCCAACACTCTCCCCTGGGATGAGGTTTTCTCTTTCTCTTGGGTTCGGGTTGCCATCTCAGGTATCCCGGATTCCCTGGGTCCCTCTCCTCCTGTTTCACCTCCTGTAATATGTCTCCTTTCCTTTTGCCATGCTCAGGTCATCTATACTATTCACTCCTGGTGTCTTCATCAGGATGACAAAGAGAGATGGCTAACAGATGCAGAGCTACTCATTCACTTGTATGTTTTGGTCCACTGATGCACAATCAAGATCAAACAAGATGATATTGCTTGAACGGGAGACAGCAGATTGATTTCCAGCGCAGTTCATTACAGTGTAAGGTGAGAGCTTCACAGTCAGGTGATGTTCCGGTTGATGTCTCTCAAAACCTCTGTTGTATGTTGGCCAGAAAATAGGACTGACAGTAGAAGAACATGTAGCGCCTGCAAGTGTGCGTCCAACAGCACTGGCAGGTAGAAATGTACTGTGATTTAACCATCACTATGCTGCTCAACCTGTCTCACTTCACACTAATACTCTCACTTCAACAGCGGTCTTGGGCCAGTTTATACTATAAAAGGAAGTGACTCCTTCGACATGCTGCCCTACCATGCTGGAAATCATAAGTGTTTATAGGCTATGGTCAAAAGGATATAAAGCCTGCCACCCCACAAAGTGCCAAGATTCAGAAATGGTAAAAGAGCAGCTTGTCAGACACTCTCGTGGAGGGATTTTATGAAGTTCTACACAGTAACATGTACCAGAAGTGCAAAATAAACAGAGGTAAAGTGATCATGTAACCTCTAAAGCCCAGATGCCCCACTGACATGCAGGTGACCAGAAGAACATCAGCTAAAAGCTCAACAAAACACAGACAACAGAACACAATCCAAACAACAAGCACATAAATGGGCAAATACCTAAAACAAGCTAACAGTCTGAGACCAACATATGTAGAAAACAACAGAGTAATGAGACAAACTTTGCAGCACTAAGTTAAGACTAAGCAGATCCAACAGTACAAGTATTATTTCTCTATTGCTGAAACTCACTGAACAAGACAAAGAAGTGCAAAAATAAAGGTTCCATTATGAAGTGATACATTTTGTCTTACCTGTTTTCTTTTCATAACTTGGTTTTACATGAATGAAGCTTCTGCTATCCGTTCATCCAGTGTTTGGTGTTACGTTGAAATGGTTCCCACTGGAAACAAATGCCCCAGGGCTTAACAGGTGTTAAATCCCCATTCTTAAATCCCTTTTATCACTTCTCTACATTTATCCCGACACTACATCCTGCAAATTTCGCAGAATGAGGGTAATTTCCAACACAGTATGAGTTTCTGCAGATTTGCTGGTGGTGATGATATGGACAATGTATTAGCACTGTAAACTTCTCCACTACAGAGTTTATCCCTTTATAATACTGCCACTAGACTGTTCAGACCAGTCAACTAGTAAAGCCAGATGTATTAGAGGTTACTCTGACACTGGACAATTGTGGTCTAGGTTTTGAAGTCATCCTCCTGTCTAATAGAATACAAACGGGCAAAAACTTATCTTATGGTTTGCAGACTTGCTGATTTAGTTTGTCTTACAACCTTACAAACAGGTTAGAGATATTGGTAATTCCCAGTATATTTGCAGTACAATCTCATGTACAGTAACATACATCACGGCTGCATAGTGTATTCCCTCTTTCCCACTACACAAAAGGCCCACTAACATCTGACTTTTGTCTCTGGTGTGAAAGGGTATGACTGACTTTCTTACCTAGGTCAAATGATGCTGCAATAGTCAGTGTTATTTCTCTACTCCAGCTCCAATCAGCAAAAAAGGAAACACAACATCCAGGTGTACCGGTTATTTTTCACCTTCTTTGCAGTGTGATGTTTCATTAGATAAAAATTCCATCTGTTTCTGTTCAAGAAGTGCTCTAAGGTTCTCCAGCCACTGTTTTTTATGAAAGGACTCAAATAAAACATATAAAATGATATATACCATAGCATTGTGGGCTTTTTACTGTTACCTGTTTTGTGGTGCACCCACAATGTTAAATGTGATGCAACAAAAAACAAGAAAAACAAGCAAAAGCAAACATGTCTATTGGAAGTGTGAAAAGAATTTGGTTTTGTTGTACATTTTTTAAAAAAAAGGGTATATACATTCTTTTTTTTTAAATACAGTGTTAATTATATTTTACCTAATGAACTAAATGTGAAAAATACATTGTAGAATTACAACAGTATCAAACCAAAGAAATACATAATGTAACACAATTTCTTTGTGTGCATGAAAATGTCATTACTCTTGTGTTGTTCATGACCTCAGAAGATTTGAGGAGACAGACAGAAAGGACTCAAACAGATTTGGGTGAATTATGACGGCATACTCAAGAAGTGGGAGGGGGTTATAAAATGGGTGAGGGCTGAGCTGTGAGCCCAGCAGGATGCCAAATCCATTGGGAGGGGGGATTTCAGAGCATGGCACACCCCAAGGGCAAGACAGAGACACAGCCACATAGGGTTAACATGATGGTAACTCTGTCCGGCATCAGCTTCAACACCTCTCATTGCAATGTCCTTGTAGAAATCCCAGACCTTTTGGGTGGGAGTGGTTTTTGGGAAGGCTGTGGGTGGGTTGAATGGTCCTAAATTGGTTGAGAGATAATCCTACATGGCACAGGCAAAGCCTCAGGTAGTGTTTTCAGAAAGCAGTGGCAGTTCTGTGTCATGGCTAGCCAGGGCTAATGTGTCAGCTGGGTGTTTCCCCAAATCAGCCTCGTCCTACACCAGGACAGCCCTCAGCCGCAACGGGCTGCTGAAGATGACATATGCTGAAGGCAGAGACTGACTCTGTGTGTGTTTGTAATGTGTAATTTGTGTCACTTCACACAGACGTATAAACACACATGCTCGGCTGCACTTTTCCCCTCATCAACATACACACGTCTTCATGAAGGTGTGTGTCTGTGCTTAAGCATCTGCCCGCCTGCCTGTCAGTACATGTTTGAGTGTATTGCATTCATGTGTATGAGAGCCCGCATGTGTGGACCTAGACTTATGGTGGCGGGGGTCTTATTGATGTTGATGCAGTCCAGACATCTTTATTTAAAGCTGATGTGGTTAAAGTAGCCTCTTAAGCCTCCCTCTCCACGCTTCTGTGGTCTAAGCCACTGTGAAGAGGTGTACTAATCGCTCTGCCATGTCTGTGTGCACGTTGAGCTGGAATGATCCCTGTAGCCTGGCAATTTGATCACAACTGATTAGAGACGCACCCATTGCCCACTAGGTAAACAGGTAAAGGGCAGATTAGTTTACATAATAGGTAAGAGAGAACATTAGATCTTAGTACAAGGGCAAACACATATCTTAAATAAATAAATAAATACAGTGAATCGGCAGTGTAAGCCAGGCATAGAGCTGGAATAGGGTCCAGGACTGCAAAGCACAGCAGACATCCAGTGGGAAATTTGTAGAAGTTGACTCTTAGCAGCAGCAGCAGCAGCAGATCCCTTCCCTACACTCTCGCTCCTCTCCTGACAGAGCTGCTGCTGCTGATCGTGCTGCCTGAGGCCTGTTGTGGCTGGATGCTGCCGTCCAAGCCTACATGTCAGTATGAGACAGGCTCTCCCTGACCTCTCCAGCGCTGGGGGCCTCCCAGCCCCAAGGAGGGGCCCCCCGCTCCATCACATCCCTTCCAATTACTGACATCCTGCCGCCTTTGAACACACAGGAATCATAGTGAAGAATAGCAGAGGTCAGACTGCAGATGGAGAGGGGTGGAAACGGCAGAGTCTAAGTAAGAGGGAACGAAAGAGAAAAGGGGGAAGAAGAGTGAAAAGCTATTTGTGTCATTGATGCCTCTGTAGCCCCTCCACCAACCCTTCATCCTTTTCAAGGCTTCTGACTGAACTCTAATCAGGAGCAACTGTTTCAACAACAAAGACTGAGGGGCAGTGAGAGTTAAAAATGGCCCTCTGATCGCTTAAAACAGAGAAAACAAAGCCCAAACATTCCCTCTGCCTCCTGAAAAAGACCAGGCTGGGTTAGTTTAAATATGGAAAATAGAGGCTATGTCTTGCTGAGAAAGAAAAGAATGGTAATGTAAGGACTGCCAAAATTTCCTGTCCTGTTTACTATCTGGAGCACCCCACAGTTTTGTCATAAAAGGAAATGTGTTAGCTCTAAATAGCCAATTAATAAGAAACGGCATTTTACAGTCTGAGGAGGAAACAAGCAATCTGTTTATGAGCACAACCTGCTTTAAAACAAGCTTCAAATGATTTCATCGTACAGTGTGTTTCAAGAATTACAGTGCTCAGGGAAGAGAGCGGGGGGGGGATACATGTTTGCGCATGTGTGCATGTAGGCTGTGGCTGTCCTATAACGAATGGCATATGAGATTGGTTGGTGTGACTGGCGAGGGCCCAATGCCCTTAAACCCAAATTAGCCTTTCCAAACCCATATCCCCCTGGCACAATGAAAAATCCCACACGTACATATAACCCTACACACTCGCAAATACAAACTTGCACAAACACACAGACAAATCAGCACACGTTCTTACACACTCACAAAAAAACCACCAATGACCTCACTCTCCCAAACTGTGGTGAACACTGCCAGGCAGAAATCCCTCTAAGGCCTCCCTTTCAGACTGTAAGCACTGTGCTGCTGAGTAGCCATATCAAGGGTCATTACAGGGTCAGAATGGGCCGCTATTAGATTCCAGCAATCCCTGCAATTCAAGCATATGAAATGTGTATCTCAGTTGTAGCAATAGCATTACATCAAACTGGTTTCGACGTGTTCACTGTAGTGTGGAAAGTTTAAAAATAGCTTCCTTATGAAATAAAGCCTACCATTTATGATTTTGTGTGTTTCATCCTTTACAAATACATTTCCTCGCTCTCCGTTTTGCTGAACGACGTGTTGCATGGGTGTGTATGTGTGTACAGTGGAGTTTAAAGGGTGTTGAAAACTATTAGCCTGCTGCAGAGAGGTGCTGCGCAGAGAATGAGTGATGAATTATTGAAGTGGCTCTTTGGTGTGAATGAAGTGTTGAAAATGTCCATTGCTGTGGAGCACTCTGACATTCCTGTACAAGGCCTTCAAAAGCTAGTGTTAAAATGCGTGTGTTGGTTCAGACAGCCACCATTCCACACCTATATCTTTGGAGCTCCCACTAAACTGTAAAAGTATGTCAAAACACTGCCTGCCATTTATTTTGCTTCTGTTTCTTTCTCTCCTTCTCTACCTCTTTCCTGTTTTTTTTTTCTCTTTTCTACTGTTCTCTTCCAACAGGATCCTCAGAATATCCTCTTGTTACAGCACATCCAGTGATCAGTCACTGTGATTCTACTCTTTCAAGTCTTCCCTGTTTCAAAGAGCCATTGCCGTTGGGGGGAGTGTGAACAGGAATCTGAACCAATGCTTTTCGACAGCGGGGTCGCTCCTGCATGTTACACGCCAACAGCACCAGCGGAGAAGGGTGGGGAGTGAAAGAGAAAGACGAGGAGGAGGGCTCTCAAATACACATCACACATGAAAGTCACCTCACTCCAACCGGGAGAAATAACGGGCCCTGACGGAAAGGTAACAGCCGGCTGCAGGCACTAGGCGAGTTGCTAGGAGACAGGGAAGCAGTGTACGGTCGATGGGATGAGCAGATAGCTGGTGTATTCGCTCAGATGGAGCCCACTGACACATACAGACACACTGACAACATACAGCTAAATGTAAACACGCTGAGACATGAAGGGAAGAGGCATACACCACTCACACAGAATATGACATGTCTGCACGAAACAAAAAATAAAAAGTTGACAACTAAATTTCATTCAGAATTTACACAACACAAGAATATTTTCCTAATGCCACGTGCCACAGTGACCACTTCCACCTGTACTGTGCGTATGTGAAATAATCCCACATGTATTATATACAATCTGCTGATCAGCTCTGCTCCCAGACCTGCATGGATCCCGCCAGTCCTCTTTCCTGTAGGAGGGTGTTTTATGGTTGTGGGTAATAAGATGGCTGCTTGCCTCTTTCCTTGACCCACTGCTGAACCTGCCATAGTTGACATGAGCACACAAGAGGAATGGATATAGCAAGAGCCGAGCAACCACCTGACTATGTTCAGTCAACAAGGAGGCCACAGCTCTTGACTCAATCAACCTCCTAATTTCAATTTCTCCTCCCGACCTACAATTCCTTCCCCTCAAAGCAACACCTTAGTTCCTGCAAAGAAGAGCATCATGGGGTTTAGGGCATGACGGGGTACTGTATAGCTCCGATGATTTAGCGCCTTCACTGTGGTGAGAGATGCTCTGTGGTATGAGCCAGCCTGTCCAGAGATACGAGTTTGGATGGAGTAGGGGGGAGTCCACCGTGCCTTATCTAAAGTATTTGGAGGGGAGGACGTAGACGCCTTCTCTTCCATTATATCATTAAATAAACACAGGGATGTGCCACGGGCTGACGGGCAGTATTTCATAAATCTGGAGAGAACAAGCCTGTCTTGATTAAGGCATGCATCATTACATCATTCTGAGAAATCAATCTGTTTAATTGGTCCACTTTTGTCAAATATATTAGCTCAAGTCCTGTATAAGAACATTATATTGTAGAGTGTAAATGAACATGCTTTTAGCTAGTGCTGTTAAGATTCTAGGAGGTTGTTTTCATGATTTATTGTGCTTACTAAATATGTTTCCCTTCCCTTAACTTAACTCTGAGGCTGAAAGAAAAATGGAATATATCAAATAAAGAGTTAAAGCCCGTGTTTGTTGTCCTCCATTTGGTTAATTTCAAGGCATGCACTGAGATTCAACCAGAACAAGAATTTATCTTAGAATCAGATGAAACTTCTTGGCCTCGATAAAGGGACCAGCTCAACTTGAAATCCAAGAAGGGTGTTTCCGTCATTATGCTGAATGAGCCTTGTTTGCCCAAAAAATGTGGTAGCTTTATTGATGTTGGCCATTGGGATATAGTAACAAATCATTACTGTTTTGTGTAAACTTGGTGGTTTAGCAAACATTAGCTCAATGGTTTTTCTTACTTAAACTTAAGCTAAATCCATCCTAGAGCTATTATTACCATTCTGGCCATGTTAATGCCACCTTTATTTAATCTCAGACCTGACAGAGGTTAGCTGTGGTGCAATAGAAATGATAGTAAAAAAAAAAAAAAAAAAAAGAACCCAAAAAAAACATTCATTTTTAGTGCAAGTGAATTTTTTAAAAAGGTGCTTTCTAGTTTTACATGAGCAGATTGGATTACAAAATGTAATGTTACAATTATTATTAAAGACAATGTGCAATATCTCATGTAAGGCATCTGTCCGATGATTTAACAAAGGGTACAATGA
Source organism: Apogon talboti (assembly GCA_037367365.1). Taxonomy (NCBI): domain Eukaryota; kingdom Metazoa; phylum Chordata; class Actinopteri; order Kurtiformes; family Apogonidae; genus Apogon; species Apogon talboti. Next base: position 19,310,687 of record JAPQRQ010000028.1, on the reverse strand, counting down.
TATTAATCTTCTGTTTTTGGTGTATATGGTTCTGTTATTGTAGTTCAACCATATGCAATGGACTGGATTCTCTCAACTGTTCAATTGATTTGACACAAGGAACATAATTTACATTCAATTTCAAGAGTGTTTTCATCTCAGTAAAATCATTTAATATACTTTACACCTTAGTAAAATGTCAATTGTATAATGCCACAAAAGAGACTATCACCTGTGTTTGACACATATATCCACCTGACCTGTTTTGCATATGATCTTTTTTTCAACAAATCAGCCTGAGTTTATCTTCCTCTCTGCTGTTTTTTAAGTCACGTCAACCATTTTAGCATTCATGGCAAGGCACAGCAAGGCACAATAACAAGTGGTCTATTCAAATTAAATCAGTAATGGCATTGTCCATATTTCAGGCAGGTCATGCATTTTTATTTATTCAAAGAATGAAGACAGGTCGGTTCCTCTCACAATTATCTCTTTTCATTTAAAGAATGAATGTGCATGTCAGGGCTTCTTTTACTCTCTTTCTTTCTATTCTGAGTTCTCCCTATCCTTGCTGCCCCTGCCATCACTGGGCGACAGTAGAGGTCGTTAGTGGAAGAGGGATGATGCCAAACTTGACTGGAGTCGAGCCTTATCTCTATTCTTTACACTCTCGCTTTTGTTTCAAGGGCTTTGTTTACACACGCCCCATTAATCACCTTCTGCCTTCCCACAATCCCACAGCATTTAAAGTGGGTGCTCGTCCTGGGGACAATGCACATCCCAGGTGCCAGTGTAAATCTCTCTTTCTTCTTCTCTTAAGGAAGGAAATGAAGATTCCCAGACCTCTGGTCACCTTCTCCTCTCAGGTTTCTCTATTATCTCTTCTTTACTCAGCCCTTGGCCTTGATCAGTATCTCGACATATCACTCTAGCTTGGCCCCAGAGAGTTCTGATTACCAAACATTCACACGCCACACACCTGGGCACAAGTCTGTCTGGCCCGCCAACACCACAATCAGCACCTCGGCCCATCTCTGTTTAATTCAGTCCTGACTGACTGACACTGCCTTCATGTCTTGACAGCCAAATGTAAGCATATGCAGACAGGATGTTGTTGGGCAAACATTAATCACACCACAGGAAGCCACAGGCAGAGACGGAGATGGAGGACAGGAGAAACTGCCCGCCAGTAGCTCCAAGGACTACAGGGGCACCTCTACAAAGACACCTCTCTGTAAACTGCCGTAAACCCCAAATGGTATGTAGACAGTCCTCTGTCTGCCTCATTCTGGGACAGAGGCCACAGCATTGTCTTCTGTGTTCCAAAGTAGACATCATTTTTTAACCATGCTCTTACAATGACATACTACTCACATACTAGTGACACAATGTACTATTATTGTACATATTAGCTCATGTATTGTATGTAGTAAAAATGTTGCTACTGTGCCTTTCTCCAAGCCATTTTATCAATGGTTTGTAGAAAAGGTCCTCAACATTAATTTGTCATAGAAGGTTTCCCTACTTTTTTGTCTTTACCTGAATAGGCAGAAAGTGGTCAGGGTGGATGATGGATGTACAAAATCCAGGCCACCAGAGACTGGAGTTTGCATCCCAACTGTTGTAATTTTTCAGGGTTAGGCTATACAAGTATGTTGCTAAGCATTAATAAAACATTGTGGTTTGGTTTAAATATTAATAAATATACAGTCATTTTTAAGGATGGCACAAATAACCAATTAGGTGAGTCAAAGCAACTTTTTCTACAACTAATTTTTTATTCAGGATGGGAGGAGTTTGTTTTACTTCATAGAAATGCAGAGCTGATGTTTATGATACGGGTGCTTCACATTATTTTCTGTATGGTGCAAGCAAGAGAGTGGAGCAGTCAGCAATAAAATGAAGCAAAGTATGGCAGTATTTTACTCCACTGGACAAGTCTTAAGTGTTAAGTATGTTGCATAAAGTCTGAAAAAGGGTTTAGAATGTTTTGGGAAAAAAATAGTACACTTGTGCTTCACTCCTAGGTTTATCAGTGTTTTTGATTATTTGTGGTTTTGGTAGAGCTCCGTGATAAACTGGCAACACTTTCAGGGTGTACACTGCCTCCGCCCACAGGTGGCTGGGAGAGGCTCAGAAAATGGATGGATGGATGGATGGATGGATGGATGGATGGATGGATGGATGGATGGATGGATGGATGGATGGAT
>JAPQRQ010000028.1:19294260-19307153 GCA_037367365.1 Apogon talboti | reverse complement strand
GGATGGATGGATGGATGGATGGATGGATGGATGGATGGATGGATGGATGGATGGATGGATGGATGGATGGATGGACATCAATTAATTTGAAGTCCATTCCAACTAATTTTATATCACATCCTTGCAGATATTTGTATCTAATGTCTCAAGTCCTCGTCCTAACCCTAAGTGTAATTAGGAATGTAAGATATGGTTGAAAAGTAAATTGGCAGTAGAACAATTTAACACTGATACAACTATATAAATATGAAAGATATTTTCAGTCCACAAATGTTGACCTACATGCAAGGGCTAATCTGATTCTGGTAGCTGCTTTACATATGTTATGCCATAAATTGGTGAGAACTTGGGGAAACTGTGTGCTTGTTGTGTAAGTGTTGCTTGTTTCTCTGCAAACACACAATATTTGAATAGTGGTCTAACAGAGTCCTATATATGTGCAGTGCATGTATGGGAGCTCACTGGGAGCTCTTTAATGCATACCCCTGTTTAATTGCATAGTCAATGCATTCATCATTCAGAATGCAGAGCCTGGCTAAAATGAATTGAATTATCTGGCGGGGAGAACAAAGAGATGTACATTGAGTTTGTGTGTAATTTATTGTTGCAGAGTGAAGCGAGCGAGGAGCAAGAGAGGCTGGGAGAATTAGAGGCAGAGAGGGAAGATAGAGAGACCTGGAGGGGGACAGGGGAAAAAGGAGGGAATGAGAGAGGCAGACACAAAAAGATTAGAGAGAAGAGAGCAGAGATAGAGAGGTCTAGAGGAGGAGAGAGGAGAGGAGAGGATAGGAGAGAGGCAGGGAATAAGAGAGCAAGAGACATGAGAGAGGAGGCCAAGAGGAGTGGAGGGGGAAGTGAGAGGGAGACGGGGAGGATGAGGAAGAAGAGAGATAATAGTGAAGTCCAGAGGAGGAGGAGGAGGAGGAGGAGGGGTGGGGGGGGATGGAAGGAATGAGAGAGACAGAAAGGGAGGAGAGGGAAGCTTGTGTGCAGGGCCAGAGATAGACCAGAGACAGACCTGACACCTTTCTCCAGATTCCTATGGGGATAAAACAAGCGGTGTGTGCGTGTGCTTCAGACTGTGTGTGTTTGTGTATGTGTCCATTTCCACATGCCTGCACAAGTGCGGAATTTGAAAACAGTGGTTTCTGGGAGATATCTTGTGTTGTCATACATGTAAATGTTGAATGAGAGGTCCACACCTTTCCCGGGGCGAACACCTGGACGTATACACCTACACCGTCACCTACATTTAATCACCCACTCGTCCCTGCTTCCTCTTAGTCACACACACATGCACACACAAGCAGACACACATTTACTCTGCCAAGTCTCCATCTCTCTCAGTTGACTGTGAAGTAATTGCACTGAGTATTGAAGAGAAAGCTTGCGGAGCTGGTGCTGGTGGTGGTGGTGGTGGTGGTGGAGGGAGGGGAGCGGACAGAGGAAAATCTATTTCCCAATACTATCTAACTGCAGCTTTCCTCCGATGGACTCGCATTCCTGGTAGTGACTGTGTCCCATTGATTCCTTTCCAACATCATCTGAAAATCTATGAGCATAAAGGGCAGCTCCACAAAGTACAAAGCACATAAGTGCACATCATGTTCTTTACAGTCACAGTAGGAGGAAACTCTCACTTTCACCTTCCCTCACTTTCTTAGTCTTCCTGCTTCTTCTTCCTATTATTTTAGCCTCCGTCTTCAAACAGTGGGGAGCTGGAGGGATAGATCCAGACATGAGAGGGAAGAGGAGGTGGAGGTGAGGAAGAGGGAGAAGACCAGAGGAGACACACTGGGGAAAGGCCATATGGATTATTCCGCGCAGGTTGTGACATCTCCTGACAGTGCATTATACAGCAGGGAGCAAAGCAATGCATGTCCACATCCTGTTTCTGCAGAATAACTCACTCCTGGAAATCTGCAGGACCGTATCCGATTTTTGGCTTCGATACCTGCTGATTGCTCTGTATTTTATTTAAATATTTCTCTTGTAGTACATAGTCGTCGACACATTTTACGATGAGTCTCGGCACTCAACACAAAGGAGCTGTCCTAAAGCAGATATATGTGCGTTTTATTTCTGTTGAGATATTTTGTCTAGACCTAAGCCCTAAGAGAAGGATCATGGCATTGGTACAACATTCCTTAGACTGATCCATACTGTCCTACACATATTCAAGCAGATGGAAGTCTGTGCCAAAGAGCTCAGTGCTTAGAGTGGGAGTAGGCTACCCAGTTCCTCCTACTTGAAATGCTTGCCAAGGATTTAAAATTAGACTGTGAAAAGATACACATTGTACTGTATGCTTAAGAGCTACGGAGAAGCATAACACAAGCTATGATAAGATGGTTTTGACAAAAATATTTAAAGCAAATATAGGCAGAGAGGGGGCGAGAGTGAAGGAGTGCATTCAGAATTTGTGAAAAATTGTCAGCACTGGGGATGTTTTTCAAGGGGCTTCAATTGGTGTGTCAATCAGAGGTACAGCTATTGATCCGCTATACTATGTGCCACCTAATGATTATTATTTCCTGACTGCAGGCTCCCTCTGAGGCATTATAGGGAAAATATATTGAACATATTTATCAGTCACTGCACCACTTCCACTACATTCAGTTTCACCTAAAAAAAGCAGTGTCTTTGTATAAAAATGATATACTGATTTTGTAAGCCACTGTTGATGACTCTATTTAGGGATGTGAGAGATGCAAACAAAGGAGTGAAATATCACACTTATGGATGGAATATTACAAGCAGATGATTAAAAGAATAAATAACATACAATACAGTACATCAACTTAACATAGTCACTTGACTTGAGTTATACTTTTACCGTTTGTTTTTTGGTTTTCGTTTAGTTTTAGTAATTTATACAAGCGGACAAATTCTTTTAGTTTTATTTTTTGGGACTTTCCTTGTTTTAGTTTAGTTTTTGTTCGGTTTTTGGGAAAGTCTTGATTTCTTGAAAAATGCATGACATCAAGTCCAACATTACCTGCATCAATCGCACAACAAACCACAAATATTGCAGCAAGGTGACTCACTTTAACTTTCCTCTTATCTAATCAGGATCTTTTGCATACTTTTGTTTTCAGTATGGAGTTGAGCATCATTTCTTGTCATTTATACAAGTCCTACCTGTGCTAAAACAGGTATGCATCTCCAGTGTAGCATATCCAACAGAAAAATAATCAGAAATAATAGAAATAGAAACAAATATATGGAACATTTTAATTAATTAACACTAAGAAGTAAATGTAGTTGCTAGTGCCGTACCAAACTCTATGAAGTCTGTGTCAGTCAATAAGATTTGCCTGATCAATTTAAAGCTAAACTATTCCTTCCTTTATTGATCAATTGTTTTTTCATATCTGGCAATGAGAGGCCCCTAGACAATAAATCTCGCCTCCCTCCCTCCGTTCTTTACTCCACAGATGCACAATCCAGGTTTACAATCATGGGTTGTCAACACAGGCTATACTAGCTGCTGGAAACACCTGTAGCTTATAAAGGACATTCACTGACAGACTCAAATGAATGACAACATCAACACCTGTAGATTTCTGCTATCATACATCATGCACATAACTACTGTACAACAATACCAACACATGAAAATCTATGAATCAGATACTCCTGTCATCACAGACTGAAAGCCTACGGTGATAGGTTCATCCTGCACTGCATATGTTAACCTATATCAGCCTACAGTTCCTATCATACAGGCTTGCCACCATATCACACATCCTAACATAGAGATGAAATGAAACGGCAAGATGTTTCCAAAAAACACCTAATAGTACTCACTATATAACCCCAACGCATTGGAGAGAAGAACAGTCTGAATCATGTGACACAGCAGGATGTAGACAGTGACTACATTAAGATGATTGGATTCTGAACCTATGGCTTAGTCTTAGAGTTTGTGTTCATATACTAGCCTTTTCTCTCTTGATCTCCCACCAGAGAAAAAGCCCTGCTGTGAGCCCTGATGTTGTTGTTACTTAGCCTTTCTGAGGTTGTTGAGCGGTTAAATGAGTGAATTTTTATTTTACGACATAATCCTCACTCCCCCACTTGCTCCCTCCTGGTGCCAGTATCCTGAAATGTTGAAATAGTTTGGTGAAAAGTACCAGATAAACTGAGCTGCTAAGTTCATAGCTTACCTGTTTTCTGTGTCCATTTCGGGTCAGGCTCATGTGGATTTGAGGGCGGTTGTGGGTAGACAGGTGTCTGTGCTTGGGGTTATTTGGATGCTAGTCTGGTTCACAGTTAAATGAGCTGTTGGTGGCTGTTGTGTTCCAGTCCTCTTCTTTCCTATCAATGTCCTCCTCAGGCTGTTTGCCAGTAAGCTGATGTCTGGAGAAAAAAAGTCTGATCGTCTATTGATTGTTTAAAAAAATATAGCATCTCTGTAATCCTTTTCCTTTTTAGCCTGTCACTTGGCTTCCTCACTGCTTTACCATTTTTATCCACTGTTCGTGTGGTTGGTTAGTAGGTAGCCTCATTTTGACTCATGCCCTTGCCCTTTCTATCAGAACCACTGTGATGCAGACACAGCCAGCAAACTATGCAGAATAAATGTCTTATTTGCCAATGTAGAAGCAGTGCATTCATTGCCTCACGTTGCAACGTTCAACATTAAACAAAAGTAAATGAATAAATAAAAAAAGCAAAGATAGCATGAGGCATAGGATGTCAAAGGCCCACAGGCACCAGCTCAACCAATAACTGACTGAAACTGAAAGCTGATTTTTTTTTTTTTTTTTTTTGCAATCCTACTTTATTACAGTTCGTGTTATATAGTTCATTGTAGTATTTATTTAGTTTCCATCTTTTTGAAAATTGTTTGGTATTTATTACAGTTAAACTTATGTCTTATTTTCACTGCTTGTTTTGGTTTTTGTTAACAGACATTCCCATTTCTTTACCCCTAAAGGTGTAATTCTACCTAATCACAGAAGGAAATAGAATCATTTGTGCTTAACTACCCACAGGCCAAAGGTCATCTGATGAACAGTAAGATTAAGATGAGAGGTGGAAACCACAGCTCAGGGCCTGACAGGTCAGAGTTCATCTGTGTGTGAGTCAGTCAGTCGTGTGAAGAGTAGCATTTCAGGTGAGGTCACAATCCCCATCTGCCACAGGAAGCCCCCCCCCCCCTGTTATCAGCCTGGCATAAACAAACCCACTGCTGATTTACCCCAGACTGATATGTGTTTTTTTGTAATTGTCAACTGTTATGTTATGCAGTTTTATTTATATGCTCAATATCACAAAGCAGAGATAGACCTCATCAGGACGAGCTACCAAGGAGGGATTCCTCTTCCATAAAAAACAGACAGTAAAATAAATGTGTGTACAGACACTTGGATAAACAATTAATATAGATTTATAAATCTATGTATGTTAAATACAGGTGGAGTGATGATGAGCAGCATCCAGGCAACAACTGGGACAAGACACAAACTTTTATGGTAACTCTAATGAAGGCCCTGCCGGAGTTCTTGACCTTCACAAGTGTGTATTTAAATATGAGGAAATAAATACATGGGTGGATGTGCATGTGGCTGCATGTTAAGTGTAGATACATTGTGTCACCAGAGGTCTGACTGGTTCTGCTGAAACCGGGGGTGTGGCTTTCATCCAGTAAACAGTCACGTGAAATACACTGCTATAAGTTGAATAATGTTAGTATGTATGACTCTGTCATTCACTTTCTGAGAAACTATATTACTATAAAACTGAATTAAGTACAATTCCATATTTTAAATATGGATGCCACCCATATGACATTATAATAAAATAATCAAAATGCTTATTTTGTTGAAATTTTTTGCTGAAGAATCCTACTCTTTGCCATTCGTCAATAGACAGTAATATGGAGTTTCTTTTTTTTTTTTTTTTAAATACATGTAGTATACAGTCACTCATTACTAGTAAATGAATGTGATTTCCTAGAGACAAGGTTGGAAATGATGGAAAACCTTGTTAAATACTTAATGGATTCACCTCAACAGTAAAAGCAATACACTTTTACCCCCTGCATTCAACAAAGTGACTTAATGAATTTTGACACGCCCAACATGCCCACAAAATAACTATCATGCCTGTTAGAATAGTTACATTGCTTTGCCTCACACATAGGCACAAACAAACAATGTGCGACACGACAAAACTGCCCTGTGGTGAACAAGCAGGCATGGAGCCACAGCTGTGTCCCACACAATCTTGTCGAATACAGGCCTTAAAGACAACATGTCTGCGTCAAAAAAATGACAAAGCAGTGTCATATATGGCTACAAGCTGAAGGGAAGAGATAGGAGAATCATGAGCAGTGCTAACGTGACTTAAAGTTGGATGGAAGACAGAGGAAAAGAGAACTAGGGAACAAAATTGAGTGAAGGGGTCAGTGGGGGACATAACAACCACTGGCCCTGTCATAAAGGTTTATTTCAGACTGAAGATCACACAGTACATTTTGGTTAGCTGCATTTGGCTCACTGCTTGTGCAACGTACAGACACAACTATCCGGCAGTTTTGCTCAGGGAAAGCTGGTGTTTTCAGAGAGGCTTAGATGAGAAGATGAATGGAGAAAAGAGATCAGGGCCAGAAAGGATCTTGGGCCCAGAGGAAGAATGCAGAGAAAGCATGAGTCCTTTCTAAGAAGATAGGGGAAGGCCAGAGCCGGGTGCAAAAAGAAGATCCTGTTTGCTGTCCCTTGATACAGTATACACACTAAATAGTCTTTGCAGCAGATTTCAGAGACAGACCCTTGTCTTTGTTGAGCTAATAGGCAGACCACTCTAAATGGGCTGTTTTTCAACCCTCTGACACAAAGACACTTTTTCATGACTCCTCAGTGCCATCGTTTTCCTGCTCCTCTTCTTCAGATATCTGGAACAGAGCACTCTCTGTGTCTTGATGTGTCGCTCCCACAGCACAGGAGCTCTGAGCAAACTCTCTCACACAGCTCCCTATTGCCAGGCTCGTATCCCTAGTAAAACCGCACTGCACAACAGACACAAGCCAGGAGTGAATGACTAGAGGCGCCCTCACAGGGTCTCATAGAGTGACTATGTGAGCCATTAAATAACCAAAATGGTCAGTCATAATACCCAATGGCTGAAATCAACATTTTACAGCAGCCCATAAAGTTTTAGCTCATAAAAACGGAATCAATAGAACAAAATGATATCGCTATGACAGCCTTATACAGATTTGTCACATTTACAAAACGGAAAACCAAGACTAAATCATCACTCTGTTCAATCATGATATACATTTTAATGAGGTATGTTGCCCTTTTCCAAGATGGTCCATACTTGTCAGCTGCACTGTATACCCAGGAGTTGTTGTTACTTGACTGCTCTGAACCCTCGGGCTGTTTGGCACCTACTGGAGGTGAACTGAGTTCATTATCTAAAAGCAGTTTTCATTGGTGGTTTTCAGTCTATATTCTTGCATGCAAACTGCAAACAAACGGAAAACTGTAAAACACGAATACAGGCACACACAAAAGCCAAATTACACACGCCTATAATTTTTATCTCCACTACAAATACAACAAGTAATAAATGAGTACTGTAAGGATTTTCTTAAAATGTGATCTAATTGGAGTCTGAAGAGGGTTTCATAGTTCCCAGAAAACAAACAATATTAATAATAATAATAATAATAATAAAAATAAAAGATAAGTTAGAAAAGACTTCCCTTATCTAGGTCCTCTTCAAAAGTTAATATTCCGGTTAAATAAAATATTTAATTTCAAACATAAAAGTAGTAGGAGTAAATTAAAATAACAAAATAATGTATTAAAATTTCATTTCCAGTGAGAATTCACTTCTGGTGTCATGCCCACTATAGGGTTCTACATTATATTAAGTCTTTTTTCAGAAAATTATGCAGAATAACATTAAGGCTTGTTGCGGAAACACTGAATTTATTATCAGTGTTGCTTTCCAATCTTTCCTGTATAAATAATTTCCGTAACCATCATTGTGCCGTTTTCATGAGTTTGGCATCAAATGTCACTTAGACTTTGATGGATCAATCTCTCTCCCACCAGCCATCCCCAGGGCTTTCATCTGCTTATCTCTGACCACTGTCTGTCTGCCTGACCGCCTCACTGCTCATTCACACTCGGAAGGGTTCGTAAAGCCCTGCAGCTCTCACTCAGAAACTCTCCACACATACCATACTCATCAACCACAACGATTAAAGGAGGCTGATGTGAACTGAAACACATACTCATTCGTATATTCACATGTTTTTTAGTGTGACACCTTTGTGTGGTATGAAGACATGAATATGAGCATGCTTCGTTAGCCTACCGCATGCTACTGTTGTTGAGCTTCCATCAAGCCCATTCATGTCTTGAACCACCAGAGTCATACATGTATAAGCAATTTGTCATACCTCTACAGAAATTGGGTTGATTCCATGTTCCCGGGCCTCCAGGGCACATGGGCACACATCCATTATTTATGGCATCTTTATGACTTTAATCTGCTTTTATCAAGTGGAAACCATGTTCGTTTCATCCCTAATTTGTTGCTCTAAGGTTGTTCACGACTTTATCTTGTTCCTACTCCTCTATGATCAAGTTACAAACAGCACTTAACAATCTTAAAGCCCCTGATCTCTCTGTCTCTCTCACGAACACTCATACTAACACTCAGTCTTTCTCTTTTTATAGAAGTTCTCATATAGGCTTATTTACATGCCCTACAGAGGCATAATCTAAATGTGACTGCTGCTGGAGGCTTTCCCGCCCTCTCCAGAGGGTCTTTTCAGCCCCGGGGCTGCTCTAGTGATAGGATTAGAGAAGGCCTGGAGCGTGTCCACGTCTGGAGCCGAGCAGCACCGTGCTCCTACGACCCACCAACATCAGTGCTATTGTCCTGCCTCGCAGCGACCCACTCCAGGTGCTAGGCAGTAGTGAAGATGCTCCAAACTTTCCCAGGAATGAAGAGGACTGACTAAAATTCTTAATTTAGCACAGCAACCTTTTGCTGTCCCCCCTCCTCCTTCACGTCCACCACCACCACCTCGCTGAGAATCTGAAAAGGACACTATCATCAAAATAGAAGAAGGGATTCCTTTCTTGCTCTTTCTCTCTCCTCCTTTGCTCGCTCACTCACTCTTTTAAACTTAAATTCCCCTTTTTTGGAAGGGTGTGGGGGCCAGTGGGAGGACAGTTGTTTTGTCTCCCTCCATTGGCTGATTTACATCTCCACAGTTTCTCTATCAAAGTGGCCATTGTCAGCTCTGACCTATGAAAATTACAGAGGACACTAGGGGCCTTTCTCCTTTGACAGGCTGGCTTCAACAGCGACAAGCGTGCACATACATACACACAAATAAACATACACAAACACATAATAAGCACAAGTAGTATAAACACACACCCACAAGATACACCCTTCACTACGTTTTATTCCAATTTTACACAGATGCACACCAAATACCCCCATTCTTAACTGTGCTCCTCTTTCTAAACATCCAGAGACTCCAGCATGGGGAGGGGGCGGGTCATCCAGGAATAAGGGAGAGGCAACCATTTGCACACGAATTGTTTTTCCCTCTCCCTGAGCCAGGGAGAAGAGAAAGACCACCCCTCTCCCTCTGAGACCACCCCCCTCCTCCTCCTCCTCTTCATCCATCCTCCTTCCCTCCTTCCTCTGTGAAAGCAGCGTGAATGGAGAGCTACATTCACTGTGGATGAATGGGATGGGGTGGAAATGGGTAGGGGGTCATTCTGACCACCTCAGCCCTCCAGTGCCAGAGCCACATGTGCAGCATATTAACATATGAAGCCTTGTCACTGCCGTGTCCACCCTCTCTAATGACCTCATTCACATTCACCCAAACCACAAACACACACATGCATATATGCAAACACATGAAGCCTTTGGGTCAGGTGTGATGCTGTTTTATCACCACAAATCTCTCAGTGGCTTACAGGGATTGTGCACCAGTCGGTTGAACTTAGGCAACAGCTTGGGCAACAGGGACACAAGAGTGACAGAGGGTGAGTGGGGCCAGGGGCAGGCAAGTGGGACTCATGCCAAAAACATAGATTTAAAAAAGAGAAACAGCTTGACAATGGCAATAAAAGATGAAGCTTCCACCACCGGAATTAAAATAGGATCCCTGCAGCAATCTGCAAATCCGAAAACCATTGAACTGTAGTTAAGCAAATTGTAAAAACAAGTGCAAAAAATGTGAGGAGAGGGCCAAAGAAAATGTACCTTGGGCCCTCGCTGCACAGGGACCTTTTTTAGACTGCCTTTCCTGTTAGACTTTCCCTCATCGAGACAGTGCGTCACATGCAGTCTGCAAGCCCAACAGATGTTAACCCTTTGCAAGCTAAACAGCAGCCGCTCCTGAGGAGTACTCTACAGGGCCTGTTCAAACACTGTCTGTTGGGTCCGGTATGTTTGGACTGAGCCTCTTACTACTCCACTGTGCGCCCTTCAGGCTCTAATCTGTTTTACAGCACTGAGGATTTAATGATCATATTACAGCTCCTACCTCTCAAGAGTGCTTGTCTAGTATTTAAAAAAAAAAAACAGGTTTGGTCAGCAGCCAGCCAACACATGTTAAGTTGTTGCAGCCTTAAACAATTGTATAGTACTATCATAATATTAAAAAAAAAGAAGCACTCCTCACCACTGTGCTGCTTACACATTGTGTGTCAGTGCATTGGTGGGGGGTGAGTTATTAATCACTGCCTGAGAGCTGACATCAGGCAGCCAGTAAACGTTAATTAGGACCACCCAATGGCCAGGCCAGTGTCATTAGCTAATTGAGTTTGTTTGTGTATGTGTTTGGAGGGACAGAATGAAAACAAAAAAGGAGTGAGTGTGCATGGAGGGAGGAGGCAAGGGAGGGATGTTGGGAGGCAAAAAGGGGATGAAGAATAGAGGGAGAGATGAGGGCCTGTCTCATCCAGCGCCCGGTTGGTGTGACATGTCCACGGGGAGAAAGAGAGACCGAGAATGAGAGCAAAGTGATGAAGAGGAAGAAAGGATAGAAATTCAGTCCCCCTCAACCCCCATCTCCCATGCCTTAGACACTCTGTCTCAGGAACCTGAGGCCTCTGCTGCGGCCGGAAACTTTCTCCACAGGCAAGTCATGGAAAAGAAAGACATATCAAGAAGGCCCCAAAGTCCTGTAATTCAACCAAATACCATATCTCTTAATGTGAAAAAAGGTAAAATAAATAAATAAATAAATAAAATAGCAATGATAAAACCTGTATTTTCATGAATTTGATTTTCCAAAGTTTAATAGCTTCTTTGGCCAACACCCTATAGTTTCATGAAAACCAGGGATATATACTTTCCACAGCAGCAAAAACCTCTAACAACATACTATACCAAAACAGAACTGTAGGTAAAATCTGCTTTATTTTCATTATATTCATGGCTTTGCACAATATGGGGCATTTGGTAGATGTTGACTTTTCTAAATCAGGTCATGCATTCTTTCATCCTATAATTCAAGGTACCAACTAACATTAAAACTAAAAAACACCAAAAAAAACAACATGTAGTGATTTCCTTAAAAAAAAGGAAAAATAAAACTATTTATACATTTGTAAAACTAGCTAAATAATAACTATAACGCTGTGTTGTAACCACTGATTTCCATAAGCATGCATGTTTGCATGTTTCACACCACACATTAACACACACACATACATGTGTGAGATCATGCACCCTGCAGCCCTTCCCTGGTGTGTGTTTCACACGCCACCTCTGCTGCCTCCCCGGGGTGTTCAGAGTGATGCTGTGTGTAGAGAGCAGCCATGCCTCAGCACTGCCTGGTCTCAGATGGCCTGGTGTGGCTGGCTGTGGTTACGCCTGTTGAGTCCGCCTGACCACCACATGATGAATCACATCCTCACTCCATCCAAAACAACACACACACAAGCTGACCCACCAGTTCTCAGAACAGCTCAGAGCAGACCAAGCAGGAGAAACAACTGTCCTCTGCTCTACGTGTATGGAGATTTATTTTAACAAGCCAAGTTGGAAGTCTCGACAGCAGCAGAGAGCAGGAAAAGCAGAAAATTCACTAAGGAGCAAAGGGGAGGAGGGAAAAAGCTGAGCCGCAGCCCTCTGCTGTCAGGGTCTCTCTTCTTCTCTCACTGTGATTTGTGCCCTTGGCCAGGTCCGATTCATGTCCCACAGATAGCTCAGCTCATGCCCCAGTAGGCTTGTTAGAGCAGTTGAATGAACGCCTACATGTAAGGATTTGGCCTAAAAGCCAGGACAAAAACAACAACAAGAAAGCAAATCCAGGCGGACAGATGACAAAGTGAGACATTGCCCAGTTTGTTTTGCAACTTTCAGCCGCTGCTTTTTATAGGCAGCATGGCGGTCATTGAGATCATTGTTGTCTGCTGGTAAAACACTTCCAATTTCAATTACAGCTTACAGAACAACAGTGGTTGTACAGAAGAAACACATTTTGAGGAAAGAATAAAATCACTCATCCCACCTTTTTTTCTACACTTGGAGGTGCTGGACCTTTCACCAAACAGAGGAAACACAGCTCAGCAACTACACAGGAACATTTCATTGTTTTTGTCTTCTAGTTAACTCTAAAATAAAAAAAAATAATTCCTAGCTGGTGCAACATATTGTATCAAAGAAAAGTAGCGCTCCAGTCCAATATGTGATGTTTGTATTGTGATCCAACCAATATCTTTAGTGTAATAAGTTAATGTGAATCCTGACTATAAAAAATGTGTTATGTGCAGCTGCTGACTGCAGAGTGTGAAAAGTTATTTTTATTTCATTCACTCATTCATCCTCTGAACCTGCTTTATCCTCACTAGGGTCACGGTGTGTGTGTGTGTGTGTGTGTGTGTGTGTGT
>JAPQRQ010000028.1:19260212-19294160 GCA_037367365.1 Apogon talboti | reverse complement strand
ATCCCAGCTACCTATGGGCGAAGGCGGGGTACACATTGGACAAGTCGTCAGTTCATCACAGGGCCGACATATAGAGACAACCAACCAATCACTCTCACATTCACACCTATTGACAAGTTAGATGAACCAATTAACCTATCAGTGTATGCCTTAGGATGGTCGGATGAAGCCAGAGTACCCGGAAAGAACTCACACAAACACGGAGAGAACATGCAAACTCCACACAGGTTGGTTGGAATCAAACCCAGGACCTTCGTACTGTAAAGCAGCAGTGCTATCCACTGCACCACCCTAATTTTTATTTCATTAGATTTATTTTATGTTATTGAAAAAAATGACAACACTTCACCCAGTGAAACAATGCCAGTTAGGGAACATTTAACAGTGTGTATTTGCTGCATGCAGAGTGTATGCATTTGTGTGTGTAGTATATCTGACAGAAGGCTGCCTGTAACCGCATTAACTACCCTATTTGTTATACTTCCTAGCTGCTAATAGACCACCAGGGATTCTCCGTAGCCAATCACCTTTGAGTTTATACTCCTGAGCAGAGAAAGGCAGTCAGTGAACAGGGTGAATGGCAGAGGGGAAAAACATAACCATGGTTACCATGGTATCTTCGTATGGTTAAAGAGCATAAAGCTATGAGCTAACCTGCCTTCTTCACCCACCACCCCCACCATTCCCAGTCCTCCAACTTTCCTCTCATTCAGCGTACCTTTTACATGCCCCGATGGAGCACTGGAGCACTCATTGGAGCATATCTATGAGAGATGCTCCTCAGCTAAGCAGGGGTGGAGACACCTCCAGCTGGATGTTGGGATCCAAGTAAGAGGCACTAAAATTAGCCCCAGCATGGGGTGCAGGAATAGGGAAGAGGGGGCAGGGATGAAGGAGGGAGCATGGAGGAACAGTGAAGAGAAGGAAGGGTGGGAGAACAGCAAGGGAGAAGGAATGCTGGGAGGCAGAGGGGGGCGGAGAAGGTGGTGACAGCACACATCTACTGAGACGCCTCTCTGCACATTCACTAGGCTGTGGCAAATTAAATGTCTGAACTAGCACTTCATAAATATACAGACATACACACACCTCTCCACACACAATTATGCATGTTCATAACACCAGCTCTCACACATCCACACATTGACTCCCACTCACAAGTGTTACACACACATACGCATACAGTACGTGCACACACACACACACAGGCTAAGCACACAAATTCCAAGTCATTTAATGATTTGCTCATTGTGAGATCACTGAGTGGCTATGCTAGGGCTTAAACGCGATGAATGGTGCAGTGTCAATGGGCATCTGTGTCCCCATGTCCCACTTAGTCCCCTGCCGAGGAGCCCAACCTGCTGCTCAGTGTGGGAGAGCAGAGGGCAGATGGGTAGAGTCCGATTATAGAGTTGTCTGACCTCTCTCACAGGCAGCTCACTGTGCTCTGTGCCCAAGGCCAGCACAGAAAGAGTGTTTGTTGTTGGTATTAGGAGCTAAACGGCTTAACAGTTAGCAGACGTGCTTCTGGAGGGTCGAGCACATAGTTTTGACTTGCTGCCAGACTCTGGGAAACAAATTCAAAGGTGCACTATTGGTCTGAACAAGGGGGGAGGCAAAAGGAGGTGAAGACATGGAATGAAAAGGGACTGGCCTATAATGAAGAGGCACAGGTGCACATAAATTGAAAGTTTAGTTCAGCAATTGAGAAAAATTCTTTTGTTTGTTTTATTAGAGTCCTTGCACCAACAATATTCCTTCACCTCAACTGAAATTGCAGTGCATTCTTATCAGAGATTCCAAACCTAACCGTCTACCCCCATGCTTAACAAAGTGATCTGATAAGATGTGGGTTTACATGCACCAAAGCACAATAGAATTTTTTTTTCATGTGCAAAGTGTGTAAACTCTAAAGTGAAGTAAACAAAATGCATTCATCAGTCACCATATACTGTTCTATATAAAAATCTGTGATGATTCTAGGTGGCCATTTTCTTAGCCAACATGTCACTCATTCCACTGACTTCCCATTCAAGCTCTCCACTTCCTGTCTGTTTGAAGTCTTTGCAAAGACAGCACACCACTCAACAGAGACAGTTGAAGTTGACAGGAAGCAACAAATACATGTCAACATTTCCTTTGGCTAAACTAGTCAATCACGTGTGCTGCGTGTGGTTGCGTGTGTTTATTCATCTAAGTGTTGTAAATGGGCAGTACATGCCAATGGAGCATGAAACTGGTGGCGTTTGTTATTTTTGTGGATTTTGACACTATTAAGTCTATGTATAAACCATGACTAACATAAGTACACAAACTAAAAAGTAAACTGCACTCAGATTAAGTTGAAGAACTGCTAACACACTGTGTCAACTGTGAGAGTAGGCCGAGATGAAAAGGGCTACAGTAATCCCCTCCAGCCTGTTGATTTCCCTAATCTCCTGCTTTTGTTGTTGCTGGAGCCCAGAGGAGGGTGTGACAGGGTCAGGGGTGAAAGTTAAGAGCCTAGATGGATGGAGGAGGAGGGGAGAGATGAAGTTTCATGCTCTGAGAAGATTGTGTGCCTTTGGCTGAAAACTCTATTTCCCCTGTAGACGCCCCCCTTACCCCACCTAGCCAGAGATAAGAGCATAGGAGGAGGGTCCTTCTGGAAACACAAACAGTTTTCTGACTTATAAGGGTCAAGGGTCATTGAAAGAACTTCCAAAAGGGAACACCTACTGTATACCATCCTCAGTGTACATCATACGGTGTCATGCACCGCCGCACACATGTCCTGAAGAATTCCTTGTGATTTATTAAAGTTTTAGGACATAAACGAAAAAAAAAGGTTCTTGAATTCCTAAACAGAGGATTTATGTTGCTATAATTTTTGTCATCGTGGTTTCAAACTTGTTTTGACAACTGTATAGAGACCAGGAGTTGTACTACCTCCTACAAATATCTTTTGAATGCAGACTAACAGGAAAAGCTCAGAGAAAAAACTGCTCAACACGAAACCCAGAGAGAATGACGTCTTGACTCGCACACCTGCAAGAACGCACACACTTTTCATGCCCTCAACCATTTTGCGAGAGGTGTGAAGGTCCCTCCCTCCAGCCAAATACCTGTGGGATTATTACCATGCAGTTTGAAACACGCCTGGCCAAAAGACCTGCCCACAATCTGGGTAAAAACAACATCCGAGCCGGGGCACAGGAGAAATCCCCGGCCTTTATGTGAGAGGCGACTGGAGGAGATGAGGTTGCACTAGCATGTCTTCTCCTCTGTGACCTCGGGGGTGATGAACAGTTGAGAACAGTGGCTTGTATTGTTTGCCTGTACTACCCCACCACCCCTCCACCAGCCTCCTCTTCACCCTGGACCCCACCCAGCTGAAGATCGAGTTAACTCTCGCCTGCGGTCACTCCACCTAGTAGGAACCCAATCCTTTGCCGCTTATGTCTCTCCTGGGCCAGCCGGCAAGAGGTTAAAGCTTCGGCCCCTTTTCTCATATGATTCATTACCACTGGAGCCTGGCTGAGGAGAATAAAGGCTATAAGTGAGAGCTGCTGTACCACTGCGGGCAGATATCAATCAGCCAGTTCACTGATATCATGTGCTTTGAGCTTTTGCGGTCCTTTGAGAGCTAATATGCATATTTATTCCTTGGGCGTTGTATAATTATCAGTTTTTGTGTCAGAGCTTCAGAGTTTGTTAGTGATAATCTAGACAAACCTGCATCTGTGTAATGTGTGAGTGTGTGTGTGTTATATGTGTAGAGAGCGAAGAGGTTTCTTTGTCTTGTTCCCGATGCTAAGGGGCAGAGCAGGGGAGCAGGGCTGGGCCAGAGCCTCATAAATCACAGGAGAGGATAGAGAGTAACAGCTCAAATTAAGATAAAACCCCCTTAATTATCAGCTAAACAGCCTGGTGTCCCCCCTCTCCCTGGGCTATCTGTCACCCAGCAAGCAGGCCCAGTCACCAGGGGACAGTCTTTACTGCTCCTCACACACACTCACACATAGACACACTATCTCTTTTTCTCTTTCAATCATTTGCAACCTCTTTCTTCCTAATATACCTATAAAACGAGCAGGGTCTCTTCCAAACTGTCACCAGTGCATCTAGGATTACCCATATCACCACCTAACATGTGGCTGTCAATCAAATTAACTTGTAAAGTCACCCCCCACACACACACACATGCATATACACACACAGTTGGACATACTTCCCACCCCCTTTTCTCTCTTTGCTTATTCACCGCGCCAATTATCATTACCCTAATGACTTCTCAATGGCCCTCAGTCCTCTCCCTCTTCAAAGGCTATCTCTACCTTGCCCTCCTCCTCTCTCTCAATTTGCCGCCCAATGAGATGTCCTTGTGTGGTTGCATTAACACACACACACACACAAGCTCACAGCTCCTCTTGCCTTTAGAGATGCATTGTGAGGCAGAAGGTGGGGAAGTTTGGCGGCCTGGGTCTACTCAAAGCCGGAGAGAGTGGTTGAAGCGTATTGAAGTAATGTGTGTTCATATGTGTGTGTGTGTGTGTGTGTGTGTGTATGTCAGAATACATATTTGTGTGAGAAGGAAAAAAGACAGAACGAGAAAGAGGGTGGAGAGAAAAAAAAGAGACCAAAGAACTCTATTTTGGCATTCGTGGTGTCTGAATGTTCTTTTTTTCACCAGCTCCTCTTCTTTTTTTTGCCTTCAGTTCTCTTGGAGGCAGTGTATTGATTATATATTAGGGCTGAGCTGCCATCTGGCTGCTTTTCATTCCTCTGTTTTTATAAAGCAAGGGGAACAGAGCGAGAGAGAGAGAGAGAGGGAGAGAGAGAGAGAAAGGGAGAGAGAGAGAGAAAGGGAGAGATCGAAAACAACCGGGCACAAAATTCATTATGTGTTAAATAAAGTGTGAGAGAAATAGGAGAATACAGAGCAGTGTGTCGGAGTGTGTGTGCGTGTGTATGACTGTGGGTAAGAAAATGTATGTTTGTGTTTCTGTGCAATATAAGAGTAGTATATGTTTTATACTGGTAAAGAAGGATTAAAATGGGGCAAACGGACATCCAGTTTTAGCAGTGGAGTATAAATATTTCAGCTCTTCCACTGCATTTTTAGGTTTTTCAGTTGTTCACTTCATCATCTTTTACCTCATGGTTGCTCTCGCTTTACCAAAAAAAAAAAAGAAGAAGAAAAGATAGCCCCCAAGAGGAAATTCTCAGCCCCAGAGAGCCACAAATCTCTTTCTCCCTCTGCCTTCTTTCTATACATATCTTTTTCCTTTCCGTCCCAAAGGAGCTAGGTAAGCAAGCACACATCATGTCTCATTCTCCGCTATCATCCATTGATTTGTTTCATCAGTATGTGATCATGTGATGACAAATATTTAACATTCTGCCATGGTATTGATCTGAAGAGGTGAAAAGGATGTGGCTTTTCCTCTCGGGGTCAGCTTTGTATTTGCCCTCAGTCTGTGGGGCACTTTCCAAAATGCAGACATTGTTTCCATGTCCTCATCATACAGCTGTGTCCAGATGGGCAATGAAGTTCAACAGAAGCTTTAAAATGGAGCACTGAATAAGAGGTTTGTGTCCATTTTAGATGCACTTAAGCACTTAAGGTTATTTCCCAAAACAGTAAGAGTTAAGTAGTAGCAAATTTGCAGTGTAATTTTTACCTAAAAATAATTTTTAAGGCAGAGACTTTGTTCATTTTCTTAGGAAACAAGAGATTTAAGCAAATTACAATGTGCTTCCCAGAGTTATTATAGTTTTTATTTTTGTCGATAGTTTTTATTTTTATCGAGTCTCTTGTTGTTGTTTTTTTTTGTTTGTTTTGTTGTGTCTTTTTTTTAAATTTCAGTTTAGTTTTAGTTTTAAGAGGCACCATATAGTGCAAAACTGTTGCGTTCTCATAACCCATGAGCCACTAATATTGAACAAAATTAAAATGAAGCTGATCTTTCCTGCAATTTTATTTCATTTCAGTTCATGCTGAACAAAAGTTTTTAAATCTTTCAAAGCATTTTATGCACTAAATAAAGAACTGGATGTTAACACTTTGCTGGTTTATACTGTGAAATAAAATTACTAACTACACGTCAGTATAATTCTGCATCCTCTGTGTCTACACTGTTTGTGAGTAGTCCACAGGAATTGCAGGTGCTGATGCTGATCGAGTTGTCAGTGGAGCAGAGATGTGGGTACTGAGCCTGCGCTGAGATCCTGGACTGTTCTGTGATTAATGGTAGGGACGCGCCCCACTAATTGTGGTCCCTGACACAGGCACACGTCCCCAGACAAAGCAGGACAGGGCTGGAGCAGGGTGCCATGCTCAATCACCTTCCAGCAGAAAGCCTGTGTGCTGCTCTCAGGGGTTCAGAGGAAAAGAGAGGTCACAGGATATCTGGTGATGACAGTAGAGGAGAGATTAGAGGAGGAGACTCAAGTACCTAACAAACTTGAGGAAGGAAAGAGAATGTTTAAGTTTTTGGCCATACGTCTGGAATGGGGATTTACTGGAGACAAACAGAGAAGACAGAGTAACAGAAAGTGGAGAGGTAGACTGTCCTGACATGGAAGGGGGGATTTACTGGGCCTTACTTTATCCTCACTGGATTATCCTCATTGGATTTGAATTTAAGTCCGCTTCTGGTGTGTGTAACTACATGCACCTGTTGCAGCAATTTTGTATTATTACAGCCAGATTGTGAAATTGCATACTAATGTGTTTCAGAGTGACATGGAAAAATATATAAGGTTATTACTACACAAAAAAGTACTTCCACTTCTTTCTCCTTCTCTGTTTTAAATATAACTGGACACTTATTTTTACAATGTAAATTACTTTTTATTAAAATGCTACTCTGTGAATCAACACAAAATCCTAGATTAAGACTCTGTTACGGCAAATTAAACAGCCCCGAGATCCAAATGTGCCGTACTTCTCTTCCACCTGCCGGCATCTTTTGAGAGTGAGGACAGATGGAAGTCATGAATTGGCTGCAGTCAGGGACTCCAGACTCTTAGCTCTATCAAGAAATCCCTTTACAGGGGGATGGAGACCGGCTGTTTTAATGTTGTTTCTATGGAATTACAATGGGATAGTCCTCAGAAAGTCATTAACATTTACTAGATTAGATTGGTGATGAGAGATTTCATATTTGTCCAGTCAACAGGCAAAAACTGAATTGATTCATATTAACTCAAGCGCAAGGATTTTTGAATGGATGTGTTTGTATGTGTGAACATTTCTTAATTGTACCTTGGTGCCTTGTTGTCCTGAGTCCAAGTCATTCAGGCAGAGCCCCCGTTGGTCCCTCTCTGGCCCCTTAGCACCCCCAGGCCCCCATGAGCTTCCCACAAAAAGTCCACAATGCTATTCAAACAATAGGCTAAGGGACAAAGAGCACATTTACACAAGTGGAGCTTTCTTTGAAAGCAAAAAGGCACTGTTTGGAAGATTTCCAAACCTTTCTCCCCCCCCGCAAAAAAACCAGAGCCCCCTTTGCCCCTCCACACCCCACCTCTCAATTCCCTTACTAAAAAAGTGCAGCATTCCAGTGATGGAGACGTGGGAGCCAAATATACTACAACAAGCCCAATCCCACCCGCCAATCCACAAGCACCCCCAATTTAGCCAAACCCCCTCTTTACAGGACAAAAGCCCTTTAGAGGCCGAGTGTATGTGAGGGCTCTGGTGGATACCATAGTGGCTTAAAGACCGTGGAGGCCTCTAAGAGACACTTCTTTTACTCCCAGTCTCCCTCCATTTCTCTTTCCTCCTCTCTCTCTGTCTTTCTCTCTGTCTCTCTTTCTCTCTCTCTCTCTCTCAAGCAGTGAAAGGTTCAGCAAGGGGTAGAAAGAGTTGGAGAGAATGAGGAGGGGCGCTAAGGGTGGAGGACGGGGGGTGCAGAGGGTGCTCTTATGTCAACATTGTGGTATTTTCCCAAAGATGCATATCGCCTCTATACAAATAGGAGATGTATTTATAGGAGTACATAGAAAGCTGCATGAGAGGAAAGTGTTTGGCCGAGTTTTCTGGCCATGGCCCCCATGGCTCCATGGATGGTCTTCATGGCTAGTGAAATTGTTATTCTTTAGATGCGCGTTGGCTGGGAAACACACAAGTTCTCAGGCGACCACACAGTACTCTCTCTCCCAATATGGCTGCCATGCAGAGGAGCCCATTGAAGGAAAAGGTCCAGTACCATACATCTTGATGAGAGCCAATATTCCAAGGCCTCTTTCTCACTGTGTCCCACATGGCTGTGGCTAGGCAGCAGACATATTCTGAAAAAAAATGTTTATTTTCACTTGTAGCATGATTAATCTGCTTGGCTCAAAAATAATTGTTACATTTAGATGATTACAATAGTGTCTGGTCTGGTGTTATTAATTAATTTGGGTTTTTGCTATGTACCAAGGGACAACTATTCATAAAAACATAACAATAACTTTGTATTCACTAACTGTTTGTGAGCATCAGAAACCTGTAAGGACAAGCCCTTGTCCCGCTATAAAGGAGGTCAGCCAAACCAGACAGGCAGGTAGTGTGTCACCACAGGAGTATCTTGGCATCCACAGACTGCGGTGACTGTTAAAAGAAATTTAGCACCTTGGCACGAGCAAATACAAAGCACAAAGCTCAGCTCAAGGTTTAGTCAACAATAGAAAAGCACTTGAACCCTTGTTAATCTGTAAGCGGTTACCTGACCTACCCATGAAAAAAGACATACCTTCTGATTTGTCAAACATATGCTAATCAGTGGTGCTGGATGTGTTACCAAATACTAGTCAAACCAGTGTCATACACGACTGTAAACCTATTGTCCCTTTGTACACTGTGTCCCCATTATGTCTAGATTATGTGAACAATGAATGATAAAGGCATTGATTCGGTAATGTAAGACTTTCAAGTATTGTCATTAAACACTTGATTAATGCTGAACAAAAATCAGTAAACTAATTCACACACAAAGGCAGAAAACACCTTGAGTATTAAAACTCTTTTTTTATGATTCAGTGAGTAAATCTAACTGATAATATCCAGTTATAAGTTCACTCTAAGCAGTATAATCAGCATTTATTCCCCAGCCATCTCCTACTTTCTTCCTCCCTCAACAGGGCCTCCCATGTGACATGACAGTCTCTCAAATAACCAGTCTCCGCTGTTTGCTAACGCTGCAGCTCTCTGTGCATCACATTCACAACAGGCTCTGCAATCCTACACAGCAGGGACCGGCTACAGCAGCAAGCACAAACACACCTGACTAACACAGACAGGGAGCTCCAGCATGTGTGTGTGTGTGTGTATCCTAGACAGCAGTGATGCAGGTTGATCACTAGCCCTGTTAGGTAGCATTGACGTCTCCACCTCAGAGCTGGCACACAGGGGAGTTATTGATTAGCATTAAGCATCCATGCAGATGGCCAATAAAGAGCAGGTGAGCCAAAGAGGGCCTGGGGAAGAGAGGAGGGGGGTGAGTGTGTGGGTGTGGGTGTGGGTGTGTGTGTGTGTGTGGAGACTGCAGCAGAGGGAGGGGTAATGAGGTGGTGGGTAACTAAAGGGAACAGAGATAATGGTGAAAACAGCATATAATAGCAGGATTAAAAGAAAATAACATATTCCAAGGTATTCAAAGTAGGTAAATAAGCACAATTATAGTCTTTATGCATATTAATTTTAGAAAAAAAATATTTACATTTGTTTCCAATTTATTGAATATACACGCGTGGAGCGCAGAAACATTAGAGAGATGAGAAGACGAACAGCCGTGCAGGTTGTGAGCAGGTGTACATAGAATTAATCTCCTTGCCTTCTTAATCTACCGGGACTCACATTTTCTTGTTTTCCTGATGTTACTGCTGCTGGCTTTAATATGGCACGAGTTTCTGCATGCTTGTCAGGTAGTGTGCATCAGTCCACAACTTTCCTGTCATATCTGTCACTTGAAATAACTGTAGGCACCTCCGTATTTCACTGATGAACCTCAGGGTATACACACATAGCCGTAAATTCCTTGAGCTGAAAAGTTGAAACTGTGGTGTGTAAAAACACACTACAGTTATATACTGGATTCAATATTTGCATCAGATGTATGAAGAATAAAACAAATGCAAAAAGTAAACACAAATGCCACCTTTAACGTCATATTTATTGTTATTTAGTTACTCAATAAAACATATACAGATATATACAATATGCAGGAAAACAGACGACTGCACTTTACATATTATTAAAAAAAGGAAAAAAACAAAAAAATCAGTTTGTAAATTGCCGTCACAGTCCTCCATCTATTGTTCCAGAAATTCAAATTCAACAGAAGCTTTATTTAAAGATTACAAGATTGCCTAACACACAGCAAATTTTCTCTTATTATACATGTGCAATACCTTTTTTTCATTTCCCTTATTAAACAATCCCTTGACCTCCATTTCCAGTTTCCATTGGCTGAATCGTATACAAGTGGTTGAGCTTATACGATTGATAGAGGTGAGTGTTAGTTATGATCCACTGTAGGAGAAGAGAAGACAGTAACAGAGAACTACAACAAATCTTAAATCATTAACAGCAGGTTAAAAATCTGCTTTCACAAAGAGGTAAAAAGATGAGTTTAGTAATTCTTTTTCTTTTGATTTACATTCATGCATGCTCACCCCCTCATCCCATCTTCCTTTACTTCTGCTTCTCAGCATTCAGACCTCTACGAAAGAAGCTGCGGGCCTCATTTGAGTGTGTGTGGCAGGGAGGGGAAATCAACATTTTCTGTGTACATTACAAGACAGAAAAAATTTGGGGGGAAAATTTAGGTAACAAATAAGAAAAGTTGCTTTTACTAGAGGGATAACGTACACATAACGTCTCTAAATAAAACTGAGGTCAGAGCAGACAAGCTGTAATAAGTAAGAGAAAAAAGTCATGAGACCATGGTCGCACCACAAGACTCAACACTGATATACAATCAAAGCCAATAACAACTGAATAGCTTTCACCCTTCTTCTGGTTTTGTATTCTCCTTTGACGTTTCTTTATTTTTCCTCAAAAAAAGAAAAGAAAAAAAGAAAAAAAAAATATTGATTTGAGGTTTTCCAGATTTGGGCATCATTGAGGAGAGCCCAGGCTGTATTGTCCAGCAGTATGTGAGAGTGTGTCCTTAAGTCTGACTGCATGTATCAGAAAGAACATGATATTTGCATGTGTGTGTATGAGTGAGTGTGTGCATGTTCATGTTTGCATTTATAAGTGTAAATGTCTTTCTCTCCCTGAACAGGCAAGAGCTGCTTGCAGTTGCCTCGTCGACACCTTATCACCATCAATATATGTCTCTGAAGCTTTCCTTCTTAAGTCGTGATCTTTTTTCACTCTTCCTGCTGGGGCGGGTTTTCGTTCAAGTCAGTGCCGCCACAAATGTCCCAAAACGGTTGGAGATATCAGAGTGGAGAGAGCGCCAGGAAGAGACGGGCCCCCCTCTGCCCTTACTGTCCCCCAGCTCGTCTGTGCAGTGGACGGACAGGCACTGCAGGTGGTTCCCTCCGCTGCTTCCACTTCCACCTCCTCCTCCTCCACCGCCGCCTCCTCCTGCCCCAGGGCCCCCAGCGCCAGCCTTACTCTGGGACAGCTCTGATTCTGCAAACAAGCAGAAAAAGAAAAAGGTTAATTAAGACTGTATAAAAATGAAAAATAACTCTAAGCAATTGGCATTATCTGATACAGATGAACCATTTAAAATACACACTTTTAATTAAACCAGTGTCATTTTCACATCCCACTCTAAATCTGCTCTGTGAAATTAATTCAACACTATTCCACCCCCCCATCAGCACGACCTGAAAAAGAGACTGCAAGCAAAGCTTCTTCTTGTCATACTCCTCCTACTCTGCATGCCTGATACACACATGTGAAAACACACACAAACATACACACATTCATTCACTCCCAGTCAGATGTGCAAATCCGGAGCGCTTCAGCACGACCTTTGGTCACAGGGTCAAAGGGCACAAAAAAAACGGCCTTTAACCCTGCTTGACCCAATTTACTGGTATAATGGCCATGCCATTGAATCGACCCTGTGTCACCAAGGTGTGTAGCCTCATATTAAACGGGTGCATCAAACACCAAGTAGATAATCCATACAGAGCTTGATTATGCTTCAAAAAAATCAGTTGTGCCACAGACTTAATGCTGACATCTTAAGGGCATGTTTTCATGCACTGTGTGCAGAAAAATCAGTGTGTAGCAAAAATTAAGCTTTGGTGACGATTGACAAGGATAGAAAATGCTAGGATAAACTACACATAAAAACAAGGTGTCAAAATTCACCTGCAAGGATAAAGACTGCAGCATAGTGGGGGAGTAGACGGACAGAAATAAAAAAAAAAGTTTTAAAGAAGAGACACAAAATGCAACTGGGAAAAGAGAAACAGCAACAAGGAGAGAGAGAGAGAGAGAGAGAGAGAGAGAGAGAGAGAGAGAGAGAGAGGTAATGCTAAGGCTATGAGTCATGGCACTACTATGAACAGTGTTGAGCCTCCAAGCAAGCCCATAGCGCAGCAAAAAGAGTATGTGAAGATGTTAAGGATCCTTCTCTAAAATCATTTCGATTATTCTCCCAACTCCTTACGACACAAAATACACAGCTGCCTTTCTCCATGTGGATGGATGAAACAGATCAGTGTGCTGCACAAAGACACGAAGCTTTAAGGTTTAAGGACAACTTGATGTCTGAAAGTGTGGAGACAGGTAGAAAACAGCTCTGACAAGCTGAGTTACATGTGTCAGAAAAGGGAGAAGCTGTGATAGATGACAGTCTGGGCACAGAGGGTGCAGATCACAACACTCCACTCAGCTACTCACAAAACAGAAAACACTGCTCTGACCTCTGTAGTATCCTATTTCTCCCGCTTTGGCTCATATTTTTTCTGCTACTTAAACAGTTTTTTGTTTGTTGTTTGACAATTTCCATTTCACTCCCTCTCTCCTCTCACAAACCCAGAGGCAGCGGTGACGCAGTGTTAACAAAACGCAGCCAGAGCGGGGAAGCCAACCCAGGCCAGGCCAAGCAGCCAGGACAACCAAGAGAGGTAGACAGGCAGACATGTAGGCAGTGAGGCAGGCTTGCCCCCCAGCCTGTCTGGGCTGCAACCACTGGAATGGAAAAGTGGGGGATTTGGTAAAAGGTCAGGCAGCCAAGCCTCCCGTTGCTCCCTGTTTCGTTTGTCTCTGCGACTGCCGCTCTCTGTAAATTTCTCTCCGTGTCTCTCTCACTCCATCTCCCTCTCAAGGACTAGACGTGTGGTGTTAGCGGGGGATGAGGCAGAAATGAGGATTTAGAGCAGTGTTGGTGGTGGCAGTGACAAGATCTAACATTTGCCAGAGGGTCTAGTCATACACCTCAGCATGGCGGATCCCCACCCCCTGCCAGTATCACCCCCTTCCACCCCACCTCACCCATCCACCCACTCACATTCCCTCTTCCAGCGCTGTGCCCTCCAGCACCCGCCAGCAGCTCATGGTAGCTGGGCACAGCAGGGTCCGCACCGGCCTGAATAGGCAGCCAAGCGTTCCCCTGGCTCACAGCTGACACACAGCAAACTGACAATACACACAGCCAAAAACACACAACACGCCAACCACTGCCGCGGCTGCCGCTGCCATATCCACACCAGCCCTAAGCTGCTGCTCCACATGCACACACACACACACACCCGCATACATATGGACATGCACTGAGAAGCTCACACACACACACACACACACACAATCCCAGTCAGGCACACTAAACCTCAATGCACGGAAAAATACACACACTGTAGATTAATCTGCAAACATGACAATTTTCTTTTCTTACACACTCACCCACATATGCATCACCTAATGCAGATTTACACCTAATCTCAGACTCAGGTATGAAAACACAATTAAAGACAGAATGTTAAAAGAATAACACACATCTTTATGACATAATCATTTCCCAGTCATCTCTTTAAGTTAATGACCTGCAGCCCTGCTGAATGAGCCGAGCACTATTTGTTACAACACAATTTTCAATTACGCAAAACCCACCACTTGGAAAGTGAGAAAACACTTGACCACCACAAGGATTAAAATAATACACTGTATTGTAGTGTAGTCAAAGGGCATTGAGGAGATTTTTTTAATATAAAAAAAATTAAGACAGTGAATTAAATTGTAAGTATCATAAGTGGAAACAGCAGTGTGAAATTTTACATCACACAAGCCTAAATCCCAAATCACCATGACATTTTACAAGCTGGGTTTTTTCCCCCCAATAAGATCTTGTTATGGCTGTTCATTGACTAAGGTGGAATTCATATCAACGGTAATATCTCAATAATAGCCAATTCATCCGAGGGAACAAGTGCTTAGCATCAACAAGCGAAGGGGAAAATACCTAATAAAAAAGGAACAGTAACTGCATGAGCAGCAACACTGAGTCACACATACACCTAAATATCTTTAACCACATTACAGCCAGAAAGGAAATTTAGTAAATACAGAATTTAATGTGATGCACTTATATCGCTATATCTCTCACCCCAAGTGCAGCGCTTTGTTATTTAGTGTCTGGTGAAGATGCTCACATACACACAAACACACGCAGCAGCAGGGTTTTGGAGCCGTCTCAGACACAGCCAGAGACGATTTACAGAGATGAGTAGAGCTTCGGATGCCATGAAGACAGGGAGCACAGCGCACAGCTCTGGTTTTCTGGATGACACCAATGTGTCTGGGAGCTGACGGCCTGACACGGTTTACATGTCATACCACACACACTCAACACGCTCTAAGCAACACAGGGAGGTAAACAATTGTTGCTTAGAGACTGCCTTTTCTCACAATTTAGTAAGTGTTACAGTGTGACTTTTTTTTTCCAATTAATCTTAAAAGCACAGATGAAAATAATAACAATAAACTATGATGCTGACACATATTATGGCAATTGGTAAAATAAGAGCAACAGATAAGAAACTAATTGAAATGTATTTCTTTAATGTCAAATCAATATAGCAGAAAAATAAAATAAAGTGTGTGTGTGTGAATGTTCGGATCCACAAAGCGCCTTTCTGTATCAGGTTCCTCAGAGCCGTCACATTGATTTCCCAGGCTCCAGAATCCCATTCGGCAGTCCTCTGCCCTTTCTATCCCAAGCTCTACTTCCATGACGACACTTCACCTTTAACCCTATGCTCCCGAGGGCATGACCCTATCCTCTCTGAACACAAACCAGCCCAATCAGAAAGCTCCCCTCGCTGACAAAAAACGCCCAAAGGCCTTCGCTCCTGTGACAGTGTGTGACATCAGGTCAGATTCCTTTAGCATAACAACTACCACTACGGGCCTGTGTGAGGATTCTGTCTTTGTCAGCACAAAACAACCATCACAATCCACAGAGAAAAAGTCTGATTTTAAAAAAAAAAAAAGGAGAGAAAAGCTCTGATTTCAATCGGGGCTGGCTACAAAGCCTAAGAGAATGTCGTTGTTTCTGGGTGACTTAAATATAATATAACAACTTCTCCATATATTGCCATGAATAATGAGCAGAGGTAATTAAGACACACACACAGTCAAATACTAACACCGCCAAAATCAAGAAAGGCCTCAGGATGTGTAAGCGGGCCAACAGACGTATGATCCCAGGTATCCAATGCCCCATGATGGGTGAGGGGGCAAAGGAGGCTCTATGTGACACCCCCCCACCCCCACCTCCATCTAACTGCCGTAGTGTGACCGTCTCCTCAAAGCAGGGAGGGTATCTAACAGAGCAGGGGGCATATTTCTCAGGAAAGGGCACAGGGGTTATTTTGGTTTGAATTTCCTCTCTATTCTCTGGCCTGAAGCATAAAGAAGAAAAAGAAAACTTGCCCAGACAGGTATTGCCCCCAGCATTTGTTACTTTCTCTACAGCAATACACCCATTCCCATCTCCTAAAAACTACACCCCACACACACACACACACCTCCCCCTCAGGCCACAAGAAGTGCTTAGAAAACCAGACACAAATCAGAACATGGGAAGTGATTTAGTGCCTCCTTCATAACTCACTACCATGTCCAGGACCTGTCCACATGTCATCCAAGTCAGTGACATATTGATCTACTTCACTGTCTCTATTTGGTTTCAGCGTAGTGTTACACACTTTGTTTTCTATGTTTTCACCTTTCTGAAAAGGTCAACCACGCATGCAAATCTGGCCATTAGGAGCATGACAGAGACATTATTTGGACAGATATTACAATATGGTTAATTATAATTTCAGGTTCATCCTCATCAATGAAACTGTAAAAAAAAAAAAAAAGGTCATCAGACTAAGATGAGAATAATTTGATGCATATAATTTTTAATAAATATTTTGATCATTTAATATGTTGCTGCTATGTGTGATTTAATGACATTATATATCCTAGGGTAAGATATTATAAATTTATGTTGGCAAACAAATACGGTTTTTAAAACTACAACATGCACAGAGGAAGATGAACAATAGCTGTGGAGCACAGAGCTGAAATGTCTCGATTTCTCTGAATTGAATTATCTTTTCTTCCATAAATGCAAATGGTAACTATTACCCAGTCACTCGCCTCATGAGCAAAACTACAGATGTTCTCCGCAAAAAAAACTTCTATCTCTCTTACTTTCTCTTTCACTCCATCAGTTTTCACTTCTGTCTCCCAGGAGGAACAGCTCCAGTGTCATAACTCATTTGTCAGTTCCTCAATACAAATTAAAGGCGCCTGACGACTACCTGTATGGCAAATAACATAACCGCTGCTGGCAGCATGACAACATCTACACCTCTGAAAACAGGAAAACACACACACACACATTTTAAAAGCTGTAGTTTATAAGAAACGTCACATGAACCCAGAAAACCTTTCAGGAGCTTTTGCATTAAACTGATATCTTTATGTTGTTTTTTTTTTCTCTTTTTGGGCCATAGTGGTGATCATTCAACAAGACAGTGGACATTTGGAAACCAGCAGGAACACACTGTTTCTCAGTCTGTACGTTTCCAAGTGCTCATCCAAGGTGAATGTTTACCACATGCTGGGACAAGTTTAATTTTATTCGAACACCCTTTCAACAGAAAACAAAACGCCGGATGAGCTGCTATTTTGAAAGATGAAAAATCAACAAGAATAAATTCTGACACTTTCGTCTTTCTATTTTCCTCTTATCGGCCACAAGTGTGCTGCTGTGTACTTGCTTCCTTTGACTAACTTGCAAAATCCAAGAAACAGAAAGCACACACAGCATATGTAGACACATATAGAGTTTAACCAAATGAACATAAAAATGCACACAAAACCGCAATCTAAAATTATGAACACCTTAAATGGATGATGGACATTTTTCAGGGGTACACAATTTACAACTGAATAAATAGTGTTTAATAGTTCCATCATGTTAGAAAGAAGTGAGTGTTCTCTAGAAAGCCGGACACCTGAGATCAAGAGCTGAAGCCGTGAGCCTTACACTGAGTCTAAATAAATCAAACTTTATGTCTACAGCTGACTTATCCACACTATCAAGTTTCAGTGTCTACAAACCTGCCCCTCGTCACATACTGGTGCAAAACAGCACACAAACATACACACAAACACACACACAGAGCAGGAAACAGAAATCGAACAGGATAAAAGCAACAATAGAAAAATTCCTTATCCACCTCGGAGACAGTTTCATTCAGGTGGAGCAAAGGTTGCTGAACACTGCACTGTTACTAATAATAATGTAATAACGTCACTGTAATCAGTTCATATAGACACAAACTAACAGTTCTTTATGAACCTGATGAAACTGTCAATAACCAAGTCAACTTACAGGGTTGTCTGAGGTTGAATTATGACTTTTGGAAACAATATTACTGAGGCTAATTGCTATGATTATCATAATGATTATCATTACTGCAGTACAGGAGTGTGCAAGAGTCTTTGCGAATGTGTATTGTTGAAAAAGTCAATATGAAACACCTTGTAATGACAGGTAAAGAACATAGACTGCCCCAAGCTGTTTTTTTTTCCATAGTCAAGCATGTGCCAATCACTTTCTTCTTTTTTTAGAAGAGGAAATAGAAATTACTGGTTATGATTTGTGAGGGTATTGTCGTGCTGAAATGTCAAAGGAAGGTAGTCTCACAGGATCGTTCTCTGTGGTGGAATATCAATACGGCCCCTTCTGTGGATTTAAGAGCTCTCTAGTAGCTGTGATAAGATGCAAGTTCTCTTTTGTCAAACCTGTCAAAGTCAGACTGACAATGATTTGATCATTATTAGAGCTGTTTAAGAACTGATTACTCAGTGTGAAGTGTGAAAGTATTCCAGCGGGTCAACTCTGAAGTGTTTTAAGTGTTGTGATGAAGAAAAAAAAAAAGTTGCACATGTGTATGTGCCAAAAACTGTACAGAAGTAAAAATAAAAATAACTGAATCACTTCCTACGCCGGGTGGTTGCCTGTTATCAAGACTATGCACAAGTTTCCAAATGAACGGTCAGCTTCTGGCTAAGATATGCAAAAGCTAAAGGAAGAGGAAGAATGTAAAAAACATTTTGAAAGAGGAAATAATATTAACCGACAACATAGAAGAGAGAGTCGCTCATGTATGACTTTCTCTGCATACCCCTTGTCTCTATGGGAGCTTTAGATGGTGTAAAACACTCCAGAGTCTGCAGGCTGTGAGCTCCCAGTGGCAGGTATCTCTGTGCCTTCGTGAACAACATTCTGTCACAAAGAGAGGAGGCCAAGTATGGGGTCCACAGGAGGCCATTACTGCAGTTCGCATCACTCTAAACAGGCACACTGAGACCACGACAGGGTGCACAGGGATGCACGGGGTAACAGCACTGAGCGCTGAGAGCACAGCTTTTGACAAATAAGCATAGTTCAACTTTTACTGACTAGTTTTCTGCAGACAATTCGGAGGTGATTACCTACAGAATAATATGGAATTTCTGCAGCGTGTAAAAACATGGGCAGATTTGTGTCTTCACTGTTTTTCCAGTAAAACTATATAGGTGAAATACAAAATAAATTGTACAGATATACCAGCAAAATGGAGTTGCCTCTGAAATTTTACACCACTTCATATTTTAGTTAAGCTACATGGAGCAAAAGAGAGTGATGTCCACACTTATACGACTAAACTGAACCTTAAACCACATTAGAAGTATGCCCTCTCTGTATCACCACAGTAAACACACTATAATTCATGTGCTTGCCGTAAAACAGTCAATAATACAACAGATATATTAGTTGCAAGCTTTCAAAATAAACACTAAAGTTATAGAAACAAAGGGAATGTCCTGCAGTGTTAGTTGCAGACATAATTTAATTGTAACTTGAAAAAAATAATAAAAAAAACACTTAATGATTGCTAATGCAAGCACAAATACAGTTTTAATTACTCTGTTATTTTAATGTTCTTTTTTTTCAAATAATTACTGTTTGAATTACGTAATGATATTTATCTGCTAGCAACACAAGACATTCAGTAAAATTGTGAGTATAAAAAGGTTATTTAAGTGCAGCTAAAAAAAAATTAATAAATAAAAAACATCCCTGCATGCAAGAAAATGTAAAAAAAAAAAAAATCCCACTACATTTTCAATATTTAGACTTGTTCAGGTGCAGGAAAAAAAATCTAGAAAGGTTATGTCATCACACACTAATTACTAGAATCATATTTATCTTGTATTATCATTAAACAAGTACAGTGACTTAATCCAAATAACAATATTACACTTTTAGGAATGACAAAGGTGCATCAAACTTGTGTTAAATAACTAATGAAATAACCTGTTTTATTTCAAATAAATGTCAATGAGATTATAACACAGGGGACTGAGTGCCTGGTAGAGCTGGATATTTTTTGCAGTGTGAAAAGCCTGTGGGATGTTGGCTCTTATGGAATTACACTGTGGGCTAAGACTTATCTTAAATTATTATGTTATTTTGCTCCCTTCTGTGTAGCCTAAGCATCAGATTCAATCTCAAAATCCCCCTCCCCTCCCAAATACACCTCCACCCTTTTTTCATCTTTGCTGTCTGAAGCACTCAAATGAGAAACTGTCAGGAGCCGTGATTTGTGCTAACTAGCTATCGATCGCTCCAGAGCTGCATGCCTTGTGTCCATGCAGCAGAGCTCAGAGGAGAGGAGAGGAGAGGAGAGGAGAGGAGAGGAGAGGAGAGGAGAGGAGAGGAGAGGAGAGCAGAGAAGAGGAGAGGAGTAAACCTACCCCTTTTTCATGTGTTAAATATACTAAGAGCCCCATGAGAAATTTAAACTGAGTGCAACAGGGTGAAGATGCTTTATCAAAATACTCATTTATCAATAGTCACTTATTTATTTATTTATTTATTTTAGTAATTATTTATTTTTTATTAGCACTTAGACGCTGTGCACACACATCTGCTTTGCGTAACAGAGCCACTTCTCTATTAAATTGCTAGTTATAGATGGGCCAATTATAAAGAAAGTAAAGAAAGTAAAACAGAAAACCTATTGTTGGCTTGGTTTGGAAGGCGTTGTAATTTAGGCTCTGACTACAGTGATATTTTCAGCTAATTATGGTGACGGGTGATGCTCCGTCCCTGCCTATAGATAAATGATAAACAAGAGCGCTGCTCAGAAGTAATGTCATTACTGTTCCTACCCAACACCGTGAGTTCAGTCTCACATAAACAATGCGACTGGAATCCAGGCTCGGCGCGGTGCGCGCCCCCGCCCCTCTCTGCACCCGCACGCATCAGAACAAAGAGGCGCAGGAGATGCTCTCCACAAATGAACAGATTTATGCTTAGCATTCTATACCGTCACCTTTAATATATAACATATTGCAATGCACACGACATGCTACTAAAAGGCTTTAAAATAAAAATTGTGTAATTTAAAAAAAAAAAAACAAAACAAAACAGCAGCCTAAAACTATAGTACTTATTTTAAATAATAAAAAAATTGTATAATAGCAATAATAATAATAATAATAATTTATTATTATTATTATTATTATTCGTGGCATTTAAACAATTTATCAGTTTAAATATATATCAACAATAGGTTTTTAAGGCAGCGTTACAACATTAAGATGTGACCATAAATCTAAATCTGCAAATGCAATGAAACTGCCGCCTAGTTGAAAAATTGCTTATGTGCCTTCAGGAAAAAATATTTTTAATATTCTATTTCCCTTGAGAAAAGAACTATTTTTTTTAAATGACAACTTCCGATAATTTACAGACTTGTTAAGTTGGATAATAATTTAACGTTATTTTAAAAAGACATCAGAAAACTAAGAAAAGGAGAATAAAAGTTTGTTGACATACTAATCCATTGTAGAATTTAAGTCCAGAAGTACTTTTTATTTTTTAAAAGTACTTAAACAAAAAAAAAAATCTAACTGAGCATGCATGGCTATATTAATTTAATCACTACATCCGAACATGTAAATCCTGTCTTGCCAATGTGAAATATATCCACATTGACCGGCTTTGTATTATCCCATGGTAATAACAAAAACAAACACGTAACGAGGGGAGGGAAACCCCGCTGCGTAAACGCATATCCTCAAAAAGCTATTAATCTTCTCAATGTAGTTGTTCACCCTGAAAACTGAGATAAAGAACCAGGGGAAATGTTTACTTTTCTTGAGCTTCTCTTTTGAAGTGTCTCAACAATGAAGAAACTTAGGAAAATACGCCAGCGACAGGGTTAGTGTGTACACTCAGATGGCATTTAATGCTCCGCTCTAATAATGTCTCACATTTTCCAGAGTAAAAATAATTTATTTTAAAATTACCCCTTATATATATATTTTTTTTTCTTTTTTCTTGAATGACTCTACTATTTAATATTTTATGTTTTAACAGGCCAGCCCTCTACAATTCAAAGACCACAATTAAACAGAGACGGTTGTCTTCTGCCTGCACCTGGAGTAAAGGTTTTATATTAGAACATTTCTCCTATTTTGTTTGATGTGTTGCATTGCATTTTAGATAAAATTATAAATAAAACATTTACCTTGTTGAAAAAAATAAGCACATTTTATAACAGAACATTGTGCATGGAGATTACTGTAAAAGACAGCATAGGGAGAACTGAAGTGTGTAAAGTAAAACCAAATGATATTAAATTATGTATTTACCTTCTTTAGTGTTGTTTTGGCTCTTATTTTTTTCCCAGGGTCCCATGGCCTTGTCATCCTCTGACCCGTCCATCATGGCCTTGTCACTGGGCACGTACCAGGTGGCGTGCTGCTCTGCCATGAGGGTGTCAAGGTCAATAGTGCCCATTGAGCCCTTCCCTGCATCCGGGCTGCAGCTCGCCAGCTCATTGTCTCCGTTCTGTGAGGGACAGTCTCCATTCTTTTTGCCATTTTTCATGGCCAGGGGCTGGTCCTCAGAGATACTGAATTGCTGCCGCTGTAGCTGGATCTGAGCCTGCAGAATCTCTAGAGGATGAATTTCTTCTTGACCAGAGGTGCTGGATGGGGTGCGTACCTGCTCCACTCCAGGAGTGCCCGGATGGCTCACCCCACTGGCCCCTGTGCCCCCACCAGCATTCAGTCCATAGCTGTCAGGTGTCGAGGTAGTATGATTGTTAATGCCCATGCCCAAGGGCTTCTGTCCATTTATCAGCCCATGGTCAGCTCTCTGCATTTTGGGTGAGCCAGTGATCATGGGGCTGCGATTAGGCTTAGTGGCTGAGGCCCCTCCTGCGTCTGAGCTGGAAGACACCTCATCCTCATTGCCATAGTGGGTGCTGACATCGTCAGAAAAGTCCACTCGTGGTGAGCTACTGTCGGACTTTGCAACACTCTGAATACCACTGTCCAGAGAAGACATCAGATCAGCCTGGTCCCCCAACATTAGGTCCCCTCCTTTTCCCCAAGAGGGTGAATGGAGGTGTTTCTCATGGGGTGTGCCCCCACCCCTCTCCCCAACGCCAGCTGAGGGGGTCTGCTGGCCTGGACTTACAACAGGGTTACCATTGTCAGAGGAAAAAAAAATTCCAGGGCTTACATGTCCACTGTCTCTTTTTCTCCTCCCTCTCCCTCTCCCACTCCCTGTTGTTGCCTTCCCCTCACTGCACGGGGTAGCGTCCATGTTGTAATTTGGGGAGAGGGCACTGGCTTCCCCCTGCACCGTCTGACTTTGACTTGCAGGCTTAGAGTTGCTATTCCCAGTGCCAGGCATCTGGCTGTTCTGGGAAGTGCTGCTCTGAAAATACTCAGGACCAGCACTGCCAGTCCCATTAGATGTGCTGCTATTAATGTCCTGCTCTGTCTGACTCAGTTTTCGCTTGCCCTCATTTTGGTTCTTCTTGTTGAATGTTACGTTGAGATTGGGGGCCCCTAGGCTAGCAATCATGTTCTGGCAGGCAGTGGAGAGGGCCGCCAGGCAGCTCTGGCCAAAAACACTGTCTTTAGTGCTGGGTTTGCTGAAGTTCCCGAGGGATAGAGCTCCAAGCTTACTAACAGACGACCGCTGGCCTGGGGGGAACTCAGATTGAGGAGGGTAACTCCCTGGTGAGGTGCTCACCCCCTGGGGAGCACTGTGGGCCGGCCCCTGACGGTTAGCCCCTCCATAGGGAAACGTTGGCTGTGCTCCCATTGGAGGTGCAGGGAAGTCAGCTGGCCGCCTCTCTGCTGGTGCATTCGGATGCCCTGCGCCTGCTCCTGGAGACTGCATTTGGGAGAGGTTGCCCATGTTGCCACTGAACTGTGAGTGCATGCCCGGGGAATGGAGAGCCTGCACATGCCCATCTCCTGGTATTCTCATGGGGTCCTGCATACCCATGCCTGGCCTAAACATCATTCCAGCCCCGTTCTGCTGAAGTCCCATGTCATGAGCTCCTGATTCATTACCTGCTCCACCCATACGCCGTGACATCATTTCCCCTGGTGGGTGGGACCCTTGGAACCAGGAGTTCTCCTGAGTTACATGAGGATTCTGTCCATCAATGTTGGGCATTCTGCCACCATTCTCCCTGTCAAAGTTGGGCTGGGGCATGCTCCCGACTGGGCCTCCATGAGTCATGGGGCCAGGAGGCACATCGCCGTGGTGACCGAGCTGCTGCAGACTGGGCTGTCTCATCCTCTGCTGCTGGTTACGTGAAGCCATTTGTTTTATCATCATGGCTGCATTTTGGCGCTGCTGCAGAGACTGCTGTTCAGGCCCGGGATGCTGTAAGGGGCCTGGAGGGAAACCTTCACTGACAGGGGGGGTGAATTCTCCAGGCAGGCCAGAGTAGGCAGAGGGGGAGAGGTGGTTGTCCATCCCACCACACCAGCCTTCACTGCCATGTGTGTTAGGAAAGTCAAATCTAGGCCTCTTTGCCATGTTCATATAAGGAGAGTCAAAATGTTGCAGCCTCTGATTTGGGGGCTGCTGGGAGGGAGGAGGAGCTGGCTGTTGCATATTAAACATGGGGTCCCCATAGGGATGCAGACCCCTATTTTCCAGTCTGTGAATGGGATATTCAAACTGGTTGTGTTGGCCAGGCATCATGACCCCTCCATCCAGAATGTTAGGGTTAGTAGAGTTGGGCTCTGCCTGAGGGGGTCGGGGGAGGCCAGGGGGGCATGAGTTCTGCCTGGCTATCAAGCCAGCCTGTTGCTGCTGCTGCATGAGAGGATGTCTCACATTGACCCCGGGCTCCATTCCCACAGGCACCTTCCGGCCGTTCCCAAAACGCTCAAAAAACACTCCGTGCTGAGACTGCTGGGGCTGTGGTGGCGGCTGGTGACCCTTAGAAATGCCCTGCATGCCTGGTGTCCGTGGAATGCCAGGATTACCAGGGAAATTACCACCTGGGACCGGCCTCCCAGGTCCAAAATGGGGCAGCTGAGAATCTGATTCTGATGGAGAAAATACAGGTACATCAAAGTGTCCAGATGGAGGCTCACTAGGAAAGTTATATTCTAATCCCTCCACAGCTCCCTGGTTGGGCATCCGCCGAGGCTCTAGGCCGTGAGACTCTGAGGATGAGGAGGAGGACGGGAGACCGTGGAAGGATGCTGCCCTGTTAGGTGACTGGTCCAGGGGTAGACAGGGGGCAGGGACAGCATGGCTACCACTGGGAGGCCCGTGATGTTGGAAGTCAGGCATATTACCAGTCCTTTGCTGCTGTTGCTGCTGGGGAAAACCATCCCCTGCCTGTCCCTCAGCAAGAGGATCAAATCCTTCTCCAAAGCCCTGCTGTGGTCCCATGCCATTGTTGTTGTAGCCCATTAGCCTGCCACCGTGCAGGCATGATGACCCTGGCTCTGGGCCTCCAAAATTCCCACTGAAATGTGGGTGATGTTGGTGGGGGTGAGGTTGATGGCCATGAGGGTGTCCTTGATGAGGTTGCTGGTTGTTAAAAAATCCATGCATGGGTCCCTGTTGCTGCTGCTGCTGCAGTCCGCCGCCTGTATGCATGTCCGAGTGGCCCCGCGGGTGGAAGCCCCCGTACTGCTCTCCGTTCATGTTCATGTTGAGCCCGAGCATTTGAGGCTCACTTAGAGGGCCCATGCCGGGCTCCACGGCTCCCGGCGGGCCTCCAGCGTGAAAACCGGGGCTTTTATAATGGGAGCCCATGTTCAGTCTTGGTTGGTTTATGTTTCTCTCTGACTGGCCAGGGTTTCTGCTATTTATCTGCGAACCAAACTGCTCCAGCCCAAACATACTCCCCTGCAATCAATCCCACATGACGGCCAGTTTGCCAGACATCGGCACACTGTCTGTTATTCCGTCTGTCCTCAAAAGCAAAAGCGAATTAAAACAAACAAAAAGAAAACGATTCAAAGGCTTGTGTCGAACTGATGACAACGCTGCTCTTTCTACTTTATATGTTAACACGCACCAA
The DNA here is from genome assembly GCA_037367365.1 of Apogon talboti. Classification (NCBI taxonomy): domain Eukaryota; kingdom Metazoa; phylum Chordata; class Actinopteri; order Kurtiformes; family Apogonidae; genus Apogon; species Apogon talboti. The sequence continues at coordinate 19,268,309 of JAPQRQ010000028.1, read as the reverse complement.
ATAAGTTCTCATTGCTGCGGAACAATTGTTTTTGTTTGACAATTTCTCCAAGGGTGCGGAGGATAGAGGGGACAGAATGTGTCCAAATACGCAAAATGTGTCCCTCTTCCCGTATTTATGCGTTTACTTGTCTCTTCTTCTTTGTGTCTTTGACTAAACAAACCGACATATAACATTGTAATTTAACCTACCGCATGAGAGACCTATTATATTCCAAAGTTTTTTTTTTCTGTGCGCATTTCTTCAGGGCGAATATGGCACAAAAACATATCTGTCAAAATAAGAAAAATGCGTAAAATGATTAAAAAGATAAAAAGGGGAATAGGAGAATTTCTGTTTCGTTATTCCTGTCCGATGACAAATGTCCTAGGACGACTTTTTGTAGAGGGTCCCATACTGGAAACAAGAAAAAAAAAGTCCAACCGGAGCCTGTGTCGATGTGCGTAAATCTTTCTTTAAATAAATTCTTCTTGACTAATGTCCTTTAAAAACTCGACAACTGCTGAGGATGCACGTGGCCAAAAGTCTAATGTGATGAAAAGTCCACAAACACGGCACTCCAACCCAGGCACCGGAGAACCGGAGCGTCCGTTTAACCGACCTGTGCCCGGAGTTGCGCGGCGTGCACTACCCGCACTCCACGAGCGCACCTCGGCTGGACAGCATCCTTCACCCTCTGCCGGTCATGAGCCTTGCAGTTTAAGCGCTGTACCGTAAGTCCTTCTGGATGCGTCTCGCTCCTGATGTGTGCGTCCCTTCGTTTACCGAGTCGTGTCTAGTGTGGTCTGAGAAGCACTTGGGAGCGATTCACAAATACACTCACACTCCGCTCTGTCGCTTGGCGCTGTGTGAGATCAACGCGTCCAGACGAGCCAGCAACAAGTTTTGCATTTCTGCAGCCACTTCCATCCATGGGGTTTCAGCCAATCAGAGGCAGCGGAGAAAGCTTAGAGGGCGGGACAAATGCTTTTAAGGTGGTCCGTGGAGTCAATGAGATTGTAAACTCTCTGTAAAAGTGATCTGGAAATGGATTCTTTTAAACCCAGGTTGTTGAGTGGATTATCTATATTTTCACCTCACATTTGCAGTGGATGTTGACTCTGAGATGATCCCATGATGTTCAAAATAGGCTAATGTACACTATCATATGCTCTAATGTACTAAGTGTAAATTAAATTAAGCACATTGATGTTTTTATGCTGCTGCCTATAGCTTATTCCTACATTAGAATAAGCTTTTCATTCATTGCTCTATAGTGTCACTTCACTAGATCTGGATCGTAACCTTTACAAATTATATCCACCATTGCAAGCACTGAAAACATGTGAATGACGATGAGAAACACATCAAGTTGTGTAACTGTGTAAGAATACCATCATATTCAGGTTATATTAGTAGGTGAATATTTTGTCTGTAACTAAAAACTCCAAATAATCCTCAGCTCTTGTATTTGTCATCACCAAACGCTGAGCTCAAAAGCTGATCAATTGTCTTTGATTTATAGCATGTCCCAGCTGAGAAATGACGCCCTATCAGGCACACAGACTAAATATCTTAGCTCATATGAATGTTGTGGTCTCAAAATTTGTGGCGTGTCACTTAAACAACCGCACCAATCTTGTGTCTGTGGAGCCAATTCCAACTGGAAAAATCCTCCTTAAAACACTATCAGAACTAAATCGTGGATGATATTGGAGCACACTTCCGATAATCAATAGCAGTCTCAGTATTATAGTCTGTAAAATGGCACATTCTGCAATGCCAAATTAGGATAATGACCCATATAGCTTAATTAGATAGGCACACTATGGTATACCCTTATCTGTCAGTTTAAATGGTGAAATAAGCTGAGGGTTATTTATTCTCAATTACCTTCATTTTCAGGTAAACTTGCCACTAAAATAATACAATAGATAAAAATAGATGCCAGTGCCTCTACATGGTGTGTTTAAGTAGCCTATTAAATTGTCTGATTGCTCCTAATATGTTTTATCCCATAGTTTTTGTCTGTTGTACGTTGTATAATAATATCCACAAACTATCAAGGTTTTTTCTGAGTGTTTTCTCGTTACTACTAGTGAGTTAATTAATTGTAAACAGAATTTGCATCAACACTAAAAACTAAAACACAATTATTTCCATTTCCATTTAATGTGTTTCAGTTCCTAGTAAATTTACTGTTGTGTGTATGTTATGGTGTCTTTTTTTCCTGAGGAGAAAGGGGCTAATACTGTCAGAAATAAAGCATGCATTTATTTATTAAGCACATGAGAATGCTGGACAAAATGCACTTTCATTGACCATCTTTTTTCTTTCTTTCATTTTTTTTTTTTTTGAGAACACCACATTATCCTTCTCCGACATTGTGGACAGTGGGCATTTAGAAAACTTGGTGTCAGACTGCACGTTTAGGGGGAACCAAGACGACTTTTACCGAACAGACACAGTGCCACCTAGCGGCTCATTTCCATACAGGAGGCTGTATTAAATGGCCTTAAATATTTCCACCGCCTTATTCACGCTGAAACATTAGAAAAATATTAAACATATCACAAGAGACATACAAATTTCACCAGGTACACAAATATAAATATTAAGTCTAAATAGAAATCTAAAGAAAACACCTTTTCCAAGTCCTAACATTGTCGAAAGTAAGAACCTAAATTAAGGATTGGAGAGAAAATCCACCACTCACCCAAAATATCCACAGTCTCCATTGAAACTTTTCTTGTCTTCATATTAGAACATTGTGTAATTTAGCAAAAATAATTTCATCTTCATGTTTTCAAGTATGTCTGAATCATATGCATCCACACAGATACGATTTTTATTTGTGTACTAGTGTCTTCGTGCATGCTGATTCAGGATTTTTAACAACAAACCAGCAATAATAATAATGTGAGTAAAAAGCTCCCTAGTGCAGATTGTTAACATGACAGGCAGAAGATGCACAGCCCTAAACTTAAACTAGAAGGCTGTGTGTTAGGGCTGAGGCTGCAAACAGGTCAGGATAAGGCAGAGAAAGACGCTGAGAATGACTGTATATATATATATATATATATATATCTATATATGTGTGTGTGTGTGTGTGTGTGTGTGCACCAAATGCAGGTAAAAGGACAGCAGCTCAGAGGGAGAAGCCGGAGAAAACGTGGTTGTGTTTTGAAGGAGACATGGGGTAAAGTACCTGTCTGCTAAGGAAAGAAGAAACATGTTGAGCTGTCCTGAAGGCTGCTGAGCTTGTGTTACTAAAAAACAGAAGAAAAAAAAAATGTTTTCAGTGCATTCTTTCTCTGTATCACCTTGCTGGAGGACCACCTCCATATCTGTGAGCCGGCTGGATGTGGCATCATTAGAGTTTTACTCAGACAAACCCTAAAGTGTGTGCATATCATACTGTTTTTCATCACTGTTCTATGAAGCCCCTGGGAAATATCAGCATTCATGTTCATTTCTCTACCAATATCAGCCCGTTGTATCAAAAAAGCCCCATTAGGAATACAAGAAACGAGTAGAAAAACAAGATAGCGAACCCTGTTTCTATCTGACTGTAACACTAAAACCCTTGTGATTCCTATTTGCTACTAGCTCAGTCTACAGTCTTGTGAAATGGAGACAGACAAGTTAAGTATGACAAACCGATGGCATGGTCTCTCTCCCCCTGAGTCCCTACTGATGATAAATGCAGCTCAGAACTGCTGCTGAGGCGACTTCATGACAATGGACAGTCTACAGGCTTTCAAGTACTGTCACAATACCACTCTTCTCTGCAGTGATTTAGTTCTCAATTTGTCTCAATATTTTACTCGACAGGACAAGATAGCAGAAGTGGGTGCCCTCCTCTACCCTTAATTCATGGTGTTAAGCTTTTCCTCAGATAGACATATATTACCATGGGGGCTGCCCAAAGAGACAGTTCCTTCCCTAGTTGGGGGGTGGGCATCCTGTGCTGTTCTACGGCGTGGAGCGGACCCCCGTGTGTCCTCTATGGGCCTGTCACTCAGCTGAGCCATCACAACTCCCTGGGTCAGGACGGGTTAAGCAGCATCTGTCATCCAGAGAAGCACCATTGTATTAAAGGGAGGGATGCAACCCAGAGCTCCCCCCCACCACCCTTCCCTCCCCCCACTTCACCTTCCTTCTCGTCGGTTAGCTCCACACCTCTCCGAGAACAACAGGAAAGACTCAGGAGAATCTCTGAGGCTAAACTTGACCCGAGCCCGGAGGATGAGGAAACACTCGTGACATCACTGCCAACCCATATCGGCCAAAAATAACTTTCCTCTCCACGAAAAACCTGGGGCCTTTCAGTAAATCTGGCCACAGGGGGATGTCACATACACAAACACGGTGGTGTGGATCAAATTGTGAGTTCAAATCCTCACCGTGTACCTTCCTCCAAAAACAAAGACAGAAGCTCGAAGCACAGTGTGTTTTCTTGTGGCAGGAAATGCAGCCAAGTGATGTAACAAAGAATAGTGAAGTATTTTTAAAATATAGTGCAGACCTACACAATCCACTTTTTTTTTTACATTTAAGAATACTGATACTACAAAAATAATTCAAGATGCAAGAATGTTTAGTGTCATTATGTGCACATAAGGAAATTTTTCTTAAGGTAGTAATCGGCTACATAAAAAAATATAAAAACACTAAAGAATATGTATAGCAAGACTATGTCCATTATATATAAAAAAAGAAATATAAAACACAGTATGTACAGTGCAGTACAATACAGAGCAACAATAATATGTTGTTCACAATTATATAATGACATGGCAGGACATTACACTGAAAACAGACGAGAGATAAATAAAATAGGAACCTTTCAGTAATATGACTGACAGTACCAGTAACTAAAACTGAAATATATATATATATGTAATAAATGACATGTAGAGTATATTTAGGAATAATCCCCTTCACCATTTCTTTCCATTTTATATTCCAAAAATTCCCATTTGCTATTTTATAATAGTTTCTGGCAATTGCATCTTAAAATGAAATTGCCTTTGCGGTGCATTAAAAAAAACCATTTATATTAGGTATTGAGTGAACTTTATATTTATAGGTATTTTCTGTGGCACAATAATTATCTGTGATCACCAGCTTAATTTCTTGTAATTAGTATCCAGGGATAGTTTCATTCAGAACCCCCCAAATGTAATGATTACATAAATATTTGCTTCACTGCTTCAGTTTTGTTAAATAACTGATGGCATGGTGGAATCTATTTTGTGTTGTTTTACTCTGGAGATTAGATTTATATAATTTTAGAACCTGTTAAAGACTACTTTTTTTTTTTTAATCATGTCCTGATACATGTACTTTTTTTTTTCTCATAACAGCATAAGTGTAAAATGAATGTTAAGTGAAATGAATGTTACTTGGAAAACTGGTCCACCAACATACAACATATGGACAATAAAAGGAATATTGATACCTTCAAGAATAGTATCAATCTGCTTCTGAGCTCAAGTATACAAGCTGGTGTTTCTGGCTATCAGTCTTTAACTCTCATCATTGAGGCTTCTCCTGCATCCCGCCTTGATATCCTGCTGTGTCAAGTCTCGAGTCTCCCTTAACGATTAATTTATTCTCTTCATCTGTTGCCTCATCTATTTAGCTCACTCATGATTTGTCCCTTCATCTCCTCTGCATGGGAGACACATGGATGGATGCCTACTGTAGACTACTGTGAGCTGCCACTTAACAGGAGGTGTGTGGGCGAGTCTGCCCATCTCCCCTTTTAGAAACAGCACCATTTGCTTGTTCTGGGGCAGATATGACTGGTTTCCTTGCAGCGGGCGCATGTGACCGTTCCTCTGCAAACAATAAATAGGTGGATATCGCAGCCAGCAGACTGGCGGCTCTTCCTGCTCTTTAGCACGGATTCCGCTGTTATTGTGAGACTCTCTTGACCCGCAGGTCACACAGAGACTAGTCTGAGTCACCAATAGAACTATGGTACGTGTATCCTATCTGATGCATGTTTTACACAAGAGAACTAAGATTTTCACTCCAGTTCCAGCCTGTGTAGGGGATATTCAAGAGCAAATGCATTTATGTGGTAAGACAAACCACTTACAAGATTAAACATTGGTCAAAAAACAAAGAAAAAAAAAGCAGGTTCTGAAATTTTCAAAGTGAAATTTATTTGATACGTAGATACAATATGTAGACGTAATGGCACACGAGAGATCTACAGAAAGAAGAGGCACAAAATATCATACATTCATTACCATATCCCCTGAATTACAAAAGCTGATCAGAAACATTTAAAAGCAAGCAGTTCAGAAATTTAACAGCTGCAGATTTCATAAATTAAGATAAGACTTTACAGTTGTTTGGTGAAAACTTCCTTTTTCTTATCACTGCCCTGACAAACAGGAATCAATACAGGGTGGGGGGGTCACTTAGAACAATAGTTGGGTTCCCTGTATAACTCTTGAAAAAGTTTTGTTTTCCGTTTCTTTTTTTTTTTTTTTTCCTGGTCACACTGCACAAAGATCCATTCAAAATGCACTTAAAATGTGAATGAAAAGGTGGGAAAAAAATAAGTCCTTGTTCTCTGAAAATATATTCAGATGTTTATAAGAAGTCAACATGATGCGACTGCAATTAGAGTTGGAAATGTGACTAAACATTGTCTGCACTTAAGATCAACTGTTTAACACCATTTTGTGAGAGTGTATTATCCCAAAACAATGACAAAGCCCACATGACTTCATTTACAGCAATAAAACAGAACAGGCTCTCTTATCTATGTTCAAACTGTTACCATGTTGACTGTAGAAAGGGTATCGTTAGTTATATGTCTGAGGCAATTAATGGATAACAATATCAAAATTATCATTGTGTTCACCTGAGTATACTGTGTGCTATTAAAATGTTGTCTTAGATGGTGTCCTCCACCGTTTCCTATGTTACCAGCCTACAAGAGCTGAATACACGTAAACATGTAACATCTGAAATCCATTCACACTCTTTGGACAAGCCAACAACCCATAAGCAGAGGAAGTAATGACATTCCCTCATAAGATTTACGGGAAAATTTTAAAAAATAAAACAAAACCTTTTAAACCCAGAGAATTTGATTACATCAGTATTGAAAGGAAAACTGTTCTCTAAAAACAAAAGCGCCGTTCCTGTTGCAGAACTTCAGACGTCACATAACAGAAAACACACAAAACTTCAACACCACAAGTAAGCGTTAATGGAGGAAACCACTTGTACTGTATACACTGTAACACTAGTTATCAACACTATTGGCCAGTGACACATGATTCTGAAGCCTAAGTGAAAGTGCACTATGGAGTGGACAAGCCATGAGTCATCAATATGGCATATCCATCAGGCAGCCAGTATGAGGCACAGATAGAAATCTGCAGTCCTACACAGCTACAACAGCGTACTAGCTGTTCAGCTGCAGCTTAGAAATGTTTCCTTGGTAAAACAATTGCACTTGCTCAGGCGCTGTGACACATCAGGAAATGTAAAGAGCACCATTTTGCACCCTCACGAAAATAAAGAGTCATCATAAACAAGTTTGCTCATAAAGCTCTGCCATGATTTTCTCCTAACAGGTAGCAGCTGATAGCTAGTGCCAACATTTAGGTGTGCAGAAAATTGACAGGAAAAAAAAAAGAGAGGTAGCTAGAGCAATAGCTGGCAGCAGAGGTAAAATAGCTATAATAGGTCCAGAAGGTACAAAGGTCAAGAGATTAAGGCAAGCAGTGTGTGGTGCTGGTGTCGACTGGGCATTGGTAAGGCTGTATCGAATCTGTAAACACACCTGGGCTGAAAGGGAGTAGTCTACCTGTCGGCTCTGGTCAACAAGCCTCACCAATGGGAGAACACACACCATCAGAGAGCCAGATGAGTAAGACAGGCCTCTGGGGTGGGCTGGGTGAGGTGGGGAGAGCAGTGCTGTGAAGTTTGGCTTGTGACAGAGGCTGGAGGGGTGTAGCACCATCTGTGGCTGTTTTTCAGTGCAGTTTTTCTCTGGGGACATCTGTTAGGGAGGTGAGCGCTGTGGCAAATGCTATGTGTGAATGTCTCTAAAATAAGGAGTGCAGTTGGGGGTGGGGTAGGGTG
>JAPQRQ010000028.1:19224023-19254909 GCA_037367365.1 Apogon talboti | reverse complement strand
GCTGGGGCAGAGCAAAGTGGATAAACTCCAGATGAAGGGACCATTTCTCTGCCTCCGCCCTGACAGTGACACCGTTCCCGAAAGGCATGCCTTTGTGGCCATGGAAGGCAGATAAAACGGTGCTTGCGAAGCGATAAGGGCGTCGCGGTGCAAAGCTGGTTACATTATTAACACCCAGGACCTGCTCACCCTCAGAACACACACTCTCCCTCTGAGAACACCTGTTTAATTAATCACTTCATTCTGGCTCGGCATTCTACGAGAAAATGCCACAGACCCGCCTCAATCACCCTCATCCCACTGCTGTTTGATGCTACGATCATGGCGGAGAGCGAGAGAGGGGAAACGAGAAGCATTTCTAAATTTGCAGTGGGTTTAGAAAAGTTGTCATCGCTAAAGGAGAACTTCACATGAAACGGATTCTACATCAAAACACTTACGGTGACATTTCTTCTCTCCCTCTCTGTGCCCCACTCAAAGGAGCAGAAGTTTTCAGAAATACAAAGGGTACCGATATGCAAGCATGTGTGCATGCAGAGATAGACAAGAGTTTTATTGCTCTGAGAAGCTGGCAGAAATTGTGCCTCTGTTGTCACATAACTACTTTTTTTTTTTTTTTTCACCTTTTCAAAAACAGTCTTTTTCCATGTCCACAGCGGACGGGAAAGTGATCTAATTAAAAAACACAAAATAAAAAGTTGTGCTTCTTTATTCACACTTTTTAAAAGCTGTTTGGCTGCCTTTGTTCTGTGAAATTCTGTAAAATATTTGAAGCAGAGGAAAGTTTCCCATGGTGAACTTTGAGGGCTCCACCACAGAGCAGAAATTCTTAGTGCTCCAAGAGTCAGCAGGACCCATTTGAGAGGCTTTAGGGTACCAGCAGGTTTAGAGAAAGCAACACAACTCCCAACAAAGTTTCCCTCAGTTATCAAATTTAAATCAGTTACCAGCGTCCACATACAATCGCCTTCCTCCACTGTCCACACACTAAGAAGACCTGACCATGTGACTTGAATTTTACTTTACATCCAAATACAGCTGAGGAGAAAGTACTTTGTTTCCCATCTTTACACCTCTGCAGATACTGTATATTATAAGCCAAAAGTTGTAATGTTTAGAGGCACTAGTATGGAATAAGTTTTATAAATATCTGTGTGCAAAATATTCCCTTCCATTTGACCTAACCTAAATAAAAAATACCCCGTGTCAGTTCTAAGTGTGAGTATTTACCCCATTTGTCAATATTTACTGGGATCACTGCCTGGAGACATGAACTTTCAGCCAGTACATTCTTTAACCATTTCAACACCAGTTTTGTTTCACCCACAATTTTTCTTTAAAGATCAGGTTGTGCAGGGACTGTGAATAAAAACCATAACTAAATCCTGATTAGTTTGAAGACTGGGCTGAGAAACACTGACACTGTTGTTTTAGTGGCTTAGCCTGGACAACAAATCCTGTCCTAAGCAGCAGCTTTCTTGCAGCCTACAGCAGGTCTTCCTCGTGGGTTTCCTTGTATTTTAATGCTTTCATTTTATCCACTATCCTCACAACCCTTCCCAGACCTGAGCATCCCCTCAGCATGACGCTCTCCACTAGCAAATACCAAGAACTCAACCTTTGGTTTCACACCACTGGACTTTCTTTGACTTCATTTTAGGGTCTCCCACATATCCCCTGGCAGCATTACCCACAATGTCACATTTGATTTGTTTTCAGCGGGGGCTTTTTGTGTGCTTCTCTACAGCTGGTGTATGCACCATGCCCCATCCCGACCACTGAACCCAGGAGCTCCTCCAGAGATGGGATAGTTTGGTCTGAAGGGAGCGTAGCCTGTGCCTGTGCAGACTTAGAGATGTTCCATATTCTTTCCATTTTATTATGACCAACATTTCTTTATTCACTGCCTTGGAAAGTTTCGGTTTAAAGCATTCATGCTGAACTTCCAGGGTACAAATCACTGCAACAACAGTTTTAATGACAACAAACTGCAAAGAATCCTATAAGGTTTTGATTAATTCAATGTTTTATCAACAAATTGTTTAAAGCTGCAGGAGCTGCTGGGTTTTCAGGGATTTACAATGATAAGGTGTTTACAGCCCACAAATAGTCAGGTATGAAGGGTTAAGCATGGGGTGAATTTATGTCTCCTGTGACATAATTGCTGTTTGCATGTGAAAGTAATCTAGTTCTGCTCACTCCCACAACAGCAGTACCTTCCAGTTGGGCCCAAGGGGTCCTCTGCCGGTCTTGACTGACTTGAATTTGGCGGGGTCCTCATCTGGCTTGTAGTCCTACAGAAAAAACATTTTCCATAATTAAAACAATACATAGCATATCGAATAGCTGGCAGAAAATGTTCGACAGGCTGTGGAAAGACGATATGTTTAAGACACAAATCATGACTCATAGCGCATGAAGACTTAAGCAATAAATAAATGCATTGGTTTAAGGAAATTTGCACGTTTTTCGCATTACTGTGTTTTAGGAGCCAACCAACTGGGATTTTTAAAAGCTGATATAATAATGATATTTTGAAGCAAGAAATTGATGTCAGTTACACTTTGCTCCCACCAAGAAAAAAACAAAACATTGTTGGAAAATGGAAAAATCTTAAACTAAACAGATAGATTAACATATAATAATAATAATAATAATAATAATAATAATAATAATAATAATAATAATAATAATCTGGAAAGTGAACATATGATTTTTTAAAAAGTTTTGAGCTATTATTTCACTCTCAAAATCAATGATTTGAATTAAGGCCAAACATTAGTCATCTGTCACTACCGAAGCCAGTAGTTTATAAAATAACCAATTTAAGCTCATTAATTGATCTAGCTGATGGAACATCATCATCATTTTACCCCAAAATTATTGTTTTTATTTTACTGTGCCATTGACACAGGTTACAAAAATGTGCACCATTAGTCTAAAATTGCCATTTCCTTACTGTGTAAGAGTACCACACTCATCCTCCATCACCCCCAGTCATATAGCACAACTCATCTTTCAGCAGCTACGAGATAAAAGACAATCTATGGGCCACTAAGGCCACCAGCAACATCGGTTTAATTATTGTGATGCTGGTGACCACTCATACGGTAATGTGCATGTATCTACAATAGCTGTATCAGTGTAACTGTTCCTACAAGTATTTCTGTTTGTGAGCAAAGCTGTAGTAATAGTAATGGTCATCATAGTCATGCAATCCCCCCAAACCTTTTTTAGTCAGTTACTAGCTACATATTTGTCATTGTATCGAAGGTCATGGCCATAATGCTAAAACATTTCTACAGCGTCTAAGAAAATACTGAGCAATCCTGTGCACATATGCTGAGCACATGACAAACATGACACAGTTGACTTGAGAAAAACAGGAAGATAAATAGTAATACAAATAAATGAAATGGCTTTCAAATTATCAACAGCTCAAGGGCCCAGCAATTTTAAATAAATCATGATGCGCCTCCAGCTAAAAGCTACTTTTCAGGGCTATCGGCCAACAGGAGGGTGCCAAGCGTGTGGAAAGAGACAGAAACCCACCCGTACATACACAGCACACACACAACAATTTGGCTGTTTTAATGCCGAGAGCTCCATCACTATAACAATACACTGTGCTGCACTAATGAGGTCTGTGAATCGATGTGCCGTGGTAGACGAAAAGGAGCTACTCCTCAAGTAAAAAGTGTGTGTTAGAGCGCGAGTGTGATTGTGTCATGTGTGTATTTGTCTAGTTCCGGCATACGAAGCACTGTGAGCCTTAATTACACTAACAAACTCATCTGTGCTGGCGGTACGCCCCAGGCCCTGCAGCCATGCCTGAGGCTGAGGGCTGATAGGGCCCTCAGACACAACACACTCCGCCAGCAAGGCAAACACGTCCGCCTCGTTAACTACCCACCGCAAACAAACACGTACACACAGAAGCAATGCGTCTCAGCCAAATATCCACACACACACACACACACACACACGCACAAACGGCACAGTGAAATGAGGCAATGTGATGTCGAATAACAGCAATAATGTGTAACCTCTTCAAATAAGATTTCAGAGATTCAAAGCGGAGGATTAGAAATATCCAATTTATATATTGAAATATTACTGAGGCAACCTAGTGAAGCTTTAATCATATGATTCATAAACAAAGATTTCAAAAAACACACTTTTAGTAAAGATCAGTAAAAAAAGCAAGCCAAATATCAATTATATTTTACATATTTACTCACAAAAAATGCATATATGTATAAAATAATAAGGTCAACGAAACACAACTAACTTCAATGTTATTTTCAGGTAGAAAAACAACCACAAACACAATAAGAATTGAGCATTAGTGTTTATGTTTTTTCATTCTTTGTAATGTTTAAATACAAACTAAATAATTTCTACACAAAAATAAACTAAAACTGTCGGTTTTATTTTTAAAAAAAATATAAGTGTTAACTGCAACCCACACCTTTAAAATGACTTCATACAGAATTCTCTTGACAAGTACTAATATTAACAAAGTAGACATGCCTCTAAAGACATTGTCCTGCAAAAAATATATATACTTAAATGTAACTGATACAAGAAGATTGCTGTAATCAGAAGTAAAATAATACTCTCCACCCCGTTTGAAGATTATGCAAAGACAATTCTATTTGGCAGGTAGTATGGTAATGATCAAGCCTGTCCACATGAAGGCGCCAAACTGGGCTTTCATCATGAACTGGAAACGTGCCAGAACAGAGTTTCTACTTACAGCAGCCGACACTTGACTTCTGTCTGCGATGTCAATGGGCACAACACATACATTCTGCCACGTGGCATTGTCTAGTTTGTGAACCTACACAAACAAACAAAAACAGCACAATTGTGGTAAACCTCGCACCAAATCCAAACTGTTTACGTCAATTTGAAGCGGAGGAACTTACATTTTCTTGAGTTCCAAGGTCTGGTTTGTGCCATGTCTCAATCTTAATGAAGAAATTGTCTTTCATATACTCATTCTAGACATAAGAAGGAAGTTGTTGAAAACTACTAATTAGAAAGCTGGTTCTATAATTCTAATTTTAGTTGAATTAATATATTTGCATATCATTCATGACACAACTTAAGAAAAAAAAACCCAAACAAAAACCTACCGTCACAACTGGATCAAGGTTTAGCATGAGGAGAGAAAAAAAAGAAACCACACTATTACTATTACTATCACACACAAGTTGGAAAACACACTATAGTAGCATTATGTACTTTACGACAGAGAAGACAAAGGGTTTGAGGGTAAAGCAGAGGTAAGGTCCTATGGGAAGGGACTCACTGGTTCTGCAGTAGGGGTAGGCATTCCAGGCTTTTTCATGAAATACCAGGGAACCTTCAGGAGCGAGGAGCTTCACAAACCCTGGGACTTTACTGTGGGGTGTGGACATGAGGGTGGGAATGATGGATCAAATTGGAAAAAGGTACAAGCAACACACGGCACTCCACCAATCAAATCAAGTCATTTGTACTTATTTAGCCCAGTATTACAGCTATGCAACACTGCCACTAGGTGGTAGCTCAGTGCTATTACACAATGAAAAAGAAGACGGACCTAACACCACGTACCTCTTTAAGTGGTAGATTTTGTGTGTGTACTGTCCTTTCTCGCCATCTTTTTCATATGGTTCATTTTTCAGGACCTCAATACCCTCACCGCCGCCAGTTTCATTTTTACTTGCTTCAGCCACTGAGAACAACTGTCCCACTTGATACTGTAACAAAAACAACATGAATATCAACTCTGCACTATAGCCACAAAACATTTGTCAAAGGAATAGGAAACCAGTTACAGTAAAAACACATTTATTTCTTGGCCAATTTAAAAGAAATAATGAAGGTGAAGGATAATTAAGTTACTTTCACTAATGTGTGAAGGTGCGGTAGTTTTCTCCCTTTTATTTCAGCTACTAGAGTTCCTGTTACATCCTTAAGCCAAAACTATTTTCTGTTCAGTTGTTTTGATAGAACTCAAAAATGTGGCACAACTCGCCAAACAAGGGTAAGGAGTCAAGACATAAAACTTTATAAACACCTGTGCTACTTTGACTTGTTACCAGGAATCAAACATTAGAAATGAGGAGACAAAATTAGTGCAATCATTATTCATTAGATTGTTTTATAAAGAGGTGCATGACAGAGGCCTGTTGTCATTCCTCCAAACCCAACTAATATGTGTGACATATTTTCTGTTCATCTCCATCTTCTGTTGTCAGACTAAAAGGAACAAAACTGCTCTGAGGCTTCTTTAAACAGTTTTAAAGTTTGTTGTGACAAGTACACAAATTGCACATAGTAGGAATATAAAAAGTGATTACTCACCTCCTCAACACTACAGGGTAAAACCACACGGCTGCAAAACAGAAAAATGTGGTAACATTCATTTGGTTCTCAATGACAACACAAGCAAAACCACTGTTAATACATCCACTGCAGTTTAAAGTTAAGATATGCCAAACAACAAAACACTAGCAAGTAAAGTGATTTATGTTATTTAAAGGTAATATGAAAAAAAAAAAACACATAGTAAATCATACACAGTACCACCTAATGAATCTGTGTGCATGAAACTACGGCACACCACAGCGATGTGAAAGACCCATTATCAGTTATCGCAAACACTTGACTGCATTTGTTGGCATCAACGGAACAACCATTTATTAAGATTAGGCGGCCAAGACTTTTTCATATAGGGCCAGGTGGGTTTGGTTATCTTTTTCCCCTTAATAAATGAAATCATCATTTAAATTCTCATTTAAACACTTTGTATTTACTTGGGTCATCCTTGCCTAATATTTTGATTTGTTTGATCCGAGACTTTCAAGTGCAAAAAACTGTAAGAGATCAGCCAGGGGGCAAATACTGTTTATACTGTTTCAAGATGCTGTACCTTGAAATACAAAAAATACTCCAGCATTAGTATTTACACGTATAATTATAGGTGTATCTGTCAAGTCTGTGCAGGCCTTTATACTTATTCTTCCTTGTTATGGCTTTTATTCAAATAAGGAGGAAATTACTCTCAATGCACAATGTACTATGAATTGAAAAACTGCATGCTCCATCATAGCAACAGAAATGACCTCCACATTGCACAGAAACCCTCGCGCTACTAAGGAACAGGAAGCCAGTCGCAGTCAGTCTTCCTCACTAAAAACTATTATTACCCGATTTGATACACTGCTGACTTCACAAAATGAAAGAACACAACACTAGAGCCAAGTGGAGGTTGATGAAAGCTGGCGATTGGCAATGGTTGAGATGGTTAAAACATGAAAAGGCATTAACGTAATAAGAGCAAAGGAAATTGCACACTACAAAACAGAGAGTGGTCTTACAGGGCAGTTATGGAAAACTAAATTCATATTCATCATACAAATACAAAATGATAACTTTATGCACACTATGACCCAGCAGACATCCACTTCAGGGTGTGGCGAACTGCCCCAAGCAATTGCAACATTTACCCTTGTGAAAAACGAGCTTTACATGGCGACCTTGAACCACACACTGCAAAAGGAAAAAAGTTGTAGAAGAGGAAGTTCCCTGAAAGCATAAATCTAAAACAACCTAAGATTGTACTCCAACACAGCACGCTTGGTACAGCACTTTGTAAAAGACTTTTGGCTACACTTCATCTCCTGATGTGCTGCTTCATACTGAGGGTCATTTTGATGAGCTGTGACCAACCATGTCAAATACATCAAGAAAAACCTTCAATATGACTGAATGAGAGCCAAAGCTTTGCAATTACAGCTGCACGATTGATCAAACTGTAATTGCAATGCCAGCCTGTGCAATTATGCCGCAAAAAGCGACACGGCCCAAGGTCCAGTGTGTGTCTTGTATTTTGGATATAGTAAAACTGAGCAGAAAGAATTTGTGTAAAAATGCAAAAGGAAAAATGCTGCATTTTTTACACTAGTCTGAAAGCAGAGTGTGTGGCATTTTCCTAAAATGCATAAGCTCACACAATAATAATCCCTCTAAATGATCACATCTGACCATTTATCAGTCTGTGGCGGTGTGTTTACCTGCCGAGTCCCTGTCCTCTGCCTGTATTTTCTATTTTCCTCTCACTTTGCTCTGTTTGCGACACTTCTCAGGGAGTGGGCCTTTGACAGCGAGTTTGTTCCTCCAGTCAAGAGCATTGTGTTGCATATGTGGACACAACCATAGTAAAATGAAACTGCTCTTCTCACTTCACTGCAATTCTGTCTGAGAGATAAAACTTTGGACAAAGTGCAGACAAAGATTGACCGCTCTCTCCTCTATCAACCCCAGCTGAAATAAATGCATGAAATTTATACCAGCAGCAATGAAAACAACACAATATGGATTGTGCTGTAAAGCACAATCTTTTAACTAACTAGGTCTTGCTTTCTCAAAACTGTGCAGAATGCCTAAATTGCAAAATTATGATAATGCATCTGGAGACAATTCAAAAATATTTAACTGCAACCCCTTTCCTTCTTGTCATGTATTAATACTTAATGCATTTCTCCAATCATGCATTATATAAAGTTTCAGTAAAGAAAGAGTATTTTGGATCAAGTTTTTCAGTTCATGTAGCCAAAAAACAACTGATATAATTCTAAATTGTACATAAGATTAAAAAAAAAATAAAAAATCTATATTTGTTTTTTTTGGCTATATTGCCTATATATAGCAATATATATGTATAGCTATATATGTATATAGCTATACATGTTCTGCATATAAACAAAAATAACTATTTCTGTATAGTAATGGTGACATTTAGTGACATTGACCAGAGCAAGATACTAACCAAAATATATACATGCTTTTGTATTTGTTTGTGTTAGAGTTTTCATTGTTTTTTCTTTTAGTTTCTGACTGTATATTTGAGTTGAAAAAAAAACAAAACAGTGCACTATGAATGATCTGTACATTTTGCTATATGACTAAGGCTAAGTTTCAGACAACACATCTTAATGCACAATTTGGATTTTTGGGTGAAATCAGATTTTTTTTTGTGTGCTCATTCGTAGTACACATTTAATGCGACTTCTATCAGTTTTGAGTATGAACTGAATGCGACCCTAAAGTGACCCACATGCACAAAAGAGATCCTGACGTACTACGTGACCACTCTGGCAAGCACTGTTTATGGAAGTAAATGCAGAATTGTGACGTATAGTTGTGACAAATTGTTCAATTATGTAAAAGTCGGATGCGACCTGGCCGTTCAGACTGAAGTCGCATTGCAAAATATCAGATGTGTATCGGATTTAGGACCACATATGAAAGTGGCCTGGGTCTGAGTTGAAAAATCAGATTTGCGCTGTTCAAACTGTCTTTAACAGATTGGATACAGGCCACATAAGGGGAAAAAAAACAAAAAAAAAAAAAATCAGATTTGGGACACATTTGCCTGCAGTCTGAATGTAGACTATGTACTGGCTGCTGGTGTATAGTAAAAATATGAAACTAGCACCAACCTCAGCAAACTCACAAAATCTGTACTCTCTGAACAACATCACTTGTCAATATTACCTTGATGACCGACACTGTCCTTCATAAATAGGATTGGAGATAATTTCACTGATGGTAGTTTCCAGTGTTTATTTGTGATACAGTTTTTACAAACACAGTCATGCTCATTTAAAGATAATATGATGGCAACCCAAAAGACTTTATAACACTTCTTCTCTCCATCCTGAACATCAAATAGCTAAAATAGAAGTATGGTGACATTTAGTGTTATGTTATGTTTAAAATCTGTATTGGCCAAAAAGTTCATATTTTGTCCAATCCAAATATTTATTAGATATGCCAATGTGGTGATCTATGACCTGGGATCAATCTTAAGGCTTTTATATCACATTTGCTATATAATATTTCAGCATCACTGGAGTACGTGTAATAAATACACTTGTGCTACCAGGTGTGTGAGGAATTCTCATACAATCAGATTAGCATGTTTGTCACTCATAATAAATAATCTGGGTTGCTGTTGATCCATCACTAGTTTAGAGAGATCATTCGTCCTGTCCTGCTTTAATCAAAGTATACATTTACTTTCAAGCGATTAGACAAATATCCTGACTTCTGGGAACAGTTTTTTCAGGTAAAGTGAAGTTGCTCAGAATGTTACAATGTGAGATTACAGCTGTGATTGGGCAGAGTTTGATCCTAACTCTGTTGAACATCTTATCATACAATTCAATAAACAACAGTGTTAGCCATCGCAACACAGATAACCTTACTGCTACTCGGAAAGGTTAGCGCTAGCCTTGTTACTTGTAGCTGATAAAATAGGTGACGGTAAAATGAGCGACTGGCCAAAATATGTTAAAAAGTGTTTTATCTAAACTGAATTTACCTGGAACCGCCACATGTTTACAGCTAACAAGTGTAGACCGTAAACGCAGCAGCTAACGCTAAATGATGTAGCGTTAGATTGATTCCATATCCTTAAGCTAACATTAGCACATCGCAAGCTAGTTCGTGCTCAAGTTGGTTGAAGTTTTAAGGTAGGTCGAAAATCCTGACAAACGACTTCCGGTATCATCGCAGCGCTTCCAGACTGAAAGAATTCAGGAGGCAACTACTTTATGTGAACATATGGGACATTGTAGGATAACGGCAGCTGTCAAACCGCTGTCAAAGCCGGTAGGCCGGAGCGGCTCTTGAGCAATCCCACCCTTCCCTCGTGCGTCTGACACACAACACAAGGATGATACGAAAAGTTTACATTAGCCTTTATTAACCACCGGAACAACAACACAGACTGACGGAACCCGCTATTAAACGACGCAGTGGTGTCGAATCAGTAAGAATAAGTAGTCAGAAAAAACATCGCACTTACTACTCCTTGATGAACACCATGGTCGCTCCTTTCGGTAATACTAGCACTGCCCAGAGACCGCTGATTGATGCTGACGTCATGAGCGCCTATAGCGGCTCCCGGTCCCTCCCACGGTCCCACGGACGGACCTACTAATTAGTATGAACCAATGAAGTGACTCACCGGATAATCTTAGCCCGCCTATTGCATGTCGAAACGTGTCAAACTGTACCGCAATGGCAGTAGGTAGTATTTCATCACATTCTAATCAGGACTCCGTGGTCTATGGCCATGTGGTCTAAGTTCATTATGTAACAGTTTGATCTGGCCTTTGTTTTGATCAGTTTTAGGGTCAGAGATGTAAATGCAAAGCTGAATGACTTGTCCAGAGACACACTTAACGCCTGTGTTAGTGGGATTTGGAGCCCCCTGAAAAAATATCACATTGGGCCCCACCACTTTAGTGCTGCAAACCATGCAAACACTAAAAATATACACTGTGCAGGCAGCCATCAATATTCTGCTCACTAAGATTTATGTCAAATGTGAAAGCCATCATTTAGTTTTTTTTCAACGACAGTATTAGTTTTGTTTTTTTGTTGTTTTTGGATGGAAGTAAATTTAAATGGACTTTGTCTGCTTTTTTCTCTTTTCTCATATCATTAGCTTCCTAAAATAATTGCATGACGATTTAGGGCAAAAAAATGTTATTTTAGGAAGGTGGCAATATGCTTCTTTATTTTATTTTTTTTTTCTTAAACAAAACTAGTGCAAAAAACAAAGTTGTTCATTAGTACCTCGTGAGGCAAACACTTTTATGGTGATGGGTTAATAATTTTCTTAAAGAGACTGACTAACGTTCTACTATTTTCTAGGGCCTCTGACAGTCATGGGCCCCTAGAATCATCAACACTTTTCTCCCCCTGACGGCACCCCTAGTTAGGGGTCTTCTGTAGTCTTCCTCTACCCCTTAGGCAACAACTAAAACATGCCCACAGGAAGATGGAGAATATATGGAGTACTTGTGGAGTGATTTCCATTTCACACTCTTTGAAAGTTATTCAGAAACCTGATAAAGTAATAGTATGCAATTTTCTGAGAGGTTTAACAAGTATCGACACCCTTTTGTTTAAGTAAAATAGGCCTCTAGTATCATACTGTGAACCTACTGTACAACCAAGAATTACTGGCAAAATGTATGGGAAATAAAAGTAATTTCTATGCAGTAAAATTTGCCAACATGTGATTTTTTTGTTTATTATTACTACTACATTAATTTTTATGTTGCGTTTTAATGCTGCAAATATGTAAGACTGAGCCCATTTGATGTACTTAATATACTTCTAAGCTGTGTAATCTGCAGCAGAACCAAGTTTCTCAATTTCTCTACAAAAAAAAACTTTTCATGAGCTCAGGAAAACAGTCTACATTTCTAGTTGTATGATTTCATAATAATAATAATTATAATGGATTATATTTCTATAGCGCTTTTCAAGGCACCCAAATTGCTTTACATTATTGATCCATTATTCATTCGCTCTCGCATTGACACTCCGGTGGTGTTAAACTACATCTGTATCCACAGCTGCCCTGGGGCAGGCTGATGGAAGTGTGGCTGCCAATTCACGCCAAACGGCCCCTCCGAATACCACCATACATTCATACGCATTCATACACCAGTGTGAGTGACACTGGAGGCAAGGTGGGTGACGTGTCTTGCCCAAGGACACAACGGGACATGACTAGAACAGAGCGGGATTCAAACTTCGGTTATTGGACGACCCGCTCTACGTCCTGAGCCGTGGCTGCCCATTTTCTGTGGACAGGAAGGAGATGAAAAAAGGGAGAAGTTACAAACACTGTCATACAAATGTACTGTAATGTATTAAACTGTAAAACTGCTAAAAATAGAAATTCTGCAGATACTCCAAATTTACAGTTGCATTTGTTTAACAACCATTTTTCTTACTTACTCTGATAATTGTGACTGACTTTATCATAATGCGTCATAGCTTTTCATGGTAATAAAGTTTAATCAAGAATACAAGAAATCAAACATGATTTTTTTTTATTGAAACAGTTTACTGATAAATGACAGATGGTTGTCATGAAACTTTCATGTTTAATCTCAAAAAATCATGGGCTAAAAAGTCATACATGGTACTTAACATTGAATAGCAAGAGAATCCATGCTTCAGAGCAGACACTCAATTCACAAAGAAATCAGGCAAAATGCCCACTTGATTTCAATAAAAAATATTAAATCTTTTTTTCCCCACTCTATCCATCTTTACATGGTACAGGTTTTCTCACTTTTAATAATATAAAACGCTTAATACTGATTGTGAAACACTGGAATTAATTTACAAAACATAATAATTATTATAATATTAATAACAATAACAAACAATAATAACAATAACCATTAAATTTTAAAACAAAAAATATAATGGAGGAAATCAGTCAGAGTTGTTGCATCTTGGCCCACACAAACAGCAAAGTTTTGGGGAAAATACCAAATGGCATTTACATCTACCTGACACACAGTTACACACAAACACAGTATCAGGTCGTTGAGTATTTCTCATTGCCATTTACAGTGTTATGGGCACAAAGAAAAGACACTCTAAAGCATTCATGTGCCTCTGCAGGATCACTCTCACTGACCAATCGAATCCTTGTCATTGTCAGTCAAGCTTGGTGGACCAGTACTGGTCCTCAAAAAGTGCCCTAATCCTCCAGCACACAGGATAGTAACTGATAGATAAAAGTATATGGACCATTTTTAATGTCTCAGCATTTTGAAGAAGGAAAAAATCTTCCAGGCGACAGGAATTTGTATCCATTGCCAGCAGGTAGTCGGATAGATCGAGCACCAGGGCTACTGCTTGTGGAAATAGTAGGTGACGGAGCTACTTTTCTAGGGTTGGAGCAATGGTGTCCATTGGAAGAGGTTTTGCTGCCCCCATCCAGTGACTGCAGCCCCAGCTCCCGCAGCTCCAGGCTGTCTTGGGTGTCGTTAGGGGAGCAATGGCGTGGGGAGAGGTTCAGGAGGCTCAGTACGTCCCTACTTGCGGCTGCCAAGGGACCAGGAGTGCTATGGACAGCTCTGACAGGACCTAGATGTTGCTGTTGTTGGGCTGCTGCATTAGCCCAAAAGGTCTTAAGATTGTGGATTGCTTGAACTTTTTCATCAATAACCCCTCTGCGTAGCCGGTCCAAGTCTGGGACATCAGCTGATGTAGAGCAGGCAGAGCCTGTGGAGGAGTAGGACAGGGCAGGTGATGGAGCGCTGCCAGCTGGTGACTGGTGACCCGAGCTGGGAGAGACATTACTAGGGGAACGGGAGATGTGGCCACTGTACGGGGAACTCGGGTACTTCAATTTAAACTGTGCGTGGCTATCCAGAGTAGGTGAAGGATGGCTGCCCTCCTTTTGGGAAGACTCAGAGACTGCAGGACTGTTGTAGCCAGAGCTTATCTTCTGTAGGGAAGAGGAACGAGAGGGGGGTTTTGGTCTAGGGGAAGACTGAGCCCGGCCACTAGCACTGCTGTTCGGACGACTAAATGCACTAGTTTCAGAAGAGCGGAAAGCACTGCTACGGGTAGAGGTCCCTCCTGGTGTCCCACCTTCTGCCCCAGCCCGCTGAAGACTACCCACTGCCCTTAGATGGCTCTGGGTTTCCTCCAGAATCTTCTGGGCCAGCTCCTGAGGATCCAGAGGGACAGTTTTTTCTTCCTGAGACTTGACAGTGCTGTCCGTCTCAGTGCTGGACTGGTCAGATTCCCCCGTGTCTGAGCTACTCACCTTCCCCACCTTCTGAAATGGTGAGTTAGGACTGGGTACCAGACATGTCTTGACAGGGGACGTGGGAGTGCTGACGCTACCTCTTGAAGACACTGAAACAGTGTACCCTCTTCCAGCTCCTGTGCCGGACCCACCTATTCCCCGGCCTCCTCTGTGGCGCTGGCCGTGGCCTGGTGGCAAAGGCAAAGAGTCACAGTGGCTTCCCAGAGGCTCACTACTAATGATAGAGAAGCCCTCATATTCCTCCTCCTCTCCCCGAGCTCCTGCCACTGCAGCAGCTGCCCCATGGGGAGAAGAGCGGCTACGGGGAACATGAGGATGCTTGTGGGCATAGTGTGCTGTTGCCCCACTGCGTTGCCGATGCCCGAGGAAATCACAGTCCGACTTGGAAGCGAAGCTCATGGAGGAGGCTACAGAGCTGAGGCTATAAACAGAGATGGCATCTGATGCCTGATTGTCCAGGCATGGAGGAGAGAAGGGAAGGCTTGAATATCCCATGGGCAGGGGGTTAGACACAGACTGAGCTGATGCTAGAGACTCTAGGGAAGATGAGCTGTCCAGGCTTAGACGCTTGGGCAGTTCGGTGGAGTCTGAGGGGAGAGAAGAAACGGATAATATGACACCTGATAAAACACAACTGGATTTGATGACACTGTGCGGATAATCGTCAAACTTCAAAAATCAAAGATCAAAAAAGCTGAAGTGATATACAGAACTGAAGATTAGGAACTATGTATACTTACCAAACAGCGCCAGCAGAGACTGCAGAGCAAAGTGCAAGGTGCGGCGGTTGGCTAGCTTGCCTGTCTTCAGCACCACTTCTTCTTGGCCTACCTCACATAAGTCAAATCCTGCGCATATACAACAGGACAGTGGTTAGACCTCGACACCATTGTAACTTATAAACAGCAATGTGTAAGTTGTTTTTTTTTCTCCTTTATTTAACCAGGAAGTCCCATTGAGATTAGAAATCTCTTTTGCAAGGGAGACCTGGCCAAGGTAGCAGCCAACAAAGTCCAAATGATACAAAACACATACATAATACACAATGAACAATAAAACAGTAAAACACAGTACAGTGGATCAACAGGAGAAAATGAAATGTGTGGTAGGTTAAAAAGTTAAGATTCAACTCACCAAGAGCAGCCAGAAATTCATGACAACCTGGAAGTCTCCATAGCTGCACACTAATGGACACCTGAATGGGCAGGAGGGAGAAATCCTGTTCTTTCTCTCCTGTCTGGAGTTGGACTAGCACCTGGTGAAGCTGGAGGAAAGAGGGAAGAAAAAGAGGGAAATGAAAAGTAGTGATCAGATCAGTAAAATGTTCAACCAACTAGTAAACTTTAATGGACATGTTATTAGTTACTTATGTGACTGTGTGACAAAGCCATTTTTGATGCTATTTTTGATACTTTGATACCAGTGCAAAACTGCTTGATTTCCATAAAGCCTTTCTGGAGTAGGTGGATATGAAGTAAATATGATTCAAGGCCCATTTTTATTTGTATTCTTAGACATGAAAAGGGTCTCAGCTTTGTGTGAGTTTACACGTGCTTTGGAACAAGCATGCCTGTTTTGTTTGAGGATTACTTGAACAGAAACACCTTTGTCAACCTCATATAACTGCTCAGAAAGTAGAAATATGCCTTTGGTCCTCACTTCACTCCCAATGGTTATGAGAAGTTTGTTTTTACGTCACTTTATCCCCTCTACCACCCTCAAACATTCCTCTGACCTGTAATAAGCTAGCGTGGTAAATCCTTAAATACGCAAAATCCCTAAGATCAAACTACAGAAACTAACAATGAAGACAGAAATGACTTGTAGAACTACACTTGATTGATGCAAGATGCGAAATATCATAAACCGACAAAATAAATAAACGCATTCTCATGCAGCTCCAGCACAAAGAAGGTGGTCCTGCAGAAATTTTAGCAGTAGAGACAGAGGAGAGTGGGATGGAATACAGGTAAGTGAAGGCACACTTACCATTGCCACCATATTTTTAACAGCCTTCAGACCGCACATTAAGGGCAAGGGAGAGAGAATAGGCTTTTATTTACATGCACACAGACATTCACAAAGGATATAAAGGTTCAGTACAAGAGGGATAGTAGAAACAAGTAAAAGTAGTGTATAATATACCATGTTATCTTCAAGACAACATCGGTGTTTGATGCAGTTAGCATACAAAGATTAGACACGTTTTGTGTTCTGAGCATTGAGAACAGCAGTTTTAGTTTAAGGCCCCAGAAACTGCTAATCACCAACAAAGTGAATATTCTTTACACCTTTGACATGTGACATTCATATGTCACATGTAAACGGGGATAAACCTCAGCAGCATAAGATTAATTCTCTGGTGTCACGAGCTTTGGGGTAAGAGAACAGGACTCAGATTGTAGTTAAGGGCCTGAACTTGGGCAGCTGCTCAGGCATCAATGCTGCATTTTAGTACAGATTAAGCTGCAGCTTGTGTTAGCACTAAGTTGTGGGTATCCAGTCCTGCCATAACAAGGTTATACAATAATTTATCCCCTCAGATTCTCTTCCAGCCAGAAGCTTGTGTTTGAAAACCCTGTCAGTGGGACTACAACTAACTATTCTTAACAAAAAATAGCACCAGTGAGATTTGCCTTTTGAACCCAATTGTATCAGCTGTATTAGATTTAAAAAGCCAGCGACATTTGTTCAGGGCCGCAGGGACCTACCCGGTTAATTAGCTGCTCTCCTGCCTCTGAAGCTGTGATGAGTTTGCACAAAGCCTGGAGAGCGGGTGGTGGCAGACCTGCAGGGGGTTCAATGAAATGTCTTCATTTTCAAACACAAGACATGCTTTTTATGCCCCAAAATAGGTGATATATAGAGTAACGTGAACAAATAACAAACAAAAGAAGGGGCTGTATTGTTTGTGGAATGATGCAAATTCACAGCAAAAAGATGTACATTAGATAATACATGTTTTTTTTAACCCAAAAAGTCCCTGAATTATTTTTGGTTGGTCACTTCCAGATGAATTTCTCTCCACATTTAACCATTATCAAGTCGTTTATCACCATTTATTACACCACTATCCTTTAAATTTTTTTCTGTGAAAATCAGGTGTCAATAAAAACTCAGTAAATCCAAAATTTACTATATCAAAACAGAGAAAATTGAAGGAAACTTCACTTTTTTTTGGTAAAAATATATATACATACCACATCTACATAACAACAAGCATCTACATCCATTGTCATTTGTGAAACTACATGTGTTTTTAATAGTAAACCAAGACAATGGTGCTTCCATGTTCACTACAGATACTATAGATGCATCTGAAAAAAGATATCTGCTGTTGAAAAACTGACAAAGAGTATTTTACTTGAATTATTTCACAGTATTGATCGGATTAGTGGTTCAAAAGTTATTAAACATTTTAGATAAGTAGATGGTTTTGGGTCTTAGAGGGTTAAACAATAGATTCTGGATTTGGGTGATATGAGGCGTAATGTTCATCTCAGGTGCATACCCAGTAGTGACTGTAAGGTGGTGCTGCACTGCTGGAGTCTGTCTCCTGGGTCAGCAGTGGGAAAGAAGACAGCTGCAGGTATACCAGTACCCGCAGAGTCAAGACGGAAGCCTACAGCTGTCAACAGCGCCTGCCAGCCGGGAACCCCACACACTTTGTTTTCCACACTTTGCTGCGATGTGTACATGGAGTTACGCTGGCCGTTCTGTATCCTCTGAAGGGATTTTTCCACCTGGAAGGAGCGAGAACATACAGTACATGTGTTTTGTGTGTGGTTCTGAAATTAAACCGAAATTAAACAATCTGAAATCTTGAAATTAAATAATCTATTATTCCTAACTTGAGCTAAAAAAAAAGGGAACTGTAGTTTGAATGCATTTAGTCAACATGTATGTACACATGTAATAAGCTGTCTTGTATTTTACATGTTTCGATGTCTTACCAGGTGGAGTAAAACTCTTAGTGCATCGCGTGCTCGATCTGGATACTGCAAAATCTCTGCCAAAGCTTGGCCAATCAGGGAAGATGGGCTATTAAGCTTCACGTCATTGCCAATCAGCATGTATCCTGGATAGAGAAAATCAAATAAAAGTGAATCAGTGACAAGGTCATCTCCATTCATCACACATTTGTGCAATTAAAATAAGAGTAACATCTCTCACCTGCCCAGTTGGAGGGGTGTGAGTACTGCTTGCTGCTCTGGACAGTTTTCATGGCATCTGCTAGCGCCGCACTAGCCTTGGTCCCATTAAGAAGGGCAGTGTAGAAGGCATGGACAAAAACCTTGGATGCTGCGACAGGGACAGGCCACAAGGACACGAGTACACACTGTGCCCCAGCTGCCAGAAAGGCCCTAGTTAGTCCCACCACACCGTCTGCTGTTACTTTACTGCTGGATTCCTGGTATGACCTACAATAACAATATAACACATATTTGAATATATTACAAATATGTTTCATAGCATAACAAATTAAACAGACAGTCATTTTATCTGGCACTTTCGCTCATTACCATCATTATCATCATGCTTTTCATGTCTGTACATTAAATCTCCAGTAAGCAGCATTTTTTTTTATGTCATTGGGAGAAAAATCTATGATAACAAGTCAGGATGTTGTCATTAAAAGGTGTGTTACGAAACGAGATATTTTCTCCTCCTCTTGATCCTGTTTTCAGGCTTCAGAATATCTAGACGGTGATGTAAAACTTTGTTTTCAGTGATGAGGGATATAAAAATAAACACCGCCTAACAGTAATCAATCATGGTCAAGACAGTTCTCTATTATGCTCTAACTCAGTGGCATCTCACTGAAGCAACATGACAGGTTCCCTACTTTTAATATGTTGACTTTACTTTCCCACAGCAGCATGAAACAGCATTGCATCATCCACCTTTCTACAGTGTAGGCTTAAGACAGAGCTGCAGGAGAAGGGTGTGTTTTCAAACTCCTGATGTCTGCCCCCTATACCTTTAATCGTGAATCCGTATCTCCAATATGACATGATCAAGATTCATTTTAAATAAGGTTCTCGCAAAACAGCCCACGTACCCCAGCACCACCAGCTTGACAGGCAGTCTTAAGTCCAATATATCTGCAGCTGTAAGCAGGAACTCCTGTAGGGGTGGACTGTCACAGATGCTCTCCACGTCGCTGCTGTCATCCTGCATGTGGAGAGACTCTGGGATGGTGTAGCCACTTCCAACAGAACCCTTTCTGCCTCTGCCGCTGCTCCCTCTCCTCCCTCCTGCTCCTCTCCCCACCGTTCCCACTCCCACACTTCCACTTGCCCCACCAGGTACACCTTCTGGATTTGGGGTTAGCACCAAGGCTGCCAATTTCCAAGAAATGTGGGTGGCAAAGTGGGCACACTCAGCTTGTGTGAGGGCACTCATGACCCTTTCTTTGGTGGCAGAAGAGCCAGCCAGGGGTTGGCAGCCCAGCAGCTCCGCCACCATCAGAGCCTCCTCCTCTGCAGAGGGCATGGGGCCCCAAAGCCAGCGATCCATCACAGGTGAAGGCAGTCTAGGGTTGCCCACTACCGCTGCCATAGAGACACCACCACAAGGACCTGGTCCAGGGCGCCGGGAGTGAGCCTGGGTTAACAGAAACAAGTGTTAAATTTCACCTCCCAAAACCAAAGTGATGAAGTTCATTTATTAGTGATGATTTGAAGGGATCCTTAAAACGTAAAGCGTGAATGAAACATTTGCTTTGTCAGACAGTGTGGCTATTCCATCACAGGAATAAGAAGCTTAACCTTTGCATTGGATCCAAGGCCATGGATGGAGGGAACAGCGATAAGGCTGAAGCGCTCATACAGGTATTCATTCGAAGAGCTTCCTTTTAGTAGGGCAAAGGGAATGAGGTAAAGCTCTCCCTCAAGCACCATGACCAGCTGCCTGTGTCTGCCGACGGGACCGCTGGAGTGCATCAAGCCCTAACACGAAACAAAAAAGACTGCTTATAAACATACAGTGCATAGATACATTCATTTCGTCCTATTTTATTTCTCATAATTGCATTTTCTCATATTTGATTGTCTCCCACACAATTACATCAATAGACAGGCGATGACCCGTAAAAGCAGTGCTCACCCCCTCCATAGGTGCGATGAGTAAATCATAAAGGGCCCTGAGTGGAGGCTTGCTGAGGCTGCTGGAGCGACGAGGCAGGGAAGAGCTACCATCTTTGGCAGGAGACATGGTGTTACTGAATAGGCTGGTCATACTCTGGCAACTCCTGTAAGAAAAAAACAAAACATTATGTTATTATAGAGTGGATGAACAGACAGACAGACCTTTGCTACAGCTTGTCCTTAACAATAAGCTCCAAAGCTCTGTTTTTTTTCCTCCTTGTAGCTCTAAAGTGATTCTGCATCATATTAAGACAACCATTTTTATGTACGTGCTTTTATCTCCAAAAGTGTCATGTGATATTTCTTACACCATACAATAGAAAATAGCAAAGCTCCAAAAAACGAAGTGAAGGGGAATAAAATACTGAAATGGCTTCCAGTAATCGTATTACAATTATACTGTTGCTGTCTGTGCAGAATATGATTTTAGAGATTGCATTTACTTTTAGTAGATTTGTGTCCTCTGACCCTGTCTTTCTCTGGAGTTACTCACTTATAACCTTCCCTCAGCAAATCACTTGAAGTTCAAAGAAAATCTGCTAAAAAAAAAATCATGCTATGAACAACCACTACAGTGCTTGTGAAAATGAAATCGTTCTTTAACATCAAACCATCATACGCCTCTTTAATGAGCTTTGCAGATGTGCTGCGAATATAGTTTTTGCAGTTAATGTGTAACTTCATCGTGTTACATCAGATTCGGTTTTAGGAAGAAATAAACTCTGTCAGTTTAGTTTATTTGTGATACAGACTCAACACTCAGTCATTTTACATTATGCTCAGTCTAAGATCTTAGCATCAATAAATAAGAGGCCGTAGTAAAGGCAGTCCAACCTGGATCTGTATTGGTATGGTTAATGGACTGCTGTTATGCAGTGAATATACACACAGCTCAACACTCACCACCAGATGGCAGTATTGCATTGTAATAGTAAAATGAAGTCACATTGACTGGCTAGGATCACCTCTGGAGAAAAACGTACTGTCTTTAGTGTTGTCTCATAAAACTCATGGTAATAAAGAAGAAGAAAGAGTGTCTTATATCCATTGCTAATTCCTATATTAACAAAATGTGTGATTTTAAACCACTGAGGTACTAGTTTTACAGCATGTCTACTGTATGACAGAAGTGACAGCTCCCTGCTCAGGCAAATACATACAATAAACTGACACCTAATGCTAAAAGTGGCCGTGGGGTTGAAACCCTTTGGTGCTGTAAGTGCAGGGCTGAACTTTATGGCCACACTTGTCACTACTCTCCATCTGTTCCACCAGCCAGAGTTTCTTCCCGGCCATAGCCAACAGACATCTATCCTGCCCTTCTGGAAGCCCCAGGCCACTGGCTTCCCTCCAGCCTCCGAACACTCTGTCTCTCTCTCTCCTAGGCCTTGGCATGGGCCTCCATGGGAAAGCAAACAATCGTTTGTTAGCCTGACAGGAAGAATGAGAACGGAGCTGAGAGAGAGTGAGTGTCAAGTGTTGGGGAAAACAGTGAAAAGAAAAGACTAAGAAGAGCAAGGCTGAAGGTGAAGACTGAATTTAGTGGCTGCCTTTTTTGATTTGTGTGAGCTGAAAGGTGGGGCGGCTCTGGCACAGCAGGGAGAAGGAGTTGTTCACAAACTGCAGGGTTGGCGGTTTGATCTCCACCTCCTTTTAATATGTAGAAGTGTCCTTGGGCAAGACACTGAACCCTAAGCTGTTCCCAGTGGCAGCGGAATGCAAAGCATGTTCGAATGGGTACACGAGACAAATTGAGCATTAATATTTGATACAAAAAGACTTAATTTGAGTATTGCTAAAATCATTGCTCATTCTGCTAGCGGTCACTTAGTTTCTTTTGAGGTCACTTTTAATACAGACAGCCTGTTCTTGTGTCAGTGTTTACTGCTTCTTAACTGACAACTTCATCAAGATCCTAAACAATCCCATTATGTTATTATTGTGCATTAAAGTGTATTCAATTACACAATAAGGGGATTAGACATGAGAAGACTTGCATTATCACCTTCTATAATAATCCTTTATAGTTCCCTGCTGTAGATTAGATCATAGAGTTAAAATTGGGCAATCAATGGTAGAATTGAATGAATATAACACAGCAAGAATCACAGATGTTGAGCTTTTTTTCCCTGCATCTATTTTCATTAATTAGATGTAATCCAATTATTGTCTTTTAAATAATTTTCTTGTTTTCCTCAAATGCAGGTATTTTAGAAATACTGCAGTCTTTATATCACTCATAATGCAAATACTAGCATAATAGTAAAAACCAACAAGGAAGAGTGGAGTCAAGTAGAGCTAATACCACAGGGTGGAAAATCGGCAAGAAAGAACTCACACTGTACATTGACATCAAAGTGCAAGATACATGACGAGAAATGACAATGAGGTTTTCTTCATTTTCCCTCGCCTTTGCATTGTGATAGACGATAGGCTTGTAAGCATGAGGAGCTTTATAATTTTAAAGTTTTTAAAGCCCAAAAGAATGAGCGGATTATTACCGGCAGCCCATTAAAGGGGCTTAATGAGCACCAAGACGCAATTAAAGCTGGAATTACCCTCTCATCAAAGAGCAGCTCAACTGTGGACGAGGACAGGGAAATATGACCCAGACACACACATATGCACACATTCGATTGGTATACATAACCAATCAGGACAATGTAAATGAATACTCTGCATAATCATTAAATATTATTCTGCACTAAACAGGGAAGAGTCTCTGGGATCTCAACAGTCATCAGCATGCACAACAAATACGGACACAAACATCTAAAACACACAAAGACACACACACACACACACACACACACACACACACCCCAGACCCCATCAGAGAAAGCATTTGATAAGGGCTTTAGCAGCTTGGCTCTACTCATTCTATTTAATAAGGAGGATTCACATGCTGCCTCGGCGCCGGCTAAACAATGGAAAAAAAAAAAAAAAAGAGTCCTTTCACAGATGAGCCACAATACCCATGAATCTCCTTACCAAAGTAGATATTTTATTTATCTTTTTTGTGGAAATGTAGGCCTGAGTAGTACTTTAAGTAGCAGATTAAGGTCATGTCTTTGTAAGAGTGCAGCAACAGCAGGTGCGTCTGAGCAATCTCCTACCTGTTGAACAGGTTGTTTCGGGAGACCATGCGTAGGAAGCCTGTTGGATCCGTGACTGAGTTGAGCTTGTTGTTGAGCTCCTCAAATTGCTGGTCCAATAAATCTCCAGCCTCGCTCTCTGTCTCACTACTCGAACACCCTCTGAAACAAAGTGAGGGAAAAAGAAAGGGAGTGAGAGCCGTGAACAGCCATAGAAAAAATGTTGGCAAGAAAAAGGAGATAAACTTGACAATAGACAGACTTACATTGTTTCTTTGTGGGTAAATCAACTACACACACCCCTGATCTGCTAAAAATGCACACTGTTCAACCCACACGCATTTGGCCTAATTTCACAGTCTTGGTCCAACACCCCGATAGTAAGCAGAGTTAAATCCTTTCATTATAATGCTGGTGATGAAGACGTGTGGGAGTCATCCACCCCCACCCAACAATCACTATCTCATCACCATTCTCCCCCATCTTTTCTCGATATGCTATAACATATCACACTGATGCACCCATATCATGCAACTATTATGTCAGCTTCTTGCTTACACAGTAACAGAGTGTGACTCTTTACCCTCGTTACTACCATGACATATTTCATTCTTTTTTTTTTTCTTAATTTGAGTACAGTACATCTTATTTGAGATAATTCCTCCCGGGGTTCCTATATATAAATACACACATTCACTTAAATTGTCACCAAGGTTTTTACATACCTTCATGGCAAATGGTAACAGACCTTTGTTTAAAATAAATGGTTTTAATACAAGCCTGTTTCACATTCCAAATGTTTGATAAATCAATTACTAGCATTATGTTTAAAAAAACCCCACACATTTTAATTAAAAAATATAGCCATTAAATATCTAATAAGTCATGTAAATATTGTCATTGATTCAAATTGATGTAGCTTTTGCCTTTTTAACTAATGTTTTAAATTGACAATTAATAGACAAGTTCTCAACATTGTACTGTTAGAGGCCTTTTTTAATTTCTTACAGAAATCTGTAACTGTTTGGAATTACATTTATTTTGTCATTTAATTAACATACATCATTTCTTAGCATGTAGCAGGTTACTTCTCAGCACTGGCCAGTTTCAGATACCCAGCTCTTTTTATTTGAGGTATTCCACTACATATATTTCCATTACCACAAAGCCTGTTCCCCTCCCTGTCGATATATCCTGCTTTAATTTACACACTTAGGGTATGCTCTCTGGTCTGCCATTCTATTCATTTTCTATCTCCTCTCATTTTCCAAGTGCTGCCACCCCGTCTCTCCACTCTGCAGAATGAATGGGCTGGTAAGTGGTGCCATATTGTGCCCATCCAGGCGCAGTGGTGTGAGTGCAGCTTCCCATTGGAGTAGTAAATGAGCTGGTAATGGGGCAGGAGGGCCAAGCTGCTGGGGTGGCAGAGACTGGCATTGGGAAGACCAGCTGGACACCCTGGATCAAACACCAACTAAAGAAACAAGGCTAACATCAAATGTTGTGTAGATGTCACTGGTTGATTTTCACTATTGATGTATAGTGGTTTTCCAGAATCCCCCTGCAGAGTCTGTCTGGCTTCATTCCCTATTGTCTCCTAAGTCTTTATCCAACAACCAGCCAGTCACTACCACATTGATTTTGCCACTACATCTCTATTTCCTTATCCTGCCAGTAAACCATCCCATTCTTCCTTTTTTACTTGTCAGGATTGCTGTTTGTTAGGGAAGTTTAACATTCTGGCCATCAAAAGAGCCATTTTTCCGACTCATTTCTTCTCACCAGGAAGAGAGTGGAGTTCTTTGGGTATGTAGTGGAGTCCTGTCATCACAGGGTGCAATGGGGCAGAATAACACTCTCTTATGCACACACTCTGAATGACAAAATAACCCTTCAACCACTTACTCTGTCAATACAATTGTCAAGTGTTAATCTTTGTTTTGAGCTGAAATTTTGATGAAAAAATGCAAAAAAAAAATGTTGAGCGCCTCTCTGATGATTGATCCTGTGCTCCTTGAAGAACACTTGTTAATCAAACAAAAAATGCATGCTCTGTACTGTAATATCTCCTTCATTTTTCTGTCAATAACATTTTTGTGGGTGTGTTTCTTTTTCTGTGACTACTCAGTCAATGCAGAAAAATCTGTGAAAACTGAAAACCACATGGAGAGTTTGTATGAATGTTTCTGACACCTGAAAAGACATACTATACCAGTAGACACTTAAAATAGGCTAAATTTATGGGTGGAAGAGGAAAAATTGTTTATCTTGCTCAGTCAGTGGTCGAGTGGATGGTGACAAAAAAAAATGAATTCAAGCAATAAAGGTAATAGCAACATGGTAATATAGCAATATATAAGGGATGGTGTACAGCAAGCTGATCAAACCCCTGATGTCTTACCACATACTGGAGGCTTTACTCTGGCTTAAATCAGAGCCCTCTGATAAAGGAGGTAGTCACCCTAATGTGGAGAGATTTTTTTTTTCCTTTTCATTTATCCAACCAGCAACTGATTGCTGACTGTGCATGGGTAATTCTGTCATCTGGGGCAATAACTCAGTAATCTTAATTATCCATTATTCCAGAATTATTTATCAGCGAAATCAGTAATTTGAAATGAAATGAAAAAAAGATTTGATAATTTCTTGCATATAGGCCAGCTACAATCAGAGTTGAGACTGAGTATTTAACAAAGCTGTGTAACAAAATATAGAGAATAAGGTAAATACAATGCTCATTGGCAGTTAGGATAGACTTTGGCGTTCCTACAACCCTCATGAAGACTAAGTGGTTTGGACAATGAGTAAAATAAGGATTTGATCTAATAAACTACAAGGAAAATGTACACATCCTTAAAACTCCCACCTGCTGTAATAGGATTCCACTCCCAGAGCCTCTCGGGCACTGGCTATATGCTGCTCCAGTGAAGACCCACTGACCACTCCACTGCCCCCTCCTTCTTGAAAGTCAGACCCTCCCTCTGATACGCCCTCACCTAGGTACACCTCATGGAACTTCAGGATGCCTGTGGAGACAAAAAGGTGCCATTAAATGTCTTTCGGGGGTTCGTGAAGTGAAGGCTAAACAAAATAAATAAATAAAGTCATTTTCCACGGCTCTTTTTCTAATACCCTTGTGTTACTCGCTCACAACAGGGGGGGGATATTGGATCACTTCGAGAAAAAGCTGTGAGTGAGGCCACGTGCAGTCGTGCATCTGTGAAGCAAAATGAATAAAACAAATAATGTTCAATAAAAGATAAAACTAGGCTGCCTGTGCCATCTGCTGCCCGCCACGAGAGCTCAGCGGAGTTGTGAGAAGGAACATCAGAAGGGGGTGGGGAAGAGTGAACTGAGAGATGAGTACAAGCTGTGTACGTGTGTGTCTGTGCCGTGGAAGTGTAAATGTACTTTTATGTACTGTAGGTTTTTTATTGAATGCATTTGAATAGATAGTATACTGTATGTGATTCAAGTGTAAATGTGTGCATTTGCATAGTCAAGTCTATTAAATGTCACCCAGAATTTACACAACTGAAGTAATTAGGACCTTAGTAGCTCTTTTTTCTGATTGCAGACTCTTTAGAAGGGGCCTTGTATGTGTGCCAGCTGGATGCCAGGCTATGCCAGAAAGTGACAGACAGGCGATTAGTGAGCAAGTGGCTCCCTTTTAGCCCAGGGCAATATTCAGTTCTTTGAAGATCTCCACTGGTCCCTGCAGTGTTCCTCCCATCAATATGACTAGTGCTGGGGGGGTCAAGTTCATCTGGTTGCCTTGGAGCTGGATTTGATCAAATGTTCAGGCCTGGTGGCATGGGACATGGGTCAAGGCTCTCATTTCCTCTTTTTGCAGTGAGGGTAATAGTCATGTAATGTGCACTGTAGTTTGCCCAGTCCTATTTTCTTTGTTAAACTGGAATTTAAAAACTCATAAAAGAGCTGCATCTTAATCCCTGTGCCTACGTTGATCTTTCAGCACAAGAAACAGAATGCAATTACACAAAGACGTGTATAACTAAAGTGAAATAAGAAAGAAAGACAAGAAAAACAGAGGTAAAAGCCAAAGAGGGAGAGAGAAAAAACAAGAGAGACAGCTGAAAAGACATGGGAAAATTATGTTCTGACTTGGTGTTACAAGCAAAGTGTTTTCCTGTTGGCATGTGTGAAGATGTTGTTTGGCTGTGTCACTTTCAATTAACATGGTTCATTGGCAGATGCCTTCTGGGGTGAGCAGCGAAGCAGGGGGCAAATCCTAACAGTGGAGTGGCAGGTGGTTCTGCCTCTTGGTGCTAAAGCTGGCCATCTTAACCCTCCAGCTAAAACAAGCTATAGCCTCTAGGCCTTTTATCTACTCTGATTTCAGCAATTGTGTGTGTGTTTAGCTATAAGTATTTTATACTCTCCCAGTAGTTATTCTAGTGGCAATCATTTGAGATATTATACTTTATTTCATGTTTAACGCATGAATGAATTTGTGTTTTACAAATGTGTTTGCTCCAAGCAAATTTGTTTGGTCTAAAACAAAGGAAAACACAGTATATACAGAAAGTATTTTGGGACTAAAGTATTTCAGTAGCAGAATCAGGCTCAGATTTACCTGCTCCTGGAGCCAGCAGCCAGCTGTACAGGTAACCAGCAGCCATGGAGAAATAGAGCACCAAGGCCCTCTGGCTGTTGACAGTGTCCAAGATGTGCTCAACAGTTACTGGAGTGTAGGGGTCTGAGTCCTGCTGGCCCGTCTGCCTCTCCACCAAGAGATCAGCAAAGGCTCGTGTTCGACCCCGCTCTGCCACTGCCAGAGCCTCATCGTGGTGGCCTGCAGAGGTCAGAGGTCAATGCTGATTAACAGTTAAGACCAAAATCTGATCTTTGATGCTATGAGGCAAAACAACGAGGGAGAAACATTTACATACAGTACAGTTGACAAATTAAAGAATAAAACATTGCATCTTGGTAAAGTCTTAGCCACCAGATGTTCCCCCAGCAGCTTCAATGTGTCTTGACATGGCATCTAAGGGTCTGTGAGTAATGATACCATTCTTCCAAAATATATTTATTCATTTGAGTCTTTGATAGAGATGAGTCCAAAATGTGTTCAGTATCTTGTGACTGCAATGCCCGCTGCAAAGGAGTCATATAATTCTACCCTCATTAAGCCACTTAATGATGCCAAGTGCCCTTGATAGGAGAGAAAAACTTTTCCTAGGAGGAGACAAAATGTGTGTCAGTGTACCTAGGCTGACAAGGACCCTCTGAAGTGCCTGGTAGCAGGAGGTTTGCAGGTCAAACAGCGAGAGCTTGTAGTCTGTGCTGTGCTGGGCTTCATGGCGGATGGTTTCAAACAGTGCAGATGCGCGGTACAGCTAAAGAAAAATAACAACCATTAGATTTTTCTTTCAGATATCAGCTTGTTTTGATTCATACATGTTTATAAAGTAAAACTGTAAAATCATACTCCGGTTAATTTCTCATATACCATGCAGAGGGTCATAGGTCACCTACGTCGAGAAATGAAGAATGATGCTGTCACTGTCTTTGTTATAGGTTTGATTAAAAGTACAAAAATGTTAGTAGTATAAATAATAGAACATTATGACAATGATGGATAGCTGACCATAAATCTTAAAGTCTGGTATCTCTGATTAGACCTTTGAAGAAGGAAAAAGAGATTTTGGCCACTAGGTGGTAGCATCCCACCTCATTGGTCATTACCAATCAGACATCAGACCTGCTGCCTTCCAATTGGTTTCTCTCTACAGAGAAAGTACTGTAATGCAGCTTGATGAATCACCTTCCAACACAGGTAAACCGCTTTTCAGATTTTATTTGCTTGGACATGGGAAAGGGCAATGAGAATCTAAGCCATTACCCGGGCATCTTGAACAGACAGTGTCTGTGGAAATAGATGCTATCTGAACTCAATAGGCCTGTCTGTGTTATTGGACCTTTCTATTCGGTTGCCAGACATTGGATTGAGGAAGGAGAGAGACATTGGAGAGGTGGGGCAGGAGGCAGTGTTGCACATTGGCCCAGCAGAGCTGGTCAGAAGTGCTGATTCATGGAAGACTTTATTGATTTCTTATTTCTGCGCCTGTGGCAGCCTTGTACTATGACTGGTACTGTGATAGAACCTCTCTCCAGGAGGTTGGACCCAGCAGAGAGGCTTGAGCACTTTGCTCTCAGTGCTTGACCACAGTTCAAAAATACAAAGAGTGGCACTGGGGAACGGCTGTTGGAGGGGATGAAATGAGCTATATGACCAATGCGGGTTTGTAAGAGAGATGCAGAGAGAAAGACTGGATTTCTGGTGAGTGCAAATACTGTATATGCATACACTAGCTTGTCTGGCATATCCCAAGGTCATGCAAGAAAGTGTGTCAGAGGGAGGGAATGGGGGAGAGAGGAGATCAGCAGAGAATCTGTGAGCTCTGCTGCATTAGTGCTAGTAGAAAGAGCTGCTAGTCCCAGGCTGATTTTGCTGATAGGGCTGTGAGCTGATTGCTGCAGTGCTAGTTTAATCTGTAAGGCTTGCAGACATCCCTTTAAGAGTGAAACTAATTTCTCACAACGCCTTTCCTCTGGCCTGACCCCTTCTGGCAGAGATGAAAGGGAAACAATCCCAAATGTGCTGTGTCTGCAGCGACTTGCTTGGCTGTGGTACAGGTAAAATCTGTCACATTCTTCAACTGCAATACATGCAGGAAGGGCGTTCAGTTTTACCATCTCTGACACTAACGTGGGCTTTATCTGACAGGTTTGGTGAATATCAGTGTCACAGTGAAGCAGTAAGGTGAGTGGAACTTGATATATACGCATGTCTAATGATTTTTGTGGGAAGCGCTCATCCGTTTTGACAGATGATATCAGCTTAATCTAGACCCCTGATATTTAAGTACACATCTACTGGCTCACATTCTCCCTCAATATGAATGAGTATTTCTCAAAGGGGGTATGCGTTGTTCCAGTAGCTGATTAGAATCAGGACA
>JAPQRQ010000028.1:19183947-19223923 GCA_037367365.1 Apogon talboti | reverse complement strand
CACATTCTCCCTCAATATGAATGAGTATTTCTCAAAGGGGGTATGCGTTGTTCCAGTAGCTGATTAGAATCAGGACACGTCAATCTGTGACTCACAGTACCATGGGATCACAGTAAGGGTGTTGAAGCACAATTTGGATCAAATGACCCTATGTTCCCGATCCTTGGTACAAGTGCTCTTTAACCAGACTTATGGACACTTTCTGAATTTCAATATAACCCTATACAAATGAGGTTTAAAGTGGGTCAGGGCATTTTCCAAGTTCATCTGTAGCAACAGGGCAGCTCGTGAGCTCATGAATAAACATTTGACCTATACTCCATGGACACCGGTGTTCTTTCCCACCACCAGTTTACCCTGGAGGTTGCAAGCAAGCAAAAAATCTATAAGCTATATGTAGGAAAAAGCAGTGGATCTCTGTAAGTTACGACAAGGACAACACATCCAGTAAGTGGATCTTATGGTCAACTAGAAAGCAAATTCACACTGGAGAATATGTTACATTGGCCTGTTAGAATAATATTTAACTTTAATAGAACACAAATTCCACAATATGACTCATCAGTATGCAGCCTCTGGCCTAGTCACCACCTCAGCTCAGGCTTCCCAACTCTTGTTACACATAATTGCAAACAGACAAAGTTACTTTTTGAAAAAGTACGACGGAGGACAGAAAAACAAAGCTATGTGGGTCACATAGATGTAGTTTCTGTGTATCATAAGAGAAATGTTTTGAGCTAGATCAAAAAAATGAAAGCAGCTGAATAACATCCCTGCAGACACACGTGACAGCCCCTGCTGCTGGCTCGCTGTTCACCGACTACGTACAGACACAAGCTAAAAAAAAAAACCTCAAATCTTGAGCTGTGGTGTGTGGACAGACTGTAGAGAGAGATGTTAAGGGGATATTCCATGCTTGCCAGGTGGGCAGTGGGCTGGAGAGGAGTGAGAGTGTGTGTGTGATGCAGAGGCTTAGGACTCCTGAGACCATGCACACAGATATAAAAAATCTTCAGTCATCTGTCGCTTGTCTGCTGAGATGACAGCACTTACTAGCTCAACAGACTCCCAAGCATATTGCCAGCACCGGTGTTCATGCTATATAGCTGCCTCACTTTTTCCCTCCTTTTGTTTTCTATCCTCTGGGCTCTTTTTTAACCATAAGGGCATTACTGAAAATGTGTAACCCTTACCTTCCATTTCTCTGAAGACCTATTTCCCCTCTTTCATATGGAATATCAGCCTTCTGACAGATGTGTGCTTATTAGAGGTTAGCTTTAACTACAAGAAGTAAATTTGCTGGAAGCATTCCAGATGAGGAGAGGGGGAACTGATTCAAGGTGATCCTAGGCAAGGTAAGAAGAACACCAAGTACAACACCTGATGTTGGGCTTCCTCCAGATTCCCACTGGCCCATAGAGAGAGCCCCAAACGATGGCGGATCTTCGCCTCGTCCTCACGCCGAGCCAGCTGCTCTGCAAGCCGTAGGCCTGTCAGAAGGGGAGGAAACAGGAGCAGATGAGGGAGAGAGAGTAAAAATTATTCAAAGCAGGCAGACTCTCAGGTATCTTTCAGAGTAACAGATGTAAGCATAGCATGATACTGATGTTCTGACAGTGAACAGGTTTGGATATTTGGCCTCAGTTGTATGATACTGCTCACACTGGGACTAAAACACACACACACACTTCTGCCATAGAGGGAGGCTGTTAGAGCACTAATCGGACTGCATAGTAATCAATGCTAAGGATCGACTGGCTGAGCAAACACAAACACACTCCTAATGCTTGCATAAAAGAAGCCTCACAATATCATCAAGAAGTCTTCAAATATTTGCAAACACAATCATGAAGTAATTATAGACTTACGCAAACTCCCAGTGCAAAGTGTGCTTTGTGATATTTTATTTGCAAGACTTCAAGAGTTGACAATCCAAGCGAGGTTTGAACGCGCATGTACTGTGCTTGTGTGCGGCTCGAGGTGCGTATTTACAGCGAGTGTGTCTGTGTCGGATCACCTGGCGAGCTCACAGTTTGTTTTTCACTTCTAATCCCTCAAGTGGTGAGGTGTGTGTCAGATCTTTGCATGTGTCCTCAGCCTGCCTGGCGTGTACTAGGTTCTGCCCAATTACTGAGATGAAAATGCCACTCCACAGAGAACAATGATGAAAAAAAAAAAAAAGGCGACAGCTGCTGGGCCACATATCACCCACAAGGTGCTAAATGCACAGCAAGCAGTCTGCAGTTAGCAAAAGGGGTGTATTGCTCATGCATAGTCTCACTTAACACATGTTCTGTATTTGCTGGTCTATTCTCTCCACACGTTTGTGTGAGATGGAGGGGTCTAAACATGCTTTTGGTCAAAGAGAAGAGAAAATGGGCCAAGCCACCCTCATCCTAGTCTGCTTTTCTCTGCATTCCTGGAAAACAGTCTGTGGCTGGACCAGATAAGCCAAGAACAGAGAGCGTGACCCCAAACAGCCTGCCTATTCCACAAAACCCAGCACACCACGCAACTATAGACTTCATGGCTCCTCCATGGCCACGCTAGCCGGCAGCCTTTGAAGCCTGCAACAGTCTCCCCTTGCGCCTTATCTTTCCACACACCCTCCCTCTGTCTACTTGCCTGCCCTCTTCCCCCATGCATCTGCTGTGCTCCTCTCTCCCTCTGCCTCCCGTATTCATTTTCTCATCTCTCTGCCTGTATCTCTGGCCTCCCTCTGCTCCTTCTACCTGTTTCATCTTGACTGTGGTGGCAGTGCTTGCAAGGACTCGGCACTGCTTAGGGCTCATTAGGCGCTGGAGCAAGAGAGAGGAAACAGATCTAAATTATCCTTTTCATTCTCTGACAGCCTCACCCCTCACTCATCTCAACTCCAGCTCTGAGCCTTTCATCTGCACGCACACACGCACACACAAAACCTTCTTTCTCTGAGCTGCTCTGTGATAGTTCTTTATGATCAAGCCTGAATGTCAACCAAGTCTATGTTTTCTTTATTCTCCATTTGACAGTGAAATAATACATGTGAATTATGATTTGTGCCAATCCCTGTCTTTTGCTACCGCCCACCTGCCATCTTTTCTCTTTCTTTCCTTCCCTCTTCCCCTCCCTAACTCTCTCATTCCTTCTGTTCTCCTTCTCCGTATCATTCAGTGTCTGTCACTGTCACCGTGCATGCCTTTGGTGCGCCCCGCAGGCACAGTCACGTAGCAGCGGCTGACATGAGGATGTGGCCGTGGCTGGCTGCACCCTGAAGAGCAACTAGAGAACACTTTAAAGGCTGCTTGACAGCTGGGTGAGAGATTCTCTGCAGCCCCGGAGGCCCACGCACCCTTTGCCTTCAGACACAGGCATTACGTGCAGGCATCACAAACACATGAGCTGGAACAAGGGCACAAAGTCTCATGTACCAAAGAACCACAAATGCATGGTGCCTCAAACAAAGTACCCTAGCATTATTTCCATGAATGACACATAACGCCACATCCCTTTGATCGTGACCACATGGAAAAGAGCAGTGTATCATGCACAGGAAGTACAAATCCACCTATTCTGTATAAAAACATCTTTCCTCTTCCCCACCCTTCACTAAAAATAGGTAATATGGATTCAGTTATGGAGCGTATGATACTGAAGAAGAAAAAGCAAAGATTTTGAATACAGCTTGCAAAAGCACATTTCTACATGGGTACACACTGCTACTTAGACTGCATTAACATCTACATTAAGTTGAGAGATAAATTTTGGGATTTAATGAAACTTGTTAATTAATTTATAAGATAATGGAAATCTAGACTAATTCTGACATACATCATCCTAGTGCCATAAGGTTTACATGCCTCTTAACAAGTTGTTCAAAGGTCTACCAACATGAAAATGTTGCATTAAAAGAATGATTCGACATTATTACTCACGTAATTATGTTTCTGAATATAATAAATATAGATTTCATTGCTTGTATACTGTATGAGCTTACTCATGATTACAAATCGATAAATTCTATAAAAGTA
This sequence comes from Apogon talboti, assembly GCA_037367365.1. Lineage (NCBI taxonomy): Eukaryota > Metazoa > Chordata > Actinopteri > Kurtiformes > Apogonidae > Apogon > Apogon talboti. The sequence goes on along the minus strand of JAPQRQ010000028.1, from coordinate 19,219,913 downwards.
CAATATTCTGTTAGATTCCCTATAAGGCTAAATGCACATATTCCATGTGCATTCATTACTTGCAATAAATCATCTGTCAAATACTGTTTTCTGGTTCACTGCTGTATTTAGCATAAGGTGAAATTCTGAAAAGTAACTTCTGTGGTTAATATTACTATTCCTTTGTTGTTGTTCACTAAATGAAGCATGGAGAGACCGTAACACCCCTATTAGTAGTAACAATGATGGCATTGATTTAATGACACTGGTACTTGCTCAGAGTGCATCTTTGTGTGAAATATCCTCTCTTACTTTGAGACTAAGACAGTGCTTTGCAGTGACCTTTAATATAAAATTACAGGAAAACAATTTAGGTAGGACTGTATGAGTGTGTGAAGTGACAGAAATGATGTCTGCCTGTCTGCAGTTAATTGCTGCCTCCATGTCCTTTTTATGCAGTATTACTGTGTAACACAGTCTAAATATTACTCCTCCTTCTCGCACACACCACTGCACACAAACATAAAAACATGCGCACAGATTCGGAGGTCACATGTTGTCAGCAGTATCTGCACTAGTTTAGAGCTTCCTTTCTATCCGTCCTCCAATTAATCTTTTTTGGGAAACAAAAACAAAAAACAACCAATGCAGCATGAAGTATAAAAAACATAAAACTAGCACTAAGTGAAAAATAGAAAAACTGAAAGGAAAAAAGGGAAAAAAATCTTGCCAACTTTTCGGTCTGGGTAGGTTGCCCAGAAATAATTGGCTGTCAAGGATAGTGAAGGGACTGTTCTTTTTCACAGCTAGGCCGAGCAACAATACAAGGACAGTATGAGGGACAACAGGAGGACAGGGTGGAGACAGAATGGCCTGTCGCCTTTGTTTCCATTAAAGCTCAACAAGCAGGTCTGCAGAGGGTGTATGGGTCATTGCAGGCCCAGCAAACTCTAATAAAGCTGACAAAGGAGAGATAGAGGAGATGCATTCTTTTTCCCTAGCATTCACTCCCTGCAGGGTGAAATATTCAACTTTTGTCTTACACAAGCAGCAATTTTCTTGGTTTCAAACAGGGTTTCAGTCATAACACTGTGGGTGTGCTTGAGCATAAGGTCTATCACGGGGTATAGGTGAGAATGGTATTATGCACGTTCAGTTCGCATCCATAGCTGATTCCACTTAACACATCCTAGGTGACAAACACTTCCTTTGCTGTCAGTGACATAATGAATTTTTGAGAGGCCAAGCTGCAGGTTTTTATTTCACCATAATCTGTAGGGGACAATGAAGCGTGAGAGGCAGAAGTCTGTCAGCCACTGTGTAAAAAGATCCTTTGGCAGCTCACTGCAAAGAACCCTCTGAGAAAAGTAGATATAGAGGTGTGAAGAACAGCTTGCAGTAAACAAAAAAATTCTTTGGCGTGCATCCTGATAGGTTTGCACAGACATAGACACAAATACTGTTATACCTATACAGCACAAGAAGACAACACAGATGCATAATACACACAAAATCCCCCTGTGCACTTATAACACATAAGCACGAAAGCCTAAACACACACACGCATGCACACTTGCACACAGCCTAATAAAAATATGGCAAAGGCTTAGGTACAAATAGGCTCTGAATTTCATATTCATGAATTCACAAACTCTAAGCCTATCAGCTCAGGCAACAAAGGCAAAACCGCTCCTGTTCCCCCCCAACTCACTCACCTTCCTGCAGGTACATGACAGCTTGTGAATAGTTTTGCAGTGCATGGTGTGTTCTCCCAAGGCTGCCATAGGCCAACGTCTTGGCTGCCAGGTCATTAGTCTGCGCAGCTACACTTAGGTGCTGTTCCTGGAACACAACGGCCCGCTCGTAGTTTCCTAGCGACTCATACGTAAGGCCCAAGTTGCCATAGGCACGAGCCTGACGTGTTGGACTCCCAGCTTCATCTGCAATCTCCAGGTCACTTTGGTGGCATTGAAGAGCTGTCTCATACTCTCCCATTGCTTGGTACACAGCGCCCAAACCACAGCTGGCATCTCCTTCCAGTAGTCGGTCTTGGGTGTCACGGGCAATGACTAGCTGACGTTCCAGACAAGAGATGGCCTGCTCATAATTGCCAAGTTGACTGTGTAGTGCGCCCAGTTCACCGTAGGCCTGAGCCTTGCCTCCACACTCCCCAAGCTCATGAGCCACTACAAGCCGTTTCTCAAAACACACCAGCGACTGCTGTAGGTTTCCCATGGCCCTGCAGGAAAAGACAGAGTAAAGAAGAGGTGTGAAATCTGTGACAACCCAACAAGATTTAAAAGAAAATCTCTAATTGGAATTTGTGTTAATATTGCATAAGCACTGAAATTTCTCTTCCACTATAGTCAAAACAATTACACTTATCTTCACACCAGTGACAAATAAAATGAGAAATCAACATAAAGTGTGCAAATAAGGTGTTGAGATATCATGTGCTGCCAGATCAGTACATCTGTGCATTGACTATTCAAGCCTGTTGACTTCACTGAAGGAAGGCACCCCATTCATTGCCACATTTGGTGTTTTGATGGTGGTGGCAGAGAACATTGTGTAATACGCCAATCAAAAATCCCTCATAGGTGTTGAACTGTATTAAGATCTGAGGACTGTCAGGGCCATAGAATGCAAATCACATAATTTTATAATTTTCCTACTCATTAAATGGGATGAGAAACTGTCCTGAAACCCCCCCACCCCCATATCTATTTATTTCAGGGTTAAAGCTAAATTCTTATTCATATAAATACATTTTGAGTGAGCATATATTGCAGGAAATCATCTAAAAGCAATAATGAGTGTCACTTGCATTTGCAAAATATATATAAATCTCAGCACAAGTGTATAGCAAATATAGACTCTGATCCACTGGGAACTCAGTCAGGTGTGTATGCATCCCTATATTCAAAATGCCTTAGCCATGAAATGAAAGTTAACATTTAGGCTGTCTGGGCCAGACAACAGAGAAGCCCAGCCTCTGCTCCCTTGTGTGTGTGTTGACAGACTGGAATTAATCCCATCTCAACATTTGATTTGCCTTCACAGCCTTCAAACAGACTTTATTCACATTCTTGGGCACACCAACAATTGCCCGATGTTGCTTCAAATGGAGCATTAAAAGAATAAAAGCCTTCAGCTTAATTAATGCTGTGTGATATGTGCTTGACTGAGAGCTGCTGGAAGAGGAGAAGGGTTTGTATGTGATATCTATTATTCCCCTCTGAACTCATGCATGGCTAATAATGCTGTGTGATTGCAATGGTGCCATGCTGATGATGCACAATAGGAGGAAAATCATCTCCGAAATGAGGATTTCAGCAAGCCTTTCGTGTTTTATTTTGCAGTGTACTCCTAGGATGCTATCAGCTCTTTGACATGTCTGGGGGAAATAGAAAAAAGAAACAACCAACGATGTAAGAGGTTTCCTCAAAATAACTAGCTTCGCCTAGTTTCAGACGTCTCTGTGCCAAAGCCTCTTTGCATACAGATAAGGCCAAGGCCACTATGCTGGTGCCGAGACAGCTAACATCAAGCTCCCATTCAAGTTTTGATCACTTGCTGGGGTCTTTTACTATGGTGGTCTTTGATACTGAACACTAAAAGAAAGTAGTAAAGAAATAAAACAACCGGTGCATTATTGTAATTATGAGTGAATATAAAACACCATAACTTTCATCAATATAGACCCACCTGTGTCCATTGCCTAAACCTCTGTAGGCTTTCTCCTGGTCTTGCATGCGGTTCAGGCTTTGGGCCACTGACAGATACTGGTCATAGTACTTGATAGCTTCCTCAAAGTCTCCCAGAGCTTCATAACAGTCTCCCAGATTTCCATAGGCCCTGCCCCTGTCCATTACTGCTTCATTGCCACTTAACTGCTGTAAAGTCGCAAGCTGCTGCTCTAAGTAGCCAATGGCTTCCTCCATTACTCCTACATTCATTTTAGTGATGCCCATATTTCCATACACCTGAGCCTCCACAACCGGATCCTTCAGCCTTCGACCTAACTCCAACTGCTCTTCGTAGCTCTTGAAAGCCATGGCGTACTTCCCCAGGGCCATGTAGACAGCTGCCAGGTGACCATGGGCCTTGCACTCTCCTGACACATCACCCAACTCTTGGTACACCTCAAGCTCCTGGGTGTGGTAGCCAAGAGCTTTGTCATACTTCTGTACAAGTCTGTAGGTGGCCCCGAGGGCAGCATAGGCACAGGCCTCCATCCTACGTTCCTTAACCTGAAAACAGATAAACAATCATAATATCAGCATGATTTACCTGAGTGAATTTTATTGAATTTGCATCTCACGTTGGATTTTCCACTCATACAATTACTTTTTGTATTATTGTATTTCTGTGATTAACTCTTTGGATAAAAAAACAGGCCATACCTGGTGGGCTAAGGCCAGTTGCTGCTCATAAAACTGAATGGCTCCAGACACATCCTTTTTACAAACAAATATGTCCCCCAGGTTCCCCAGAGCTCTGAAGCGAGCCTGTGCATTGTTGAGGGACTGAGCCAGTGACAGCAGGTACTTCTGACACTCCTCTGCCTTTGTGAAGTCTCCCAAGGCTTTGAATGCTAGTCCAAGATTACAGTATGCTTTGGCCTGACTCAGTTTGTCATGAAGGTCCTTGGCCAGAGCTAGGTCCTGCTCATAGTATTTAACAGCATCCTGGTAGTTGCCCAAGCAGTAATGGGCATAACCTAGATTGTGACAAACTTTCCCTTCGCTTTCCATGTCTTGGAGGTCAGGGGACAGCCGGAGGTACTGCTCGTAGTAGGGCACGGCCTGAGGGAACTCTCCTCGAGAGCAGTGGAAGTTGCCGAGGTTGCCCAGAGCCCGCGCCTCACTCTGGACATCTCTGAGCTCACGAGCAATGTTGAGGTGGTTCTGGTAATGCTGCAGAGCACGGTCATGGGCCCCCAGGGCTTGGTAAGCGACAGCTAGGTTGCCATGAGTGGAAGCCTGGGAGGCCCGGTCGTTGACCTCCATGGAGATTTGTAGCTCTTGTCTGTGGTAACGAACAGCCTGATCAAATACTCCTAGAGCATTGTATGCATTTCCCATATTACCATAGGCCCGGCCCTGAGCAGCATAATCATTCAGCTCCTGAGCAATGGCCAGGTGTGTTTTGTGGAGTTTCAGTGCAGTCTCATAGTCCCCCTTCATCTGGTGTATAATGCCTGTGGAGAAGAGGAGAGAGGGACAAAGTTAAGGACCTATTCACAGTGAAAATTGTAACTGAGTAAAATTCAAGTGCCTCGTCAGCTCTTCGTGTACAAAACAAGTCATTTAGTTGTTAAAATATGCTCTCTGAGCCATCTGTTCTCTGCTTACACAACACACTCTCCCACAGAATTATGGTCATTAAAATGCAGTGCAATCAAACAGAGTTATTATAACACCAAAAAAGAATCTTTTGATTTACTAAGTGCTCTTTGATTAGTGTGCCTTAAAGGGATTTTACTAAAATCAACAACTTTTTAAATAGTGTTGAAAAATAAAAAAAGAAAGATCCAGAAAGAAGATGCACACATAACAGCAGAAAAGACTGAAGAGCTGATGGAAAGCTCAGCAAACAACTTCAGAAAAATGAGTAAAGTGTGGAGAAAGAATAAATAATGGAGAGCCCAGTGCATTGTGCGTATTATCTCTGATAAAATACCATCCTGTGAAAAATAATGGCTTTACCGCACAGCCAGTCTGCCATCTGGCACACAAACACACATGCAACCACACGTCATACACACTGACAAACACACAGCAGAGAATACAGAGACATCTCAGCATATCTAAGGTATCTCTCCTCCTTTCCTTTGAGATGCAGTACTAATCTTCAAATGTATCCTTTTGCATTGTCACCCAGGCTTCACTGATAATAATTACACTCCTAACACTAAAGCCTGCTAAGTGAGAAGACAGGAAACCTGCAGGCTAGTGGAAACAGAAAAAAGCTACAAGGAAAATAACTCAGTCCTTGATTCACCACACAAACTGGCCATCTTGTCTTTGCTGCATCAGCATGGAGACTTATGGGTAACCAGAATGGGGGTACAGTAGCTGATAGGGATGGAAACGGTCCTGGAGCCAGAGTGGGTGGGAACCAGGGATGGAGAATGGCTCTGTGGCTTGTGGTTAGTATGTGATGGTGCCGCCGAGATTAGTTACCGCCATGTGTGTTTTCCCATTCATTTCATCCGAAACCTGCCACATTATGGGCCTGAACACAGGGCACATAAACAGCGGGATTGAAACTAAACAGACGGCTCATAGGACTGCAAAAGTCATACTGTAGATGCGGATAGGCTTTCACATTCTGGCTCAATTAAAAGCAGCAATTTATGTCGATGAGAATGGAAAATATTCTGAATGACCCACTGAGTTGCAGTTTGGTTTGACACACTGCCGCTGTACGCATATTTATACCTGCATATATGCTGTGCATGCAGAGTTTTGAGAAGGTGAAGGACGAGGTGGTCTACATTTTGCCTAATGTGTTTTATTAGATGTCATTTATTTGTTGTTTATGTATATTCCATTTAATCAAGTCTAACAGGAAGTATTAGTTTAAGATAAGCCTGCCTGAACTGGGTGTCTCAAAATTAAACACAGAAAAAAATAACAGCTTTTTAGGGCATGCACTTTTTTTGTTGGAAAAACATCATCAAAGACCCTCTGCCTACTTAATTCAGCCCATGATTCAGCACGCAGCAGAGACACTAACAAACCAAACCTGATCTGCTGCTTGCTCTGCTTGCTTGTGTTCTCCAGTTAAACTAATAGGACCTGAACTGACCCCGTTAGTATCAGGTCATTGCCCAACAGAATTTGTATGCTAGATGTAGCACAGGGTAAAATACAGTGATGCAATATAGATGTGTGATGGAAAATAAGATTTCTACATAACAAAGTAACAATAAAGACATTCACGATAAATAAAATCCATGTGGTGATTTGTCCAAAAGAAACAAGTACACAAGTAAAATATTAATATCTTTAAAAAAATTCAAAACAAAAACAATAAATTACTTAATAAATTAATGAGGCTCAAGACAGTCCTTCAGGCATAGGTATTTCCTGTAACTTTAAGCATTGCTAAGTGTGGAAACGGGTTAAGATTCACAGCAGGCTAGCTGGAAGAGCACTGACAGTCCTCACCACAAAGTCACTCCCAAGGTTATGTTTTCCCCATGGACGCTGATCTTACTGAGGATATAATGCCTACTGATGTATTACAGCAAACATGTTCCATGCTGTAGGCTAAAAATGGATCTGGAGCTTGGCAATGGATGGTGGGGAAGGGGAGAAAGCAGCAACAGAAGCTGGGGGTATAAGCCCAGGTTAGAGGTTGGGCTTCCAAACTGCAGCCAAATTTGCCGTAAGCCTTAGGCTATGCCTGGAGCCACACTTGAAGCAAGAAAATATTTTCTGCGCCCCCCATATGGTAAGAGGATTATGGAATCTTCTGGGAACTATATCCTGAAGGATAGTAAATAAAACCATACCAAACATGCTGGTAAATACTGCTGGAACACAAAAATTAGGAACACGCTGGGCATGTTAAGTTGAAGAGGCCGCTGTAACATGTTGTTAAACTCAAAATGATCCTAAGTGTCAGTGTTGGGATTTTCATTTTAACTTGGATTTAATTAAGTTTGTGATGTAGATTAAATGCACCTGACGGTAATGTTTTAAATAATGTGAATTATTAATTTTTTTGTGCACGTTTAGATAAAAATGTGGAAAAAGTAGGATAAAGCACATACCACATCACTGAAATACTTTTACAGCATATAAAGCCCTATCACTCCAGAGCCCTATCCATCCCCCATAACCAAAGATATTAAAAGCATGGCAATGTGTTGTCACTTTTCATTACACAGCTGGCTGTACATAGAAAGATATGCTGTGGCGATGACTTTGAGGGATGGTGTCGTGTTCTGAGTAAATCACTGTGTCATTCTTCCAGTAGCTATGGAAGTCTATAGAACTGCAGCTCACAGTTAGTTAAGAGGATTTCACCAACAATTGTGCTGCTGCCACTGGGCTGGGGTGATACTAAGAATAAAGTAGAGATGACCAGTCTGTGTCCAAAATAATCACTTGACTGTGTTTATTTTAGATTGAGGTCGACACGATAATTTACATACATTTCATATTTTGAAACTAAAAACCACAAGTAGGATGCTGGGATTGTGGTGGTTTTTTGAGGCTGATGCAGGTCTTAGCAAAGGAGAGTGGTATATATGAAAAGTCAAAATGGAGAGTCTGAAAGTGAGAACATTCACAGTCTGTTTTAACCTACCAGGTCTGTGCACCTTCTAGATACAGTCGCTGTAATAGCATATACACCTTACCCCAACTTCAAGAGTTCTTCCAAATAAATGTAATGTATTGGTCAGACAGGCCATGTTGCATATCTTATGATGTTTTAAAATGTGTGATACATAATTGACAATATCAATGTTGTTGAATAATTAAAGATGAAGCACTAAAAAATGTTGAGAGTGAATGTGCTCAGAAGAGGGGAAAAAAAATCAGTTATTTTAGTCAATGTGCTTTTTCTCTCAATATTCTTCAGAATATAATTAAGTTTTGAGGTTGAAAGACTCCATTAAAATATGCAAAATATGATAAAATATACAATAGTTTATGGTATGATCTGTGGGGGGAAGTAGTGAGCTGAGGCAGACACCAGATCCTCCTGGGGTCTGCAGTAGCAGGGAATGAGGCGGAGCTGGGGTCTGGGCTTAAGGTACTAAATCCTTCCTCACAGACACAGACGTCTCCTACAGTCTGACTGTCAGAGAGATGGGAAGAAGACGGATAAAAAAGGACAGGGTATGGATAGATTAATGCATGCTGAGTGGGTGGTCTGCCAACAGAAACACACAGGGGGCTGTACCCCTCCACCTGCAGCTCAGCTGCTTCCTCTGTGCTCCTGCTGACCCTCACCCCTCCATCGCCTCACCATATTTACTGTGGGTGGACTGTTTAGATTTTAGCGACTACCTAAACCTAAATGTCTCAACTCGACTGTTTGTTGCACTGCACAATCATCTCTCTGTTTAGAAGCAGATCACATTTTATGCTGAATTAACAAATGTGGAAAAAAAAAAGATGGAACAGATGCTTAATGCAAAACAATGCAACATTTCTTTTGTTTCATTGAATAGCTCTGCAGTGAGTAGAACAGGAACCACATATAGCAAGTCACAATGTGTGTTTTGCAGGGCCTCTAGTCCAGTTTCTGGCATGGTCCTCTGTCAGGAGATTGAAGGGGGCCGTGCAGGGGAAAGCAGGGAACGTCTGCTGCTTTTCAGACAGAAATATAGGGCATGGCTGCAAAGAACTACTAACAAAGATCTCTCCAGGAAAGTAGCATAAGACTGTCAGCAGTGTAAGACGTCTTCACCATCCAGCATTTCCTTTGTGCCCTCTAGCCTCCTGCAGGCCTGCTAATATTTACTCAAGCTATTTACCCAGTCATTAAAGGAGAGTTGAAGATGTCACCAATCTATCGTAAATGCACTTTTTATGTATTTGCTTGCCTCTCCCCCTGTCTTCCTCCTTGCAGCATTGTTTAATTCATTCTGTCTGGGGCCATTAGGCCTGCTAAATTCCTCTGTAAATTCAGCACTCTCTAGCTCCCTTTCCTGGTCAGACTAATAATATATCGACTGTCACAGCTGTTTTTAAAGTCTTAAGTACAAAACGGAATAATCTCTTTGCCTCTGTGCTCAAGGCATGTCTGGTCTCTGTGTGTAGTTTGTTCCTGCTGTTGCCCATCTGAAATCTGTTTTGCAAAAGTACTAGATTTATGTTCATACACTATGACAGCCAATGAAATCTTGACATGATTATGGTTCTTATTTTTCACATGCTGATTATTTGATACCTGCACCTATCTATATGTACTTAAAGGTGAGAGTTACTTTTAATAAACAGTTCTCCTACTGAACAACCTGTATTTCAACATAACCACTAACATATATATGTGAGTACAAATACAAATCATCGCTTAAATGGGGCAGCATTTCTGTCAGACATGTTATAAAATCTGCAAAGCTGGATTCCAGAGATGAGTTCTGGAATGTAGAGTATGACCTGTGAAAAAAAAAAAAAAACCTGGGATAAAATAGATTCATAAATAAAAATTTGATGCACACCCCATCAAAAGCTACGTCACGTTTCTTTAGCTACCACTGAGTCAGTGATGATGCATGAATATAAAGAATACCAGCACACATTGTCTAATTCCGTTTTGTTTTGCTGCTTCCTGTTGTTTTCCTCTTTCAGTTGTTTTTGGGAACATCAGCAGAATGGAATCCCTAGGGATTCTGGGTACAAAGAAAAAATAGGAATAATGCTTAATTAAGAATTTTACCTCAAGGCATTCCAATTGACGGACTGGCTTCTTTGAGACAAACGGCCAAACAAATGTGATTCAGATACAGGGGCAAGAATAGAAAAGGATGCACAAGAAAGGCCAGGCTAAAGCATAAACACATCCAAACAAACTTTTTCAAAGACTCTTTGAAGTGACATGTGAAAGAAAATAATACAATTTAGATTCTGTTTCATGAATACCAGAAACGTGAACAACATGGGAAACCACCACTTCAGTCCTCTCTCAGATATTAAATATTGCTGACTAGGGGGTAAGTTAGCCAATTAATGAATAATAAATGTGGCTGGAATTCAACATTTTCATATCCTTTATAGGTCAGAGTGTGCTGAGCCAGGGCTGCTGGTACCGCTGGGCATCATGGTTAGATATTAAAGCATCGTGATCACTATACAACTGTACCTCAGAGCCATGTCAGCTTCCACTCCTCCCACACTACACGCAACATTAACAGCAAGCTGAGAGGGCATAATAAAAGTTTGCTCTTTCCTGTTTTCTGCAACTTTTCCTTCCCATCTCTTGTACAATGTTTTTTGCTTTTATCACTGCTCGTTAATCTTCACTCTATCATCCTCCCAGTCTTTTGTGTACAGCGTAAAGGCAGCATGTTTTGAAGTCAGAAAAACATCCTGTTAGTTTTAGTCCATATCTTCTCCTGCTTAGCGAGCTTGCGGGCGCTGATGACGGAATAACAACGAACTCCCCACTGCCGCAAACAAAAACAACAACAACAACGGGGCAATTACAGACTGATGCTTCACAACCTCCACTTCATTCTTTGTTATCTTCATTATTCAGCTCCTCTTGAATCAGCTATTAAAGGTAATTAAGCGATTCATCAAGTCAGTTTCAATTACTGGGAGCTTGACAGCTGCAGATTACAATCAGTAGGGGTGAGAGGAGAGACATAGTCAGTGAAAGAGGGGCGACTCAAACAACGGGAAAGAAAGAAACCAGATAGAAGTACCACCAGATATGGCACCCTGAGATGGGCAGGGAGCTGCTCTGGGTGTCACAGTCATTGCATCTCCATGACGGCCCAGCTTATCCTTGTTGTCTCCATGGAGCTACAGGCTTCACCACTACCACCCACTCATTTAGCTTCTGCTCTTTCACCAGCTGGAGGTCTCTGACATTCTATCAACTACACTATCATTACCCTGTCACATAGCGAAGGAACTGTAATGTTACAACTAATAATGAATAACACTGCAGTGGCTGTCGTAATCAGACTGGAGAAAAGAATAAATTTGCTGTCTGACATATAGTGCCCACTCGTAATAAAGCTCACATGTACTGTAACATCATAAAATTTCTCACTAAACTTAATTTATGGCAAACAGTTAAGAGCTCATATTAGGTGTGTGCTGTAGGTTAAGAGCAAAGAAGGATGTTGGACCATTAGGGTGGTCGAAGGATGACTTCAATTTATGTTTGGCTGATTAACCCTGCTCTCTGCTTGTACACTTTTACACATTAGGTTAAAGAATAACTCATCTGGAGGAACTATCATGTCTTGTAGTTGACTATTAGAATCACGTTAACAATTTTGATGGCTATCATAAGTAATTCAGTGTAAGTTGTAAGTGATGAACTAAATACATGAGAATTGCACTTCCTTTCATCATTGTATTAGCAGACTCCACAAGGTTACCTTGATAATAATATAATTTGAGCAGGATTTTGTTATAAAACTGCCGATTTTAAACTGGGCCATTCATACATTTTTAGTTCCAATCAAAAGATGTGATCATAAATTTAATTTCCCCTCTCCTCGATTTTATTTCAGACCTATTTTCTTTTAAAATGTAATTAAGTCTGAGCAAGTGTAAAGGTGGGAGCAGAGAAGATTAATGTGAAGACATTTCCTACTAAAAATTGTACATTTTTTATGGGCTTTATTTATACCCTGACAATGTGCGTTATATGTTGGCATTCATCAACACAGAGGTTTCCGAGCTCACAAATTACAGTTGGCTCTAATGTGCACCATCTTCCCTGGCTCCCATACAGAAGCCCTGCAAAGCATTACATTATGCTTACACTACTGGGTACTATTCACCTCAGAATTAGATTATGTATCCAATACATGCTCTTACTACAGACAATGTAACTTCAAATCTATGATATAGTGAGAAAATTTTGTTATTTTCCCTAAAAGAAACTGCAACACTTATTAACCCCCAACATTATTTTTTTAAAAAATCCATGAGACATAAACAACTTTTAAATAATAAAATGAGAGCAAACATGAAATACAGCCAGCAGCGCAGTGAAAACATTAGCAAGGCAGGGAGTTTTTTCATTATATCTCAATAAAATGACTGACAGGAGCTTAAAAAAAGAGAGAATAAGGTATGGAGCTAAGGTTTTTAGTGGCAAAAAGTGTTCCCAGGCTGCAGAGAACACTTAACCTACTTACATAATGGCAGACTTTCATACCATTTAACTAGCAGATGTTTTCTTATCTGTGTGCTAAGATATAGAGTAAACACTGTAAGGAATATAGTATGCGAATATGTCTACACTAGCCTAAGCATCCCCACTCACTGCAGGCTCCAAATAGGAATCTCATATTGATAAACATTTACTATGTGCTGTTCATGCTTGACTGGATTTTTATCTGAGGCATTCAGTGAAATAAGGTAGGTGTTCTCCTGTGTACAAAAGCTTTTGGGAATTATAGTGATGAGAACAGACTACACTGATAGTGGACAGACATACCTGTTCGTTCACTAATAATATAGTCATATTATGTTTGCTCAGCAAGGAACAAAAGGAGAACTTTGAAATCTATGTTCTTATCGCTTAAGAGCTATCTTCTTAAGCTTTAGTGCTTTGCATACATACCCAGATTGGATGAAGCCCTTCCCTCTGCAGCCCTGTCCTTCAATCCCTCTGCAATAGACAGCTGCTGTTCATGGTACTGCTTGGCTCTCTCCAAGTCCTGCATGCAGCGAGCAGCATGACCCAATCCTGCATAGGCCCTCATCTCGATGGACTTCTCCTCCAGTTCCTGGGCAAGCTCCAGAACATGTGTGTGGTAGGACATGGCCTTGTCAAAATTACGGTGGTAGTGATAGGCACTACCTAGGTTACTGTAGGCCCGGGCTTCCTCTCGTTTATTTTCCAGGGCTTTGGCGATGCCCAGGTGCTGTTCATGGCACTGGACAGCATTATCAAAGTCCCCCATTGCAATGTACACAGCACCCATGTTGCCAAGCTCGCGAGCCTCCGACAACTGATCCTTGGACTGTTTTGCCAGAAGGACACACTGCTTATGACTGGCCAGAGCGTTTGGATAGTCCCCGATGGCTGTATATACATGACCTAAACTGCTCAGGGCCATTGAAGCAGCCTGTAGAGGGAGGGACAGAAAGAGAGAGACAAAGACACAGCATGTTAGAAACTGTAGGCAGATGAGGAAAAAATCTCAAAATAGCTCCATTAATTATACACTCATTCCATCAACACAGTCATTTTGTTGCCACTGCATTACAGAGTCGCAACCCACATTTTAATGTCCCTTTAGCCATTAATACTGTACATGAAATGAAAAAAGAAGGGGATCAAAATTCCCAGATCTCTTAGAAGGCTTACTGTTCAGAGACCAAACAGCAAACAAAAGCTGATTTGACTCTGTCTTTGCTAAGGAAGGAGGGGGGTAAAGTGTGATGCAGATCAACGCTGCAGCAGGCTTGTTTAAAGCCGACAATTTGCCCACTGCAATCACGCTTCATGGCATGCCACCACCAACGGAACAAAGACGCTGCTAATCAGGAGGGAGAAGAGAGGGGTTTTAGATTTACACCATAGCTGCAGGGGGCCAACAGGCTAACGGACTGACTGCTGGCAAGACTTCTCAAGCTAAAAATCAGAGAACAAGATCCTGTGTTTTTCCATTCCACTTTATCTTCTGTTTTCACAAGGATTGTCTATGTATGAAAATAAAACTTGAGAGGGTACTACAGAGAGTTGAGCAGTAAAATGGTGAGGTTTCATAAAACGCTTTCTTGACCTCAGATGTGACACATTCACTGCAGCCTTATTAACTGTTTATACAGAGGGTAAACATCTGGGAATTGGGGTCAGCTGTCTTTGCATGAACAGATGTTCAATTAATCATGCAGGACCAGCTAATAAAGCATCTCCTTCCGCAGGTCTGACTCTGCATCCTCCAGTCAGGAAGGGGGTTGGATGCAGGCCAGATGAGAGGACAGACACTCAAACAGTAAGGGTCACACTACAGCCCATCATAACTTTAGAGAGGACAATGTCCTGGGTCTTCTTCTAGGGAGACAAATGAATAAAATCTTCAGTAAAATGCTCATTAATCTAAAATTTACATAGATACTAATTTGCAAATACATAAATGTAATATGTAGAAATGTGCCCACAAAGAACAGGAGATACTTCTACTGTGCACTAACGTCATATAATGAAAATATCGAGCCCTGTGAATAAATGAAAAGCAAAGCACTGTGTTGAGGAAAAAAAAAAATCAATACTACAGAACGTTCCCAAAGATGCTCATAAAGACAAACAGTGTTCTTTGAATCTTTCATACATTCTCTTTCTAAATGCACAAATACACCCCACCTACCTATCTTTCCTTCATTTCACATAGCTGCTGATGCCTGGAACCAATTACCTGCTGACATAAGGACTTCCAGCAGTTTGCTCAAGTTTAAAGACTCGACAAGGCATTATACGGGCCCAGGGAGGCAATTACCCTCCGTCACAACTGTTGCTGTTTCATGTTCCCAGATAGGCTATCTAGGCCTGCTCAATTACATGTGCCTTTTGAAGCTTAGCTCCATCTCTCCGACTCAAACTTCCACTTTTCTGAACAAAAAACAGAGGATTCCTCATCTCTGTCTGTCTTCAGCTGAGAGCAGAGGGATACATGGGGAGAGAAAGTGAGAGAGAGGGGGCCCAATCTTTCTCCAGTTGAGATGAGTTGCTCTTGTGATCAGTGTCCCTCTAAAGTGAGACTGCAACGCTGCATTTTCTCCTCAGATGGAAGCCAAGATAGGCAGATAATGAGGAGCCAGCCTTGCCAGCCACAGAGGATGCACTGTGTTTGGCTAAGGGACAGACACTGGGACCGTATCTCTCTCACGTCTGACTGCAGTCCTCTCCCCACAACTGCTCATTTTACCTTCCCAACAGAATTGCAAAATAACATTCCGTCTGGAAAAGAAATAATTGCTTGAAACACATAATTTCTGCCAAATTGACTTCATTCTAATTTGATTCCATTTCTTTGCTTCACTTATCTTTGCCGTCTCCCAGTTCTTTCCCTCACTCTTCCACGTCTCTCAATCCATCTGCAGAGTCAGATCTGATTGTGTTTACAGAGGCCAGCCCTTCTCCGGATGTGTGCTGATTTGATTAATCCTAATGCCATCCTTTATAAACTGTTGATAAACCACTGGCTCTTATCAGCAAACACATTTTGCACCAAGGGTCTCTTAATGAAAGGTAAACTAGTTCTGCCTGGGAGAGAGGAGAAAAGGAGAAGGGAGGCAGCAGCCGAAAGGACATGTTAATCAGAAATGCCTGCCTTGAAGAACATTATTCCATTTCTTTCCTCTGACAAGGACAGTGGTTTAGGAATCCTTGCTGATTCTCCTCTGTCAGTCTCCTCTACTAAGTATGTTTATACTCTGCAGCACATTAGAGAAATGGCTGCTTTCATAGTGCATGCTGGAGGTAATGTATTGTTCTTAGCATAATTAGCCCCTTATGTCATCCTGCAGAACTGCTCTAGATGGCTAGGCCTGGAATGTGAGTTCTCCGACTCTCAGCCCCTGGTGTGTGTTTTATTTCTTACCCTGAAACAGCGGAGTGCTGCCCACTATTTTACTACTGTATTGAGCTATGTGGTTAGACCTCGCCTCGCAGCTGTGAATGTGCCTTTGAAAACCCTCCTTATTTCACTTTGGACCTAGGATCTTTGATATACAACCAACAACCAAGGCTATCATCACTAAGCGGGAGAGATTATGTGACAAGCCCGGTTGCCATAGTGATGTAAATATTGGATTAGGGCCTACCAGGCCATGCCAAGTAGCCTACCATAATTATGCTTACAAACAGAACTGCAGAAGCTCTTTCATTTTTCTTTTCTCTTTCAGCAACTTGGCAAAACCCTGTATAAGTCAAATTCATCATAATAAATTTATCATCTTCTGCATTAATAAAGACCCCAAAATTCAGTATGTGGAAATCTGCTACAATTACTGAGGGTACAAAAGGAAGACCAGTAAATGAGTGATGAAAAGCTAAGACATATGTCAGAGAGCGCAAGCTTAAGAGTTGTTAGGTGTTACAAAGCCGACAGTTTACCCTGTGTCCAAACTGCATGTCCTGCATGAGGGCAGGGCAGCTGCTACTTTGGTAAAGTGCCATTAATGGGATTATTCAAGAGATGAGCAGTCTCTCTTTCTTGACAAGAGGGGGCAGAGAACAGGTTTGATTCTATTATAACAGAGGTGAGAACAACCCTGTCTTTCACTGTACCAGTCCAGATGATAAGCTGTTAGCCTGGGAGGACTTCTTCAATGAATGCAGACACATGCACCAGTTGCATTCTAAATGAAAAAATTATGCTTATGTATGTATATCCTATCTATGTTATAATAATGCATCAACTACAAATCCTTTTATTCAATCACAGCAGAAAATAAAAATGTGCCACAAAAATAAAGTCTTCATTGATTATACATATTTCAAGACTAAAAACAATCAATTAAAGCGGCTGCTGCTGCTGCACAGTACTATGACTGTTTTATTAATGCCTTGATTTCTTTTCCAATGAATCAATACATTTGTACAAAAAAATGTCAGAATTCACAGAACAGGACGCTAACACTGAATCTGGTGGCGAGGGTGAGGAATGGGCTGGTTCTGAGGAAAGATGAGGGGGATCTTTGAGTTGTGGGCGGGGGTGGCACTAAAAGAGGAACCTTAGAACAGATGAGGAAATCTTTGGGCAGGGGTGACGGTGAGTAGGAATCTTGTGGTGAGTATGTTAATCTATCTGCAAATAAGTGAGGGACTCTTTGGGCAGGTAAGTTGTGGGTGATGTAGTGGGATCTCATAGTGGGTGGGTAAGGGGAGAAGGAGGTGGAGCTTCAGATGGAGGTGCAGAAGGTGTGTTTTGAACAGAAAAAAAAATCCAAGTGAGGATTTTAGAACTGAGATTTATCAATGGACAAACTTGGAGACAAAAAAAAATAAACCTCTCATTGAGTACTACACATATGTGCAATCACTGTGGTCAATATGCAGGAGAAAACAAGTCTGACCGTGATGCAAAAGCAATTCACTCAGGGCTTAAAAAAAATGCATTCACTGGAAAAATAAGGCTGGTAAAGAGTGGGTGCAGAAAACTGGAATGGTACTTGTAAGAATAGGTTAATCCTAATACAGTGCTGGCAGGGAAAAAAATTGGACAGGTAATAATAGCGGTACTTGTACAAAGACTGTCTAGGACTGAGCAGGTGAGTATAGGTGTTGACAAGGTGAACCTCCAGATCAGTTTATCTGGTAGGACATTCAGACACTGTTGAAAAATGAGCCGTTCTGGCAATAAAAATGAAATGCCCTTAAAATATCCACTGCTGCAAAATGTGACAGGTTCATTGTTTTCTGATGCAAATTCATAAAAAAAAAAATCTGCAAATGGTTAATTTGGCTTTATATTAATGCGGTTGATCAAGAATGTCAAGTGCTTTCTGCTGCTTAGTTAATTAATCATTTCTTTCCACATAAAAAAGCAATATATAACTTGAGCGTTTGAATTAATTTAATGCAAACAAGGGAAAATATTTCTCAAAAGCTACAATTTCACTCTACAGAGCAGCACTACGTATTGCCTAAGTTAAACATCAGAGACATAAATAATGCACTGTGATACAAATCACTTCAAAAAGATGACTCATGTGACTAAAAACACTCTTTCACCCAAGAACCAACACTACACACACCATCAATCTACTCTGTGCCATGACTCACACATCACACACACACCCAAACAGCTGTCTAATTAAAAGGCAGTGCAGAGGGAAGGTGAGGAGGACCATGCACCAGTGTTTCCCTTAACGAGCTGGGCTCCGGCAGCAACAGGAGCTGGCTGGCAGAGAGAGGAACTGCACGCTGAAGGGAGTGGGGTGTGGGGGAGAGCAGAGTGGGAGGTGGGGGGAGAAGATAAAAGGCTACAGGAGAGATTGTGTTTGAAGGATGAGAGAAGAGAATGCTGGAGATATCCCCAGGGTGAGGATGTCTTTAGATCTGAATTCACCTGGAGAGATGCATTTTGACAAAAAAGGAAACATCTCAACTGCAATAAACTCAGAGACAGAACAGACCAGTGAGATCTCAAAGAATTTGGCTTGTAGAGGTGCAGGAGGTACTTGTGTCTGTGTACACGTTCCAAAATACATGAATGTTTATGAGTGAATAAATGAGAGAAAAAGGTATGCATGGTGGTGATGTCAAAGTAGAGGCTTGGGGGCAGGGATGGATATGATAATATATGCAGTTCTGTCTATGGCTGGATGCATTTCCTTTCTATGGCCGGTGTTTGCACACAGATATGGATCCTTTGGGAGCCGCCATTAGATCAGCCAAATGACTGCATCTCTGCCATATCAAAACCTTCTGCTTTTTTAAACAGGCAAATGCTGTGCTCTGCCAAGCGAGGGCAGGTACAGCTGTGCCTGATTGCTCTCTTTTATACACACACACTCACACGTACTCATGCACACACACACATACACATCATTAAGCAGAGTCCACTGTGGGATAGCGCTAGCCAAGTGGGTTTCAACTTTGGTTCCTTTGAATTAAAAACCCCTTTCTCTTTACATTTTCAGATTCTCAAACAATATGTGGGAAATGTGATATCATAATCTAATGCAAACATCCGTGAGTACACCTTATTTTGATGATCTCCTTGAGAAAATGATGTTTGTTAAAGCTGTTAACCCATTTTCTAATCAACCATCTGAGTTAAACTGATCTATTAACAATGATGAGATATCAGAGAAGCCACTTGTTTCTTTATAACCTCTGTGACCTCCAGCTTGTAGATAAATGACGCCAGAGTGCTTGTAGCTTGATAATTCCTTTAGCCTTCACAGAACATGTTCACAAAGGATTGATTGTCACCAAAGGTCGAGCTACGACTAAGGGCACTCGTGACAGCTACTTTGCTGTCTGTCAGACTGTCTGCCGCTCAGACGGTCACACACTCTACATCCACACGTATATTGCACACTTAAAAATAAGCATGTAAACATGCAAACAAACAACCGTGCTGCCTCACAATCAATACATGTACACAGACACGATGCAATGCGATGCATGTAATGCTTTTGCTTGTGAAGAGAGGTATTTTTGTCTGAGTTGTGGGCAGTCTAGGCAGTGGAGCCAGGCTAATAGTGAATCATCTGTGGCTTCTCCACAGATCCAGTATGCCTTAACTCACACTTCCTTACAGAGGCTAAAAGTAAATCACAAATATACCAAATGTGTCCCAGAGCTTTGTGGGTTTTGCCTCAGAGAGTGTGTTCCTAAGACCACATTTTTTATTTATGTGAATGTATTTAAGCGTTTACTTTAGAGCATCTGTGTGTGTGCATGAGCTTATGTGTGGCTTTGTTTTTCTTATTCAATGGGGATGCAAATTTATTTTATGTATTTATTTTCTTTCCAAACATATTCATATTTTTTTATATCACTGGTGAGGACCAGGCTTCCATAAATTTAGGTCTTAACATAAACCATGATGCTTGACATTCAAAACGCGTTTGACCCAACCCTTAGGGCTACATCAAGAGTAGAGTAAGGATCAGGTTTAGGCATACTGTGGCTATGACTAAGGTTAGAGTGAGGTTAGCGAAGGATAGGATCCAAAGGAAATGAATGTGAGTCAATATAACGTCCCCTAAATACATAAAAACACAGTGTGTGTGGGGTGTTTGTTTGAAGATATTGCATGAGTTGCTGGCAAACAGGCAGCTGAGAGGAAGGAACATGAGAGCCGCAGAGTAAAATTGGATCTGACAGTCTCCATTGGTGTTGGTGGAAAATTTGACTGTTCCCATCAAGTGGTGTGGGGGTTTGATATTTCAGGCTCTCTTTCTCTCTGACAATGCGCTAGACAAAACAAGGTTCAGAGAAGTGGTCAAATGTTAAGTGAAGGGAAGAGAGGGAGGGTGCACGGTAACTGAGCTGATGCTTGTCTACACCTTTACAGCCCCTCCCACCACAAACAAATACAAAGCTTCTCTCTCATACCCCATGCTCGTCCCCTGTGTGACAGGATGTCAGTATTGTTCAAATGCAAAAACAGCCCTCTCCCCTTTTGATATAAGCACATGACTCCAAAGTCTGGCTGAGGACACCACTGAAGAGGTGGCACACGGGGGAAGCAGGGCACTGTGAATGCATCTTAATGTACTCTAAATCAGAGAAAAGCCTTGAAGGGCTTCACAGGGCTGCTGTTTATTTCTGTACTAAAGTCAAATCTCCATGGGCATAGCTGTGTGATGCCTGCTGGTGCAGGGAATCAATTCTTGAGAGACCTCGTGGTGACAGAAGGGGAAATCACAGTGCTGTTTGAAAGTCATTCCAGGAGGGGTTTGAGGTAAACATCAAGGTTTGCCATTTTGCAAGGCCTCAAGCAAGGGACAAAGCAGCAGAGATGCATGCTGCCGGATAATTCCTTCTATTAGCACGCACAGGGCTTTAACAGCAAGTAGCACCTTTACAGAGATAGGAAATGCCTGTTAAAGTCTGCCAACCCATTAACAGCAGAGCAAACCAAGATACACGAAATGTACATAGGTTGAACAATCAACTCACTAAGACTCTAAAGTTAGAAAAAAAGGGATGCAACAACTGATGACAACATCATTTTCTAAGCCTATCCATTAAAAGCTAATTAGTGGTTGTTATGGCTTCCTGCTGGTCTGAGGACACCGTGCTATATATGGCATAGCTTGCAGGCCCCCACTTGCATCTGAGAGTGTTCAGCAGGAAGTCAGGCATTCGGTCCAAGGACGCAGCTCTGCAGGGTTATTCAAGGACGTTTTGGAGGGCTAGGGATGGGAGGTGCTGTCGGGATGTCAGCCCACACAACTGGACAAATCAGGCTTGACATGCAGGACTACATAGCTGAACCCGTTTCTGTGGTGCATGAAGAATTTCAGAATTTCATTTGTTGGGTGGCAAAGAGAGGAAAAGATATGAAGAGGAGGAGGAGGAGGAGGAGGAGGAGGAGGAGGGGAGAGGAGAGGAGAGGAGAGGAGAGGAGAGGAGAGGAGAGGAGAGGAGAGATAAGAAAACACGGGTTAGAGTCGGAGGACCCAGATCAATATGAAACAGTCAGAGTTGTAGCCCAGAGCTCTCTGACACAATGAAAGAAATGAAGAGTGACAACCAAATGTCCAGACTCTCTGCACTTCACAATTTTCTTTGAAAGCGGTGATGGAGTTTTTGTGCCACTTTCTTTTAATCCATCTCTAACAACTACCAAATCATACCTACTAGGTTTAGACCAAATCAGATTTCTGTGAAATTGAAGAAGCCATGAATGTTGCAACTATGTTTTTTAAGCGAATCTGAACTGACAGTGAAAATAGTGAAAAGGGATGTGTAGTATATTATATCAACTAACGTGCTTTTGTCAAGGCTTATACTGATTATTTGTAATCAGGGGGCCAATAAACAGTCTTTGAAACCATCATCTATTCACAGGAAAAATAGAATGGTGGTGTCAAACTTTCAACTGTAACAAAAACTCTGTTGAATTTTTTTTTTTTTTAAATCTCAGCATATCTTCTGAAATTCAAACTGGCCAGTTTCCACCTCTGTTTTCTCAGTATCAGATCAACAATGAGACATTAGTTAGTCAACCTGGTCAACATACTGGTGACTTCCACAGGCCAGAAGACATACATGGTTACGTTCACACAGCACGTCTTAATGCACAATTCGGATTTTTTGGTGAAATCCAATTTTTTTGTGTGCTCGTTCATATTACACATTAAATGCGACTTCTATCAGTTTTGAGTATGAACTGAATGCAACCCTTTAGTGACCCGCATGCACAAAAGAGGTCCTGATGTAATACGTGACCACGCAGGCACGTACTGTGTTTACAGTAGTAAATATGTTTTTCCCGCCACTCCTCGCCACTCCACGTTTGTCACATTTCAGTGACGCAAAGGTCGATTAATGAAACAGGGCCCTTCAGACTGAAGTCGCATTGCAAAATATCGGATACTTATCAGATTTAGGACCACATATGAAAGCAGCCTGGGTCAGATTTGAAAAAATTGGATTTGTACTGTTCAAACTGTATTTAACAGATCAGACATAGGTCACATATAGGCAAAAAAAAAAATCAAATTTGGGCCACATTTGCCTGGAGTCTGAACGAAGCCCATGTTTACTTTAATTAATTGACATTAAAATTAAATTAAATGAGAGCTATTATTCCCTGCAAAAAAAATCTATGCGTATCTAATTTAATTTGCACTGCATCAAGTACAGCCACGTTTTTCTTATTTCCAATCTTAACTGCACCAACAGCTTAAAAAAAAAACCTAACCACAAGCAAAGGACCTCTCATCGCTCACCTGAAAGTGAAATCCAGCTCAGTCGTGCTGTACACTGACTCTTGTCATCATATTCTGAAGTGTCAGGTCAATAATTTCACAATGACATGCAGCTGAGAGAGCACCAAGTACCACATTTTACCTCCAGTCCAGTTCACAAGCCATTTAAATCCCTTCCTCCTTCTGTGCTTTCATTCCTCAAATGTAATTACAAGCCTGGTGAGGGCAGCTACTGTGGCCGGGGCAGCCTGCAGAACACAGCATCAACACCAGTGCTTGGTGGGATCAAAAGACGGGGTTGTCCCTCCAAAGCACCTCTGCACCTCACTGCTCTACAGACTGTGGCTCCTCCAAGCTGCACTAGACTTGCTAAATGCCTTCAGCACCACTGGGTCCTTTGCTTTAGCCACAGGCAGTCAGAACTGGTCCTACTGATAAAAGACTAAAAAGCGAATCTCTCCACTGGGCTGTGTTATCACATCCATAAACACATAATTCATTTATGCACTCATATATACACACATGCACAAAACACATGCGGGCACACGCTACCTCCCACTGTGACAAAGATTAGGACCATGAGGATGGTAGCTACCTTAGTGCAGCATGATGGAAACTAAATCCAAGGAACATTCCTTTCCATGTCCCATGCAAAACACGTCTGCCTCCTGGGGAGGAAAAGGATGGGGGTGGTCTCTGTCTCTGTTTTAAATGTGTATGTGCGTGTGTCAAGGCTGAGGGATCACAAGCAGAATTACCTAATTAGTTTCCTTAAGCCAATCATTTCCCAGGAAACAGGAGAACTGATGCCATTTATTTGCAGGTAATTTGGACTACAGAGCACCAGGTAGCTTTGGCAAATGAGCAAGTGTGAGCAATGTTTGGACTATCAATGAGAATTTATTGGCTCTGCTATGAAGGTTAGGGGGAGAATGGCAGTGATTTTGCCTGATATTAAAAATAAATATTTATGAAATAAAGATTTTCATCACTTACAAAAAACAGCATCAAAATAGCTAAGAAAAGGCTGCTGTTCAACGTGTAGTCTATACTGTCACGATTAAATGGTCATTTCAGTCAGATTTTGACAACAGAAAAAAGGAGAATGTTTGAATAAAAACAGATTTAGGGTGAATTTAACTATCAAAATAAAATGACAGTGAGGGAGATTTAAAAAAAAAGACATAACACTGCATATGCTATTTGGAGGACATTCATCATTTGCATCACATTACCTCCATAGTCCTAAAAACAAGTTGCCAACCTGGTAAAAAAAATAAAGTACTGTGCATTAGTTTAACACTAGTTAACATGCATTAACTAATCTGGTTGCGACTGGCCGGTGAGTCAAGTATTGGAACGCACATGCAGAATTTTGTGCTGTTTACATCAAATGATACAAAGAGACAGATGAGACAAGACCGGCAGATGGATGTGGTGGTCTTATGAGGGTCAGGTAAAAAGAGAAATTATTTTTAAGATACCATGAATAAATCGAATTTTTAGAGGTTAACAAGTATTCATTAATTCGACCCATCCCTAGTTTTGAATTGGGGTGCAGATTAGACAGGGAGTGGTGATCAGGAAGTAATAGTTGCTTTTAAGACATGTTTTCTAGTAGATGCTGGGCCACCTGCCAGTGATGCCTCCAGCTGCGAGTACACGCCACAGGACTCTGATTGACAGCGACGGTAAATAGTTGCTAGCGGAGGCCCTGATTGTATCTCTCGCCCCTGGCAGAATAGAAGCCAGAGTGGAAGGGTGATTGGCTTTTGTTACAGCCCTTCAGCCACAAATTGAGTTGGCACCTAAGTTGAGCCCCCCCCCCAAGACGCATGTTCACATAGAGCAGCATTCTGATCGTACAACTCACCCCATGACCACAGAAAGAAAATAAAAAAAAATAAAGAAATACACACAACAGTCACACACCAGTCTCTGCTGCATGATCAAAAAGATTCCAATAGTGAAAAATATTAGGAGAAAAAGGGTGTTAAGGGAGTAAAGAGGCTGAGCTAGGAGACACAGAGCAGAGAGGGAATATGTTTACCAAACACTCTGCAGGGACTGTATTGGAATTTGAAGGCCTGATTTTTCTGGAATGCCTGTTGTGTTCAGGTCACGCAATGTAAGAGGTGGAATTTGCCAGAAGAATACAGCTTTGCTAAACAGTGGGCAGCCCACTGAAGACAAGTTGACACTACAAAAAAAAAAAACGGTGCTCCAGGTGGAGGAAACTTAATATGCTGAACAAGAGCAGCTGACTCAAAGCAGACACATAAGTACCAATCGAATTCTACTTCCACGAGTTAAGAGTATGAATGATAGGAAAATCACCGGTGTGGACTTCAAACAAAGTGGGGTTCTGTCTGTGTTAGATTGGCCTCTTCACACTGGAGAGATGGAACAATCACAGGCCACTTTTGTGCTGCCATTAAGTGACAGGATGTGGACTTAAACCCTTAACATATGCCAAACTGTTGCTTAACAAAGGCTGGAGCCCCTGTAGGACATTAAGAAAAGGAGCAGAAATGAAAAAAGTTGGAGGGAGTGGGGGGTTAGAAGTACATCTGAGCCAACACCAACAACTATTACATGACTCATCCCACATCTGCAGCCATGAATGAGTTGGACCTTTACTAGTATGGACCGCAACCAGATCCTACCAATAGTCCTCTAAGCCATGCAGCTGATGGACACATTGCCCTGCACACTCTGAGCATAACACTTCATATTGCATTCCAACACTTCTAATTGCCATATACTTACATCTGTCTAATGAGACTCTGTTAATGGTCTGTCTCAATTCATTTCTGTGCAAAGTAATTTTTAGGGTGGTTTTAGATACTACACATTGGCAGACTTGTTTAATGACATACTGGCCAAGACATAAGATTGTATTTGTGGAGCCTTCTCTGTTCAGTGTCTTTTCCTGAAAGTGCATCTGTGTATATATATGGTAGGCTATAAACAAGCAGAGTACACACTGGAGACAAGCCAATACAAAACTCATCATCTTTGGGATCGTGAGATTCCAAGACAGCCAGGATAACAACTATAAAGTGATTTTTCTCTTGTGCATCTCTTCAGAGCTGCAGGCGTACATGTGCAAACACAAAAACTGCACACACATACAAAGACAACACAGAAAAGGTCCCTTTTGTCTGCTCAACACTGATGAAAAGCTACCCACTGCGAACTTCAATCACATTCGAAAATGAGTTGGAGACGTGCTGTAACCCCGACAGTGTCATTAAGCTTGTCATTCAGTTCCCTGGAGTGTTGGGAGGGGGAACTGCCACCGGCCTTCTCCAATGTGCTGTGTAGCCCTGAACTAGACCCGGAGGTACCAGGAGCCCCTCCTGTGCTAGATCTTTGTCTGACACTAGCATAATGAAGCTATATGATTATGGATTCTGATTGGTATGTCCATAAACCCTCAAATGTCAAACATTCATACAGTGGGATCATGCATATTCTAATGGTGTTCAGAGTAGATGATAACAAACACTATCATGTGAAAAATGATAGCCGAAATCCCATCATATATGTTCCCACACATTAAAAACCATGCTGTGTACACACTACTGCACACACATAGACAGAGACGCACACAATACACAGAGCAAGATAAGCCTCCGCATGCTGTCAGAGGCTGCTGTGTGATTGGCCTCTGTGGAGCTACTGCTTCTCTCATCATTAACTCTTCAGAGGATCACACTACTCTAATCATGCTAAGCCTCTCTGAATGGTGATGAAGTCAAAATCGTGCCTATGCACATATTCACAAATGCCCAGCTCATCAGACACATACACATGCAAACGACCACAAATATTTTTTAATCACCACTATAATAAAGCAAGTAAGCAGCTGTTTGCAGTCTGTAGAAGCCAAATCTTAATTCCATATAATGTACAAACCACTTCTAGACATTTTTAAACATAAGAAACAAAATCGCTTTTTTATTAAAGGGCAGAAATTAACAGTTGTTGGACAACAACTGGATCAACAACAACAATCCAATTTCCCCCCCCACTTTTTTCGGTGTGTTTTTCAGTGTTCCCTGTGTTGTTCAACTGCTAACAGTGGTATACTCACACAGACAAAAAGCAAAGACATCACCAAAGTCAGGGGGGATGAATGTCTGCACAGTAGAAAGATAGACACTATCATCTAAAAAAAACATATTAAGGTGCGTGAATTGGAACTAAATCATAGATTAGGCAGTAACACACTATGTACTTTCTTATAAAAGCTGGCAGATACATTTTCATTTTAATCTGTCTCCATCAAAGAGACACAACATGATTCTTATGACTAAATTTAGTTTGCTAATATGGCAGTAACTTACACTACACTACAATATACCCCATCGTCTATAGTCACAAAACAGCACTGCCTTCCACTCCATATGTGTGTGTAATTTTGTGTATGTGGCACCACAGGCGAGCCATGTCCCGCCAACCTGAGCTGACCACACCTTGCCACAAGCGAAGGCCGATGGCTACAATTAAATCTGCTGACAGCACCAGTAACAGTTACTAACTTTTCAAAATTGAGTCTGGCTACAATAAAACACCAGAGCAGAACAGTCTTTACCTCTGGGGCCTCTACTGAATATTTTACAATCTCCATTCTGCTGGGTCCCTTTCTGCGTTTAAGACAGCACATTCAAGAGCCTTTTCACAGACTCATGTGTAGCCAGCTCAGGCCTGACTTGACTGTTATTTAGAGACCTTACTTGTGTGCTGCAAGGTCAAGTATAAGCAGAACCCGTAGGCCTCCATCCCCTCCTAAGATGGAGTACTTTCATTTCACTCACTTGGGGCCTTGTATTTTCTCTCCATTTTATTGCTTTCTCTGAGCGCTTTCCACAAAGACACATTCCACCTCCTCATACAGACACAGGGCTCCCATCCAAAAGAGAGTGAGGAAGGTCTGGATACTGTGCCACAGGGACAAGAATGCTGACACTGCTGTAACTCGGGACAAAGCTAAAGATGGGAGTAGAGAGAAAGACACTGGAGGAGAGAATGAGAAAGATTCACTGTATAGGAGTTGTTTGTAGGCTTGAGCTGAGCCAAAGTGAGCAGCTATAATCCCTGTCTTTGGCATGATGTCAGGGAGTCTGCAGAAGACCATTTCATCACTCTGCAAAAATGCTGCTCCTACAACCCTAGTGTGTGCTAAAGCTATATATAATGCAAACATCAAACGCTTGTAGCGGTGCTGACCTTTCTCTTCCAGGGAGACCCCATGTTCCCTCGTAAGACAGAAACCATGCCCAATACGCATTCACAAACTGAATGTCTTGAAACTTCATCATGTCATTTTAATTTCTCCAAGGACAAGTTCATCTCTATTTTGCAGAACAGTGGCTGCTGTGGAATAATCTGGTTCCTATGTTTGGCATCACTTTAAAGATATGAGGATGAGTGAAGAAGAAGACAGTGCCCTCTGCAGAGCATGGACATTTTACTATGTGTCACTAATATAACAATGTCATGATGAAATGTAAGTGTTTGTAATACAGTATAATACATATAATAATGTATTTAATTTATTGGTCATGTGAATCAGGATACTAAGCGGTTCATTTGACTCACTTTGCAAATCTTATAAAAGCATAAATAAATACACATGCACCCAGTGTGTTGGGGTTAAGCTGGAAGTTTAATGATTCAGTCTGGGAAATATAACACCCTGATTTCTCTACCAAATTATTTGTTGCATTCTTCTGACTACTATATTCTACATTTGGCCAACTGGACAACTCCTTTAAGGCTGAAGGGCGGAGAGTGGAGCAGGAACTAAATATCTCCTTATCTACAGAACTCATCTTTCATTTCAGGATCGGAAACAAGCTGAGTTTTGTTTCAGGTCTCTGAACCATTTTATTGTCAGTCTGTATGAAAGTCAGTGGTTGTCTCAGAATACTGACCATTCTTGATAGATGGAGTTCTTGGCAAGTATTAGCTCTGGCCCTAGGCATAAATTGACAGCCATTTCCACAGTCAGAGAGACTAATCGGGGGCAGTAATTGCTCTGGTGAGTGAAAACAAGGTTTTGGCTGGGGTAGTGCCCAGAGGATATTGCGGGCCTGCATCTTAGGCTGGGCCTAACCTCTAACCTCACCTCCTAATCACCAATTAGCATTCAGCCTTTTCTGCATATTGATATAAAGGTTAACAGCTCAGAATGCTTATTAAACCGGTTAAAAACAAATCAACTTTAACATCAAGAAAATTCCAAGTTAATTGTCTAACCCGTCATCTGAATGCAAATGTAAGTCAATCCTTTGATGCAGGCTAGTGTGTTGGTTGAGGGCAGCTGGGAAGGGAGTTGGCTTGGATATGTAGCTTTCCCTTGTCACAACAATATCTTTTTACCACCGAGCTGCTGACATGATTCATGAGCCAGAGGACTTGATGTGGTGTTGGTGTGCAGGCCAGATGAAATCCCCTCTGTCCACTAATATAGGTTTCTGTGTTGGGGTGTTCTTTACAATGTATTGTATCCAAGGAGCCATTTCACACTACTGAGCTAGAAATAGGTCTTACTGTAGCTAAATCAACCCAGCCCACCCCTCCCCAACCCTTGTCACTGGAGACACTACTGTACACACATAATTGTACACACCCA
Organism: Apogon talboti; assembly: GCA_037367365.1. Taxonomy (NCBI): domain Eukaryota; kingdom Metazoa; phylum Chordata; class Actinopteri; order Kurtiformes; family Apogonidae; genus Apogon; species Apogon talboti. The sequence goes on along the minus strand of JAPQRQ010000028.1, from coordinate 19,190,231 downwards.
CACATATATATTCCTTATATGCCTTTTTCTTTTACCCCCTTCTCTCCCTTTTGCTTTGCTGCATAACCACCTTCTGTGGCACTCCCTTTCTCCTTCTGCCCCTTTTTCCCAAGTACCTCTCTTTCCCTTGTTCCTTCTCCTTCATTAAAATGGACTTCCTAAAGCCTCCATTCGTCTTGCTGACAGCTCCACTATCGATCGGGCTGGGGAAAGGGATGCAGTTCCCGAGCTTTAAATGGCTCTCTGGCCAGCCTGGATGAGGTCTGGGCTGGACTGAGGCCCGAGGCGAGGAGGAGAGGGGATTGCCATGTTTTGTTGGGGGGGTCTGCCCCATGTCTGGACTCTGCTGCAATTTTGGTCAGTTGTGAATGACACCTAGAGTGCAGTGAATTTGCATGAAAATCACTTACCGACTCTGTAATAAGGATTACACAGAGGAGATTAGATAAAGAATTAATCACGTAGGTTGAAAGCCAACACACTAGTCAGCCTCTTCAGACCAATTCCAAGCTCTGCTAAAAATGGGAGCAAAACTGGGGTCCAATTAAAACACTGAAAATAAATAGAGGTGAGAGAGTTTGGGTAAGTTATGCAGACAAGCAATTAATTTCTACCAAAACCATAAAGTTTTGCTGGCTGATGTAATCGAGCTCTATCCCTTATCATCAGCCATTATCTGGCTAAGATGAGTTGGCATGTCTTCATCCGTCTCAGCGTGTGACATCAAATTCCTCTGCTAGATTAATGATCACAGGTTTGACTTTCATAATGATTAAAATCTTCATGGTGTACTTGTCTTGTGATACGGTGGAACCCGTAAGGAGCCCTTTGGATCCTCTCCTCCCTCTGATGAGCACTATCTATGTGTCTGCGGGTTGTCATCTGTAATCATATAGAACCCGCAACACTGTTTTAGAAAGTGAAGGAGTCTCCAATGACCATGTCACTGTTTATTTGTTATCTAATCTGTCCCTCTGTATTGCCATTGATCGCGGCAACAAGCAAGAAAGAGACAAGGTGTAATATTCAAGACAAATTACTCAACTTCCCAACTGTGAGCAGCTCAATCTTCACAAAGCACCGCAGTGTCTAGATTAAGGTCTTGTTAGAGTAGTTAACAGTGGGGCTTCAGAGGGTTGAGTATTGACGCTTTGATCAAATGTAGGAGTCCATACAGCATTCAGCTTTGTAGAGCCAAATTAAAAATCCAGGCCCCTGATGGCAATGAATCCTTTAACATTGGATTGAGCGTGCTCTTTCTAAATGTCACTCTCACACAAAATATGTGCTCTGAGATTCTAAATAATGGAGAAAGAAGACAAATAGGAAAGGAAAGGGTAAAAAATTAGATGTAAAGAAAGGGGAAAAGGGTGAGGGGAAGGTGTAAGATGGAAGAGAAGAAAATAAAGGAAACAGGGGTGATGTGGAAGGTTGTAGGAAAGGAGAAGTGGAGCATGGGCCACTGAGGAAAGAGAGAGGGAGGAGGCAGCAGAGAAGCAGAGAGCAGTAGTCGATATAACGGCGGTCATTCATCTCTCTGACAGCCTTCCAAATGCTCCACTGGGGGAGACACAAAGCTGCGTCACCTCGAATGCAGCAAATGCACAGTGCACGCCCATGTTTGCATACATGTACATACACACAGAAAAAAAAAAGCTGTCATATGTCTTTTGCTGTGCACGGACTCACTTTGGAGTACAAGAGCCCTATGTTCTGGGTCAATGCTGTGTTGCAGGACACAGTAAGTCAGTACATAGACCATTACACTGCAACATGTACAGGCACAAATAGCCACAGGCATCAGTAAGGCATTCACACATGTTTACCCACACTTCCCCCTAACACCTCTCCACACATACGGACATCTGCTGATTTGGTAAAATGATGCGTGTGTGCTGCAACAATCAAATCAAGAGCAATAAATCTCAAGGGCAGTTCAAACAGGCCCATAAGGTAGAAAACCATCTCAGATTTTACACACATTTTACAGTCCTACATTAATCTGGGAAATGTGTCAAATATTTCTGCACAAACACACTGTAATGTTACTACACAAACATGCACAGGACACATCCACTTGACATTGGAACATACGAATACAGATGTGTGCTCCCACCAACGCACACACAAACACACAAATCCTTGTTTCCCAGTTCTGGTCATGGCCCATTGGCTGATGCGGCCGTCCATCTCTCATGATTCATGGCTAAGCGAGCTGCTGTAGAGCAGTTCTAAACCACTGGGCCGAGGAGAGCCTGTGTGTCATTAAGGCACAGCAGGCTGGACATGCTGTTAGGCGCTGCACCACGGCTCGTTCTGTGTCTCAGTCTCGCACATTGGGAGGCGAGGAAGCAGGCACTCCTATATGTGGTTGTGCTGTTCCTAGTGGTTTTACTAGAAAACTAATATCAACAGTTTAGTGTATTCAAACCATACTTTGCCCATCAAAGTGAGCAGAAAAGTTTTGGACATTTTCCTCCTCCAGAATTTTCAGCTAAATTAGCCCCTCTACTTAGTCACAAATCCTCCTTCTTAATCAACAAAGCAGTGGAGACGAAAGGAAAAAGACAAGGGTGCCAAGTCCCCCCTTCTGCCATCCTCTATTAGCAAGGGTCCCGAGAAAGGCAGCGGAGGCACACATCCATACCCTAATGACTCCTTAATGATCCCCTTCTCTGCTAGTGCGCTGACAAGCACTGACAAACCCTGACCCTGACAAGAGGAACACCCACACTTAGACCTCATCCTCACCCCCTATTTAGAGGCTCATTCCTCAGCCCTTAAGCCTGATTATACAACCTCGGGTCCACCAGGTTCTATATAGCCCCGAACTAGCTTCAAGTATAAACACCCATGATGAAATAGTCTGTGTCAATTTCAGCATCAGGGGCAAAGTTTGAGTAAATTCCTTTCGGCAGATGGGGCGAGAGTGAGAGGGAGCATAGATAAACAAAGCTAGAGCTAAAAAAGCGAATGGCGACAGGAGACACACAGAACTGCAGAGCATATGGAAAAAAAACATTGTTTGTATCCTTTTTACTTTTCCCTGATCGTGATTTCCATTTCAACTTGGGGTTGGGGGAGTCAGCAGCAGAGACTCTTTTTAACATCACACAAGGCATAATTACAGACTACACTGCTGCCAGCCCGCCTCAGTTTCTCCTAAATACTCACACCCCAAATTAGGGGTTACCTCCTTCTAGTTAAACCTACTATTTAAGACGAAAACGTCACAGACAAACAGAGGAGATGGGAAAGAGAGTTTGGAGAGGAAAGACCTAGTTTAACAGCTTTGTTTCACAATGACAGAGAAGGCCTTTGTTAAAGATGGTTACTGGCAGGCCTTGGATCAAGCCAGGTGTGAAAACTGGGACAAAAATAAAAGTTGGAAAAGACACACACAGCTAGAAAGACTTGGGAGAGTGTTTATGTTCTATCTGCAGTATATATGACAGCTGAAAATCTGCTAAGGATATTTCCAAAAGGGAGCGAGTTAAAGAAAAACACTAACTTCACGCTAGCCTATGACCTCACTGGTTTGGACCGCAGCTCTCAGTCCCAGTCGCGGATGACAGAGCGTTCACTCTTTGAGCCTTTCCCCAGCTCGATAGTCTTTCCTGTTATGTTTTCTTTTTTTCAATCAACCGTCTTATATACGAGTGTCCTACAGTTCATTGGTCATCTACAGGCCAGGGGCGTTTTTGGCTGTGTTGTGCTGTGGACAACTACAGCAGATTTTTTCCGAAAACTTATTAGCTGATGAAAAGAGAACCCATGCACGACTCCTATACTGATCTAAGACTAAGACCGAGTACTGTACTGCCTCATGATTTATGGAGAACACTCATCTGGGATCTCTGCTTTTTGTCTCTCTCTGCTGTTTTATCATATAAATGCAACTCTGCACCCGGGGGAAAAGACTAGTAGCCACTGCATTGTGGTAAACCAGAGCTATGAGTTACAATACTTCTTACTTAAAGTTGAGCTAACCTGTGTTTTATAGTATGTAAGTAGAATAGTCTGGTTGCTTCTGTATATTGCCTCATTTGACTTCAATTCAGCGATGACAACAGCTTCCCAGATGTTAACAATTAACAGGAAAAGCACAGTCTTAATATAACTGATAGGAATCATGGCAAAAACTACAAAACTAAGATCCAAGTTGCAATAATGTAGATTTTCATTCAGAAGTGTCACTTTCATCTAATGCCAAACAGAAAAAAACAAATGTGACTTCAATAGGTTACACACACACACACTATAAATACTTCATCGTGTTCAGCTTGATGTCTTCTAAGCTTTTTATGCACATGATCAAAACTTCAAGTGAAATAGAATTAACACCCACACCTCATGTCACATCATAGCCATATATTCCGCTAAGTCCTTTTATCACAGCAGACATTTTGCTGTGTATATGATTTTATTAAAGTCTCCAGGAGATACTTACTATCTGCACTACAAGCTAATTAAAACTGTTTCAAGTCGCATATGGCACATATTCGTGTATCAGTCAGGATTGCTGTTACTTCTTCTGTTTAAATCTCTTTCCCCTCTAGACTCTTCGACTGCAGATCATACACACTGGAAATCCAGTCAGAAGCAACATCCTGTCCCCGGCCTCTAGGAAGTGACCTCAGCTTCAGAAAGGCCAGATAAAAAGTCCACATCAGAAACAAAAACACCAGGCCAGGCGTAATGAGCTATCCGCCAGGCTCCAGTGTGTTCTGAGGGAGACCAGGTGGTGTGACACACATATGACTCTGATTAGGGGGCCTTCAGAGGAACAAGAGGAGAACGGGGGCAGTAGGGTGGGCCTTGCAGGACCAATCAGGACGTTCTGTGTATGATGCAACAATTAAGGGCCTTCAATGAACTCCTCTGGGCCTTGGGACACTCTGGCACTCACGAGGGGTCCATTTGTGTGTAAACAGAGAATGTACCTCTAAGAAGCAGGCACTACTTTCCTCAGTGGCTGAATATCTGCATGACAGCTGCTTGGTTGTGATATACTGGAAGGTCTTAAATATCACTAGTATGTCTCTCACCCATCTCTCTTTCTAACCTCAATAGATGACAGAGGCTTTTGGCACCGGTGTCGATGGGCTCATGATCAGACTTCTGCTTGGCACATATCCTCAAACAGTGGGAGGCAGAGATGTCAAGGGGACCTCTGGCCTCATTCTTCAACTGTTAGTTTCATCCTGGCGCATTGTGCCACGTTTGACTGGACTGTTTAAATGTCCCTTTATATCAGGAACACAAACAAGCAGGGCTGCCGGCCTGGTGGAGAGGATAAGGAATGAAGGGGAAACGGAGGCCATTCTTCTCCCCTTCTGTGACGGGAATTGTGCTGGAACAAGCACCTGTCACCCCACAACAATGACCACAGAGGTCGCTCCAAAAAAGAGAGGAAGAAATAGCAAATGGAGTGTGAGAGAGCAAGTGGCCATGGACAAGTAAAAAAAGGAAGATGTCTGTTAATCACATTTAACTCTTCTTCTTCATTCTCTGCTCTTCTCCTTTTCTTTGTCACCCCCATAGTCAGACTCAGTACAGCACATACCTCCACCCAGGTATGACCTCTGTCAGAAAAAGTGGGAAAAGAAAAATGCAAGAAATAATCCCCCCAGGATCTGACGCAATATGTGGGATTCTTTAATGGCCCACGTCCTGTCCATCTACCAAGTTTCATGAGAATCAGAGTGGTATCTTTTGCATAGTCCTGCTGGCAGACAAAATAGCTAACAGACATAACAAAATCTAAGTGAACTCCTTGTTGAAAGTCTTAACAGCTTAACTTGTGTAAATTACATTCCAAAACAGACATATGTGGCACAGGAACCAGATGCATATCTACAGAACACTAACATAACTGGTTTGCATTGGAGCTGTACAATTTGACAATATATATGTTGTGATAATGTAAAAAATGTCTCTCCTTTCATATTATGCTCTAATATTAAGTTGTGTCCCAGTACATATGCTTTGCAGCAAATATTTTTGTCATTTAGGTGCTTTGCAGTTTTTCCACTCAGATGCAGGCAAAACACTTTTGTGGAGACAATGGAAACAAACACAAAGAAGAATGTATGAGACAAACAGGTTAGTTTTGAACAAGAATTGTTTATAAGCAACAGACAAACATAGTCAGCAGACTGAGTAAGATGTACCGTATTTTTCGGACTATAAGTCGCTCCGGAGTACAAGTCGCATCAGTCAAAAAATGCGTCATGAAGAAGAAAAAAACATATATAAGTCGCACCGGACTATAAGTCGCATTT
>JAPQRQ010000028.1:19163713-19183351 GCA_037367365.1 Apogon talboti | reverse complement strand
AGTCGCACCTGAGTATAAGTCGCAGGACCAACCAAACTATGAAAAAAAGTGCGACTTATAGTCCGGAAAATACGGTAGTTATTTTAAACTATTTCTTAATTGAATTTACAGATAAATCATTTGAAATATTTTCTATGACATCAAATTGCATATATTGTGATTTGTTTGTTGCCATATCACCCACCGCTAGTGTGTGACAATAACAATCAAAACACTGAAAGAGAACATTGTTTCTTTCTGTATTAAAAAAACACCTCTTTTGCTGGATCTGTTACAGGATTTAATGGGTTGGTCTTTGCCCCATACCCTCCCACTAAGTTTCAGAAAAAGCGGTGCAGTAGTTTTCCTGTAATCCAGCTGACAAACAGACAAAAACACAAACTGTAATGACAACATAACCTTCTCGGCTCAGGGAATAAGGTGAAACAGCTGTTAAGCCTACCTACAGGCCCTGCTGTAACTCACTTCCTCTCCTCCCCCATCACCTTCATATGTCTCTGCAACAACTTGACACCCTTTTTCAATAGACAAAGAGCTGCAACATCTCTTTGTCCTTCACTCTCCTCCTTCAGATACCCTCTAAACAGCCAAAACAGAAGAATGCTGGCCACAGCACAATCCAACCCCCACAGTCTGATAAAAGACTAAAAGCAAAAACAGCATAACCTGGATTGGCTGTCCTCTGCAATGACAGTCAGCCTGCTCTGTCCATTTCACAGATGTATTAACTCCTATAAAACCCACCATGTGTGCTTCTTACCTCTCTGTCCTTGAGCTTCATAGCAAGAACAAGCTGGTTGCGGTGGTTAGTTAATGCTTCTCTGTAGTTCCCCTTGGAGAAGAATGCAGAGCCAAGATTCCCATGAGCACGGCATTCCCCTGTTTGGTCACCTGGAGAAGAACAGCCACAAGAGATAAGAGGACAAGTGAAAATGTTAGACAAAGAATATATGCAGCACAACCTATGTGATTACAAAGCAACCGGTGTTTATTTCATATCATCCCGCTGCCACTGTTGAACGGCCATGTAATAAACCACATGACATGCCACTGCAGCCTTAAAAGGGAAAGTGGCTGTTATAAGTTCTCCACAGTAGAGCGGCTTTCCTGACAGCTGCTAGTGTTGATCTCAATGCTCCAGAGGGTGAGAGGGGAAAGCCTTATTATTTCTGCCTGACAGAGAGGCCCCACAGACAGGGCCAGAGTAAAGCACGAGCCTCTGTGCTTCACCTGAGAACCACGGCTCCTTATCTCCAGCTGCTCGAACCAGTCATGTGTCAAACTGTGCGGGGGTGAGAAGAGTGGAGCCAGCCTGTGCTACTCTCTGTTTTCATTTCAGGATCTTACCTTCTTACTTTTTTTTCCCTTTTTATAGTTCTGTCTTTCAATCTTTTCCACTCTTCTGTTCGCACACAGTTGAGCTAAGTAATTGGAAAGAAATTGGAAAATACTTGTTTGTTTTTCACAGACGTTATCTTGACGTGTGGTGAAGGATTCTCAATTAAGGAAGAACACAAAGGGACAATTTAGGAAATGTGGTTCATTACAGTTTCCTAACTAAGGAGAAAATGTTTGAGTCATGCTTGGCTCAGGAGATGGTTAGTGTAGTGTAGCATAACGACTGGGAGCATAAGCAAACACCCACGCTGCCTCCCTTAAAAGTGAAAACTTAAGTACTTCTAAAGTAATTAGGCAGTTGTTCTTATTTAATTAATCTGTTTTTCTTCTTACCAAACTCTCAGCATGTGGTTATTTCTCTGTCTTAATTACACCTTTAAAAATACACCAATGGTTTTTGCTTAAGAAAAGTACTGACCACTAAGTGCATTTTCATAAATGTATTTAAGGTGCATTTTGAAGTTTTGCATTTACAAAAACTCAATTTTGCTTGTGGTTTTCACCTATTTTGCAAAAGAGTACCTGCGCATAGAGGAAATGGAACCACTTTTTTTTAACAAACATTCTGACGTAGCAAACATTTAAGTCACATGACTGATCAGCTGACCACTGTGGAATGAACAAAAGAGTAAATAGAGGAAGAGGATCCTCTGTTCTGGATGACAGCATATCCCTATGCAGAGCATACACAAACTTGTACATTTTGTCTACTCTGGTGCATTTCAGTATGAAATCACTGCAGTTTGAACTTTTCAGCTAAAATTTATTGAGTTCACTGTCGTACTTGGGTCCAAACCTCAAAGGAATTGCCTTGGTGTTTCCATATCCAGACTACCTGTTGTAAGCGCAGGAACTTTATTTATTTTACGTTGTTATATATTGATTGTCATTTGATACTGAACAGTTTATCAGAAAAAGGAAGCAATCTGAAGATATTCCCTAAGGCTACAGGAAACTGTGCTTTGACCTTTCAATATTTTTTGACACTGCACAGATGATAATCAATCTAATCAGCTAATTAGTGATGAAAATGATCATTACACAGCCCTAATCTGCCTCACTCTGTCATCCCTTCCTCCTTACCTAAAGTCTTGGCGACCTCCAAGTCTTGCTGCATGTAACCAGTGCTCTTCTCTGTGTTTCCCAGGGACCAGTGGGCACTGCTGAGGGCCGAGAACACTGAACCACGTAGCTTGAGACTGCATGTGCCGATCTTCAAAGCAGCTTCCAGAACCACAACAGAGGCTGTGTGGTGGCTGGCTGTCAGCAGCTCCTGGCCAATCACAGACACCACCACAAAGGGACTTTTGTCCAGCTTCATCTTTTGCAGCTGCTGATAGGTGGGTTCTAGAGAGTCTGTGCAGGGAGGACATGAGTAAGACAGCGATTAGAAACAGACTACATAATATGCCAAAATAGAGCCTTGTGCTGACACCGTGACTGACAACAATATCGGACGCTGATTGCAGTGACTGTGTAATGTGTTTACCGATCCAAACGTGACTGCTGTCTAAACTTAGAGTCAACTTTTCTCCTGTAATGGTTGTGTTTTGTCTGCCTGGATAAGCATAGCCTGTAGCTTGGCTGAGTGACGGCTTTCACTGACAATTTGACAATAACTCAACGTATGAGCCATTTTCTATTCCCTCCTTTCTGACTGGGGTAATCTCAGGCAATTTCCAAAAGCGCTGCATAAAATTGGCACGAGTTTATACTATTGTGGGCAACTGTTTTTACAAACCACACAGCGAAATTATATTTCTGCCTTCTCTCTGTGTCAGTCGATATGGTTGTTTGAGAGAATAGAGCAAGCTGAGAAGGGTTTGGAGATGTAGTTGAAAGAGTGATGGGGAATCTAATGCAGCTAATGCACAACAGTAGCAGAAGCAGAGGAATGCAGAGCAAAGGAGACACACAAGGTGACCTTTGAAGAGGCTGAAAATGCACACAATGACATAAATCAATGGTGGGCCACACGGGATTTGGGATTCACAGCCCTTCCAGATTACAAAGCCCTCTGGCAGACATCGAACAACGAGAAGAGGGGCAAAGGGAGGCACGCCCAAGTGTGTGTGTCAGTGCATTTCAGTGGAGGAATGTGTCTGGGGAAATGCTTTATTCTCATGGCTCTATATTTGCAAATATTGTTTGCAGGGTTTCCACTAATTAGGTCAAAGCTCTTTAGAGGAAATAACGTGGTGTAAAGTACAAACCAGCAATATGCGGCTGCATGTGTAGTCTATTTCCTTATTAAGGCTCAAGATTTCATATATTGTACTTCCATTTGTTTAGACAAACATTTAGGCAAAACAATCACAACATCTGAGGAGACTGAACAGTTCTTGGAAACCCACACAATGTTAATTCACTTAGGCGCGCACACACATAAACATACACAATATGAGATGCACAACCACACAAGCACTCAAAACCATAACTGATGATGCTCTTTCAAGAGCATCGCTTCTGTTCCAGCACTTGGCAGAATGCCGTGCTTACAGAGACAGTGCGTGCATATAATATCCATTCATAGCTTGTAATTGCCTTCAGAGTGACACCAAGAGCTGAGTCATAAATCAAACACTGAGAGAATGCTTTTTTAAAAAGGTGTCATGGCTGCTGCATTCATAAACAGGTAGTTATGACAACATTTGGGGTGTGCTGTTTTATACAGACACACACACACACACACACACACAGTGAAAGGCTAAAGTGTTTGCTGTGACTGAAGCAAGAATTACAACCCCTCTGTCATTGACACGCCCACAAGATACCAGCATCGCATTGCTAGAGCTCAAATATGTCTTTGCTTTTTTCTTGTAAGGTTTCTTTTTTCTTGTTATGTTTTACCATCATTTCTGGATATTGGTAGGTGCTGTTTCACTACAGAGCCATTGATTTCATATTAAATCTCAAGATAACACTATGTACACTGTAACTGAGCACAAGCTATAAGAGGGAGATGCGCATATTTTCACTTGCACTATTATATTGCATAAACAGATAAGGTCACAATGACTACAAGTAAGTATTTAAGAAATTCCTTAACCAGCTACAATATTCATTTACAGCTATCTTAAAATAAACACATGCGTTGAAAATATACTGTATAACCTACACTCTGAAATAACAATGGTTTATTTTATTAATGTTTCTTTTCTATAGTCAGCAGAGAGGCCTGATTTCAGAGTGACCATAAAAGGTAAAGGGACCTCATCAGGACAGATGATACTGAACACAGGGTCTTAATCCCACAGATTCAGGTTAATCTTTTTAATGGCAAACAGCCTGGGTCAATAACCACCTCACTGTGAAACCATCTCCTCAAAGGTTTATCTAAGGGGATCTTCAAATGAAAAAAAAAACAAAAAACTTTTGAGTTAGCATCTGGAAAACAGTCCAGTAATTAACAGCTAATGGACCCTTTGCACTCGATCTGGCCCAAAGCAGCTGAATGAGATTAAAAAAACTGGAGCAGGATGAATAGTAAGAATATTACCCACGTGAATACGTACATACTATAAAAGACAGCTTCCCATTATCTAAAACACTGGGGCTCAGGGGCTGATTTCCCTTTGGTCTTATCATGATTCAGATGGATGATGGTTATACTGTATGAATGGATTACATTTACATGCACAAAATATTCAGGTTTTTGCCCTTATTCTGAAAACAAAATTCCTAATAAGCTGTTTAAACACATAAACAGAAACAGAAATGAGCATTCTACTAATATTGCTGATTACATGCAGCTGTACACATATATCCTATTAAAAATAGTGACTTTTCAAGTTTTCCACTGGTCGTAGGCCTTCCACTACTTTTTTTTCAAAAATCTTAAGGAAAAGATCAGCTTTCTGATGTTTGCTCACATCCATAAACTTGTTCATATCCTCTGTTACAAAGTTTAACAGTATTCAATGCATTTCTCCTTCTGACTGGAAATGTGGTTTTTGGATGCATCCATCCCTACCAGAGTGGACCTTTGTCTTTAGTCCTGCTGATTGTAAACAGAGGCTGTGTGTCACAACCTGCAGTAAAAGGCACAAAATAGGTTTATTTTCTGAATCACTGTCCACATGCCTGAACAATCCTCATCAACTCAGAATAATACTGGCATGTCCCACATGTCTTGAGCTGGGGACACACTTAAACTTCCGCAGTCTTCATAGATTTTGAAAAGACTAGGAGTACACGATAACAGACTGGTTTAAGCAGATTTTTTTTATGAAGACTGAAAAAATGAGGATCACACACTTAACTACACCTGATGAGTGATCACAGACTACATGATTTGTCAAACCAAGTCTCGCAAGGATGAGTTTATCACCACTCTCCCTCTATTGCGGTTCACCATTGTTGTTTTGATATTCCCGCTACTTCCTGTCATCTTCTGAGGCTATTTTCTGTGTCCCACCATCTCTGTGTCATTGGCTGTTGGCAACACGTGTCTGCGGTTGGGTTGGTAATCAGTTCACATTATCCACTTGCTTCAAGTTTCAATGCTAAAAACTTCAAGCATGTTTGAATGTAACTCGAGTTTGGGTCTGGTCTGTTCCCCTCACATACTTGGACATTCGCGTCTTCACCCCTCACACACTAACAGATTTTTGTGCATGCCAACTGTTCTCCAACTAATGCAGAATAGTGCAGACTTAACTTAAGTGGGAATCATGGGTAAATCTGGAAATAAATCTCGTAGTCTGTCTTCAGTTTCAGTTAAATAATGCTCCTCTGGAAGAAGGCCTCATTCAGAATACTCAAACAGTATATGCTGTTCACTTGACACCTGTCAAATTAAGCATATTCAGATTAAAATTATGAACCTTGTTGGTAAAATCACTGGCAAGGAAGTTTCTCTAAGTTCTAAAATGTGCGTATTGAATATTTATCCAAAGGATCTTATACTTTCCAAAAATGGTAGATCCTTGCTGAATATTTGTTTTTGGAAGCTAAACAGTGTATAACTAGATCATGGAAATCTGACACGCCCAGTACTGCTTCCTAATCGTCGCAGGGAATGACTTTTTATCTTACTTTGTTGTATAACTTATCTTTTCCAAAAAACAGACTTGACAAGTTTGGGGAAATACTAAACATTTTCTACAATTTTCTTGAGAATAATAATATATCTGTTGATGTTTGGATTATTTATTTGATAGTTTTTTTCCTGTAATATTATTAGTTGTTTGTGTGTGTATTTTGTATTTTCATATACATATATACTCTCTATGTGCCTTGTTTGTTTGTAACTTGTTCTTTTGGATAACAGAAGAAAATCTCAATAAATACATGTAAAAAAAACAAACAAACAAAAAAACATTCATATTCAGAATTGTCGTGCACAAATGTACTCAATGAAGTAGAAGGACATCAGTTTGTCTACACTTATTCAAGAGCCCTTTGTTGTGGGAAATCTAGTATGAGTCACATGTGAACACAACAGCTGCTTAACTCTGGAATTATGAGAAGAATCCTTGAGAAGGTGTGGGAGTTGTGTTTGAGAGAGAGTGGGTTGAGTTGTTCATGTCACTGAAGGAATTGGAAAATTATACATATTATATTTGCCACATGATCAAAGCCAGCTTTGATGAATTCATATACTGTGTCCTTGAAGACATACTTGGCAAAATTCTGCTCTCAGTTTCATTATTTGTCTTTCTTTACTGTATTTTAATTTATTTATGTGACTATTTTAGTATGGATGTCACACGGTGTTTGTTTGGTGGCAAGAAATAAACATCAAGGTGCTTTGGGATGAAGGAAAACATCACACTGCACTGAGATGTCTGTGGTAAGATAAATGACTCAGATAAGTGCAGGCTGAAATCACAGCTAGATACAATCAGCTCTTTCTTTACAATATCGTAACAACATTAAGTGTATATACAGACGGGAAGTGTTTACAGGGGTGGCTTTAGCTTTAGCTAAGAGTGCTTACGACAAGATTACAACTTCAGTGTGATTACCATTATCCTACAAGCCAAAACAGGCAATTGGAAACCCAATTTACTATAATAACCCAAAGGCATAGAAATGTGAACAGCTCCAGTTTCTCAAGTTGTACGTCTATATTTGTAGTTCAGCTTTGTTAAGGCACTGAGGATTCCTTAAAGCACTGGCAATACTAAACTCCACTTCAGTTGGTGTATTAGGTAATCAACATGCTGCATCTCTGGGAGGGGACACGCATGCTCAGTGGCCGTTAAACGACACTGGCAAAGACATGATGCTCTTCTGCCTTGAAGGAGAGAAAAGCAACACCCGCCTACCTTTCACTTATCAGGGGACTTTGGCTGAGTAACACTGATTATCCTTCCTGTTTGCAGGCGTAACATTGATTATCGTCCCCCTGTGCCAGGAAGCCCCTCTGAGAGGATCATTGCTCTTAATCCTTTGACCTAGCTACCTCTCCTCAACACACCTTGGATTAGGTCCTCTGCTGGTTGCCTGGCACTGTGGGAAATAGGGTAAACAATTAGGAGATTAAATGGCTTGGGCTAAATGTTGGTCTTACCCTACTGAGAGGAACCATTCTGGTACATGATGCTCAGGTCTGGGCTCATACCCAAACCCTTTTCTTGTTTTGGTTCCAGTGACAGGCTTATATATGCAATAACTCTCAGATGGGCTCTGCATTCCTTATTCTCTTTTCAATTTTTTTCTCTTGCATTTGCACACGAATATCCAGAGGAGTGCTGTATTCAATCAAAAGAAAAACTGATTCCTCACTGAACAAAGCCATTCACAGCCGCTGATCTCATTGTACACTTCAGTAAATTTTGGATTATAAAACACAGCCGCACTTATTCAGAGGCGCAGTTTTCAGCAGAGTTTTTAAAAGACGGTGATGACAATGCAAGACTGCAGGATGACTCAGTCTACGTTGGCAGGCGGTACCATCCAGATCTGTAGCATATCCAATCCCTCTGCAGAGGTCATCTTATGTAAAATTGTTGCCAGATTTGTTTTGAGGCTCATTAGGCTGGACCACACTGATTACTCATGGGCAATCAGGTCACTGCAGTTGGCTTGTATAAAAGATTATAATGCATAACAGAAAGGACACATTTTAGAGGCAATCTTGGCTTGAATATGCTACTTATAAATCCACTCTGCTTTAGGAAAAAACCCTTACACGGGGCAGACAGACAATGGCATTAGTGTTGGATGCTCATTAAGATAACAGGCTATCTATGTGCGTGATCAGCACAACTGACAATAAGATATGCTGAAGCTGCGGGCATCAGGCCTCCAAGTCCAGAGTAAGTACTTGACACCAACAGTCAGCCACAAGGATAGAAAGATGGACAGATAGAGAGAAGGCCTGACTGCTGAAGCGGTACAAAACTGACAGGTAAAGTCACCCCAACCCACTTATTGACTGACAGAGTGTGAGGATTACCTCAGAGATGGGCTTTTAGGCATCTGTAGGACAAAACAGCGGAGATGGCGAAACAGACAGACGGTGACAACCAGACACATGAACATGCTGTCAACACACTGAGATATACATATCCATGTACTTAGTCTACTACCTCGTAATGGCGACTTCATGGCGGCTTCTACCATGCCCACCAGTAGCTGTAGGCTCTTGGGGTCTTGAGCGAGCCCCGAGGCGAAGGCGGCCAGCGCGTCGGCATGGCGACCAAGGTACTGAAGGGCAACACCCTGTCGGAAGTATGCCTGTAGAGGGAGAGACGTAACAGACACAGTCATCAGGGTTTCAGTGCAGTGCCACAGCATGGGGCTTTATACAAACACATTACCAGACACACTCATTTCACACCATTTGCATTTTTTCCACATGAGCAGTTTTCAGAACATGGCACCTCTCTCTTTTGTATTCCCATAATAGAGTGATCTCTAGGTTTTTTGTACTTTTTAATTGGATTATAAGTTTACATAAATGCACATGTTACACTCTGGCTGCCAGCCTTCTCAGGAGCGACTATTGTTTTTGTATTCGGTGGTTATTTTTTCTTTAGTTTGCTGTGGGAATGAACTGCACACAAGTAGAGCAGTGGGATTTCTCTTTGGCTGTGTTGGAAAAAGAAAGTAAAGAGAGAAAAAAGACAAAATGAGAAAGAGCTACTTACTGGAGTCAGTCTGTAAATCCCATAAATACTTAAGTTGGTACATTCTCTCTGTCAGAACACAGTTGTACAATAATAACCCAATTGGCCAGAGCCTGTTTTTGCCATATTTTTTACATTTATATATGTACTTGTGTCATGTTGTGAATGTGTGAGAATCTCTTGAACTACATTAAAATTAAAAGCATTTGGAAGTCAATCCTTTAATCATAAAGCTGAAATAAAATCACATTGTAGCAACTAATAATTCAGTACCACAGAGACTTAAACTGCATTTGACTGGTGACATATTGTAGATTTCTATGAGAGTCTCAAATGTTTTGGAACATTCTGCAGACTGAAAACTAAAACAGACGCTGTCTATGCGATCCAAAGCCCCATCAATAAGTGTGTTTTTTTCTTCAACATGTCTGTTTGGACTCATCGGAGAAAAAATGTTTTATCCAGGCAAGTTTGTGACTCAGTATGTTTGTGTCTCAGGCCTGATCGGACTTTAATCCTTGCGTAATGTTAAACCTGACTCTGGTCCAGTTTAACAACAGCAAAAAAAGATGGAATCAGATCCAGCTCATTATTCCCTATCCAAGCCACTAATTCCCCACAAGAGCCAACAAACGGCTTCTTTTAGGATAGTCATAATGATATCTGGGCCCTAATGCCTCCATGTTACACAATTATAAATGCAAGACATTCTGAAGAAAGTAGAATAAGAAATGCGTGAAGCATCAAAGCGACAAAACCTGCCCAACTTTTCATGTTAAAAGAGTTCTAATCTTGCAACAGTCCAGGTCGCTCTTCAGTCCGCTGCCTTTGGCTTACAGAGTTACTCTGCAGTTTACACAAGTGACATGAGGGCTAATTTGCTATTAGCATCCATGTGGCCTTTTCATTAGTCTTCCCAAGCTTCTCTGTTAGAACCACTATGAAGTGAGAAAGGCGGGGAGGATTAAAGAAAATGAGACATGACATGAAATTTATAGAGACCAGTAATTAATTTTGCTTCCTTCCAAGCCCCCCACAGACTACCAATCTCTCCATAGACCTGATGCCCCCTTTAACATTTCTACCTCCCTTTGCTTGCATCGCAACTCCATCGAAGATGACGAGGACAGAGATTAGATTCAAAGCATTAACCTTTGTTCTAACACTGTTATTATATGAGGGGAGTGCAGACCAGGGTATCCGCTCAATATTAATTGCATCTAGTGGCAGTGGAGTTTGGGCAGGACGCGCCGGCAAGAGCTAAGAGGCCCACAAACGTTTTGCCCAGGGGAACAAAAGACATTTAAAAGCACTTCTCCCCTTGATTAGATTTAGCCTACAATATGACTGCTCTCCCAGAGATCTTTCTTTCATTCTGTTTAAGACGGCGTGCCCTGACTGAGATGACCAGAGAAAAGAGGACAAGAAAAAAGATAAATAAAATAAGCCTTGCTTCCCTAAAAAATTGGCATTGACTTTAATCTTTTTATTTTACCAGACCCAGTCCTACATGCAGCTGAAAGACAAGCCTCTTTGGAGAGTGCATTACAATACTGCAAACACAAGCACGGGAATAAATGCATAAATGAAAAAGCCACGGCAAAAATGACAGAATCAATGTGCCGTAGAGCCTTAAAGGTTTTTTTTTCTTCCATTAATCTCCGACTGCTTTCACAACACATCATGTGGCTGCAAAAAGACACACACGTACAGTATAACCTCAGCCTCTGCATAATCCAACAAGTCAATTCACCCAGTGGTGCCAATAAAACAGAGGGTTCATATTACATTTACATTACAGTAGCGGAATACTAATTCAGGACAATACTGACATTGATACTAATGAGAGGCTCAAGATAAACTGAAACTGATAGCAGGGGGATGTAGAAAATGGTGCACAACAAGACAAGCATCCAGAAGCAGCACCAACAGGGATGCTACTGGCATGAAGCATTATGAGAGAGGGCAGAGCAACATTTTACCCCTACACATTTTCTTTAATTCACACTTAACAGGATTTTTTCTAAAAAGACAGCAGCATCTGCTTAGAGCTGCTGCTACAGTGATTAGCACAGCCTTCAGCTCTTAGCCAAACAGAAGAGAGAGAAAGAGAGTGAGAGATAAAGTGAGGTACTGTAGAGGGGGAAAATGAAAAGGGGGGGGGACATTACAAAAAGAGAAGACTCCACACATTAACATTGCCCTGTCAACAAACAGTATTACATAAAACAACAAGCCATTGCTTAATCTTTCTGCCAAAAACTATCTACCATAACAGGATGCATGTTGCAGACTGACTGCTGAAGGCAAACTTCTGAAAGAACAGAGGCCCTGCTGAAATGTGACACATCTGTTAGGCATCCTGTACACTATGACATCTACAAACCAAGCCTTCTAATAATGAGTTTTGCCTGAAATTTAATGCGGGGTAAATTATTGAACCCTCCTGCATCTTTACCTCCTCTATTTAATGCAGCAATGTGCTGATACCACAGAAGAGTGGATCGAGTGGGAAGGTTTGTCGTTCTTACCCGTGGGTAAATTCTGTGAGTGTTAATGCGCATGTGTGCACAAGTGTGTTTATGTGTGTGCGTGAACAAGAGAGAGAGGGAGTCTAGAATACACATACGAATAAGAGGGAGGATAAAAGCTTTTCTTGTTTCTCGAACATTTTAATATTTCATGAATGCTTGTTTGATGTAGTTTTAAATATTCATGTTTTTATGCTTAGGAGGAAGAAGGAAATGATGCAAAAAAGTTATTCGCTCTGGTACAATAGGCCACACACTTTAGGGAACCAACATTCTCTGTGCACATACATCTTCATGTGCACTACAGATGCATATGCTATCTTCTTCAGATTTTCTATTCAGACACTCACAGCTAAGTGAATTTCTTGCGATGACAGTTGTGTTGTTCACATAAAGGCTCACAGTGAGAGCTGATGAACAGAAAGTTGACAAACAAAGATTGGGGGTTTGGTGAAAGACCAGCTGTTATGGGCTCTTTTTCTATTAGAGGATTACTGCTTCAGTCTCCATGTGCGCACTTCTCATCCTTGTTCAAGAACTCAGCCTACCTGTTTCAAAGGAAGATTTTAAGGAAGGAAGAATTATCTGATCTGTCGTGTCACATGAGAGAACAGAGAACATCAAAGAAGTTACCATGATTAGGCATACGATAAGGTAGAAATACATAGTCAGCTTTCCTCTGTGATACAACTGACTGGACTGAAGGATGAGGTGAATTTCTATACCTCTATCCTATTGAAAGACTGGCGCTCACAGTGAAACTATCCCTCCAACAGTATTGTCTGCTTATCCAAGACCTGATTTAACTTATTCATCTACACCACAGAATTCCACTGTCTGAAAACTATTAGAAACACACGACTGAGCCTTACTGCTGCACCGGGTGACATGTTTCTTTCTCACAAAACAGATTGCACATGTGTTTTTTTTCTTAAACATCTTCAAAGTCTAACAATAACCATGGCTTTTTTACAGTCTTCGAGGACAGCAGATACCACTGCACATGTGCATGAACTCTGGCCGCTCAAAGCACATTCACTGGAGCCTCTGGAAAATCCTCTTCAGAGACTGTAAAAGGGGATAGCCATTATTTGAATAAAGAAGTCCTGGAACTTACTGCCTTATCCTTTTAGATACGATGAAATGCACCATCCTTATATGGCCAAAAGATTTTGGCTTGGTTCCAACAGCCTATCTGTGTCCTACATCTGAATTTCTGAATCTGAATTTTTCCAGGTTGCACTGTAAAATATATTTTGTGTTTCTGAGACAAAATGCTTACAAAGGACTGCCAAGTCTGTTAGTTTACCCTATCCTGAATCTGTCATTTTCAGCAGGAAGTCAAGCTGCCAAGGTAATTTGTAAAAGCTCTGTATCAAGGGCACCGGAGCTAGGAACCCGCCCAAGCAGTCAGGTTATTTACAGACAGTTGAAGCTGTTTTCTGCCACACATTCCGAGTTGTAAAATATAAACCACAGTGATGTCTAAACACATTATAACTCCTCACCCACAATGTAGGGAACCTGTCATTGAACAGTTTTCTCCAGCTGTGCTCCAGTAGCCGAGGATGTGTGTCGCATGGTGTGCCCTGATCGGTGATCAGCAATAATAGAGATGCTCTCAAATGTGGAAATCAATAGACGCTGCGTAAGCTCTGTTTAGATTGTGCCACACCCTCCACTGCTGTAGTGTGTTTAGGATACGCCTGCTGCAGATGGCTTTTGATCACCCGCAGAGCGGTTGGTGCCAGTGTGACGACTCTGAACAAAACCCCCACCAGCTCCATAATAGAACCCAAATCAGACCATCAAATAGGGACAGCAGGCTGCAAATACACAGCACACACACATACTGTACAACACCACAAACTGCTGAAAGATACATCAATAACTCCTCAAAAAACCACCCATCTCTCTCCAACAAGCATGTACTACTTGGAAGCAGTTTTCCACCCAGGACATGGTACAGATTAACATTTGTGGTGTCACAGGAACAAAGAGATTGTTGCTTCTCTTTTCTTCGTATCTTAGCTCCTTAAGTATCTGTGTTGTTGCCTGGTGTTACAATGTGACCCAGAAATGTCATGTGCTGACCAGGGTTTCAGATATGCTCCTCCACCATCCCTTGCACATCTCCGCTGCCTCACTTTGAAGGTGACACAGTCGATTCACAGGGTACACAAAATGTCAACTGCTTAATTTAATATCCAGGGATAACTGTCGGCCATGACAAATTAGCTGGAAGAACAGCTAAAGAAAAAGTAAAATGGAATGATTGCTGCTTTGGGCCCTCTGCCCTTCAACTTGACAGGCTGAAAGCCACAGAACAGCTCAATGGTGCCTGTACTTAATTAAATCTATTTCTACAGCCAAAATCTAGGAGTTTGTATCTATCTTCCTGTTTCTCCCTGCAGGTACAGATCTCTCTCCCCCAGGAGTGAATCAGGCTGAAGCCAGTCCTCATAGGGTGATATTTGGGGTATTACACCCTTTTGCCTCAGGCCAAACATAAACCTTTGGCCCCAGGGTCCTAGTAATAGAATCATGACACAGCTGCCTGTCTATTACCATCACCCCAATCTAATAAAACCAAACCTATACCAGCAAACACCCCTGACCTACATCGATCAATTGTTTTTCAGAGAGTATATCTGTGCAGTCTCCATGACAAAAGCAATAGACTCATCTTCTATCAAAGATTTGTGCATTTTAAAATGCTTCTTTTTTAAAATATTTTGTTCTGTTGAGTAGGGAACTCTAGAATAATCTTAGTGAGGACTACAATGACTTTATGTTAACAACATAAGCCACATCAAAGGTGCATGTTCAGTACTTATGCAAGTCAAATTGAAGCACCTTACAATCTGTATGGAGGTAGACGCGGTAAAATATTTATGATCCATTGATGTATTCCCCCCACCGGGCATTGTAGACTCTGGTGATTGCTGTTCCATCCAAAGCCCTTAATTAGCCCATTAGATTAGATGGCTTTAATGAGAGCAAATTAAACTGATCATTCTTTGTAGAGCTGGCAATTAAAGGGTAAATGTTTCATTATTCAGAGAGAGGCAACAATGAAACTTAGGTAAAAGCCAGGTGGTCTCGAGGAGGCAGCGTGAGAGACATTGTAGTACTCATTCAAAGCCGTGAGGCATTGATTACCCTGCTCACATCAAACTGGTAGCCAGCGCGAGACTTTAGATTGGAAAAGGTCATAGTCAGGTATGTGGAATCAATGCTGAGCACTCTGTATTCCCCGTGTCTCACATCATCTGGCTGGGGGATGGTTTAATGCTTTCTAAAAACAATTACCAAAAGACAAAGAGAAACTTCAATATAGAAGGTCAGGGCTTGTGATCGGCGAAGTGTCATGTGGTGAACATCCGTTGTGACAGTCAAAGTGAAACAGTAGGGAAAAACTAATATTGCTCATTTATCACAAACAGATGAAACAGCACAACAGTAGCAAGCTGTGAGGTGCTGTCTGTGACATGCTGTCACCATAGTCTGTTTGGCAGAGGGAATTCAATTTTCTTTCCTCTACGTGCATGTCCACCGTAACTGACGGTTTTCACAAAGGAAACAGACCAATGCAAAGTGATAAACCAGCAAATAAAATGGCAATCTGCCTGTAGCTCATTCCCGGCACTTTAATTTCAATGTTAGGAAAAACATGTTACACTCTTTCACTATGATTTATAGCCCGATTTGTCACATGAATGCAGCTAGTATTCTTGCATTTTTATTAGCATCTTAAGAGTCTTGAGATGTGAGGCTGAGAGGGTCAGGGTGCTAAACAGATTTCCATGCCCTTCTCTACTAGATCCTTGGCTCTGCTTTGGCTAAGCATTGCGCATGAGCCACAGGGGCTGACTCTCAATTAAAGTAGGCATTAATTACTTAAAAGAGGTTTAATCAATCAAGGACAGATGGTGAACCCGAAAAAGAGGGCACACTCTAGCCTGCAGAAGTGCTTTCAACCACAAGTAGTCCAGAGATAGTCAAAATAATAACTTTAAAAGAGAGCATTTTTTGCAACCAGTAAGGATTATCAAAACATAGGGTTGAAGTCTCTGTTGGATCTACTAAGTGCTTCTTTTTACCAGTTATCAAAACATTAATTTATTTATTACATTAGATGAAAATGACCCATATAAAACTGAAACCTCAGTTAATTTCACAATATTTGTGGTTCAGATTATTTAAGATAATGCCAATTGAATGAGAAGACCTTGCCATATGTGTCCCCGATGTGTTAAGCCCCACAGTGATGACCTAGGAGGCTATTTGGCCCAGGTGCTGTACTCTCCTGGCCCGAGGCACCACATCCTCTATCTTCATTTGTACTCTCTTAATTGGCTTTGACAGTGAACTCAAGCATGGCTGAAAAATACCCTCCTTTTAGTAAACACTGGCTGAGAGACATATGTTCTAAACATTGGAAAGTCCATTAGCCATTAGGATGAGTAGTCCTGTCCAGCTGACACTGTCTCAACACCTCTTCGAAGCTTGATACCCTAAACTTTACTGCTCACGAGCAGCTGCCATTACGGCTGACATATTGCATTTCAAGTGGAAGAAAAAGGTCGATGCTGTACAAAATTCAGCATCCCATTCACAAACAATTTAGGCTGTGCAAAAGTGAAAGCCGTTCTAAAGTAGCATTTTTTTAGGGTGTGAGAATTACACGGCCGAGCACAGTGGCATATCTGAGCCTGAGGTGGTTTTTGGGCATGGTTATCATTGCTTGCAGAGTTTGACTATCCAGAGAGAGACAAAGTCCACCAAGTCATTACCCCCCCTCACACAGCCACACAGTAGGCACAACTCCTTGTCAGTGTCAGCACTTGTGTTGGGCTTATTAGATTGCTCTGGCCTTAGCGGGAAGTTGCTTCATCAAACACAAGTCGGGAGCAAAGGCTTCTTGACAGTGTGGCTTCTCCAGAACTGCCCTGCCAAACTTCAAAAGCCTTACAGTCCGCCTTTATGGAGAGCTCTAATGAAAAGCATGGCATGAGCCCCAGTGCTTTTGATTCTGCTAGTAAGGAGTCATACATGATTGAGTAAAAGCAAGCTGAATCACATATAAGGCGCTGAGAGGTTGAGAGGACTGGAGAAAGATGAGGGCAAGGAAAAGACAATGGTGATGTAGCCCAAAGGGTTACACATACGTATACTTAAAAGAAGATGAGGGTGGAGAGACACAGGGAAAAGGTGAGAGAGAGATAAAGGTTAGCGGATGAAGGAGACACCGAGGTGCCTCTTGTTATTCCTTCCTCGTGTAGTGTACATGTCTACTGCCATCCAGGCTATCAGAGCTCTTTATTGTCTATGACCTGTTTCTCCTTCCCCTCTCCCAGTGCAGCAGCAGCATCAGTATACTGGGCTGATGTGGCTGCAATGCCACTGCTTTGCCATGCTTGTGCTCACAATGATCTCCCCGGCGATTACCAGATAAATGCACTTTAATTCACAACACATGCGTAGGGGGTTTATATATAGACTCACTAATTCCCCCTTGGCCACAATGCAATATGAACTCCATGCTGCACCAATTTAAGGACAGCATCCTCTACTTATCATATATATGACATGCTTTAGTACAGTGCAAGCCCAGAGAAAATGAAGATGTTAAAAAAAAAAGAGCGATTATGGGAGGGCCAGTGTGGATTTTTCATTATTAATGAGGAAAGTGGTTTTCAGGGCTGTATTCCTATTGAGAATTGTCAGTCAATCCAAGCTGTAGAAGCAGATGAAGAGCAATGCGATATCATGGGAGACATGTCACACCCACAATGGAAAGAACTACCACAAAAGAGAATATTAACAAGTACATTGGCAATGCACATTTTAACAAGTATATATATGTATTTTAGAATGAGATCATGCCTGTCAACTCCAATAACAGAGCAAATTGGCAGTGTCCAACTGAAAGGCCAGTGTCTGCTCTGATAACACTGACTGGTCCTGTAGCACATCTGCACAGCCTCTGTGTTAGCTCATTAAACAGCTAGTGTCGCTCAGCATTTTTTGGCCATCGCAATGCATCATTAATTGCATCTGCCTGCTAATCACGTTGTACTTCTTTGGCTTTGATATCTATCTCTATGCAAGCCGCGTGACACCATAGACTGTCCAGTAATAAGATAAATGGAACAGGTTTCCTTGCCACCTGTAGACAGTTTATATGTTCAGAAAAAAAGGACTAAATAGGATAATTGAAACTCCTCTGGCAACTGTTAAAAGTAATCCACCACCGGAAAACACACGCACACAAACATGCAGATGGATGCACACACACAGCAGGACAAATAAAAACACTTGTTCATAGGTATGAGTCACACAGTGGATGCCAACAATCGATTGGGCTCACCGCACCCAGCTGGCTGTAGCAGCGGAATGTATTAATTTTCTCATTTAGAAACAAATATACACTACAAATAGATTAATGGTGTTTGATCAGCTTGGCAGAGCGATGCCAATTAGTATGCATGGATGGCAAGAGGCATCATGCTTGTTTTTTGTATGAGCTTCTCTAAAAGCATATGGCAGCAGAGTTACAGAAGATGACATGACTAGTCATCTTACAGCCATTTAAAAGCACTGACCTCCCAAGAAAGCACTTCCTCTACAAGAAAAACTAGTGTAGAGACATGGAAAAAGAGGGAACGCAGAGGGAAAGGACAGTGGCGCCACAGGAGCAGAAGAGCAGAGGCACAAGTGTAGAAAATTGAGGCTATGGTTAGCTTAGGACCAGAGAGAAGTGAAAGTGGCCCTCATTTCATACTACACAGACTTTGGCAATTACTGGTGACAGCGACTCACACCAAGACGGGGAAAAGATTGATCCGGACAAGCAAGACTCTGTTTGCTTTGTTAAAAGTAATTAATCACTGTGGCCACCAAGGAGTGGTGCCTTGAAGGCTATGCAGTTCTCATGAGTGTCTTGGTGTGTGTTTGTGCACGTAACCAGCAGAAAATAAGTCAGTACGAGGTGCACGCATATTGAAAAGTGAGAAGAAAGGATGGAGCCGGATGGAGAGGAGAAGGGGAAAAAAGGAAGAAGGAAACAGGGAGGGATGATAGGAACATATGCACACTGCACTGCATTTATTATTATTCACATGCATGCACTCAAGAGGACTAGCAGTGCAATCCATCATAAGAGTTCTCTCCACACCCACTGAGCAGAGAGAACGGCAGTAAAGGGGAAAGTGTGGATAAAAGAGATAAAACAAAATAGTATTCTCTTTCCTCAAACTTCACTATGCTCTATGTAAAATACATGAGCTATGTCTTTCACAGTATTTTGATATTTGCTGTTTCTAGTATAAATTAAACATTCACCTTGTTGAACTTTAACAGTGATCATTCATACTAAGTCACTCTATGTGATCGTGTTTTACCCGATCTATTTTCTTCCCCCATGTCGTGGATAAGCAGATGGTATGATAGCCATCAGTTTATATTTCTGATATACTAACCCTAGTCTAACACCTTAATAACTGTCCAATAGGGAGAAAAGTCAACTAGAGAATACAGACACACCTAGAGACACCCTGATAAAAACTGTTCAACTGCCTGTTAGGTTTTTAATATAGTAGGTTAGGTTTTAAATTTCAGTACCATTT
>JAPQRQ010000028.1:19138149-19163613 GCA_037367365.1 Apogon talboti | reverse complement strand
ACACCCTGATAAAAACTGTTCAACTGCCTGTTAGGTTTTTAATATAGTAGGTTAGGTTTTAAATTTCAGTACCATTTATTTAAATGAAAAAAAAAACATTTTCATTCCCTTATGCGTAACAGTAACTGGTAATAATAATTGTGAAACTGACATTTTCTGAGAATTGTAAATTACTGTGCTTGTTGCCAAGTATAAACCTATGAAAAAGTCAAAGTGAAAGCATGTGGCGCATACTGTAAATCCCATTAGATTACATACACTGCCCTGAAGCTCTCAGAGCTGTGAACCACACTCCCTCCTCCCCATCCTCTACACTGCAGTGATAACAGCAACCGAAGCCCAGAGCCACAGAGACACAACCCTGATCAATAACAGAGTATACACAACCACACACATACACAAGGGAGTCCAGTGATCCTGCAGTAGCTGGAGGTCTTAAGGGAATGGGCGTCACCGGGCGATGGGAAAATTGGATGTGAAATGGTGAGTGGAGTCGAGAAGACAGAGGACCAGGCATGAGAATACTATGGCTGTTTTCTTGTGTCATATTTCTTACCCTAAGCTACAGAGTTAGAAGGGCAGCAGCTGCAGCAGAGAAATAGCCATGCGTTGAGAAAGCACTCATTGAAGTGTTGGCTGTGCAGCCGTAGGCCAGGACACTAATAGAAGCAGAAGCCAGGGACCCCTCTGTGTCAGTGCCTCAGCTGAGAAGAATACTAAATCCTCCTCCTGCACTAATGATTACCCCAAGCAAAGTACAGGTCCGCAACACCACTTTGCAAATGATCATCAGCAAACCTGCGGATTCAAATTAGCACATTGTCCGGACGTGTCGGTCTACACTCACCGCTCTGTAGTTCTATACCTAGAGGACACAGTTTGGCTAATAAGAGGAAAAATTCTGTGGCTAAAGCTAAATACCTACTGCCTTGTATCTACCCTTGTTGAACTTATTGTCCCTCTATAGTCGCACAACAGTCGGACTTAGTGCAAACCAGCAGAGTTTCGAGGTGGTTTCTTAATGGATGCAGCATGATAAATGATGAAAAGGCACTGACCCACCCATATAGTAGGGGTGTGTATGAATTACCTATCAGGCAACCCAGGGAGTGATGACCCCAGTCAATGTAGCCAACCCCACCACCATCATTTACTGAGCCACTAGCCCAGTTGAGACCCTGCCATAACTTACACACTCACACACCCTCACAGTTGTTCCAGTATCCCTGTGAGGACGCTTATTGACATAATGCCTTTCCTTGCCCCTAACTTTAAATGCATCATATGCAGTTACTGCTGCTCAGATGAAAATAATAACAAATTACATAGTTTGATGATGTCATGAAGCAGCGTGGAAACATTCAACAAACGTTACTCAGGCAGAAATCATGTTTACAGACAAGGAAATGTATTAAAAATTGGATTCAAATGATGCTAAGTGACATTTTCACATCATTTCATTCTAATGCAATGCAAATGAAATGCACCATTATGTTGAATAAAATGACAGACTCTCTAAACATGAACACTGTTGGAAATTTGATACGATCTAAGTCGACAAAATATATCAAGTTTGAAAAATGCAAATATATAAATATTGCATATTATGGCTTTAATCATTACAACTGAAAGTCTAACTAAAATCTCAACATACTTCTAAGCCTCAAACAAAACAAAACGGTCTCTACTTGTAACTGAAACCTGAAACTGCAACTGTGTGTGCAATGCAAAGTCCCCACCAGGATTAGAGAACTAGGGCTACACACATCCCCCCTCCGAACCACTGAAGGTTGACTCACACTCATAACTTATCATTAGATGGCACAAGGTGTGAGTGATGCTCTATTATTTAACCACAATACAGATATTGGAGCATATTATATCATGCTTACTGAGGTAATTATAAAGGATGAGTAAAAGGCTCTATGTTATAATGTCAGCTTCTTTTATTACTGTGTTTACCTGCAGTGTGTATGCCTATATTAGACCTTATATGTCAGCACACTAAAAAGGTACACAGTTTCATTTTTGCTTCTGCAAAATATGTTACTGCTCTCCGTGCTGGAAAAATGTGTTACTACATATTTCCTAACTATTTCCTAACACTACCCTCCCTGCATCATTTATCATGTTGTGGCATTAAGATAACATCCTGCACTAAGCCATCTTCTCGTGCTACTCTATGAATAAACTTCCTAATATCAGCCAGTGATGGCTCATTATGCTGGCCTATCATGCTGGGCCTCTTTTAAAGTGTTTTCTCTCTTGGGTAAAAAAAAAAAAAAAAAAAACACTCCACGTGCTACTATGGTTTTTCAGTGCTGCTGGATTAAGCATCCTGTTTTAAACATTTTTCTGCTGCTTTTCCCCAGAGCCTGTGGAGATGAAGAGAGCTTTTGGAGTGTTCAGAGAGAATTTCATTCAACCTGTAGTGCTTCATGTTACCCCCATGGGAATTTCCTTTCCTCTGTCAGGGGTCTGAAAGCTAAACAACCCTGAGGAGAAGTCCAGGAAACTACTCATCTACTGTACAAACATGATAAGCACAGACATGGAGGAGCAGCAGGCTGTTTACAAGGCTAACCCTGCAAATAGATGACACTTGATCAACTCTTAAGAGAGTTCTTCTGAAGACTCTTAAAAAAGTATGTTCAAAAAGAGTAATAATATACATGCACATACAAAATTCCTATGGATCCTTAAGTAATACAGATGAAAATAAATAGAAGTTTGGGCGCTCAAGTTAAAACGCAAGAACTGGGACAAAGTGTTTCATTCAGTTTAAATGAAAACCAATACTTTCATTAGCACAGAGACAGAAATAAAATAATTACATCAAGGCTATCATCAATGGTGAAAACAATTCAGACTTATTTACGATGCACCTCTCCCGACATCGACCTAATCACAGATGGAAAAAAAAAAAATTACTGACATATTTGAGGAGGTGGAGGTGGAGGGTAAAGGGGTGTGCGTGCAGAGTGCATGCGCGTACTCCCTTTCTATCGCAGGGTTGCCTTATTAAACCCGTTGCCTGGAGAGACTGGAGTAATTACTCAGTCCCTCACAACACCTTTTGGACTTTGGGCCAGATTCGATGTGCTGCTTCAAATGTCACACACCTTAGCTGGCAATTAAACACTGCTCTCCCTCAGTGGCTGTTTTAATGGGTTTCCTCTACTAAAGATAAGGCCTGGAAGATATTCTCATAGCACAATTCACAAAATGACCGTGTTGTGTTTCTATAGAGAGCGTAATTATCATATTATGTTATGAAGAGAAATCACAGTGACCTCATGCCTTCACATTGTGCTTCTGAAATACATCCAAGAGAAAGAAGCACCTTGGTTTACTTTTATTCTTGATTGGTATTTGTACAATACCGTACTTGTTGATAATAAACCCGGATTAAGCTTTGTTTCAAGTGCTTCATTATCTTTACTTTCATCAAATTCATGTGCTCAAGTAAAACCAGTAACTTGTACAAAGACATTAGGGTTAATATCAATTTATACTGAAATGTTTCTTGTCATGTTCTATAGGCTGTGTGAGTCATAGTTTATTAAGGAATTTATGTTTAAGCTCACGTTTACTTACACGGCAGTAAACACGATTCTGGCTTAAACTATTTCAACAAGTTAGTAATCAGTTAGGACACTGCTTAGATTGCAGCCCTACTTTGCATATTCATTGTTTGTCACACAAGTGTAGAAACATGAGGTGATAATTGCCTGCGTTGAATCAAAACACAAGGTCAGAGGGCAACCACGTTTAATGCATACGCCGGCAAGAGCAAAGTTGGACACCGCTCTGCTGTCAAGGCTTATTCACTGAGACCAAGTCACATTCACCGTTCTCCATCGAGTCTGTTCACCCAGTGTCACTCTGCAATGTGTACAGTCCAATTAATAGACCAGTGTCTGCATGCATGTCACAATGGCAGCTGTCTCCCCCCTCCTTCGTCTGGGCACGGCTACAACTGGTGCTCAGTGTTTATGTCACCTCTTAATTGCATTTTTCCCCCATGGTAGAGGTATGGCTTTGTGCAGACGCCCCGAGGAAGAAAAAGAAGGTCAGGCTGCCAATTTAGAGCTGGCAGGTCGAAAGTAGCGGCAGCACTTAGTTTCGCTTGAGAAGAGAATGGAGGGCTGCTGCTCATCTATGGAAACCAGGACAAACAAAAGAGATAAGTGAAGGGGAAAGGAAGACAAATCCCCCTCCTCTCTTTGCTGTCTCGAGGCTCTGGGAGAGTGACACAGGCTTAGAGAGAAACCCCACACTGCACAGCTACCTGTGATTGAACAGGGACTGCATGGAACAGGAGGAAAGGATTTTCAGAAGGACAATTTAATGTCCTGTACCACTGAGACTATGCAACGCAAATTTGGCAGAACAAAACTAATAACATTTACACAAATGTTTGTCTAGAAGGCTGTCAATTAAGTAAATTCGATAAATTAGATGGATGAAGCAAACAAACTGTGTAAGCTTTGACCTTTTTAGTCATTTAAACCAAAGCAAGTCATCAAAGTTTTGATAAAACTTGAAAAGATGATGCTTTACAACCAAAAATGACCTATATTTTTTGGGACACACTGACAATTTTTATGCCAGTGCAAATTAATTCTAAAACTAATCCTAAAAGTTAGAAACCATTTTAACTAAATTTACAGGAATAAATTATATGAACTCTGCTCCTCATTGTTACGGGTAAAAAAAAGCACTACAGTTACAAAGGACCCTGCAGCAAAATAAAGAAATACAATGCTTTCACTGCCTAAATAACAAATGGCCTTTCAGCAGAGTTAAGAAATGTGTGCCCCAGTTGCTACTATGCCTCTCTGTCTTGAACAGATATGGTTTGACTTTTCGTTTCTTTCCATGTCTGAATTATTTCCATTAAACCATCTCAATGTGGCAGTGAGGGGAGGTGAGGCAGAGGGGAGGAAAGAGAGGGAGGGTGAGAGAGAATCAAAGGATAAGGGGGGCAAAGGTAGTTAAGAGGCAGCCGGTTTGGGACTGCACACACACAAAAGAGAGGATAAGATTAGGCCAACAGTATATCTTTCACCACTGCACTCTGTTTGAGCCCCGCTGAAAGCAGCACCTAAAACACAGGGAGAAGAGAAGAAAATTTGCTTGCGATGACAAATCATTTCCAGTAAAACTGCATTTTGTGACAAAAAAAGAAAAAAAATGCACCTATCCCTTTGACTAGACCTTTTTACCAAGGGGGACTTGCACAGAGAAGGGCCAAAGCTACTTAAAAAGCAGAAAGTATAATCTCTATAGATCCCCATATTTGAATTCCATTGTGTCTGGGTCAAAGTCTGTCAGTCTGTCTCCCTCTCTGTTTTAGTCGGTCACACTCCAGAATGTCACTGCACCAAGTCAGGAGGACATGGCAGCTCTGGTCAGGAGTTCATCATGGGTCAACAACTGGGTCCCACCCAAGGGATGTTTATGGAAAAGGATCTTTTCTGAAACCAGTCACCCATGAAGGTCTGGTCTTATTAATGCAAAGATATCTGCATTACACTGGATGGAAGCGGTGCACTAATTGCTAACTGATACTATTAAACTGTCATATCTTTTCTCTAAGGGTATACAGCCATACATCATGTTCAGTACAGTAAGAGTAAAGGATGGAAGATCAAGGCTGCAAGGTGGAAGGGTGAGGACCTCAGGTCAACCATCAAAAGCACACCCATCACTCTAGTAGTGAACCATCTGACCTGGAAAGCATGTATACACATACACACACGCACAGTTATACAACAGGTTCTGCCAGACTGTTTCTCCAGCTGTCTCTGTCTTTCACTCATAAACCAACATTTACTGACTGCAGACAAACAATGTCTGTAATTGACACCCTGGTCAATTACAGAGGTATATTTATCACAGCCTTCAGACAAACCTCACACATAAAGGCTTGAACCAAATGAACCACCATGACTATCTTATAGGAGCAGATGTGAGAAGACTGTTACAGGGTAGTGTAGTCCTACAGCACAGTACAGAATCATTTGTCCACTGATGACCCAAGTAAATCTCATGACCCAGTGCAGTAACAGACATGGCCATTGCTGTGAATCACCGTAAACACTTTTAACTGGGCTGAAAGCTGGAGGGCTCTTTGAACATCATGCCCTGTGCTGAAAAAGAGCCTCAGTGGTGGCCCCGAGGGATCCTGTGGCTCGGCCTCAGACGCTCATGTTTTTCAATACACAAGCAGTGACACAAATGAAAAGAAAATAAATTTGAGGGGAGAAAAGATTGGTGAGAGGAAAGGATGCAACAGCAAAGGGGCCAGAGTTTCTAAAGCCCCAAAGGACCCGAGACAGACATCAGAGGTAATTTCTGCATAGATATAAACGTTATTAACACAAAATGAATAAATGACTTTTCCAGCCTCGCGTTCTTAAAGTCTCCTTCCTCCTATGCAGCATTTAATTCCTTTTGGGAGTGAATCTCTTTCAGAAGTGTACGTTTTGATGATGGTGAGTCTTCTTCGTCTCTGAGGAGCAATTACAGCTGCCCTGTCAAATACCACGATGCTCCAAAGGACTAGTTCACTGCCTGAGGGGACCTCTCATACCCCTTGAAACCCCAATTTCAAGTTGGGGCACACTAGCCCTTGAACTCTAATGGACACACCACAACACCAAGACAGTAATGAAAATAGCATCCTAGTCAACAGTGGGATCCACCTCTATACCTCAACCTATCAACCCGTAACACACCCCTAAACCCCCTACAGGCACACCTTTCAAAGACAACCTCCATCCATTTTTTTACTCCCTGGTGAACCATCCCTTATTAGTGGAGGGAATCCAATTCTCTTTCCAAGGCAGACCTTGAGGTCCCCAGTAGCCCACCCACATCTGAAGAAAAGGTTGCCAACAGTGATGACTCTATTCAATCAGACCCATGGCCAGAGGGGGATACAGCATCGCAGGTTGGACCTAAACGCTCCTCATCATCACCTCGACATGTGTTTGTGTTGGTGTGATGATTGGGCAAGCCCTCAGCCTTAATTAATTACCTCCTGAGGTCCGGGTGGCATAACAGCAGAGGACCTACACTGAACCCACCTAACACCACAGGTCCCTGAAGGAGGTGAGAGGTGCTAAATGTAAAGCAGCACAGATTCCATGCTAATGACCGTGTTATCAGGTGGCAGGCGCTAAGACCTGAACCCTCGGCCAATTAGATCTACCCATCGACAGAATCGCATTGTAATAGTCCGACGCATGAATATCATATCAACTGTCTGCTGCATGTCGTTAGGTGTGATTGGCATGTGGTCCATCACCTGCCTACCATGGTGTGCGTGACAAGCTACCTGATAACACATAGCGTCCTTCCAGAGGTGATATCGTCGCCCTTTTTTTTGCAGCACTGCAGTGATGGAGCTAATTATCAGAGCTGAAGATAGACCAGGCTGGGTAATGTAAATGTCAGTTGAATGAGAGAGACACTGAGCTCTCATCAGAATTGCTTTGACTCTTGCTTCAGTGATCAAAGACATGCAGAGTGAGGAGCACAGAGCAAGGCCCAGTTAAATTAAGGGTATATTCTTCCATACACTGAAATAGCTGAAATATTGATACTAGTATCATCTACAGTAATGACATTTTGTCCAGTTCAGCCGTTTTCAGGTCTCCGCCCTTACCCTGAACCCCTTGTCCCAACACATCAAGCCTCAAATGAGACTATAAAGCCAAAGAGCTGCTTCTAGTTAATATAATTCTGCATCTGATTTACAAATGAGCTGCACAGAAGCAGGTCTCTAATGATACAATATGTATCATGATGCAGGGTTGTAATGCAACGTTTTGCAATATATTGCAACACATTGTAATATATTGCAATTTTCGAATTAATTTAAGGAAAACTGTCATTGTATAAAGCACACACCAGCATAATGTGAGTAAAAAATACATTGGAGGGGAATAGCCAAGTGGCAGAAGATAGATAGCAATACAATGTACGGGTCAGGGAGGTAAACAAAACACAAACAAAGTAGTCTCCGCCATGAAACTTTGCAAAGTATTAATTAAAAATGTATCAAGTTTTGGAGAATCATTGCTGTATAACAAAAACAATACCACAATAATCAAGTGTATAAATACTTTCATGGAACAAAAAAAAAAAACAAGAAAATAAGAAGAGTGTCTGTTGTATAATTTCCTCATCTATTTTCTTATTTTGTATGAACTCATAAATGGCCTTAACTAGTTTTTAATACCAGGCAAAACATACCCTTAACCTAATACTAACCTAATGTTTTTTTAATTGCACTCCTCACAACTTACTTGGTGTCACAGTAATATTTCTGGCTTTGGCACAGCGGTATCACACAGCAACATGTCGCTAGTGGATGCACACAATGCGGTAGAAACCTCCTCCCACCATGATGGAGAACCATGTGTCTATTTTCAGCTTCAGTTTTTTGGAATTATCTGGCAGAATATACAAGCCAAGAGTAGATTTATAAAGTGTGCTTGTGGGGGGTGAGTAAATGTAGCCCCTGTGCTGTGTGTTTCAATCAGATTGAGCGGGTGCAAGCGCAGCACATTATTCTCCCCCTGCTCTGCATAGCGCTGTGCTAGGCTATGTCCTCCTGCTGTATTAGCGTGATGTATGACCCAAACGCTGTGCTACGCCACACCACAGCGCACACACTCCTACCACACTGCTCCAAACACCCTCTGCGGCTTTTTCATTCCACCTGTCAAACAGTTATTCATCTCTGCCTTTCCCCTTTCTCAGTCCCTCCCTCTCTCACACTTGCTTTATCTTCACACCCACCCCTGCATCTCTCTGCCTTATTGTATCCATCACTTTACTTTGTCATCATGAGCATTCCTACAGCTTTGTTTTCTGCAAAAGGTGAATATTGCTAGCTTACAGTGAATACTGCACAGGCGTCAGTAGACCATATTCTGACTGCATTAAAATACCAGTCAAGACGATGGCTCATGCTTCTAATGAATTACTATTACTGTACATGGGAAGTGAGTGCCAAAATGTGCAAGCAAACAAGATCAAAGCGGCAAAGATGTTTGTCACATTTGTCCACCGTGCAGCGCTGCTTTGACAGGGAGTGATGACTCCTTCCAAATGTGGCAGTGGAGTGTATGACAAGCAGTCAAAGAAATGGGAGAAAAACTGCCTCTTAAGATCTGCAAAGTAACAGTGTTTCTGAATAACACAACTTGTCAGTTCAATGCCTGTGTGCTTAAGAGAATAGAGGCTCGCTAAGAGGCGGAGGGAACGGGGTGCAAAGGTTAGAAATGTAATCTGAGAGAGACAATTACCGTCACTTACCAGGGGTTTGTGAAGCAGGCCTGGTTTATCAGTAACGCTAATTTACCTCAATGGTATTTACAGAGGACCAAAAGGAAGGTGCAGAGGGAGGCAGTAATGGAGAGAAAAGCCTGTCAAACTAATTCCCAACAACCACCGCTTCCTTTATTATCTGTGGCTGTTGGCTACAGAAATTCTTAATTAGGTAGCTGCTTGTATGCTATTGCATTGTCTGATTCTCTTGTTCTTTTATGTATATATGCTTTATCATTAAAGCATAATAAGACGAGAGTTGATGGCTGCTGTTATATTCAAGATGTATGAATAAAAACTAGCTTATATTACTAATATCTATTTATATCTGTGTGAAAAATATATAGGGTTGATATGAAATATTTATGTCATATAATAAATTCCTTTATAAGACAATAAGGGCATATGTACCTCAGTACTTGAACAGCAGTAGCATTAATTCATAGTCATTTTCCTATTAAAATGAATAGTTTCACCTGCAGCAGCCAGATCTCAGGGGCAAACACCTCTCTACTGAACTCGCCTAAACTTGGACACACAGCCAAATCTAGAGGACTAGCGAGGCCTTGCACAAAATGAGCAGGCCACCAGCTCTGCACTTTTAATCACACTGTGGAACTGATTCAATTCATTTGGCCTGGGAGCAGATACAGAGCCATTATGTCCTTATTAACAGAGTGCGGAGGTGGAGCCACACCTGAATGCTCTGGAAATGGGCAGAGAGTGCTCAGCTGATTCAAGTCTGGGAGCTGATTAGGAGGGAGGGATGGGGACTGCTTTTTAAAGATGCGGGGGCCAAATTTGATTAATCCATAAATTGATTTACTACATCTGATAATGTGCTGGTAACACTTCCACACAGGGACTGCTATGATTATATCAGTTATGGTTCATGGTCATCTTAGATAAGGTTAAGCTTGGGGCTCAAAAGAGGGAAGGAGCGTAATTGAATTAGAATTAAGGCAATATCGTGTTATGATTTGTACCAAGGTATATAAAGTGTGACATGTGTCCTGAGGATGCTTGGCACTGGACAGTTAGGCCATGACCTTATTTCACAACTAAACCCAAAGACTGATTATAATCTAGTCAGCAAAAGCCTGGCTGTATAGTATACTCCTGTTTTTTTTTTAGTGTTTTTCTACTTTATATGTTAAAAAGAATTCATTTCTTGTGTGCAGATGGTTGTAGTTCCTGAAAGAGTAGAGAATTTAATTGCTTGGAGATCTATTTGGCATAGTTTTAATACTTTCTATCTGACTTTCCAGCGAATAAAAAAAAAAAGAACAATGGTGTACAAGGCTCATTATTGTCTACTTTCTGTGCGTATGGAATTTTAAAAGCATAACCCACCTCCAGGATGTTGAGTTGGACAACAACATAACATTTTTTTTTTTTTACATTTCCTTGTGTCCAAATGAAAGCACAAGCTTATCCTCTGCCCTCTCCATGTAGCAGGAAAAAAAATGGTACATATTGAATGATGGCCATGAAATGACAACAGTATAAAAGTGAATGAGCAGAGGGATGGAGCACCAGCTGACCTGAGCGTTACATACAGGAACAGTATACACATCACTGGACCTAAAGAGGAGGAGACGAAGCGGGAGGCCACTCCTTGGCTTGGTGGCAAAAGACGGATCGTCAGGATGGTATTTCCGGAATGTTTAACCAAAGCCATGGGAAGCTCAAGGGATGCTGAAATTATACACCCCCGCTCACAGGCTTTGCAAGTCTGCGAACAGTTACTCACAGCTCAGAAGAATGCAATTTATGCGTCTGTTTACTAACACAAGCACTTTGTTCTAAACCCCAGGAGGGTCACGTTCCTCCAACACGTCAGTTTCAATTCCCCATCAAGGTAAATACTGTGTGAAAGTGTTCCCACACACTGGCACAGTATGATGGAAGCTGGTTAGAGTTCTTCAGACTGATCAAAGGGAGACTTTGAAAGTGGAGTCTCTTCTGTTCGTACACTCACATGATGTGTGGGGCTTCATGGTTCATAGCGTTCCCAATGCTGACGTCAGAGGAGATCAACACATGGAGCAGGGGACTCATAAAGGCAGTACAGCCATTACATCAACAGAACAGACACTCATATACAATAACCTGTCTGTAATAAAGCAATAGATGGCTGACAAGAATTTAAGATGTATTTAATTCCAAAAGTATGCAAAAGTTCTTCTTAAAACTCTTCCCAAATCTTTTTTTTTATGAAAAGAAATAAAAAGAGTGCGCTTAGATGTTCAAGTAAGGTCTGTGAGATGAGTAATTAATTACGTGTTGTGAAGATGAAACGAGAGAACAAAGAGAACAAAAATACATCTTTGAATGTGAAAGGCAGTTACACCATCACAATCACCGTGTACCAACCCCTCGGGCCTCCCTCTCAGACACGTGTGTCATTAGCCATCCTTTCTCTCAGGCTTGATTGATGTTCCCACTCCTAACACAGCCATGCGTCACTAATCATTTCATATGAGACTACAAGCAAAAGTGGGAAAATTGACTAACCATTAAGAAGCCATTTATTGCCAAAGGACAACATTAACTGCCTAACACTGACTGGAGCCTTTCATTTAAAGTTCATCAATGTCCACAAAGGAGTTAGAGTATTAATATGTATTCATTTTATTTAACAGAGTCATATAGAAATATCTCAATGTGCTTCACTTGTTATTGTCTGCTGCGGTTGTCTCTTTTCTGCTGTGAAGGGTTTTCAGGTTGTTGACCCACATTAGCAGTCTGTTGCTGATGAATGCATTTTTCTCCTTGTTTTGTTGTCCACACTATTCAATATTTGGTCAACTGGCAGACATAATGTGGTCTAGAACTAAGACAGTGCCCTCGCTTTCCAGAGGAGTTACTGAATGTGCGCGAGAATGATAAGCTCAGACTAGGGGAATCCTGGGAAGGCTATGAGGCATTTTGTGAGTAATCTGACCCACAGGGCAGGCTTAGGCTGAGCCATGTAGTAAAGGACAATGAGCCAGAGCAGTGGAGAAACTCATACACAAGCCGTTTCCCCCCAAATGACTTTAGACATGCTTCCGTCCGCAGAAAGAGATTATAGCTGTTTATCCTCTTTTCATTCTGAATTTTTACATGTGTGAATTTGAGTCTTTGGCCTGATAATGGCAGTTCGCCACACCTCCCTCTCAGCTATCGGCCGTCCAGGCGCTCCAATGTGCACTTTTAAAAAAATCAATTGCTACAGCTGTGAGATGAGAGTGTAATACTGAATACATTTTGTGTTTCCCCCTCTAATCTTCTCCCTCAACATGTTAGAGAAATTGTGCTGCCTCTGCCAAATCTAATATAACTGGCCCCCTTCTCCCCACAATGTCTGCATATATACACACACACAAACACGTAAACAAACCTAGCACACACACCTACAACAGGACAGACCGCAACTGTTGAGAGATGGAGATTGACAATGTGGTGAGTGGTAATCGCAGCCGGGAGAGGATCAAATATGTATGAAAATACCGTGTTACAGAAAAGGCGCATTCTTCTCACCCTGGAGGATAGACCACGCATGTAATCTGTATGCTGTCTGCTCCCGGTCCCCTGTCCTCCTGTTCTTCAAACTCATTCAGCCAGACCTGAATTATTTGTGTTTTTTGAATTGAAAGATAACAACTGCCCACAATGCATTCAGGATACATCCATTCAAAGCCCAGCCTTCCCTGTGTCATGTTTAGGTTCCCGCTCCTTCTTCTCATCACCTTCCCCATCCATTTCTTATCGCCTCTCTTTCAAACTGGGTGTACTTGCCTTTCTCAGCAAAACTGCAATTCCACCACTCTGGGTAATTTATGCAGTGATTTATCCCACCACATCTCGTGACCACCTGTCATGTGGCGATAGCATTCTTGGTACTATTAAACCAATGCAATTACCAGACAGGGGGTCTGTGGTTCAGGCTGCATCTTAACAGACAGCAGACTTCCACTTCATGGCAGTAAGAGCTGATATTATAAGCAGGTCTGCAGGAGCCCAAACCACTGGTGTAAGAGCTCTGTGTCTGAGATGTACAGACGTAGACGTGGAGCTTGAGTGTCTCAGACAGGATCACGGAGAAGGGGAACAACGTTGAGGAAAATGAGCTATCATCAAAGCATGTGTGAAGGCTGCTCGTGCTGCAGATGGCCCTGGAACAGCAGAGTGTCGCCATCTTTCTAATGACAGCCAATTTAATTGAAAATCCACTTCTTTGTCTGAGAGCAAACAATCCAATATAGAGGGGCTGGGGTACTATTCTCTGGCTAAGTAGTTAGCAGTAAAATAACAGAGAGAGAGAGGACGAACAGAGGGAGAGAAAGACTGGGGGAACGAGGGGGAACGAGGAACAGGGAAAATATAAAAGAAAGTAAAGAAATAAAATAGGGCACAGATATGGATGGAGGAAGGGGAATTACAGATTGACTCAGATAAAGAGACAAACGATGAAAGGATGAGAGAAATAAGGTGGAGAAAGAGAGAGAAAGAGTGCAGAAAAGGCGGAGGGGAGGGGGGGCAGAGTAAAATCCAAGCTCAGCAGTCTTCCTCAGGCTCAATTTCCAGGACATGATTAGTTTGGAGTGATGACATGTAATGGGTGCAATAAAAAGGGCTGCTTCTTCTACTTTTCCTCCCGAATACTCTTGTTCTCTCAAAGAATCATTCTTCCAAAAATAGACGCCTGCACTACAGCTTAAAAACTCTGGGGACTAGTAGCCTTCATCCCTCCTTTTGTTCCACAACTGCCATGCTTGTAAATCGCTACTAAAACAACCCACTAAGTATCTGTCAGTGTCTTTCACTACAAAGTACCCTTGGGTAGTGTAAGTCAAGTTGCTATCACTTTTTTAATTCTCAACTTAAGGACTGGACCTTAAAGAAAAGGAAATGAAAGCTGATGACTGATTGCACCAGCTTGATAGCAATCTTGTACCTGTCATTGTCAATCAAAGCTATCAAATATCAATTTTTATGGAACCTGATGACCAATAATCAGAGCAGCCTGAATTGTCTGACCTCTCCCAGAATCATTCATTAGCTGAGAGGTTGTTATTTTAAAGGGCAGGTTTTTGCACTGATGTATAGAGCCTTGAACACAGAGGAGCATTTGCAGAAAAAAAATTAACAAAACAAAACAGAAGTGCATTTTATAAGACAAAAGTGAAAAAACTGTTTGCACAACAGACGGAATTGTGCATCTTTAATGGTTCAGATTGTCTTGAAAGCACTCCGTTTCCATTTTTAAAGGTGGAATGGAGAGAGGAATAGAAATCTGAGATCGGAGAGAGAGAGAAAAAGAAAGATTTGGCTATTTCTGCGGGGAATGTGATGGTTGGTTGACACAAACACAAGCCTCGCCTAGCAAAACACTGCAACCAGCCCCCTGTGGAGAGCTAGGGACTGCGATCACCAGGCAAGGGAACGGAGAACAAAGGGAAATGGAAAAGCATGAATATATCAGGGAGAAAGCTAATTGACTCCAAAACACTTGTGAGGGGTTTTGGGTTCATGAGCTCCCCTCACATGCCCTCCCTCCTCTCATTATTCTCCGCTTTCCTCAACGTATAACCTCATGCTCTCCCACGCATCTGGTTTTAAACCATACTCCTGCTTGTCACTTCTGCAAGGATATGCCATTGTTAGGTGCCTTTAGGCTCTATACAAACAACTGAAACCAAAATATCCACTATATGCATTCTTCATCCTTTCTGACCTTAGCATGCACTTAGACAGTGGACTCTGGCCACACCCAGACCTCCTGCTGCTGCTGCTTAGTCCCAGACAGAGTGTCCTGGCCTGGCTCTACCCCAGTGAGCAACAACCTGGTCTCAGTCCTGCACACCAGATTGAGTCTGTCTGCGTTAGCACCCTGGTGGCTAATGCAAATACAGTCCATCTGCTAATTCTAATCCATTCTCCCTCAAATGATTCACAGACACATGCACTTGGGTGTGTGTGCCGTAAACAGCATTCTGTGGGATGTGATCAGGTTTGATCTGATAGAACTCAGTACTCTAAATGTGATTAATAGATACCATCAGTATTGTTATAAAGCCTTTGTGTATCCTATCACTTGATGATCAATGATGATAAAATAAATGGCAAGCTGCTGCTTTAGAATGTCTAAACATATTCATGCCCTGGATGCTAGACTCATACACTGCAACATTCTCAGAGATTACTAATCACATTACAGACCTACGGACACAAACACATACCTAAGCACACACACTTTAAGGTAGACAGCATGCACTCAGTCATTACAATGGCTGAAATGCTTCCACACAAATGTAAAGAAACATCCTTACATGCACACACACCCTGCCTAAGGAAAAACATGAAAAGAGATAAAATTTAAGTGTAAACATGGAAAGGGAGGATCATGGGAATTCAGGGTTTGGGGATGCTTGAAGATTAGCCGCGGTTAAACAGAGCAGATACATGTACTA
This sequence comes from Apogon talboti, assembly GCA_037367365.1. Taxonomy (NCBI): domain Eukaryota; kingdom Metazoa; phylum Chordata; class Actinopteri; order Kurtiformes; family Apogonidae; genus Apogon; species Apogon talboti. Next base: position 19,147,810 of record JAPQRQ010000028.1, on the reverse strand, counting down.
AATGTGCTGCAGAGTTGTTAAGCTAATCACACACATCTTGGGGATTAGCCCACATACTTGTGTTAGGGTAACCCTTGCAGCTGATGCAGTGACAGTGGGCAGAAACATGCAGGCAGAGGATCCACTGTCAACACAAGAAATTATATAATATTGTTTAACTCAACTCTCCTCGTAAGTACACAGCAAAACAGGAGGGAATGAGCCTTGACCCAGTCCTGCTTAATGTAGGCCAAATGTGTATGTGGGTATATTTGCATTTGCATGTGTAAGTGAATGTTGCATATTCACATCTTTTGTTTGTCACTGCTTAAGTGAATTCAAAAGGGCTCACAGTGCACGAGAGTGAGTGTATGGGGGTGTGTATGAGACAGAGTATAGTAAGTGTATGCCGAGTCCCTGACTTTGCACATCACACGGGTGCTGGATGAGTTCTTTGCCTATAATCTCATTTAAACCCCCTTCACACACCATAATTCAATTCTCTTTTCTAGACAATGACCATGTCATCTTAATCTGGCAGGTAGATTATACAGCATCCCACACAAGACTGCTAATGCTGAGGAAACGGCTTGAGCTATTGTACGCTCCTTCAAGGTTGGATGGGCTGCTATAGATTGCCTTAGAGGATTGCTTCTGCCACTCTGTTTTCCACCACTGCTCTCTTGCCTTTAATACGAAGAAGTCTTTTTTTCCCCCTTTTTCACCATTTGGGAATCCTGCTCATGTTTTTCACCAGATTTGATTAGTTAAACTTCAACAACCCTGATGACTTGCTGCTCTGAATACTTTCCAATGCTTATCTGTTTCTTTACATGGGATGTAGCTTCTGAATATTCATAAGCCTCCTTCAAAAACAGCCAGAGATGTTAGTTCCAAAGTAAGACTTCTTGTCCCCACAAATGTTAAGCAAGTTTACTGACCAAAACACAAACCTGTTGTAAATACTTGCATGTGTCAAGACACAAAGCTGTGGTGAGCTGCTGGAGATGTACTGAACTGGCAAAGCTTGTATCTAGCTTACAAGCTACAGCTCCCATGAGATGCAAGTGGGTAATTGAGCCAAAAACAAAACCAGCTAATAATCAGTATTTCTACAAATCCTGCTTGATAGTGAATCAGATATAATTAGAAATTTTAATTACTGTCAGTAATCAGCTAGAACATTGAGATGAAATGGAGTGGCAGGTGTGAGCACACTGGTTGTCTAGCTGCAAGGACCTGATGCCACCCCATCAAGTCTCCCCAGCCTGCTCAATCGGATTAGAGCTAAACCATTCAGCCATAACAGGGCCTATAGGGCCTCCTTCATACCTTAACCACTTATCCTGCCTTGATCCACCCAGCAAGGTTCCCTAAACACTGGGCACAACATCCCTGTTTGCCTTTGTGTGTGTGAATGTGTGTAAATCTGATGATCGGTGAGGGATTTAAAACTCATTTGGTGCTGCATTGGAAATAAAATAGATGAAATGGAAAGCTAATTATTCATATGTATAAGCCAATCGTTCATGTGGTACATTTACAAGCACCTCCTGAGTGATCCTCCTCCAGCTTTTTAGTCCTACATACCGCTGACCTCAGTCTGAAAGCTGAAGCATGACTTTACCCCTTTTAAATCATGGGTCTGATTGTCTTGATGCAGTCCAGCTAATGAAAAGCAGAGACACAACAACATTCTTAAAAAGAATTGTACAACAGACAAACAGATACCAGTACAAACAAAGAACCACACAATGAAAATAGCATTACAGTCCAACCGCATCCCTCTGGAATATTGTAAAGAATAGACAGTGGGTGCAGACAGTCATGAAATTTGCTTATTTTGGCGAGCGACCACAACAAGTCACACTTTAAATCATTATTTTTGGCCTCACAGAGTTCTAAAGTGTTTTTTTTTTTTTTCTATCGGCACATAAAAGCCACATCTGCTTTATGCCTGTCAGAAAGTTTGGCTGCCCTGTGAACATACAGCTCCATGAATTGGAATTATGTATTGAGCTAAGGTAGGGCGAACAAATGCAAACACAAGCCAACCATTACTGAAGCCGAGACAGCTATAGCATATTTGTATGACAAAGTGTGAAGCCAGCATCCACATCCATCATGTGGCATTGCTTAGTCCAAGGAGTGATCACATCAATAGGGTCTCCTCTCATCCTCTGAGCATCTCTTCAGAAGTACATTTGACTGTGAAGCAGAAGGTTCCTCCTGCCTCCAGGCTCTTCCTGTGGAGGTCGTCTTCTCCTCTGATCAATCCCCTGTGTCTCTTTGTGGGTCAGCCAACAGGCCAGGCTCAGTCAGACATGCTTTTCGCTTACTTTCGTCTTCCTCTGCTGACCAGAGGGAATGCTCTCCAGCTGGACTAAGTTTGCCTCTTTTCTCTTTATCTCCCCAGTTGCAGACTGCAGTTGTTTTTGGGTGACATGTTGGTGGATTGTCTTTGCCATGTGGATGTGAATATGGATGTGTGAGCTGGGGAAGCCGCCAGAGTGTTCAGTACATCGTAACCTCAGAGGAATGCATCGTGCGTCTCTGCAGAATATGTCTCTGTGTGGAAGTCTCCATTGTGTGCTCCTTGGAACAATGCAGCCAGTGTGAGCCAGCAATGTAAAACTGTCTGTGGTGGGACCAGGTGTCTTCTGAGTTAATCCCAGGGGTCCTTTTTTAAGCCATGCTTTTGATATCCCAACACCTCTCACTGCTTCTAAGAGAGGAGGGTGAGGTAAAAGAGGAACAGCTTGAACCCCCGTCAAATAAGCCCCACCACAGAGGCACAGTAATCACACAGCTGAGATTGCCAAATATAACCACACTAAATAAAAACACAATATTTGCAAGCACAATTTGCACTGCATTCAATAATCTATGTGGATTGTTCTGCTGTGTCTTTGCTGTATTGAACTCTTCCACATCTTGCACATGTGTTATGTTACATTTTAATACTTCTGGTAGAAAGACAAGTAATTTAACATTACCATAATAGAAAATAAGGCATCTGATGTGCCAGGAACAAAAATTGTTTTAAACATTCCTCGCTGATGTTTTTATTATATACAATCTTGCCAGCCTTTCTCGCTTTCAGTATGGACAAGATGCTGGGTAAATGAATCCTGTTATTTGATTTTCTAAGTGTGTAATTTCCACCATTTCAAATTTCACAGTATTGGTCCAAGCTTATCTTTGCAGTTTTGTCTTATTGAATTTGCCAGCTCGAATCTGAAATAAATCTTTTTTGGGCAACTTTATTGACCAAGTCAACACAATTTTATGATTTATATACAGTATAAACCCTTTCAGTGTTCTCAAATTGTCAAGGAATCAAGTCAAGTTGTGAAATATCCACACTCACTCACAGTCGTCTACAGATTTCTGAATTTAAGTTTAGTTTGCTTATAATCTAGAATCCCCTACATTCAAAAGGACAAAGCAATGACCTTAAACAGATGCAGGGGAGTGTTGTAAAGAGAGAGAAACAGGGCTGGGTTTGGAAGGACATGGCTAAATATAACCTCACCTCCCATTTTGTGTCTGCCACCAATTTTACTCGACCAAGGTCCCAGTTGAACACAACAAAATAGACAGCTGGCAGTCAGTTACGTTCCCACACTTCATACTGCGAACAGAGTCCCTCAGCACCTACCAATGTCAAATGCACCATTCAGATACCCCTAAATATTTAATCAGGACATGTAGGAGGCAATCTTCTACATCCACTGGCATTAAACATTTAATACCCGACTGACATGATATCCAGTCAGCAGAGAGTTAGTCAAGACACTGCCAATGAAGAGCTGCCGACACTTGTTCTTTCCTTGTTAAATTATACAAAGACAAATCCCATTGCAAAAAAAAAATCAGAAGACAACATTCAGCCATGCGTGGGTCAAAGTCAAGGATCAGACATCCACTCCACACAAACACGCACACACACACACACACAGGCAAAGGTAAACATCTATACAAACATTTATCATCGGTGAGAGGTGAAGCAGGGAGGAGGTTTGTGAATCCCATCAGTCATGGCTTTAGACTAAGGTTAAAAGCACGACAGGGCAGGCGCTGTCAGTGAGAACAAACCAACCAAGGACGGAGAGGGAGTGCTGAGGGCAATATGCCGTACACTGTAAAGACGCACCTTCACACACTTACAAAGGGGCTGAGTCTTTTAAATTGTTCCAAGGTTAACGCTAGTAGAAACCGCAGTTCATTTGTGCTGTAAGCGTTGGGTTGAAACTAGGGAGGTTACCAGATAATGGTGAGAATCGCAGAGTAATTCACGATACAATCACACTGCAGTGAGATTCTACAGAACATGCTTCGTAACGAAAGAGGAAAACATAGCCCTAAAGTGACCAAAAGCATAGAATATATGCATTCACCGTGATATTGCATCAGTTTCCCAGTATTTAACATCCGAGATGAAAAGTGGATCAAATCTTTGCTTAGTTCCTCTTTGAAACACACACAAGGCCTTCATATTTCAAGAAAAAAAACTATAATGTGTGATAACAATGTTCAATACTATGATGATAACAGGACATGTACAGTACAAGCACAAAAACAGGCTGAGAACAAAAGATTCAAAATGGAATTATGTGGAATATTAAAAAATGGCAAGAAATTAAAGTTAATTCCTCCAGCTTAAAATATTTCCTTCTAAACTAAACAAAAATGACTCATAAAAAAAAAAAAAAAAAAAAAAAATCAATAAACTACATACTTGAATCGTGATCATGGTTTCCTAAAAGAGTTGAGCCACAGTCAGAGAGATGAAATACTGGCATGTGGAAATAGGTCAGCCCTATTAACGACCTATGAGTAACCTAAAAATATATGGAGTGTATTCAGTCTTTTCTTGGAACACAAAGTTTTATTTAAGTTCAACTTCTGTTTTTCTGGTGGGTATTAGTTTTCATGAAAATGTGCGAAAGAAATTGGTGTGTGTGGTCCAAGTCGACAGTATCAAGCGGTGGTGTAGTGGTGTTGTGCAAACAAAAATAGGGATGTGTATACAATATACACTATACATACACCACAGATACAGATGCAGATACTGGAGGTGACCCAGTGCAGTGACAGGGTGGGACGTGACTTGATTAAGAATGGCGAGGTAAGAGTGATAAAGTACCATCTAAATCCACCCACATCCTGTGACCCTGCAATAAGTCAAACACCAACGACAGGCACAAAAACCATAAATAATCCTGTCTAAAGTCAGATTGGAGCAACCTACCTCTGCTCAAGTTTGACTAAATGTAAGACCAAAAGTGGAAAACTTTACTTTTTCACTAAAGCAGACACAAAGCAAAAACTCAATATAGCTACTAACAAGATTCTAAAAGCAGGTGGATCTATAACTTTGAGTCTGCGGTCTATTTTCATGCTCTCCTAGGCCTCATACACAGAGGTAGAGGCAGACAAATAGCACACACTCAGAATTCTAACTTGCCATGATTCATGTAATCAAACAAACACATGAACACATCATGTGAGGTTAACGGAGCAGGTGTCTCTCGCTGCACCCTTGGCTCCAAAGCCAATATTCTTTGCTAATTTGAATAAAAAAATCTGCAAACATTTGCTGGACCATTCAGGCTAATGTTCAATCTGCTGCTCTTTGACACAGTGCCACCATGCATCTCATTTCCATTCCTGAAGCCTTCGCACAAACCTGCCAACACTTTAGTGTCATGTGGTGGGGGCTTGAGAGGGGAAAGGAAATTGGGCATAAAAGAGAATGAAGGAGGGAGGAAAAGATGTGTTTTTATTTGTGCATACTTGATATTCAGTTTGACACAGACATTTTCCAAGGAAATACAATAAAGGTCATGGTAGAAAACAGGACTTTCTTCTTACTATTTTTACATAAAACAGCACAGGTGCAAGAAAATCTCTGAAAAGCAGTGATATCTGTGGTCTGAAAAATACTACATGAAACTGTGAGGAGAGTCTTTCACCACAGGTACTGACAACTGCAAGGCAACACACATATCTGTTAGGTATAGACCTAACGTCTCTCACGAGCATCCATCAGATCCAATACTACACTTACATTGTAGGTATGCATATTTACTTTCATTCATTAATTTCAATATGCAGTTGCCTCTCTCTCTGTGTAATTAGCTGTGAAAAGTGACAATGCATTTCTGAAATAATATGAAATTTGACTACTGCAAAGTTTCATGATGCCATTACTCTAAAACATCATATATCCATCTCAACAGATGATCATTTTACAAAATCACATCTCTGCACTTCATAGCAAATGAAAGTGAAATGGAGATGAACACTGAAAACAATATAAATGTGGAAACAGAATGGAAGGAAAACATGCTCCCATGATGATATACCACTTGCTTTTATGCAAAGCAAAGAGTTTCCACTCAATTTCCTCCTTATTTTGGCACCATCCTGAAGATAATATCTCTCTCTGTCTCTTTCTGTGTTCCAAAGGCATGATGAGGGTTGCATAAAATTAGCTGCTTGATAGGGGGAACATGTCCAGGGGCAACATAGAGGACCTTGTTTCCAAAGAGTCTTGGCACATTCAGCTCAACCCCCCATATCCCCAAGTAACAACACAAGATCAGATAGAGAAGAGAGAGGCTTGTTTAAAATAGCACCCCACAGACATTCTTCTGAAGATCTGAACCACCAGCAAAAAAAAAAAAAAAACAGAGCATAAAACCATGAACTCAGCACTGACATTTTCAACATGCTCGGTCGGTGCCACTGACTTTTACAACCCCGACTGAATTAGAGATTAAGTATATGCTGCAACTGTATGTAGTTTATCGTAGCCAAAGGAAAACAGAAGCCCTTGTCAAAAAACCACAGAGGTGTATCTGTCATCTCATACCCTTCATGCACTGAAAATAGACAGGTCGGAGTCTTAAATGCTTCATCTACTCTCTGGTATCCCAGTCCAATTACAACTCGTCCCACCAAACCCTTTCTTTCCACACTCTCACGGGCTGTCAGATTCTGATATGGAGGACGTTGCAATATTGAAGGTCGGTCGGTCTGCACACTTAACCTCATTTCCCAACACTCTGCTCTGCCTCTCCCAGAAGAGCCTTTTGATTGGTGTCCATTTGAAAAGCAGGCTTTGGGTTTGACGGGAGGGGTACAGAGAGTAGCGGAGATCAGAGCAGCCTGAGAACGGAGCTTTTTTTGCAGTCGACTCCTGACTGCAGTCAGTTATAATGGTTTTCAATTAACCAAGGGAAAAGACTGAGGACTAATCTGGGTTAGCACAGGAGAACCAGTCATGCAATATTCATGTACACAAACTAATGAAAGCCCAGATTAGCCTACATATTTACATGGGGTCATGCGATATCATCCACACATTAAAGGAGCGGGAAGCAAAAGAAAAGAAAGTGAAAGAAATGGAAACGCATAAATGCTAAGACTGTACACTAGGAATTGGAATAAGAAAGAAGAGAGATAATGAAGAGCAGAGGAGCTCAAAAGAGAAGGAAATCAAGGAAGAAAAATTGAGAGGTCAATGGAACACCAAGAAGACCTTGAACGAAAAGGAAATGGGATCATGAGATAAAGAGGTGAAGAAAAGCAAGAGGAGGTACGACTCTTCAAAAGAGATTAAGGACCATCTGCATTTTGCCTTTTCATCTGCAATGCTGTAATCATTCCTCACTCAAGGCAGACACCAGCCCCCACCCAAAATGACACCAATCTGAATGAGTGATCTTGACAAATTGGGCTGCTAGAGGAAAAAGAGGGTGCTCTTTTGACTGAGAAGAGCGTTGCAGACAGTGGGGAGTCTGCAGCAGGACAAAGATATAACTGTAATTGGCTGCGACACTCTCCTTTCCCTAATCTCTAACCACGAAAAGTGGCGACTGGGGGAAAAAAAATAGGACAGTATGAACAGTCTGTCACAACAGCTTTGCAATCACAAATTTCAATACTGTCCAGACATTATGTGTATGCATCAGAACAATATGGGAAATTCATCTGTAATTCTTAGTAGGTCACAAAAGACTTAAAGACTTCAAAGCTGGATTAATGTGTGACTGGACATACCAATTCCACACTGGCTAACTTCTTACCAGGCATTAACATTGTATGTCAAACAAGAAGCTAATCGTGGGTTTAGTTTGAAAATATCCTTTGACCTTTTGAAGAGGTCTCAGAATTAATTTTATGCTCCACAGATATCTAATTTTATGCTTTTATGGACTTACACATTCGCAGAATAATGGAAATATCCTGATACTTTTCTTCACGTAGGAAAGTACTAGGCCTAGCGCTGTAAAATCTTTGGTTAACTTTCTGCTTCCATTTAATTCTATGACCAATAGGTATGGTTGTGTACGTACTGAGGGGTTAGACAAAATGCAATGCAGAAAGAATATAAGGTGCCGGTGATTAAAAAACCCTGTACTCTTTTGTTGCAAGGTTCCAGGGAGAATTCCTAGTTCTACCAATGTGCTGGGGCAGCAGGTTCTTCCGTTTTCCGTTTCTACCTGCCTCAACTTACCAAAATGAAATGTGAGAAATGGGTCAATTTACAGCTGAGGGCTGTTTCTTCCTGAGAGACACAGGCAAAAAGATGGAGTACAGAGGATATGCAGAGGTAGATGGAGAAAGATGAGGGGTTTGAGTTTAGACACAGAGAAAAAAAAGGAGGAAAAAGATGTGAGACAGAAGAGCAAGACGTTGGCACTAATATGAGTGTCATCTCTGAGGATAGACAGAAGTGCTTGAATTGCATTTTTGGCTTTTAACTTCTCTTACACAAAGAGACTGGAGTTGAAGAGCAGCTCTTGATCTTTCCAATCAGCTACCATGACAAGAACTGCTCAGATATTCAACAAGCAGAAACAGCAGAGGGTGTCAGCTTGAAGAAGTTCACCACACTCTAAGAACTTTGAAAGAGTGATACAAAGAAGTTGAAAGAAGCAGGCAGAACAGCAGTCAAAGCAAGGATGACAGAAGCAAACATCTGATCCTCCGCCTAATTATATCTTGTGTTTGGCTGCTGAACAATATAGACAAAAGGCCTATGTTGATGTTATTTTCATTGACAACATTATCCATTAATTGGTTAGCTGTTTGATCTATAACATACCAGAATATAATAAAATACCATCGTCCCATAGCAGTAAATAAACTAGAGGATATTCAATTTTAACGAGTTTGGTATTTCATCTCAATAAATTGATCAAACTTACTCAAATATCAAAACAGTTTAGTTAATTTATTTAATAGCTGACAACTATTGATTAGTCATTAGTGTTGAGTTGATTTTACCTCAATAAAGATATACAATGTAAACCTCATATTTTTTTTCTGGTGCTTTAAAATATTCTAACTTACATATTAGACCAAGTTAAAGTGGATTAACCGCACACTTCTGTGGTGACAGACACAAAAGAATCACTATCAATCGACTTGACTACACTGGCAAAGCGAATTACATTAATGCTACGAATTCATATTTACCCTGGTATTTGGCCCATTGAAAACAAATGTTTGTATGAGAAGGAAAGTCTTATGCTGCTGGCTAAGAAATATGTGACAATTTATAATGATAGCAATATAGTAATGTAATATATTCCGTACCGTACCGTCTTCTCCCGCTTATCCGGGTCCGGGTCGCGGGGGCAGCAGCCTCAGCAGAGGGCCCCAAACA
>JAPQRQ010000028.1:19122422-19137449 GCA_037367365.1 Apogon talboti | reverse complement strand
CAGAGACGTGTCAACCAAGACAGCCCTACAACATCCAGAGCTTTGAGATACCCTGGTCGGATCTCATCAACCCCCGGAGCTCCACTGCCGCGGAGCTGCCTCACTACCTCGTAATATATTCCACACAGGTCAAAGCATGGTACATTAAGTATATTAGGTATATCACCTAGTCCTACTTGGATTTCCATCCCTGCTGAAAACACTGGCCCCATTTCCTCAGTTTGAGTTCTAGTCACAAACTTAACATTCTTCTCCTTTGTAACAAAATCATTTTATACACAGTTGCCATTTAGTCACACATAGACAGGAGTTTGACAAAAATACTAAGTGAGTTTGGATGTAGGAATCAGGTCAACCCACAAAACTGCCTTTTTATTCCAAATTTATTAGATGACACCTACAGCATCTTTGACAGACAGAGTGACAGTCACAGAGAGTTTGGTGGTATAAGCTAAAAAAAAAAAAAAAAAAAGCAGAATGGAACAAAAGACTTCTGATTGCTGCAATATCACATTTGTTGACTGCTGAGCACAGCTTTGAGAAAGTGAGACCAGGAGGTAGAGGAGGAGGAGGTGGGTGGGCGACTGGGAGGGGTAGCATTTCTCGCCTCTACACCCCCCTCCCTATCTCTTGAGACCAGTTACATTTCCATTTGATAGGAACTGGAAAACCACCATCTGTAATTAGATTACACATAGATAGATAGAATGAGAAAAAAAATCTTGGTTAATTAACTCAAACCATATTCTAATCAGGTCTCAAAACTCCCCCTCCTCCCCAATTCTGACTTGAATCCTCTTTAAAATCCCCAGGGATTCACCATCTCATACGGCAAAAAAGAGACGGGCACTCAAACGAGATCATTTGATGCTAATTTCCCAAACAGGAAATCACTTAAAGATGTGCCCTGATTGAGTCAACTAAGCATGTGTATCAATAGCGAATGAGAAAAACGGAAGTCGCTGAATGCGTCTTCCATTTTCCTGTCTTGTATTGTTTTGTGTACATTTCCTGAGATGAGCAGTTCCTGCACTAGGGTGACAGTTTCCGTCATTGCAGAAAACAAGGACAGGGAATTAAATGAGTCTCTTTATGGGAGTGGGGACAAGTGGTTGTGATAACAGTCAAAGAAGTGTCTCAGAAGGAGTGTCGCCTGCCACACTAGCATCTCCATTATCTGTCAACCTGCCAGTCCATCTGTCTGTCTGCCACACAGTGCTCGGAAGATGACAAACTCCATTTATAAAGGAAACATGTGTCACATGTACTGAGTAATAAGAAAAAAAGCGTACCATAAATGTGGCACACTTATTACCAACTGTCCATTGTTGAACATTTTCATCAGATTCTAATTATTACTGCTGTAGTAAAATAAAGAATTCCAAAGTATTTTATCAAGAGTCTCTCACAGACGGTCAGATTGACAGCTCAATCACGCAGCCATTACATTTGTCTCTCACTTTGATTAGAAATCCATTTCAAATGTCAAGTCAATTTTCATTTTCCAGAACAAAGCACAGCATGAACAAAAAGGAGAGGACAGACACTGCTGAAACAAAAAGAAAAAGAGATTGCATGTCAAACTCTTTCTCCATAGTGTCTGACATTAAGATATCTAGAGTGCATCCCTTTCGAAACATCTATTAGTACTTGGAAGAGGACATTTTCTGATACATCTGTACAAATCGTACCACTGTTGCACTTTGTTTATAGCACAAATATTATTGTAATACCTGGACAAACAAAGTTACATGCATCTAAGTCTAGAGATTTGACCGGTTTCCATCTGTAAATGCCTTTGAGCCACATTTCCCAAATACAGAATTCCAGCTACACAGACAAACCAACCAATTAACTTAGACTTTTAACACCGTGCCAAAAACACACAATTCCAAACACCAAATGGCAGAGACACCTAGCTTTTTCAACAAATTTGCAGTGAGCAGGATTTACCAGATCAAAATAGGTCCTCTGGGGCTGAGAGCACATTGGCAAATAGAGGAGTGTATTAATTTCTAAACACCTGCTCACTCTCTGCTTAGACCACAAAATACAAAGAGCACAGAGCATTTTCTGCACTCCAACAAACAGTCACAGTACTACTCCAGCCAACGCGTCTCCCCTGAGTGTACCCATGCATGTGCATCAGAAGAGCCACCATCATAGCAGCCTGCACCTGCGCTGCCTCAGGCCCTACTAGGTAGCTAAGAGCAGCAGTACGATGCAGAGACTGAGGAATGAGGTGATAGACTGATAGAAAGCAGTGGGAAACAGATCCATTGGTGTAAATGTCAACAGCTCTGCTCAAACCAACTATTGTGGATTTCAGGACCCAATATGAATTCATACAAGCTTCACGTTGATAGTTGTTGAGCTTCCTAGCACTGCAATGCTATAAATAAAATATGTCCCAGTTGTGTGGAAGAAAATAAAACCCAGAACCCCCAGGTAAGAAGTTTTGTGTGCAAGTTCAGCTGCATGTTTTTATAGGGGTAATGCTGAAAGCTCGCAGTTTTGCCTGTTCGGGGGCTGCTACTACAGCTGGTCGGAGTGTGATGAACACATGCATCGTGTTCAGTGACAGACTCAGGCAGGAGGATATCACATGTCCAAATGCCAGCCAGCATGGTTATGTTAGAATAATGTCCCCAGGGCACAGTTGTAAAACGCTGCACTGCCCAGCAGCAACAAACGAGAAGCATTCAGTGTCTGTAAAGTATAATGTATCATTCATTATACCGCAAGGCACAGCAGTTTGAGTCAGCACCTCAGTACCTGCGCTGTACCTTAGCTTCATCTGGACCTAATAGGGCAGCTGAGCTATACTAAACTGTCAAACATACTACGGCAGCATTACACCTGGCAAATACTATTAACAGCAGTTGCTGCCTTGTCTGCAACTGAAAGAGACAACATTGTTCATACAACGATGAAGAGGAGGGGGCTAACACATACTCCCAAATGTAAATTTGGAGGGTAATTTCACACCTGAAGCGTTACACCAACTGTTGTGTGCCAACTTAACGTCTTTTGTTCCAATGAGTGATTATGTATCTTTTTTTTTTTTTTTTTTAACAGCCCTCTTTGGAGCAGCTGGAAGCAGTGGGCATAACAGTTTTATTGCAAAATACAGAGTAGTTTTCATAGTAATAAACATGTTCTGTTCAGCATGACTTCATCATGCAGAACACCCAGACAGGTGGTGAGGGCAGAAAACACTTTTCAAATGGCTATAAATGCAGACATTACTTAAAATAATGTAACATCACACTGCAGACATTGTGTGGTGTCTGGCAGGTCCCTATGGCAGTGTTCAGCCTCATACGGTATATTTTAACAGCTAAGAACCTGCTGATGGGTGTGATTTCACAGTGGTAACCAGAGCACTCACCAGACTGCTGAACAATACGAGCTCTAATGTGGCCTCTGACCTCAGTCACAGGAATATAGATCAAGACAGAAGACAGGAGGAGAGGAATAACAGAGTGAAAGTGAGAAGCAAAAGGTACAGTATTTCAGCATGTGATTGATGATAATACTTCAGTTCCCATCAATCATGTCTTATTTGACACAGGGATATCATTCACTTGTCAAGACAACCATTTTCCATGACACCTCAAGTCAAACATTAAATCTGCCCTTTAAAATGCACGGATACTCAAGTTTGTCGTGGATAAGAAGTTGCCACATATGTTCAAGGATACATAAAGATTTACTAGTATTTTAAAAGAAGGTGGAAATATAGCGCAGGGAGGACGGGGTATGTATCAAGGAGGTGTTAGTAACATTAATAAATATACTACATAAATTGTCTGGTAACAAACATATGACGCATGTTAGACTCAGCATGCAGACAACCATGCACAACAGAACGTAACTTTATTTTGGTGTGTCAAGGTGAGACGGCAGAAGAAGGCATTATGCACTAAGTATGTATGGCTTTATTAGACTGTAACAGAACCGCTAGTTAAATATATGAAATATATGAGGCACGAGATCATTTGAGATAGTGAAGCATGGGAGGTGGACTAGAGAAGGTTGTTCTGTAGTCCTCATTACTGAATCTATCTCAGTCTGGCTGTCAGTCACCACCTGTCTGTCTGCCTTGTTAAGGGAGATGGAATCATGAATCTCCCTTAGGAGACAAGCCCACAGAGGATATGGGAGCGCTCCTGGCCCACATTTCTTAGCAACTATAAACATATGCCTGACATAAGTACCTCAGCATAAGCCTCATATAAATAAATCCAAACTTACAAGAAGGAAGACCAGATAAACCAAGCCCTGAGAGACAGAGAAGGGAAAAGCACAGTAGGTCACGCTCAGTACCGTTACTCATTCCTTCCCGCAGCATTTTACAGCCAGCAGGTTCAGTTAATACCGACTCACCTTGGACTGACGTACACCTACGTAGATGTTGCAAAAGTTCAGTTCAAATTTCAACAAATTGCAGTGAAAAATAAGCAATTGGCAATGCTGAGCAACCACGTACTAATGGTGAAATTCAGCTTAGAGGGCCAACTGCAAAAATGCATGGTTCATTCAAGTATTTGGAGGAGGGCTTTAGGATTTTGCAATGTCCAAGGAGTTTAATCCATGACAGAAATTGGGAAACGTCAATAGTACTGGATGAGTTGGCATAAAATGACCCAGCAGTTAAAGCTTTCTTAGCTGCCTTCACCATACTCTGCACTGAAGGAAAAGTACGGAGAAATAAGACCAGAGTAACAGTGAGGGGAACTAAAACAATCTGCACTGGGTTTGGTTTCTGTGACCCCTGGAGACACGCTCTGTTGAGGCCATTTGTGTGTGTCTGCTACGTTGTTTGATTGCAAAAACACTACAGAGCACCTATTCCATCTCGAAGAGTGAGGTGGACACAAAGGTGCACATTGATTTCGTTTGCTTCTCTCTGTGACATTTATCCATGTGACCACTGGCCATGACAATTAGGGGTTAATTGACTCACTATTTTTTTCACACTCAATAACCATCAATAATCTACTCAAATACTAGATGCTGACCACTCGAGACCCTCAATCCAAGAAATGGAATGTGTAGCCCTGGCTACATGAGGACTACAGCTAAGCCATGGACACACTCCTGGAAAATTGAGCCTTCAAAGAACGGCTTATGAATCCCATCTCTGACAAAAGAAGAGATGGAATTAGTGGGATTTAGGGGCATCAGTATGAGGCAGGGTGGTATTAGTGGTGCTCTTCACACGTCTACATCCAGACTGGATCACAAGCCCTCTTTAGAGCACACTAGCACCAAATGTCTGTCACAACAAGCACTGCATGGGATGGAGACAGCTGCAAGGCTTGAAGACTGCTCTGATACTATGCCTGGGCCCACTGGAAGTAGTCCAGTGTAGAGTTATAAAGGAATGCAGGAATCGTGGTTTTGGCAGCTGCACTCTGATAAATGTTGTGAAACAGAGAAAAGTATGCATGTTTTTCAGACCATATGCTCAAGAGATGTGTCTAGTGGCACTGAAAACCCTTATTCAAAACATGTTTGAGCTAGCTAATGGATGAAACACTAGCTTTTTGCAGTATATGCAAGGCTGAGTACATAATACAGGAGCTTAACCAGTGAAAAGAATGAAAAGAATAGAGCTTAAATCCTGCAGAAGTCTGTTCCAGCTCATAGAACAAGGAAATGTGTTCCTATTGATGTGGTCCATCAAGTCAGGTCTGCTTTATTCCCTGTGGAGGCACCCACAGCCAGGCACCTCCTGAGCCGAGAGCAGCTGACCACACCCCTGGAACAATGACCTCAATAAACTCAAACACAGGTTCATTTGTGCAAACAGAAGCACTGGGGGGTAAAGGAAAAGCTGTGGCAAATCAAAAACGAGCGCTCTGAGACTTGGAGGAAAAGATTACAAATGGACGGCTGTACACATGAATCAATCTTTGCATTTCCCACTTGCTATCCAGAAATCCATCTCCACTCACACAGCAGATTGTGCAGGACCCAGGAATGAGGATTAATGGGGGCAGGATGGCCCAGTCAGTATTGTCTCTATTGTTTCTGTTGTATTTTGATAGTGGACTCCCAGGAGTGCCATGTGTGCTGCAGACCACTGTGCCATGACAGGAGCAAAGATGGTCTCACATTCCAGGAAGCTCCTCTTTCTGTCCTCCATCTCTGTCCCACTCTCCCAATGGGAGGCAGTGGACTGGGATTAACAGAGCAGGTACGGCACATAAATTTCAGCAGTATTGCTGAGTCGCTGTTCCCTTGCAACACTCCTCCTTACCTGACCCAATCCCAACCCCCACCCCTATTTTTTCACGCCCCAGGAGGATGGGCCAGGGGGCTGGCCATGCAGCCACATCCTGTTCTACTCAGCATGCTGGGCCGTAAATACTGCGCAGCACCAGGAACAGCAGGTGCTATCACTCCCTATCATTAATTATCCCTGCTGCATCACTCTAGGGCCTCTCACTCCTAAACTCCACATCTCTATCTCCTGCACCATCTTATTCTCTAGCCTCCATCCCTTCCCCCATTTTCTCCCACTCTCACATTCCAACCATCTCAAATTTTATCAGTGTACACCTTTACAGCAATTCCATTTCTGCTCCTTCATATCCATCCATCTTTCCCCTTATTTCCTACAATCCGATAATCAAGCCATTCATTTGTTCCCCGATGTATCTCAATCTGTGTCCAGCACTCTCAGCTATTCCCAGGTGATTCCTTCCACCACTGACAGCCTTGCCCACTTTCTTCTCTTCTCGTATGTCTTCCAGCACTTCTTTTCACATTCCGACGGGTTTTCCCCTGCTAAAAATGTATTCCAAAACTGCTGTGTTGCTGCCAGCCAGCAGACGTCACAGGGACTGATGGAGCTCTGGGGGTAGAGATAGCCCTTTCTCCCATCAGAGAGCTCATAAATAATACTGAATCAAAAAGGAAAAGCAGCATGAGGAACTCCCTGAGGTGAAAAGCCAATGAACATGGTCAGAGATATAAGAGTGGGCCTGCTGATTGTAAAAGTCCAAGCTCGCAGAGAGTCTGGCCACAGGAACACTAGCTGGGCGTCCTGTCTCTTTCAGGTGAGAAGCCTTTATGTCAACTGTGTGGAACCCACAGAAACATCTGGAATGACCACAAAACCAAACATTTACTTGCCTGACTTGGTCATTGAGCTGCAAGGCATAGAGTGAACTCTATGCAGAAACTGGTTCTGTAATACAGTATGACAACACCCAACATATGAACAGATTGTGGGTATTTTTGCGGTAGATAATGCAGCAATGACATAAGGATCTGACTGTGGAAAGTATCACTTATACACAATCCTTTTCAACATCTGTGTTAATAATTCATGGGCATGTCCAAACTACAGTTGAAGTCAGTGTCTCATGCAGACAGGTACTGCAAAAGTCACACACCACTCATGTTAATAATTCATGTCTATGCTATGCTGGTTTGTGTAGACTAACGTACCAACATAGAAAATGTGTAATACGGTGTTTGATGCCAATAAATGTGGAGTTTTAAACTGCATGACTAGGTTTTCATTGTGAGAAACTTATTTTAGTGCAGTTTTAGGAACACTGCCATCTTTTGATTCATTGAGTTAACTTTGTCTCATCCCTACTGTCCACATTTTTAACACATTCCTTTCTCTTGTACAAGATGACTAAACTGAGATGCCGTGCCAGCTGCTATACGCCCACACTGTCTAGAAAACCACGCCATAGCATCACAAATACTGCCTCCTTTTTTACAAGGACTCCTTTTTTCTTTAGAAGGACTACACATTGCATGAGTATTGTAGCTCATCAAAAGGCTATCTCTGTAGAATATATTGATCGACTTTATCTTACCATTATCAGACACCCAAGCCCGTCAATGCTGGCTCCCTTTCTAATTTCTACAATGTGTAAAGCACACTCCTAATCGGCTCAGGTGTTCAGAGCATCTCCACCTAATCACAGTACAAGAAAGTTAATCACACAAATCCCCCAGGAAAAAAGATTTTAGTCATTTTTTTTTTTTTTTTTTTAAAAAAAGGATTTGGTTTCTGCCAGTTGCATGAAGAGCATTACTTTCTTCAATATTTCAGACTGTGACTTTTGAATCTATGTAATCCATTATGAAAAGGTGGACTGGACACTCAGACTAAATCAATACGATTCTCTTACACTTCTATTGATCTGCATCAAACTATAGGTGGATGAAAGAGAAAATTTAAAAGCTGATAAACATGTATGAGAAAATTCAAGGACTTTTACGGTCATTGTTGTAAGCACTGATGCATCCATGGGAGTGGAAAGAAAAGTAGAAAGACCACTTGTATGGAACGCAGTAGCTGACAATTCATTTCAGAGCATCTGTTATGTGCAATATCAGTCAGATAACAGCCTTGGTGTAAAAAAAAAAAAAAAAGAGTTCAGAGTGAAATGACAATGATGCAGAAAAGCATGCACACATTACCTCTAGGTGTTCAGTAATTTAAAATATTGAACATGGCTTTGTAGTTCAGTGTTTTTTCCTCTAATTGCATGTGTTCTTGATTCATAGCATCCAACATCACCAACAGGTTAATTAATCCACATCACACAACCAGTAACCATTTCCCTATTTGATGAGACCAACCAAATTTAATGATGAGATTTTACTAAGATGCTCTAAAGAGATAATTTACGCATGAGGGACAATGTTACTTTACTGATATTTTCTGGTTGAGCACATATAACTGCAGTGTGAATAGGAATCAATTCCTGCAGTGAAAAAATGGTTTTAGTGCTAAAAGGGGGCCTCATGGATGAATCAGGCAAATACACACAGCTGCAATAATCATTAAAGTATCCCCACAGCTTTTATTTTCTGCACTGGTAGTTCAATGTTAAGAGCTTGGTTTTCATCATTTGCTTTCATCTTATCTTTAGGAATGACAGTATCCACATTAATGACTCCTGATGTGCAACAAATGACAGACATAAATTAAGTGACATATGCACACACTGAAATGGGGCTCAACCACTACCAATGTGAATAATAGTGATTACTACTTCTGACACTGGTGCCTTTTATGGTGGGTAGCTATAAACCACTTTTGCTGTATATCAACTGAAGAGGCAAAATGTCTGGATAAAAATAAAAAAAAAACAAAAAAAAAACCCACAAATGTTATTTCTGTCTCCTCAAAATGAATCGAAAGAAAAGAGTTGCTCATCATTTCATTATGCATTTGCCTATGGATCAGTGAATGACTGCCTCTGCAAATTTACTTCTTATAAGACAAGTGCCCCCTGCTGGTAAAAATCCGAACCATGGCCATATTAGTGCTACCAGTTTTTTTTATAGAGCCCAGATGAGTTTCAGATATTTTCCATGTTGTAATACTCCAGAGCCGTGAAGTCGAGCAAGAGGATGCAATAGGAATGAAATGTGTATGAGAAAAATCTTTAATACTGAGGACAAGAAACCAACACGGACATTTAGAAGAATCCTTAAAAATACATGGGTGTTTAAGGAGAGGTGCTCCTTCATTCTGAAACTTTTAAAGGCAGATGTCTTACCAAGGTGCATTGTTTAACCCTCCATGTTGTATTGATTAGAGTTGTTTTCCAAAGTGACATACAATTCACGGTACATACTGTATCTACAGCCTTAGGGATGTATTATATGAACTACTGATACTTTGATTTATTGCCAATGCGGGCCTGCCTATGGTATTAATGCAAATGATCCCAAGACAGATGTATTATTAAAGATGAACATAACGCAGTGCATATATCTGGATATACAAATAGTTATACACTGCAGTGCACAACAGCTGATGACTGTCTAACCCAATAACCACTGAGACAAATCCAAAAAGACAATAAACATATGCTGAGTAAGATCTAAGTAAAAATGGAATGGAAACTTGTTCTCCTTCATAAAGTGCGCTTTGGTTTCACTCCAGTGCAGTTCAGAGCTGTTTGGCTGATCTCCATCTATTGCATCTATCATTTAAGTAAAATACCACTAGACAAGGAGGTAGTCTCTGACCTAGCCCCCTCTTTCCAACTTGTGAACCGTTATTTTTCCTGTCAATTTATACAATCAGACACTCACCTTCTTCCGGGGCTGCCATTTCATCATATTTGTAAACCAAAATTGAACAGCATTAAGATATTAGATGAGAGTGGAATGTAGATTCAAAGATATCCAGAGCGCAAGTCATGCTGCCTCTCGACTTCCCTCAATTTTGCAGCAGATTTTCTCCAAGAAGCAATGCATGATGATGTGCGAGGCTCGGCTTTGCGGCAGTTTGGAGAGCGACAGCACAGTCAACACAAATCACACACCGGTTTAATCCACAGTTTAGCCCGGAAAATAAATCAGAGACACATGGTGTCGACTGACAGTGTTTGGAAGGAGAAAATGTTTCTGTGCGTAAATCCAAAGTATGCGTCCTTTATGAACCCACTCCCTTCTCAGGCGTCACGCAGGATCGGTGCCTCCAGGACCAGTCTGCTCTCAGTGAGGGGAAAATATTAATTCTTAAACTTTTGTGTAAACGAAGTCGCCTCTTTAAGTAGGTTAGACCATTAGTCAAGAGCGAGACGAAAAGACTGTGTCCGATCCAAAGGAAGCGACATGAAGAACAAATGTGTGCCAAAATGCGGAGACATTCATCACAGTGGTCAAATCTCCAACACACTTTGGAAAGTATTCGTGGAGAAACAGTCAAACACAGCGGCGGAGACAGCGCGACAAACAAGAAGATTGCTTGTATGGGAGGAGGGGTACAACCACCAAAAAAAAAAAAAAAAAAAAATCCCTGGAATTTCTGTGAGCTGGAAGGATATCCTGATTCCTGCAACAGCAACAAACTGGACTACAGCTCTCTGATGACTTCCTTCCCTGCGCTCCTCCAGCCTTGCAGTTCAGTGATTTGGAGCAGAGGAGCTGTGGAAGTCTGGAGGCTGCTGGGTCATAGCGCCGCCGGCCGCGCGCACACACACATTACACACACACACACACACACACACACACACACACACACACACTGGACAACTGTGCTGTGCGTCCACCTACAGGGCTGACGCTGTGTCCAGACAGGAGGAAGGCGTTTGGGTTTGTTGTTCAAGGACACTGTCCAGTTGTCTGTTCAAAGCATGGTATGGTTGTGGCTACGGGAACCGGGTTGTGCCAATCTTACATCATACCCACAGTAAAATACTAGTTAGATGTTTTTAAGCTGCTTTAGTCAAGTTTCAAACTCATTTTAGTAAAAAAAACGGACTTGTAATTTTTTTTTTACAAATAAGCATTATATAAACATTCTGAATCCTTGAAACTGTAAAAGATTCTAAAAACCAATCCAATTCACACCAAATATTATCACATAAAGGCTCATAACATTTATGAAACATCATATCATTACAATATTTCTGATAATAATGTAAAAAATATCACTCATTGAGCTATAAAAATAATACAAGACAACTAAAACTGAAAACCTCTGGAATGTGATGTGAATGTGAGGAGGATGGATGGTCATAAGCCATCAAATAAAGCTTAGTTGCTTTTTCCAGAGTGGCATAAAACACTAGTGATGGGGAGGACTGGTGCAGAGCATGGCAAGATGCATGAATGTTGGAATTGAAAATCAGGGTTTTCAGATTAAATACTGATTTCTGAGCTCTTCCTAATTTAAACCTATTGTACTGTTGATGGATATGAATTTGCATTGCATTTAAGCCATGTGTTTTATGTTATTTTGATCAGTTTTCATCGAGGGCAAAGAAATGTTACACATGTCAATATTCTTCAGGGGATTCAAAAGTGATGTCAGTAGTTTCTACAACAAAGAAAACTATTAATGTTACATGTAATGTTAA
This sequence comes from Apogon talboti, assembly GCA_037367365.1. NCBI lineage: Eukaryota > Metazoa > Chordata > Actinopteri > Kurtiformes > Apogonidae > Apogon > Apogon talboti. Next base: position 19,125,591 of record JAPQRQ010000028.1, on the reverse strand, counting down.
TGTTATAAATGGTAAAACCAGTTGGAATTTATTTACTTTGAGAGTTGTTGCTACCTTGAAAACAACTTTGACACATGAGGTACCACAGTGCATGTACTCAGCAGCTCTTCACATCCTGATGTTTTCAAGCCCATCACTGGGAAAACTCACAATAAAACGCTGGACAATCAAGTAAAATCACAGCTCAATGCGGCAGTGATTTGTTGTCTTGGTCTCTATCTGCAGAGGCTACTGTCCTTGGTTATTTTTCCAGGAATAGAACTTTGAATTGTTGCATAAAAGATGCAATATACAAAGGACAGGGAGTTTTGGCTATTGGAGCCTTGTTTATGTAAACTTTCCTTCCTTCATCCTGCTGAGTGCAGCTGTCACATATGGTACACTGTGCAATATTTTACTGTACACTGCCTTCAGATGCATTAACGTGGCTGAAGATATGTTGTGACAGTGATTAAAATGAGCAAAAATCTACACAATTGACAAGCTTAAAAATGCATTTTGCATCATTTAAGGGGTAATAGAGACCGTGCCAATTGCCTTTCACCAATCATTGCCAGAGCGTCATGAAGCCGTTTCATTGTGTGATCTGTTAATGCTGTCCTCAGTTACTGCAGCACACGCCCAAAGAATTCATCACTGGATATGTGACAACATTAATACAGTAACCAGACTGTTGTGCATTCATGAGGAATGAGCTCAAAGTAAAAGAGAAGCAAATTAAGGAAGGAGTCGATATAGAAGTGTGGTGAAATCAGTTTAAACAATACGCTCTTGATTTAAATTGGTTTAGGTAATGGACTCTATGGAGCTGTGACTTGGTCAATAAGCTGGTGTCTCTTTGGGGTCAGCGGACTACGTGGTCCACCTAAGGGTCAGTCAGATAACAAAAGACGAGAGGGAGGAGGGGACAAGCTGGCATATGGCCTCATGGACATACTCCTGCTGTGCACAGAGTCCACGAGACACTTGGTAATACACATGGATGAGCAGGAACAAAATGCCTGACACTACCTCTGCCACCACAGCTGGCACCGGGGCAGAATTACATTTTCAACAGTGTCTTGTTGTCAATTGCGGTCATTAAAGCAGAACTGTAGTCAGATGGGAATCAGCATTCTGTGAGCATATGTCTTACAGAATTTAGATTTTGTTATGTCACCACAAAATAATCAGCAAATAAAATGATTCATAGGTACATCTCTCTACTTATTGCAGTAGACATGGTGTTATGTGTACCATGAAAACACAGCATTAAAAGGCTACAATTATGTTGTCAAGTAAACGCTCTCAGAAATTGAAGTCTCACCTTCTAAAACATATTCACACAAAAGACTTTCATAAAAGCCATGTTTGATGATCAATCAAAGGCCACTTCAATGTGCTGTTCACCAAGCGTCTGTTCATACTGAAGCCTGTCATCTGGCATCTCCATATACAGAAGCCTGCTCCCTGTGCGTGCCTCTGCTTTCCCAATCAGAGCCGCACAGGAAATCAGACTCCAGCCTTTAGAGGGAAACAAAAACCCCTCTTTCATTTTCCACAACTTGGAGCTGTTTAAAAGTTTGTGCTTCCTTTTCTTGTTCTTGCCAATCATGCCCTCAAAAATGTCCCGACTGTATGTTCTGATCAGGGGTTGGTTTCATAAAGAGGAGAGTCTGGTCTATAGAGTTAGTTTTGCTTTAAAAAGAGTGTAGTATGAGTTTAGCAGCTGCGCGTAAGTATAGACTGACACCCCCCCCCCCCAAAAAAAAAAAAAAACTAAAAAATTCAGTCAACCCTCCACAGGCTCAAATCTTTTAAAAAAATGCTCATTCTGAGGATTACTAACAATACTGTGGAAAGAGCAATGAGAGGGGAAATAGTTTTAGAGACTCTAATAACACTTTGGAGAGGTGAGTGCCACTGCTTGACTTAAATCACAAAACCACTCTGGTGAAATGCCCTTGTAACACTGTGATTTTTCCACAGGGCGCGTGTTTTTTTTCTGCTGAATGAACATAGGTTAAGGTTGTGGCTCAGTCTGCCATATTTTCAGTTTAGAGAGTCTTAATTTGACTGGAACACAAACTAAATCCACTTAAGTCCAAAACTAGACGTAGCTCTGAGCCCCTGGTTAGTTTCAATTCAATTTGGGGCCAGTATAGCTGACAAGGATAGTGCGGTTTGTACACAGCAACAAATTGCTGTTTATTAGTCCACATGATGTAAAAAGAGCATCAGCCAGATGACAGTGGCAAAAACAAAAGCTGTCAGAAATGTTTTTAAAACCCCCACAAAGGAGAAACACTCAAAAGTGCTCTTGAATGTTTGAGGGTGACTCTTGCTTTTAAGTCATACTGGAGGGATGCTGTGCTCAGCGCGGCACAGTCTGAGCATACAGCAACCATTTCATTACAAGGGCTGGAGTTTCAAGACAATCAACTATACAGGGAGAACACTTATGTCACATGCATGGACATACTCTGTCTGTGGAGCTAAATGCAAGGAAAGTGGATGTAGACACAAGGCTGTCCACTGTCATGTAAGGTCTCATTCCTAAATCCTAATGCTTATAAATAGAAGGCATCACAAAACAACAAAGAATACAAGATTCATGACTGCAAGAGCTTTGGAACGACATTTGTTTTCCTGAATAGAAATTTATAATCATAAGAATATAATTTACAGTGTCTGACTGATTGCCTCCACAGTAAGACATGGCAGATGGATGAATCTGCTCTAAAATGCCTTACAACATTATAACAATAAAAGTGTTAACCAGCAGTGACACCCACCCACTCTGTTGTGCCATACATCAACGAAAACAAATAACCCTCATCAACATTCATTCATTCATTCACCTCTTTAAGTGAGCTCTATTCTTAGATGATGTTGTGTCAGAATTTGGCCTGCTGTGGATCCTGTGAAGTGTGTGTGTGTGTGTGAGTTAGTACACGCATGCATGTGTCTTAGTTGGAGCTTGGTGTTGATTAAGTGTCTGGAGCCTGAGGGGGGATAATGAGAGCCTCTAATTAATGAGCCTGTGCATATCTCAGAGTCACAGGGTCCTATCTGCAGAGAACAACTCCACGTACACACACACACACACACACACACACAGCCACAAAACATGCACACACCTCAATGCACAGTGGGGATCTTTCCCTGCACTGCACAGCATTTTCTCCAG
>JAPQRQ010000028.1:19096087-19115760 GCA_037367365.1 Apogon talboti | reverse complement strand
CATAACATTATTTTGGATGGCAGACAGCTATCAAACACATTTCTGATAGGTGTGAATCACATTAATAGACATAAAACACTATAGATGCATAAACATTGGTTTGATTGTGTCATTAAAGACATGCAGTCTGAGGATTTTTTTTGCAGTTTTCATTATGGACCAATCAGTGAAATGAAACCCAGAGACACAACCAAAACACTTCAAACCCTGATGAAAAACGAGGGCAAATTGCACTTAGGTGCAAAGTATTATGGTCTTGTTTGCGTCAGCATATTTTTATTGCAAAATCCTATTTAAATATGTGCAAAAAAACAAAGCACTGTAGATGCAAACACAGCACAATTAGCAGGCACAATCCATTCTTCTTCAATCTGGCCTTTAATATTTTTAGAGAGAGGTTCAATGTAAAACTATGGGAGCCAGTTCTTTTTATAACCAGCATCTATGGTGGCATCCGCTTGACTGATATAATTGCTTGATAGAATTGTTGTCTCACACTGGGAAATTCATTGATGTTATTGCACATTTTTTAGCTTTTGTAAATAAATTGACCGAGATAAAAGCTTGTTCTAAACGATAAATGAATGTTTTCATCACTGAAATGTCAAATATAAATGAGCATTAGCAGAGGATTTTCCTTCCAGTGTACATTGACCTTCAGAGGCCCATCTGCCTACCTCATACACTTACTCGATACTGAGCAAATGCAAATTTAAGTGTAAAGCCACAGTGCAGCTGAGAGGAGCAAACATCAGCAATTTTGAGAGTAGGTTAGTCTCTCGCTGACCCTCATTCTTTCTCCACTCTCAGTCTCTCCATCTCTGTCTCACAGTCTCCTTCCCCCCTCCCAGGCCAACCAGGACTTCTCTGTCCTTCATCCTCATTCTATTTCATGCCTCGTCCTTCTCTTACTCAGTCCTCATCCATCACCACCCGCACCCGGCGCTGCATAGCCCCCTTCAGTATCCAGCCTGGCCAGATACAGATTTCACTGGGTCTCACTGCTGACACACTCCCCTGTGACTCATCACTTTATCTGACTCCATTTTGCATTTATCACATCACAACATCTTTATCCACATCCAACTAAAACACTTTAGGAAAACAGTGACTTCAATCAACGGTGTTTTATTTCAAAATTATGTCATTCCTTTTTTTTTTTTATCAGAGCACTTAATAAGATTTGTGGCAACTCATAACTAAGGCTGTGCAACATTGAGATGCATGTAATGGTTCTTTGTGTGATAATGGATTATTTGTTGGATTTATTATTAGCTGAATTAAATCACTTCACAGGCCATGGAACTGAATCATATCCAAGACCAAAAGACTCTTAGCACACATTCAGCCTAAAAAAAAACTGTTCTACATTATTAAAAGAGCACAACGGATATTACAAAATACAATCCAGAAACTACAGTTATAGAGGAAAAACATCAACGAGCCTTATCAGACTCCAAATCACCACACAGCTGTTTTCAATGCTGAGACAAAAAGATTCACAACATGGGAAAGTTAACACACACACAAAAACAAAATAACAGAGGACTAACAGCCTTTGCACAAACTTTTCCATACAGAATAACTTCATTATAAATTCATGTACATGTTTTGTGTTCTATTTTGTTTTTTAATGTAGAGGTACGACCCATAATCTGTTAACTTAAAGACAAAGTGTAGAACATTTCCCTTAAAAACACTGTAAAGACTTTGAAAAATGATCCCTCTCAATCGTACCTGTTGACCCTCTGTCAGAGTATGGTGCTATATTTACCTGCAGAGACCTTGTCTATATTGTCCTGTATTGTCTTTTTTCCTTTTGTTTGCTGTGTTCGGATCATTGAGACTCGAGCCTCTGGCAGTGTGTTTGTATCTCCACACTATTACAGCATCAGGCAGCATATGTGAGAACAATATTAAAAAAAAAAAGCAATTCTGGTTAGTACTATTCTTTTGATATTCTTCTCATTCACAAAACAGTTCTGTCTGAAAGCAAACCTCTGGGTCAAACTCATACACTTACACAGACCTTTAACCTATTATCTCTTAACAGACCTGTCTGCAACACACATAACAGGAAACTTGTGCTTTGGCTGTGTTTTGCCAGTAGAACATTCCTGTAGATTTTTGCAAAAAACTTGGTTGTGTTTTATTTGTGTTTTTAGAATATAACCACTGTAACATTATCAGAAAATTATGTTTCTTTTTTCTGTTTTCACAACTTGTTTCTCACTAAGCCTCTCACTCTCTCCATTTGGTCTACTGCTCGGCTGACCACTGCTCTTTTCCTCCTTCACTGAGTGGAGAGAAGAGCCAAGTCTGAACAGTTCTGGTTACAAAAACAAACTAGAAGGTTAAAGGTTAGAGGTTAAAAGGTTAACTCACTTCATTATCCCCGTAGAGAAATCCAAACTCTGCATTTTATCCGTCCTAAGACAAACTCACAGTACCTAGCATTAGCACATAGGATACACATTAGGAGCTGTGACCTGCCATGTAAGGCACTCTAGCACCAACTCCAGATCATCTTCAGCACTGTGGTCAGGGGTACCAACAGGAATAAAGTTATAAGTACCTGTTTTAATGGTGGTGGATTCTGGAGACCCAGAGGAAACAGTAAACTCAACATAGAAAGGCTCCGGTCTGAAAGAGTCAAACCCAGAACCTTGATGCTGTGAGGCATCAGTGAAGGTTCTGGGTTGTTACATACTTTACTTCTGAGTAAAAACACTGATGAACTAGAAGGATGGCTATTTACAGTTAAACTATTGTTTGCCTCAACACAGTCTTACTTACAAAGAAGCAGAAAAAAAAACTTAAAATGTGTCATAGTTAAACACAAGTAAAACTTTCAATATATTTGGAGTATGATTTTGGGTCATTTTGGTTCATAATTCACATACTAGTGGATGAGATTTCAGGGCATCCAAAACTCAGTAACTCAATGTCATCTACTGCCCTTTCCTGTAAACAGGCCTTACTTCAGGACTGTTTGATGTGGTTAGAGGAAAGGCCAAGGGATGATGTAATGCTGATGAAAGCTAAGTTTGAAAGTTGTGGAGTTTCCACGCTATGTCCCAACTGCAGCTCCCACACCCAAGCTCCTCTCAAAGGGGCTGGGCATCCCTTAAAACTCCCCCTGAGGAGCACAACAGATGTGTAGATGCACTGTGTGCATCAATCATCCATTGTGTTTCATCACGCTCACTACACACAGTGTGTGGTCTATGTGAAGATAAGCAAAATGACATCATCCACAAGAGCAAACAACTATAATCTCACTGGTTTTACTCTACATGAATGCTATATGTAGCTAAATGACAGACAAAAAAAGCATGCAAAATTATCTAGGGCATGTTTGTTGTTTTCCAGTTGTGATCCTAGATGTTATGATGAATAGCACAAAATAAAATTACTAAGAGAAACTAAACACTGGTTGCTAATCTAGATAACTCATCATAAACTCCTGAGCTACTACTTTAGCACATTATTTGATAATCTGTAACACTTGCTAAACCTACAAGCTGTAGAACAATGTGTAAATCTTCGACACGTGCGCACAGATTGCATTAAGAGTGGATTATGTGCTCATTAACACTGACACTAAATTTATTAACACCTCTAGATATAATCACAAGGTATGATAACATTCACCGCATCTTCACTGAGCGCTGCGATGTTCGTTTTCACCTTCCACTTACCGGAGTGCTGCACAACAGGCAGAGCACAAGTGGTGCTTCAGATGCAATTACTATAGTAAATGGCATCTCAACAAGAAGTGGATTTAGGGATAAAAAGAGGGATTTTCTCATCAAACGTATTCACCATTCACACATTGCTGTTCAGGTTGGTTTTATCAGAAATCCTGTGAACTGGGGAAAAATATGAGTTGCAAAGAGGTAAATGGAGGAAGATGATGCTTTCACACCAACACTCAAACTGTGTCACACTGCGATCATCTGCGAACGCAAATGCGCATTACACTTCTTAAATCTGACATAGGAATCGTCGCCACAGAAGCTCTCAGTGTTCGTTCTGTACCCATTGGTTGAACTGAAGCGTAAACGGCTGCTTCTAAGCATGAAATAGTGACTGCTTGGGTGACTGTGGAACAGCGTGGACATCCTGGGCAAAAATGTAGTGGGATGAGGGGCAAAAGGTGAGGAAGAAATCTGCGAGACCAATGTCATGCTGAAAATGGAAGCTGTTTAGTGGAGAAAATACTTGGTGAAATAAAAGCAATCATAAACGTTGACCTGATGACCGTGCCGTAAGGTTATATCTGCGTGTCTGTTCGTTTTGGCAGGCAAACGCCTATACGCATGCACGTTTAGTGATGGAGGACAGTAATGAGATAGCCAATAGCATCATCCCCAAAGTTATGGTTTGATGCTCCAGAGGTAGAGTTTCATTGGAGGCTTCTTACTATGCAGATCCACACAGTTCTCTAAAGAGGATAACTGGCTTTGCAGCACTATCAGCCCATCCAGATGGTATACAGGGCAGCTTTGACAGTCCAGAACAAGCTCTCCAGCTGCTCTGCCACCCCCAAATCTCCCTGACCTAAATCTGCTTCTCCCAAGCAGAGAGAGGAGAAGAGAGCTGACGAGTGGACACCTTCAAATTTCACATTCTACACAGCATAATTAATTTTCTGTATTAGACCAAATCCAAGACGAATGAGACAATCACATCATAAAACCGGATGCAATCCTGACACAAGACAGAATCCACATTTAATGGTACCACTGATGTGACAAACTACATAATGTCTTTTTCCTTTGCATTCAACATAGGACTACAGTAACAGTGTATACCATGATCCAGTAACTGTATAAATACAATTATCAAATGCTTCTAAATAACCATACTCAATCCCATTTAACAATTTTCTTCTTTTTCATGCAAACGATTGCTGTTCAGAAATACTCCATATGTGTATGTGTTGCCTTTTCATTAATTTCATGCCTGCAGCTGTATGGAAAAACGCCACATCAAAAATCACTGCTATTACAGTAAAGAGTGGGATTCATGATACGATCATATGAACTATTCTATAGTTACCTGATAAATACGGTACAGTCTTATTCATTAGTATAAACCCTTTAGCTGTAGTGTGTTCCATTAAACATCTGTCTCTACAGTGTGAGAGGATTTCTCTCAATGAGGCAAACTTTTAAAAAGTCACAGAAAAGAAAGTACAACTTACTTGCATTTCCATAAACTAGTCTGCAATTAATAAACTAGACTGCATAAGATAGACAGGAGGCAGGAGTATGGTACACATTTTATACAATCAGCCATGTTTTCACACATCAGAATCCATAAGAAAGGAATGCACAACTTTTATGTGCACAAAACGCGTCCAAAGAGCCAAAAACATTGTGTGTAATTCATGAAGCACCTGCAAAAGGATGGAATTCACTGCAAAGCGTGCTGCCAAGTAGATAATGCTGATGTTGTCCCTGTGTCATTTGCAAGAAATGTAGGGAATATTCATACATTCAGTGCACGATCAGCCACTTTCTATACAAATAAGCCTTGTTGCAAAACCTGTCTAACTCACAAAAGACCACAGTTTGGCTGGTACCATTATCGTTCTCTGACAGCTTGTGTTAACTGAGCGCAAACTCACCTCTGAGTTGCTGTCTCTCTCTGTATCTCCAAATCTTCAAGTGCATGAGGATTGAATGATAGTGAATTCATTTTGTATCATATAAATTGCAAGATCTTCAGTCAGATACTGGAGGGATGAGGTCGATATGAGTGTTATCTTGGAGTTTTGACACTTAAATATGAAAAGCACTGATGATCAGACTGGTTTATTATATACATATCCATATATCCTTATTATCCTCCAGTTCCAGAGTGTAATCAAATACATGATATTAATGACTGTCAGATCTTAACTCGGCTGTTAAGGAAGTTACAGGCGTTGCACTGTGCAACTGTGTATAGGAGTAGAATGTAGCATGAATGTTGATTTGGTTGTGGATACCCCTGTATAAGTGTCTCTGCTTAGTACACATGAGGACTTATGATGGATCAATCTAGGGCTGAAATGCAGAGAAACACTTGAAACACTATGCACTCATTGGCATGTTTGCGCCATCATATAATTTGCACAAAAATCTTTGCAAAAAGCCGCAAAAAAAAAAAAACACAAACAAAAAAAACAGAACAGATAACGGATGTAAATCCTGCACAGTTCACAAATAGTAAAATAATTCATTTGTGGATTCAGCCCTAACCCCTTTCCAAAAAAGGTAAAAAACACTTTCTGTCAATGCATAGAACAGCTGCATCATCTGCTACTGTGTCACAACATACCATATTTTATGATCTCTGTCAGATGAGGGTTCATTTAAACTCATGATTAACTTTTAATGGAATTTACAACAAGTCATAATGTGTCAGTGCGTGATGTAGGGACATTTTTACATTTAACACATACAAGTCTAATTACACATTTGTCGACTAATACAACTTCAGAATGAGTAAAACATTCACAGTCCTGCTCCTGTTGGGGTTTGTATAATCCAGATGTATCACACCTCTTTTACATGATACAGGGTTTAATCGCCAAAAAGACATCTGCAATCCAGTCCTCAATGTACAATTTTGAAAACTGAGAGTCTTGCAAGATGGTGAAGCATGGCTGTCACAATCGAGCATCAAGGAGCAGAGGAGCTGAAAAATAAGAGATTGAGAAGAGGCTCTTATGTCTGCTTGATCAGACCATAATCAGGCCGATGGTGTGTAGTCTGATTATTATTATTAAAATAAATATCTTTCCCATTCTGAATCCAGGAAACACTCAAGCTAAACAATGGACTCAAACTCTGGATAAATTCATTTTTAGACATCTTTTTCTTTGCAGACATCTTTTAAAATCCCATGTTCTTTATTTTCTCTGCACTATGACATAAAAGACACAAGACATATTTTGAACGATGCTGACCCAGGTTAGTTCAGGGGTATAATAGTTCAAATGCTTTAACAAAATCATTAATCAATCCTGCTCCCTGGTGTAAGACAACTAAATTTGTGCATGTTAATTCGAATTGCAATGAATGATAACACAAATTATAGTCTGACAAGGTCTCAAAATACTACAAATGACCTAGTCAAGGAGAATGCAGAGAAAACGTGTCAAGATATATTAGAAGCCTCCATCTTACCAACATTGCCATCTGACAAACACATGCCTGGCATGGAGCCCAGAGGAGAAGGAAAGACAACAGATGCCATCCAAAGCGTACCACCCCTCCTCTGTAAGCCTTGCTAGGATACATCAAAAAACAAGTGCACCCTCTAGAGAAAAAAAAAAAAAAAACACTTCCTATGCACCACTAGGTCATCCATGCAGCAGCTACAGTATAGCCATACATTCACAGACACAAACACTTATTGTAGATATGTTATGTCTTTTCTTAGTTCTCAACACAAACACAGAGGTGGAAGGAATTATCTGTCACCTCTGGTGTCAGATAAGGTTTTTATATACAGTGTTCTGTCACCTGCCTCCATGTCCACTGAGCCAAAAGAAGGTTTCTAAGAGCATTATTAAGAGAGACTACAAGAGAACTTCAAAGCTATATTTCAGCACAGTTTGGTGGGTGGAGGCTGTGTAAATTATACCTTATGTTGTTGTTAGGTCACTGCTCCAACTTCAAAAGGTATTTTTCTCTTTTTACTGTATCATTTACAAGTTTGGTTTAATATTTATTTAAGTGAACAGAAATGAGCTAATCAAATAGAGGTGCGAGAGACAGGAGTGATATGATAGTGTTTTAATTCTTACTCTGCATACATAAAAGTGACTAAGTAAATGGCATTAGATGAATTTTTGAATGCAAAATCTTGTAACAAAAAACATATAATGGGTTGACAGTTTTTGCACCTCCACCAAAAAAAATAGTCCTGTAACATACAACAGAAACATCATCTTGGCTGGGGAAAATCATTTTAACACCCACCACCCACTGAACGTAGACTACTTTTAAATTGGAAATAGTGCGAAACAGAACAGCTTCATTCAGCTGCCGCAATCCTGTGTAAATTAAGAGAAGTGATGTGCAATTACCACCCCAATAGCCAGTTCAATAGCCACAATTGCACAGTCCTGGCTGTCACATCTCAACAGAAGTTGCCTATAGAAGTCCACATCTGCAAAGACAAGACTGATGAAGCAAAATGGGTAATTTTTAAAAGGCCCGCGGGCTGACATAAGGCAGTTAATTCACAGTGGGGGGATAAAAACCACCGTTGGAGAAACTCTATTGATGTGTTTGACAGTAGCATCTGGGCTAATATTGATCAGCTATTGACTGCAGCCTCCTTCCCAGTTTTTTTTTTTTTTCCACAGCACTCAAAGAGCTCACTATAATTGCTCACACAGAAGAGAAAAATACAAAGCATACTGACAATTCAAAGGGTCTTGTTCTCAACACATGTGCAAACCTGGACTGCAAATACAGGCATTGATTATCAAGCTATAGCACCACCTACAGAAATTCGATGATCTGCAGGTTTGGTTGAACAAGAAAATTACTAAATGGTTTATAAGGGAGTAGACACAGTGGTGGCAGCGGCAGTCTTAGTCACCATTACCAGCGTTCCATATGAATCAATATAACTCACTTATATCTCATCTACAAAACCTTCTCTAGACAAATGGAGATACAGCAGGCCCACTGTACTGCAAATAAAGTGCTCTCTCAATACATGTTTGAAAGCACACAGTAAAAAAAAAAAAATGATGGAGCTACTCATTGACGAGCATGCCTTTCACATTACCATCCATATATCTATTCTGCAAGTTAATATTGTGAAGTAAGAAGGAAATATTATGTAGCAGAAGAAGGCACCGCCGCCACATTTCTCTCGCTCTGTCTCACTCAATCTTGTCGTCTTCCTCTCCATCAGGACACTGGTGCTTTTATACGTTGCTGTTGGTGCACTCACTGCTCACCTCTCAGACACTCGTTTTTTCAACAGGAGACCGAAGCTCACCAAATGGTGCGTGAAATAAAATAGTGACACACGCCCCAATGAAACCTAATAAGACATCACATTACAGAGATGAGAAACTATATGATTACCATGGCAACTGTGAGGCACACAGCTAGAGGGCTGGCTGGGTGACAAGAAAAGAAAGGGTGGAGGAGAAAAGAACGGAAAAAAGGCAAACAGGAAGGAGGAGATTTGTAAAGAAATATGTACGAGGAAATAATGGAAGAGCATTGACAGAGGGGTTATTGACAGAGACTACTCCCCCTGAGTGATGAGGGTGTAAAAGACAGCATTATCAGCCAGTCTCTTCCGTCCACACTGTCACATGATAACACTCCAGTTCACCATTTCTCCTTGACACTGTCAATGCTAACCACTAATTAGTGCAGAGAATAATACCACTATAAGCCACTGCCATTCTCAAACAAATGCTTGATGAGTGACAGGATTAATTGGTGTACTAAGCTCAGATGACCCTCTCATTTGAGCTCTTATTGGTCCAAAAGCTATTCTGTGTGTGAGCAAATGCCAACGTAAGAGACAGAACTGACACATCCTTTACGTCTGCTCTGTGTTTTAGTAACTGGACCGTGTTCATGAAGTACTGAAACATTAAAACCCCATCTGTGCTCCTATGTTTGCTTCATTCATTATCTTATTCAAATATGTCATGAATAGTCTTTAAAAAAGAGCTCTGAGACGGATTCTCGTGTGCTGAAACTGCAGTCATAGTATAATTTTGTGCATGCTGCCCGTGAAGAAATGCCGACTGAGCGTCTATGAAATCCCAGCCTTTCAGTGGCAGCTGTAAGCAGTCTGGGGGGGCAGGAGGGGTTTGCAGTGTGGACGGCGTAATTTTGAGCATCTGGAGCAGCAGGCAGCACTACACCGCCTACGACCCACCAGATCAGAGTGACACTGCCAACACAGGCACCACCACCCAGTTTATTTTTAAAGCAGCTGGTACAGGAACAGGAGGCTAGCTAAGGTAGCCAAGTCAATTAAAGCTCTAACAATAAGTGGAAAAGGGAAGGAAGGTGAGAATCGACATGAAGTGAACAAGTGAAAGAAAGTGAAAAAGGCTAATTGTGGAATCAGGAGCCAACACACCAAGGTCCCTATATTCACTTACAGGTCCAAGTGAAAAAATAATGTCTGTTTGTGCAAAACGAGAAACAAAATTGTAAATGAAACATTTAGAGTATAATTAGAGTGTAAAATATATACTTTATCTGAGTAATACGGTTAATGCTGTTGTGGACTGTGGGGCAAACACAAATAGATAAAAGAATTAAAATATCCAAAGCACATTTATTATTTCACTGTCTGTTGTAGGTAGAATAAATATATGTGATGCAAATATGAAATGTATACTTGCAGTGTTGATCTTGGAATTAATGCATGAAAATGAAGGAAATAAGATGTATGAAAATACAGTTTAAGTGGTAAACAATGAGAAGGACATTATGAAAACATTCATGTTTACCATGAGTAATTATTTATTGTTCAATATGACCTTTAAGGAATTGTTATTGATTTATAATTTGTTTGGCTTTGATATTTGACCTTTCGTTCCATTCATTATGAGTTTTAATTGGAATTGTATGTGTATAGCTGGATTCTTTGTTATATGTTTGGGTGTAAGACTGTACAGTAGTACCTCGCAGAACGAGTTTAATTCCTTTCATGACGAGCTCGTTATACAATTTACTTGTTTTACAAATCTATTTTCCCTACTGAAATTAATTGAAATATAATTATTCAAGTCCCCCAAAAATTCTTTTTAAGGGTTTTTAAAACAGAAAAAGTACAGCTAGAAAAAAAATAACAATTATAAAAACATAATAAAAGAGAATGCAAAAGAAATAAACTGGTTTTATTGAATTTATTGTAAAGATGAGATGATGTGTACACGAGGAGGAGGATTATTGTTTGGAAGAAGAAATGCGATCATGTTTTCTCTCGCAATGCAATCTCACCATCACAATATTGTCTCAACGAGATGAACTTGTAAACTGAGTGAGTGGAGGCTGCTCCTGTTGGGTGGAGCAGCTCAGTGCTGACCAGTGGTGGCTAGTATGAAGTTCACTCGTACTGCGGATTTCCACTCGTATTTCAAGAAGAAGAAAAATACTCACGAGCCGTGGCTAGTAAAGCAAATTATTCGTACAATGGTGCAGTCATACTGCGAGGTTCTACTGTATGTGTCGCATTTGTATGGAAGACCCCAGACAGAAGAGCTAAGGCTTCGGCTGATGCTAATCGGATCCTAAATAAAGAAAGATTTCAATGCTTTCAGTTGATTCATTTGTAAAAAGTTCACTTTCTGGTGCTGCAGGAGTTCAGCTGGACAGCAACAGACACTTCAACCTTCTTGAAAGAAATGCAAAGCACTAGCATTTAAAGCCCTTAACCTGACAGACAGATGGATATGGAAGGGCTGGCAAGCATTTGAGGGTGTCTATCTCCATGTGCTTTGCATTACCCCACGTCAACAGCCTCTCCGGGTAAAACAAATATGAGCCACATGCAAATGAAGCAAGATGCTGAAAGGACCTGAGGTAGTTTGGTGTAAAAGAGTTTAATATGTATGCAAAAAAATTGTTTACTGTGCAGATAATGAATTTCAGATGAGGTCACAATGCGTTACTGTGAAATGCATTATTGTCAGTGTAATGAAATTCAATTAAGAAAATGAATGGTACAGATGAAGAAAGTGCAAAATGCAAGTCTATCTTTTTATGAGAATTTTCAACACCACAGTGAACTCAGCATTCACAAATCAACAATTATGCGTTTTGGGATAAAGGTGCCGATGTTAAACTCCTATACACATAAGTCTCCCAAATTAAAACAGAAAATCAATAGATTCTTAGTTTGTTATTAGTAAAACTGCAGCAATTATTGGTGCATTTAGAGAAATTCTAATAAAAGATGTACAGAACCTTCTGTCCACATGTGCTGAGAGTAAACTTATTGCTGAAACAATTCACATGTTGCATCATCAAATGAGCAAAATTTTCCATGGTGACATGGAGGATTATTTTCTTACTGTACTGCTCTTTCAGTGAATAAAACTGACACTACATTTTTGCATCAATTTTTGGATCATTTCTCACAGCATGTTGCCATTCCCATGTGCATTAGTGTGCTTAGAACATATTAGGGCAGAAATGCATAGAAAGATGGTATCCAACAACAGTCGGGTCAAACCTGTTTTTCAATCTAAATCTTCAGGGTTTCAAGTCTAAAGTGGGTGTCACACAGCAAAGTCAAGTCTAGTATATGTATGCACCTGAGCATGCACAACCAAACCACGGATGCATATATGCACCAGACTTAAGAGCAGGATAAAATGAGATGCAATCCACTATGGATCTACATCTGCATCAGTCGGAATAGTAATAACTAAATACACATACTGCATATGGGTACTCCAACTACATACAAATGCACAAACACGCACACACAAACAGCGTGAAGAAGCAGCTCTGCAACTGAGAGCTTTAAGTAAGAGGAATCAAGATGGGTTTCCTGAGAAAAGGTCCTGCACTCCATCAATAATTCATAGGCTTGGTTATTTACTTTTTCTAGGGTGCTAACACCAGTTCATCGTTCCTACAGAAATGGCTTAGGCTGCATTTAAAGGAACACTGAAAATTAAGAAAGAAGGGGAGGAAAAAGGCATAAAGGCAGCACAGGATGAATGAGAATAAGTCTGTACATTTCTAAGATAAAATACTGTATTTTATCACTCTAGCGGATCAGTGAGGCACTTATTCTTACTAGCAGCCTTGTGCCGTTCATCTGCTCCCACCCTGGAGGCAAGTGATGCTTTATATTTGCATACTATTTTCTAAAATATGAAATAACGTGATCCATACATCATGATACCAAGCATGATGTTTCTGCTCAGAAGACATATGTCTTGATCCACAGTGAAATATAGTGGCATGCAGGAGATGTGGCTCAGACTGAATATATTGATGCAGGTAGGGGAGCGAGCAGCAGGGTGAGTCATTCCCCAGCAGGCTGAGATGAAGAAGAAAAAGCTGTTTTTAAACACTTGACTGGAGCCGAGTGTGTTGTAGCATGTTTAAGGGTCATCTCAACCAGACCTCTTCTTTGTACTGGTGTCATCACTCTCCATTTCACACTGCCTGTCATTCTGACACAATGTGACTCAGTGTTTGTACAACACCGGAGTTTGTGATCCGACCGGGTGAGCGTGATGTGCATTTGCTTTGCAGAATATATAGAAATTCAGAGGCTTAATCAAGAATAATGTAGACTTTTATATGAACACAATATAAATCAGCCATTTACACACTGGCACAAAGTAGACAGATCCTTGCCAATTTTTTTAATGAATAAGGCACTTTATTTGTTGGCCTCCACCTTTTGGGCAACGTGACACAGCTAAGTACTGTATGTATTTACGCATCTCTGTTGGCAACATGTTATTTTGGCATAAATGTCACCAATACTCTCAATTTACCAGTCAGGTTTTGCTCCAAACATCTATCCTAATGCATTTTCACTTAACTGGAAATACTTGGTTTGGTTTAGGTCAGGGGTGGTGCCTCGGCAGAGAATGAAGGAGACACAAAAAGTCTCATTGTTTACTGGATCTCATGTTTGATAATGGGGACTACCAAGTGATGAAGTCATCTGCAATGGTAATGTGCTTGCTGTTAGAATTGGTAGAGAATAGCATTAGACGTATCAACTGGAAAATACTGCAGAATGAAAGCCGGTTTGAGGACAGAATGCGATCGTTGTGTGATGGTCTAATAGCCTCCGATTTTGTTTACTTCCATTCTCACTCACTGTCCCTCTCGGACAATGCCTTGAGTTCACTTCAAGTGTGAAAGGGGCTCTTGAGAGGTGAATCAAAGAATGAGATCACAGAGAGGCACGATAGAGTCAAGATGGTGTATGTCAATATACTTGTGTAGCAGGGCCTAAGATGTAAGAGGCCCAGGGCATTGAGCTCATCATCAAGACACATCAGTTGAAGTAATGTGGACATCACGTAGGACTGAGAGGCCTCGGGGCAGATCCAGGTCGCATTGATTTTCAGGTATCCCATAAGAGTGGCTGGAGGAAGTTGCTTTGGAAACAACCAACACTTAATGCAGGCCCAGTCATCTGAAATTGACAGATATAGGTCCCTGTATTGTTGGCTATTTGAGAAGGCTGTATGCTTCCTCTTTAGTTGTAACTAGATGGGGGTAAGTGATTTGTGCAAACATGTTTATTTTATATAACTTTAGAGGGGTAGTGCATTTGTACTGATGTTGCAAGTCCCTATTTCCATGAATCTTTATGGACGGGCATAAAGTATAAGAATATTCAGTAAGTGCTATGGACTATTTGCCAATTAACTGACTATTAGATTGAGGGGTTACTATATAGTCATATTTGTATGTAGTCATATTAAATAAGCGTGCTCCAAATAGTCTGGCTCATAGAACCTACTATGCTGTATTTTTGCAAGTTTTTTCAGTCATACAGTGGCAGGATTGGCATTATAATTCAGTCTGTTTCATGCGTGCTAGTATTTTGAAGGTCCTATGTGATGTTTTCTTTTGCAATATTTGAACGCAATCTACTTCCTCATGTTACACCAAAATAACCTCTCTCCAACAGTATTTTGCCAAGGTGGAGATAGGTGTGGTTCTGTGACATTATGAAAGTAAATGACTGTCTCGTGCTCGTTCAGCTGTCCCACAACACAAACAGAAAAGTACATAAACAAGAACAGCACTATAGTGATTCAGATGTATTCAAGCACACTATTAGAGCACATAGAGGAGATTAAACTGATACATAACGAGCTGACACTAGACAGTGACTGATTGACTGATCTGTGTGACAGTGAAAAAGCTCATCTTCTGCTTTACATGAATTAAAAAATGGCTGTCTCCTACTAAAAAAAAATGAGCGGGAAACCTGGTGAAAATTGTTGCATGAGGCTTTTGCATTCATCTAGAATATTTACAAGCATTAAATATATTGGTCGTGATCACGTAGCACTTTCTTGTGAGGAACAAGGGAAGCTCTTGTTTAATACGTAATGATTTTTTAGAATTTGACAACAATCGTGACCTCTCTGGAGTATCAATAGCACACAACTGACAACAGCCAGAAGGAAAACACAGTAGGTTATAAAAGGTTAGAGAACTCAACTCTGGTCTAATCCTGTCTCCTCTTGTGAATTGCAGTGTGCTTGACATAACACATAGTCCACTCTATACATAGGTTACCTCTGTCTGCCCTGAAAAACATACATAAAAACTGAGAGGAGTAATCGAATCTGACACCGCTAAGACGACGTATGCTCAGTGATTATACTCATTAAGCGCTACCAAAATCACTTAACAACAGAGAATTAATATACAATCATGAACAGAATGACTGAAGAAACAGCAGACAGGTTGTATTCACAGCGTTGCATTGTGCGTGCCTATGACCTAATGTGCCTTAACTACCATTCCTCCACTGTGAGGAACTTCATTATGACTGGAAACAATTAGTGGGAGCAACGTATGTAATGGGCTCTCAGCTTCCAACAGCACAGTCAATAGCCTGGAAATGGAAACTCTGCTCTAATCACTAATGAGAAAATTGTGGAGGGGCAAAAGGGAGGGAGAGTCACCAGGGAGAGGGGATGAAAAGAAAAAAGCAGCTAGACACTAATACAATGGGCTGCATGATAGAGGTAGTGTAATGGTAGGCTCTGCAATACGAATAAAATTTCACTTTCATCATCATAACATGGATCCAAATCGTAAGCTGATTCACTGCTTATCAAAAAGGTAATCATCTGACTTATTACTCCTCATCTGATCATGATCTTCCCATGAATAACTGATGCTTTTACAGCCTGCTTTGTAATTGACCCAAGCCTGGGGAAGGGTGTGACGGGAATCACACTTGCAATCACCGCGATAATGGATTAAGCCTATATCCATAACAGGGACTAGCTCTTGGCAGCATAAATGAGCAGCCAAAAACACAAGAGGGAATGCTTCATAAAGCCTACTCAGCACCTGTGGTAGAGGCTACAAAAGCTGCCGCTAATGTGTGCAGTTCATAGGAATTCCTCTGTGTCTCTACTTTCATGATAGCCTAAACTCCATTTCCCTCTCTTTCATTTCAACAGAAATCAATGTTAGGAAACACTCAAGTTTCCACCGAGCAATAGCAATTTCTGCCCAGATGACTACATAGCAGAGAGGTGTTTTATGGTGGTAATGCCACTGCACCACAGGCTATGATTGGAAATTTAATAAGAAATCCTCGGAAAAAGCCCTTTGCTCTTTTGGGCTCCATATACCTTTCTCTTCCCCTTATAGCTACAGGGTTTATAAAATCAGAAGCCTCAACATACCAGTAAATTAAACTCTCTGCATGAGGGACGCAAGCAGAAAAAACAGCTTCTTCGAAATCAATGCAATCGTTAAGCATTTTTATGGGCTCAATACATTTATATCGCTGTGAAATGCTATGAAAATAAATGCCAGAACCTGGGTCTGGTTCATTTGCACGGTGCTCAGAGAGATGTGTATTGGTCTACTCCCTATACCTTCACATCCTGTTTCCCTAGCAATACCGTTGTGAATTATTGATGTTACCACCATGTCTCCCTCCTCCCCCCAGTCCCTCGCACACAAACCCTCAGCAAGGATCTCCAAGCTTGGCTGAGTCTCCTAGGAACATTCGCTGCACACAATCCCAGTGACAATATCCAATAAAGCTGAACAGGGGGAGGGGCAAGATGCTCCCTGACATTTAAATCAATTGCTTTCTTACAACAACTCTATGATTTTTAATCCATCTTTATTGCCATCTTCACCGCAATCCCTAAAGCAACATACCGGTGTATATTATAGTATACAGAAACAACATCAGATAAATGGCATTCTGTATATCTATTCAGGAAAGTTAGTCCAGATTGCAAAAATGTAGACCTAATGTAGCTTAATATGGTAATTCTCCTTGTGTTAAAATTCAAACATGCAGATCTAGCTCTGGGTGTCAGTTGTTTGTTAATGTTTTATCACAAAATCTCTATCTGCAAACAGTGTCTTCAACTGTGTATGCAAAAGAAAAGGCACAGATGTGTGTGTGAATTCCCCAGGTCTCTGAATGCATGTTTTATCACTCTGCCTCAGAGAGGTTGTGCAGGGGGTCCTGCCACACCGAACATAAAACGACAGTAGCTGCTGCCTCGCCACATAGTGTAGAGATAGTCAACAACAGAGGGATAGCAACTGCGTGATCTGTATCGCATATACAACTGTAATTAATATTGTAGAGTGTGCAATGGTTAAGTTTATTTTTGCTCATTATGAGTTGTAACAGATGTAAATGACCAGACTGTATCTACACTGAAACCAAATGGAGTTCAGTATTAGTATTTCAGTAGTTGTTTTACCAGTGATCATTCACTAATCCCCTCAGATTATAAACTAGGACTGCAGCTAACAATGACCTTCACTGTCACTTATTTTCTTGGTAAAAGTCAGAAAACGTTGGAAAAAAAATACCAGTCTTTCCTGATAACCCGTCCTCTTATTTGATCCCCAACTAAAAGAGTTTCAGCTGATTCTTATAAAGGCTTAAAAAAAATAAACGGAAAATATTCAAATTAATGAAGTTGATATCAGAAAAAGTTTTTGCTTTTCTTCCACAGAGAAATTAATCAAGTGTCAAAATAGTCACTTCTCAACAAAACAGTTAATAAATTTGTCGGTGCACTGCCGGCATACACCATAATTCAAGTCTGGTTTTTCACAATGAGGCAATGTGCATTGTCTACAATTACCTTTATACCTACCTAAACTATTCTACAGCTGTAAAATGATAAATGTAAATATATGCTAAGTTACTTTATTTAGGATATGATATTCTACTATAAGTAAAAATGTTCCCTCACCAACTCACCTCTAATTATTTTAACTAGACTTCTTTAATCCTGTTCTCGACACCAAATGGTAAAAGTAATAGTATCAAACATCTCAACCCGTTTACTCCATTTCTGAAAAACAGCCAACTATTGTGGTTACATCATGCATGTAAGTAAGCACAGCTGAAAACATCTATCTCTGTTATCATTTATAATTCATACTTCGCTCTTTATGATGCCGTTAGCTAGGGCCGTGAACAAAACATGTACTGAAATGGAACTTATGTCGGAGCTTTAATATTTGAAGAAGCTGAGACAAGTAGTTCCCTTGTGTGAAAACCAATACAGCATAAAGCACACAGCTTAAACAAAAACATGCAACATTATAATGGATGTGTTTTGTTAATGGTAAGTGGCAGCTGATTTATGCTGTCAACTCTTGTCCGGGGTATATCGGCAATCTATTCCCAGGTGGGCCTCTGTCTCTATAACCTCTCAAGCATCCAAGCACTTAAGGCAAATTGCTTAGTTAAATATCCAACAATATATATTGATTACACAAAAAATGTGGCCCAATAAAGTAGCAACATCCCACTAAAAAAGGCCTCTTCAGCACGAATCATGTTCAATGACAAAACATCATGTTAAGCATCTTACTGTCTCTGATCAGTCACGTATTCTGTCTTTATAAAGCTCACTCAGTAGAGAACACAAGTTTATGTGGTTCTTCAGTTTTTGCAGCAAAAACATAGCCTACTGTTAGAGAAAAATAACACAAGCTTCCATTGTGCAAAATTACTAAATTGACTTAACGTCACAATCAATAGGAGGGGTTAGTGCTGCAGTGACAGTCCCCAAAAGTGAGACAAAGAGAGGGAAGGTAAAATAAAGAAAAAACAGAGAAGCACATTAATTGTTCATGAGAAGGTGCATACAGGCAAACAAAGCTATGATGAATGGTCTCATTTGTGCACTGAGAAGGGCTCCGCCCAGATTGTCTGCTATCCAGCTCCAGTACTGAGGCTTATGCAAATATGGACCTCCATTAGCTGTGTTAACAGGTAACTGCTCGGAAGTGACCCCCATTGACCAGAACACCACAACGCAGTGATGGATAGTCCACCAATACTGATTCAGTGTCACCCAGGGCAGAGGGAGGTGACTCCAACCCTCTGAAAATATGATATACAACAAGGATCTTAAATTGCACAAACACTTCAATTTATCGTTTGTCCTCTCACAGCCTTTTATGATCGTCTTCTCGAGTACAGTACCGCACACTCAAGCCCACATACACACATATCCCATATCCCCTTATAGGCAAACTAGAGCAGGAAGCATGATTAAATTATGAAACATTAATGATGATGCCCTTGTCTCTACCCCAATCCTCACACAGCAAATACCTCTACAGGATAAATTAAGGGCTCCTAATTCTCCTTAGCACCTACATGAGTGCAAAATTAAGAAATTAGACAAACACGAAAAGCTGTTTAACAAGTCTGTGTGCCTCATGAGACCCATGTCCAACTAAACAGACTCTTTAGATTCAGTTCAGACTGCCAGCCCAGATCCGTCACTTTCTGGATCCAGAATGGATTCTATAAAAAGCATGAAGAGCACTGCATATGATAACTAGAAAATCAAAGACTGTGCTTGACCTTTACAACATGCACCAAGGATATAAACTCGTGCTTCTGTCATCAGTTGTTTTGTAACAGGAGTTCTGGAGTTCACAAAAAAA
>JAPQRQ010000028.1:19079245-19095987 GCA_037367365.1 Apogon talboti | reverse complement strand
AAAAAAACAAAAAGGCATCTCAGAACATGAAGAATCCTTAAAAAATTGTCGAATCTCAATCCTGAGTCAGATCCAAACCACAGGGGTACCAACACACAGGACAAACCTACCTTGATTAAATTTTTAAGATATTTTTGATGATTGAAATGCAATTCCTATCTGACTTGTCCTGACACATGCAGATGTAATAGCTGCTAAAATTTGGATTTCAAAGCACCATTTGTGTCACTGGCAACAGAAGACACAACAATGATGTCAAATCCAGAGGAACAGAGACGTGCTGAGAAGAATCCAAGGTGCTATGGAGGAAAACAGTTCATGAACAGATGCTGAAATAAAGTATCTGCTGTCAGTTCAGAGGTAGGTTTCTACACAGGCGAAGATAGAAGGAAACCACAGACTAAAGACCTTGAAAATGTTGTCACCATACACAAAAGTAGAGTGAGGTAAACATAAGAAGAAAGCAAAAAAAATACTTTTTTTACTCACTCTATAACTAAGAAAAAGCAATTACAGGAAAAATGTAAGGTAAATTGGCAGCCAGCTGTGGAAGTGATGACCACAACTCTCAATGGGAGATCTATAAAAAGGTAGCTATAGCAAAGGTCAGACAGGTTTGTCTTCATTTTCTGTCCCTAGATCTACTGATTAAAGTGCTCCAAGACATAACTCTGGTATTATTGACTCGAATTATTATAGTATTTTTGAAGAGGTAAGTAAACAGCGGGATATTTAATCCAGATAGGACAGAGATAAGGGAAAATTGTGTCTAAACAACAAAAAATATTACTCTAATTCATGATTTCTCCTGCAGGCCTTTGCACTGGTGTGAGCGGACACTAGTTTTGTAGTGGAGGTTTCTGTCATGTGAGCTGATGTCCCCGAGAGTCACATCAACACCTGTGTTGTGAATAATACATGAGTAGGGTTTTTTTTTAAATTTTTAATAAAAGGCCACCATGGGAACTGACAGAATAAAATTGCCACAAACGCTGCAGAGAGGTCCTAATTAGTGCAACCCCCGGTATGCCTGTAACCCTCAGAACAACAACCACTGAAACAGATACAGAGCATGTATCACTGCCTCCACTAAGGGCTGAGGTGTACAGACAGCAGCATTAAACATGAGCATCACATAACAATGGCGCTAATAAGCTGTGTACACCACAGCTCCACCACAAAAAGAAATGAGTAGTATGTTGCATGTAGATATGCACACCGGCACATAACGCTCATAAAAGAATAAAAAATATGGCTAACTACACGTTACTGCTTAGTTAGCTGTCATATGGGCCTGTATTGTAGGTGTTTATTTACCCCAATAACACGTTGCTGTACTATTTCGATAAATTATCTCACTAAAGTAATATGACAATTAATATTAGAGGTCGACTGACGGTGGAGTTTTAAAAGCCATTATAACAATAGTTTGGAGCAGAAGGGCTGCAACTGGATGACAGCTGAACGAAAATCTAAGTTAAAGTAATAAATCCCTAATTATATAAATCTGGATCGCTGAGCATCCAACTAATAATTAGTCAGTAAATGTGGAACTGAACATGAAACTATGTGTAAAATGGTAGATGGGTAATTTTTATTTTTTGAATTACTATTATTTTTCCCTAAATTCAGCTACAATCACCACCAATGGTTTGTAATATGCCCTTTCAGCACTATCAGACGTTCTCCACTTGGTGTGCTATCAAAAAATAAATGTTATACTTGCACATTGCATGCCCACACAATAAACATTAAAAAAAAGGCAGAAAGTGTTACACGATGGCATGCATCCTGTTGTGGGAGAGACAAATAATACCAAGAAATCAAAATTTACATTGCAATAATCTTCTGTCCTGCAATAACAATGCAATATTTATCAAAAATAAATGCATGTTTATATAGCCCTGGTTCATAGGTATACATACTGTTTTTATAGGAAATACATACTGTTAATACGGTTAACAGAGATACATACTGTTCCATAGATATACATACTGTTACTCATGGTGATACATAGTCTTAACACTGTTCATAGATACAGTACATACTGGTAATACTGTTAATACTGATGTCCTTATGCCTATTCATACTTTATCGAGTCTTATTTTTTTTATTTTTTATTCTACTAAGCTCTGTGCTTATGTTACTTTGTTATGTGATTTTTTTCTTTTTTATATTATATTTTCTTATCTTATTTTAAATTTTTTAAAAATTTTACATTTGCTTTATTGTTATTTCTATAGCACTGGTGTTTGTAAATATTGCTGCGCTGACCGGAGTTGCACTCCTAATTTTATTGTGCGCACAATAACTATAAAGGTTATTCTATTCCATCCCATTCTAAGTAATGTATTGAATTAACTAACTACTATTAACAGAATCCTTTTTACAGAAAATGGTCTGATTCCAGTGATTCTGTTTCTGGTGTACTTGCTCCTGTAAGACTACATATATGTAGGTTGTAGACTCATACATTTGAGGATATCATCATGGGGAAAACTACTTGAAAATTTTCAGCATTTTATAGAAAACAACAAAAGTAACTGCAGTGCTACTTCTAGAATGCTTTCTGATGCTGTATTTCACAAAAATAAAAACATTACAGAGAACCATAAGCCCTTGTTAAAGCGCATACATCTACCTATCTATCTGTATCTCTATCTGTATTGTTAAAAGTGAAAACAATTCCAGGGTATGCCTGAAAAAAAAAAAGAAAAAAAAAAACTAATGATAATAAAACCTCCTTGCTGGAAGTGATTAAGTGATCACTCTCTGCACTGAAGGAATATGTTGTATGCTTCCTGCTTACTGTTTGCGTGCTGCTTCACTTGTGACATTTCACTAACATCTAAATAAAAATGTCTGTCCCATCTTTCTAATAATAATGTGTCATCTAAAAAATGTGATTTTTCAATACCGCCAGTGCAGTACCTCTTCCATCATCACCTCTTGTCCTTTTGTACATCTCACATCCTTTTCAGATTTTTTTCAGCAATCAGAACACAGGAAGTGTTTCGATGTGAGTGACTGGAACAAGGCGTTGAGAGGTGGTAATCCCTGTCCAGTCCTCCCCTCACTCCCCTGGGGATTTGTGGAATATGAGGCAGGGCCCAAAAGACACACACCCACCCTCACACACAGACACAGACACACAAAAACACCCATCTCTCCTCATCTACACCCTTATCACCAGCTCTGACCCCTCACCTCAACTCCACAGTGAGACTCTTTATTAGTCTGCCATATCCAATAAAACCTGCCTTATATAAAGAGAATGAAAGCCACCCTGCTTCCCTCCTGTTGAAAGAGCAGAGGTTGAGACAGCTGTATCTGACTTTGTTCAGAAACATTACAAATCATCATGAGGTACTGACGGGGTAAGGTAACCAGCCGCTAAAATAAACAAAATTACATAGGTTACTGTTTATTGGAGGTTTTAAGGCTGCTCAGTATCACTTGAGCATCATTATGTGTGTATGCATGACCCACATCTAGCAAGCAAAACTAACTCAAATATGTCACACTAACTTTTTTTGTTGCTTCTTCCACAAGGAAAACTCACAAATCAATTTATAGGAGGTATCTGTCTGAATATGATACACATACAGTATATAACATTATACAATTCTATAACTGTTACCTTATTTATCACAGAAAATGCAATGCAAGTTTTTTTCTATTGTTTTGTCCAGGAAAAGAAACTTTTTACGCCATGTACCATCATTATGACCTACTTTATTACATACAGTCCATGCAGGAGGCAAATTTATTCGTACTAAGAATACTATTTGTGTTACCAGATGTCATCCCCAGCCATGTTGTAAAAGGTCCAGTCATATTTCTTTACTGTTTTGCTCCATTTGCTGCTAGGAGGTACTATAGGGACTTCATCACTGAAGTAGCTCCTGCTGTTTGTTTTCAGTTCACTGATGGCCGCTTCAATTTCTGTGAGGACGCTCAAAATATTCTAATCCTCATCCACACTTGACTTCTTGTCTGTTCCCATTTGGAGCCAGGTTTGAAGTGTGTTTGAACTATTCATTATCTCACCTACATTCTTTTAGAACACTGGTTCTCAAGTGGTGTCTCCGTAGGACCCACATTTTCCCACGATCCATCAAGTCCCAACCCACTTTTATAGAAATGAAACCAAGCAAATGAAACATAGGGCCATACATCCCCTGTCATCATTGTAACCTCTTTTTTTAATCAAAATACACACACCTTATCATCACTGCTCTTACTCTAATAATGATCTGAGCTCAGTCATAACTGCACAACAAAACAAGCGAGGCTTACAAAAACCTAATACATGTTTCAGTTTGTTTCAGTTCTAAATCTTTTGTCCTGACACATCACACACACCACTTCTATTGTGTGCGCCTCTCGCTTCCTATTATTTCTTGCTTAGAAATGTCAAAGTTAACCTAGTCTCATTTTTTGATGTTTTTGAGCCACGTCTGTCAAACTGGAAGTCTGACATCAGATATCATTAAAAGCAATGTTACAATTATTGTCATAACAGTTTATCTTATAACATTTAATCAGCTTGCAGCCCAACCTGTACATAGGCTAATGAAAGAAAAATCCTACAGAAAACACAAACCTTACATTAAATCAACTTTCAATGGATGAAGATAAGGTATTTCATAGTATCTTGACATTCATTCATTCATTCATTTTCTGACCCATTTGGTCGTTGACAGGGTTGTAGGGACACTAGAGCCTATCCCAGCTACCGGCTTGAAGGCGGGGCACACCCTGGATGTGTCACCATTTCATCACAGAGCTGAAATATACAGACGAAAACCTATGGGCCTTCACTCACATTCCCACCTATGGCCAGTTTGACCAGTTAACCTACTGAGTGCATGTCTTTGGACAGTGGGAGGACATAACCCACACAGACATAAGGAACATATGCAAACTCTGCACAGAGACGCTTTCTTGCTGATACTCATATGTTTATATATCAGTGTATTGACACTATTACATTTTTTAAATATTGCACAGATGCCTTTGTGCAGCACAGTTTATGAAACATGGTGCATAAGACATTATCAGGTCTGGCATTACACTGAGACAAATATACCTGATTTGAGATCAGGAACCTAATCCAGGGAAAAAAGGATAAAATAGCAAAATGATATCATGTTGTTAATATTGTTAATATTTGATATACATTGAGCATCAGTAACTGAACCCCCACAGCCACAGAGTATCAGATGAGATGTTGCATTAATCAAATTCATAAAATACATTTGCTGTTGTTGTGCTCCCCTCACAGCAGAGAGTCAGAGAGAGATGGATTACATTTCACTCGGTATAATGGAACCAGCTCTGTGAAATGACACCAAATGGTCGAGGGTATTGACCATAACAGAGCAGCAGAGATAAAGTCGAGGAGCATCAGAGCAATCAAACAGTGAGTTAGGATTTATCAAGAGAACAAATTAACAATGATCAGAATGTGAGCAAAGCAACCAGAGCCTTTATCCCCCTTGCAGTCAGCACAGGCTGCCAAATAGCCATCTTTAACTGCAGCAAAGCTGTTAGATTCAATTATATTATATCAGTTTACCATCAGAACATCAGAGACTTCCACAAAACGGCTTTAGCCTGAAAATCAAGATGGAAGCATTCAATTATGAACTGAATATTTACTGAAAAAGAGCAGGTCCTGTAACACCTCAGCTTAGAGACAAATGTAAAATCCAAACACAGTGACCCGTGCTTTAATTACTTGTCAGGTAACGTCAGGTCTCAGCAACAGGTGAGGACAGTTTTACTGCAAAGACAATGAGTAAGACAACTGTATGCCTGCTTTAACATTTAACAGCAGTTCTAGCGGAATAGATGAAAAAGCAAACGACTCACACTGAAACTCCTCTAGGGGCTACAGTAAAGCTTCATCCTTACATTGCTTGAAGGCAGTCTGTAGAATTTAGGCCACACAAACTTTGACAATTCACTGAGGAAGCTCGAACATTACATATTAATATGGCTTACACCACTGAGACATATATTATAGCCCATGTGTTAACACCAGCTGATCTCAACCACTGTAGCACTACTCACAGAGGAGATGTAGAGGAGAAACACTGGAATACTAATGCCATATGATTCTACACTGTGCAAAGACAATATTTAGATACATACTGTATGTTCTTTGCATAGGCATACTGTCCCAGAGTACAGTGCAGCAGCAAGGACGCACTGACCTCTGCAGACTCAGCTTGCCCCAGCTGGCCGAACAGGCTTATTTATTAATCAAACATGTCAGACAAAAGACATTTTAATTCCCATGTGGGCTCTGTTCGGCCACATAAGCATCTTCTTTAATTATGATCTGGAGTAATAGATTTTGCAAGGGTTTGCAAAGGAAATAAAATGTACCTTTCTTCTCAGCCAGGTGTGCACAAACAACAGACTGAATCACATAACGTGCACATACAAACACCCTAGCCGTTATGTATACAGTTTCAGTCAAGGTGATAATAAAGCAACAAAATATATAGAATTGTAAAGGAGTTATATAGTACATTTACCTTATATTTAATGCCCGGTTTGACTGAAATGAACACAGAATAAATCCAATAATGTAATAGTGTATAACCCGCCTTTGTAATGGTGAAATCCCACGTGCCATGAATGAATGTGTTGTGCTATAAGTGTTGCTTGGGGAAATGAAAACTATAAAACTAGTGGTAGTGCAGATGCAAATACGCAATTACATGGGATACGAAGACAAAATTGAAAGGAGACCGCATCATAAATAAACATGCCACTGCTTTGGGTAAATACGCAATTTATTCTATTTCGATGAAAACTACTGTGGAAGTAATTAGACACATTCAGATCTTCAATACATTTATATTTCATTCTGATAACAGTGCTTGTGGATCTGCAAGCGAACTTTGGAAAGCTGCGACAAACTGCAACGAAATAAAGTGTTTTACATTCCTGTGTTCTAACTAGACAGTGATTTTGCAATTAAAACAGCTTGAAAATACAATAATTTCTACAAATTTAATCTTAATCATAATTGTGTACCAGCCCTGTGATTTGGCTAAATTCACAATTTGTCAGGCATCACTAACAACCATTACTATCCAAGTACAGTTATTACTCCTGGTTTATAATATTATGCTGATAAATAAAACACAAAATTACATGCTGATGGCAGTTAAGGTTAAATACGTAAAAAGTGCTGTGAATTTGGTGGCTACAACTTTAACCCCGACAAATGAAACAGGTCATTTCCGAGCTTTGTTGACAAATCTCCGAATCAGTTTCCTGTTTTCAGTCCAGTGTTAGATGAGTTTCCCAGGGTGGTGTGCACTATGACAGATTTGACCTCGTTCTCATGAAGGTCATTGTACACATGCTCTTTGACGCAAGAGAGAATTACTTCTAAGTGCCTAATATAGTGGGGGGGAGTGTTTAACAGAATGAAGCTGAATAGATGAAGAAGAGGCTTAATACTGGATATAAGGCAGAAAATGCCCACAGATAAAAACATCTCAAGTCTAAAAGTTCTTGTTTTAACACCACCTGCTTTAATCATGTCAATTGATAAATGAGGAGTAATGTTATAGAAGAACATTTAAACATTTAATAGAAAAGGTACAGGATTAAAATTACTGTTCTGTACAGTCTGTGAGTGATTAATTTGCCTCACTTTCACTCTTATTGACTAAAAAAAAATGTACAGTACACTGCACCAGCCTCTTGTAATAACACAGAAGGTGAGCTGTTTTGCTGAGTATAAATGAACTCCTGGAAATAACTCCCTGTTGCCTATGAGCTGTATTTACTAGAGCACAGCTAAAACAATTTGCTGTTAAAACCTTGAATGTCAACCTTATTGTGCGCCTGTCCTGAAATTTAACCAACTACAAGGACAAGTCTGCTCCTGTTACATCTGAGAAAGTCTTGTACAACTATAAAGTCTGCTGCGTTTTTATTCATAACCTCTATTCGTCTTTCACAAACTTACATCATTTAACCAACAGAGTTAGGTGCCGGGCCCTAATTAGGCAGCATTTATCAATAATAAACAGAAACACTGCCGCTCGACAGACTTCAATATGAACACAACGATTCTCAGACTTAATTTGAGACATTTATTCCTCCATTCTTTCAAATGATGTTGTATTGAACTAAAATGTTCTGAAGGAGTCAAATCGATAAAAAAAACAATGCATTTGTTCTGACAGAAAAATAATGAAATGCATAACAGAGCAGCAACACGTAGAGTAGAGAGCAGCAACAACACGTCTGGAGACTGAAGGAGAACACAGCAGCCACGCCATAACATGAACACCTGCTGAGTCTGTGTCTTATAATGGTGGGAGCATTTAAAGGCTGAACACTGAATGCATCAACTGGACTGCACAGAAGTTAAACATCATAACTTTATTACAAAAAGGTGTATTTATTTAATTAATATTTTGTTTCATATGCCTTGCCTCTTGGATTTTACACCTTTATCATAGATATTGATGGAAATAGAAAGATAACAAGAAATACAAGAGGGAACAACGTGCAACAAAGCCAAAAAAAATCTGTTTCCATGGACTGACATTGCAATTGTATGATGTCCAATGTATCCATTAGACTCCGTATGCTTTCTGTCCATTTATACCTTGATTTCACTCACATTTGCCTAAGTGGATGACCTTACACTCAACAGGTACACAAAGGATTTTTAACAAAAAAAAGAGGTTGCAAATGTGGTCATTTAGTGGAAATAAAATGGATGATTATAGTTTAACCCTTAGAGACGTACATAAAACTATTTTTTCTCTACATCTAACCTTCCCTAAGTGATTCATCTCCATTTGTTATTTTACCTTCTGCATTTTTCAGTGAGAAGCAAGTTCTGAGAACAGAAAAATCTGAAGAAAAAGTTATTTTTTCAGCAAAATAGATCATTAGCTAGATGTAAAAATCACTGTTTTTTGTTAATCTATATGGGTTTTACTGGTGAATCAATGTTGCAGAAAATGACGTTTCCATGTACGGAGCCTCTGAACATCCAGAGGGCTCATATCTAATGTCTATGAAAACTGGGAAACAGCATTTTACCCAAATTATTGAAATGTATTAGTGATCATTATTAGCGGTGTGTTACCATAGGGTTTTAGGATTATGATCATTTGATGCTTTTGGCCAGCAGCTGCTTAGGTTTCTGAGGGTAAAATCAGTGACAGTAAAGCAGAGGGTGAACTGTAATTATAGCTTGTTATTGAACACACAACAAACACTGATAATGCTGAAATCTTGATGCAATTTCCATCTTGCACCTGAATGTATTGAATGTTCTTAGTAGGTAAGTGATATTAGAACCAAAATTGACATGTTTCATAAAAATACAGTATAGTAAAAGAGGTAAATAAAAGGAAGAAGCTAAAACAGAGCAGTCTAATACAAACATTGCTGTTTAATGCACAGAGACCTGCCTTATATTTCTTTGTGAGACAGACTCGGTCTTGTGCAAATTGATTTCTACACAATGACCTGCAAGATAAACACCCTGCTCTTCTGTAGGAGTGTTTCTTCCATTTACATCGATACATCCTAGATGCACGCAACAGCATTTCTCACTACCATCGCACAGCAGTGTACACTTGTACAGATGACCAGACAGGATGGCTTTCTTGTACGTAGTAAACTACAGATGGCATTTACTGTGGGGTAAACAAATGTAAGGTCACCGATAATGAATCCCCTTTCAGACTGTATCACCGACTCAGGATGTAACCACATGGGGCTGTGAGATCACAATTACTATTCAACCATTGCTGTGCACATAATGGTTTGGGGAGCTTTATAACTGTCATAAATTAATATCATCACTATTCTATCTCGTCTTACCGTCATCACCGCACAAGGCTTATGAAGTCAAAGGCTTCATGTTTGGAGAGTGGTTAATATTGTCAACAACAGTATGTCCTTGTCAGAATAAAAGTAACATTTAGGAGTTCAACATACCCAGGTTGAGGATTAATATTTTAGCGCAGCCCAGTTTGACAAAGCTTGATAATCATAATCGTTCCATCATGAGGACGGGTATCAATTCATTTTGTCAACCCAGGTCTTCCAGCTCTACTCTACATCCACATAAAAGGGCCGGCGTTGGCAGAAGATGACACGAACACAAACATGGACAGGTCTAGAGGCGCATATTTCACAAGAAGAACTATAATCCTAACCAGATATGAGGAATTTAATATAGTACAAGCCAAAAGCAACACAGCTGCTGCAGCCAGGATGGAGAGCTGATGACTAAATGAATGCGTAAGCTAATATTTTTATCAATATCACATCATTAAGGCAAGACTACG
This sequence comes from Apogon talboti, assembly GCA_037367365.1. Taxonomy (NCBI): domain Eukaryota; kingdom Metazoa; phylum Chordata; class Actinopteri; order Kurtiformes; family Apogonidae; genus Apogon; species Apogon talboti. The sequence goes on along the minus strand of JAPQRQ010000028.1, from coordinate 19,085,638 downwards.
TCTGACTGTAATTACATTTGTGTATTCAATTAAGTTAGTGTTGCTTAGATGTATTCTCATGGCCTTTAGGGCTTTAATTGGTCAGTGTTTTTAGGACTCTTGCTATCCTTAGAGACTCTCTCACTACCCACTCACCTATTTTTGTACTGTTTGCTGTTGTTGTTGTGTTGTAACTCCACATAACCAAATAATCTAAATGGTCAGTAGGCAGTGGTTTCGTACATTTTGATCTCTTATCTTGAACACACTTGCTCCAGAGCAGATTAGGTGAGAAACAGACATTACACTGTAAAAAGTGAACCACGCTCATAAACTGAATACCAAGGGTTAAATCTGAAATTACCTCACTAACCCCTTAATCCTGCTTCATGATACAGGCCCCGGGAATGGCTTGAGGAACATGCAGATGAAAATGATCTCAGCGCTTGAACACAGACAATCTCCCGACATCAATCTTGTTCATCACCTTTCTGATGAACTTGGATTAAATACCCTCAAAACTGGAACGCGTGTCCCTCCGTCCACGCAGCCAGGAGATGCTACAGCTGTCGAATCACTGCCACAGTGTGCAGCAGTTATTAATAGGGCCAAAGAAAACAGCGTTCCCCTTTTTTTTCCTGGGTGTATTTCAGTTCGCGTTTGAAAAGCAACATGCTCGAGTCGTGTTTCGAGAACATGTGTGCGTGATTTTAAACGCCTGACTGGAATAGTTCAGCCTCCAGTCAAATACAGATATTGTATCCATAACCACGGTCGGCATTTGTCAGCTTCGCACCCATAAATACACCACCTGCACTCTGTGTTTTTTCAGCTAATACATCTCCCAAGGCATTTCCATTTCACTGCCACTGCTGTTGTTGCCAGTGCTTTCCCCTGTAAAACTCATTATGGAGAGAAAGAATTAGAGGGAAGTATCTAGGTAAGACAACAGTGTAGGCACTCAACAGCTAATTGTAATAACCTGACACAAGTGAGTAATTTAGCTGCCTAAGAACGAACCCTGAGATCTGGAAGGAGCACTTTAGAAGAATGAATTAGGCTGGAGGCCATTACACTCCAAGAAGATCCATCTTTCTTTGGGTTTGGTATGAATATTAAATGGGTCTACTTACCAACTCCAGACAAAATCTGGAGATTATCAGAGGCAAGTAATCATAATATTGTAAATTTTTTTGCTCTTTGTTCCAGGCTGCCTTCCAAACATCAATTATTTAGTAGAAATCATCTATCATTAATCACCAATGACATGCCAGTTAAGTCAGTAATTATAGAAAAATTGTGACCATGCAGCACTCAATGGACAAAATTAGGTCATACTTAAACTAAAGCCTGATTACATTTCATGTTCTAGTTCCACTTGAGCAACATTGACAAATAGGGCTTTGTTATGGTGCTGATAGATCAAGTGATTGCTTATGAATGTAACAGCGACAGATTTTAAGGGACATATTATCAGACAAATGTGTTCAATTAATGTGCAGTGACATTTTACACTGGTGCATGCTGTAAGATGCAAAGTTTTGTAGCTTGTTTCTATTTTCTATAATGAGGAATGATGTCTTCATTGCTTATTTCACTTACACATAATGTCAAGTTTTAGGCCATAAATAGTGCTGTACATCAGTGTTTGGATGAATAATGGTTGCATACTGTCTACCAGCATGCATACAAGAATGATGTACATCATGAGCAAAGGGATAATGCATATTTCTGACTGTGACTCCGAATGCTTTATCAACATTTCATTGGGTTACTGTAAAAGGCAACAAGGCTGATGCACTCTACATAAAAAGGTTTTAGAGATGTATGTAAATTAATTTCAATGCCATAAAAATACTACAGCAGAGAAGCAGAATGCTGAATATGTTATTTAAGCAATTTTAATAGGCAATGATAGATTTTTCTTTTGCTGAAACTTCACTTCATTGGAATCCACAGTAACTGAGTGTAGTTAAGAAAAACATCTAAGAAAAAATGTTTTCATTCTTACAACATACTGTATGCGCGAGGGTTTAACACTCAGAATGCAGAGAACCACTTCAAAACAGACACAAAACACTTTACTGCTCATTTCAGAGCTTATAAATTATTTTTACAATTTGTAATTACGTAGTCTCTTAATGTGTCATTTTATAAATGGTGTATGAAGCATGAGCGAAAAATAGTGGTTTATTCACTTTCACATGAAGCATTCAACTATTTGGTTTTCATTTTTTACAACTAAGAACATATTCTAGGATGATTTCCTCAAAGTACTGTTATACTTCTTCCAAAGATGGTATTCAACCAACCACCTGGAAACAAAATTAGTGGCACCTTTATCCCCACCAATTTATTTCGCTGGGAAGAACCAGGGCATATGACTCATTCAGGGAAAGAGGTTACATCATGAATAGGTGCTGTGTGAAACACACCACAAGCAAGGAGAGGAAGATTTTCCACTAGGGATTGGGACAGACCAAACCTTACACCTCTTTAAAGAGGTGAAGGGTAGAACAATGCGTGTGTTATATTTTGATCAACAGATGACGGTGTACCGTTCGCCTAAAGTTCACAGGTGAAGATGACAGGATCAGGAAGCAAGTAGCAGCCAAATAAACTCTCAGCTCTGCTATTCATCTTGCCATGCTTATGCGGTGTATACTAATGGGCTTCCTGCAGGTTGCTCTATGCTCTAGCCGATTTCCCCAATGGGAGAGCTTCCTCCCTGCAGCAGAGCCAGACTGTGCTAATTCTGGAGCCATCTAGGTCTAGGGGCCCGAGCTTCACCAAGCTCCCATGTGGGAGGGGCCAGTAGTGTAGGAAGCTGACAAGAAGATGAACCCCTAAAAGAAAAAAGAGCATCTGTATAACCCAAGGGGTTATGTGCTGGGAGCAGAGTGCAATTGTTTTCCTCATTTCCACAGGCTTGTAAAGCTGATCCACTATCAGCGGCAGACTGTTATGCCATAAGCATGGCAATGAGCTGCTTTCTCTGAGCCTTTTGACATTTCTTGCTATGTAATAGCAAGCAAAAAGCTATTAAGCTGGTAATCAATTGATGCATCCAGAGGGAAAACGTATTCTAAAGGCACAGGCCTTATTTAACATGATTGAAAGTTTCTTATTTGAGGTGCTTACCTGGGCTTTGACAAGGTTTATTTCTTTTGGGACAAAGACTGCTGCATTTAATTTTCTGAATTACTTATCTGTAAAAGGGCAAAACAAGACAGACGTTTTTTTTGGTTTTTTTTTTAAACTAACAGATATATTTCAGTACTGTCCGATTAATCAGACCAAAACTGTCCACACACTGAGATGTTTCTTTGTCTTCTCTTTTTCATATTCCTTTCTCAATACTTTGGTGAGATGAGGGTTCTAAAAGTTATTTCTAACATCATTTCTCTGTATGAGCTGACCAGTACAAGCTGATATGGTGTTGATAGGCCTGACAGATTATCACAAGGGTGACGCCAGCACCCAGCTCTGACTCATCCATGCGCCCCAGGGGTGGTCTTGAAAAGACAGCTGTGGGGGTGAGACAGAGGTCATCACAGCCACACATCAAACCACATTACATCATCAAACAATGAAAACCTGTTGTAAGTAAAGGTGCTGCAAAGCACCAGAACATACTGTACAGAGCCCCTACACGTACTATTAGTGTAAAGTAAATTACTGTAGATAGATCAGTTTTCATTTTTTATGTGTATTCCTGGTGTTATGTGAGTGGAGATTAAATTTTACCAAACACTATAATTTGGTGGGGCGCCTGGGTGGCAGAGAGGAAAACCACTTGGCCACCATCACAGCGACCTGGGTGAGCAAGACTCAGTATCAGCCTTTCCAAACTGTCAGGACTAAAAGGAAGTAGTGAATATATCAATTGCATATTAAATTAGTACCCTGAAAATAGCATCAGCCATATTACAAACATCATTTATGAGTTATGCCTGAGCTGCATTACCCTTCAGCAATTCAATGTGCACACAAGCACCGCATTGTAGAAAATAATATAATGCGAGATGTTGATATGTTTGCTTTGTAGCAACTTATCACACACAAACAAGGAATGTGATTGTGGATGCAAGTTGTATCCAAATGGTTCATAACAATGAAGCAGCTCAAATACATTTTTAGAGAGGAAGGAGTCTTTCAGTTAAATTTCATGTCTTCCTAGAAGCAAAACTCTGTTATGGATACCAAATAAAGAACTCCTCTGCATTCCTAAAAAAGACTAAGGTACGGGGAGAGTTTCATCTCATGTGCATGAAGAATGACTTAGCTGCAAGGAGCTGCTCTTAAAGTCAAAACAGAAGAGCTACATGTGTGTATGGTCACTTTCTCTCCACCATAGTCTATGTATATGCGCAGCCACAACGGCCTTGTAAAGGAAAAAGAGAATTTAACTGCTCCCGCTCATTTCACAGATTTTCCAGACAAATAATGTCAGGTTTGTGCCCGCTAGCGCCAACCCTCTGTCCGTCCTGTTCTCTCTGGCCTATAATTACATGCCATTCATTTGATTTGTTCATTAGTTTAAGCCTCGGCTGGGTAGAAGCAAAACGGAACCCTCTTATTAGTGGTTCATGACTCTACTCTCTCCATGGTGAGCTCTGGAGCTACGGTGGAAAACATCAGTGGAGCTGAGGGAAAGGGGAAACTGGCGGGAAGACCTTATTTTAACCCAAAGCACACATCTATATGACAAGAGACAGCAGACAACACATGTGGTCACAACACTACATTCATGAAGCTTCTGCTTTAGTTAACAAATGACAAAACAGATACATGAAAAATTAACCTGAAAAAAGGGAAGGGAATAAACAGAGCTGTGTCTCTTTGGCACCGACCAAATTGCTTAATTCCTATCAAGCGTTGAAAAGTGTTTTTTTATGCCATGCTTCAATATCAAAAGTAAATCTTATCTGCATCAGTGCATGCAGCATAAACACAGGTTTTACACATGTATTACAAATACTATGTTAACAAGCAACTTCAAGTTGGGCTAAACAGGTTTATTCTTTATCTTGTAAAACTTTAGAGGATAACCAGTTTGTTGCATTATAAAACTTAAGTTCAACCACACTGATGCAAGTACATTTGACTGTATAAAATGCTGAAGAGGTGAAAAATATAGCTAAAGATCTGGACTATGATGTGTAACTTTCTTTTTGTTAATATGGAAAACTAGCACTGAGAAAAATAATTCAGGAAAGAATATTGAAACCTAGATATCAGTATTAGTTCCATTATTGAAAACTTTCAAACAATATCTTACCCTAATAAGAACCATTATGGTTATTCATCTGCTGTCTATCTTTACCTGAGACATTTTAGGTTTTATATAGTAACAGCTGTGTGTATTTTATAGTCAATTCATTACAGAAAGGTGAATGTCAGCCTTGTCCACTCAGTTCTTTCAAATCAAACCAAATCTGACAGCCATAAATATGCATATATATGTAAATGATCACCATTTTCCATATTAATTATTCAACTAAGGCAACTGACTATAGAGCCAGCTATTGTCACAGAAAATCCAAAGCTACACAATGAGGAAAAAGCGAAAGAGTAGATATTTTTGTACTTTTAATGTTTCACTCAGAGGGACGACTAATTGCTTTGGCTTTTGTAAACTTTCTCACTGACAATTCCAGAGAAAACAAAGTGAAATAAATACAGCACCTAAAAACCTCTGCACAAAATATGGATAAATGAGTCCATAAATCACAGAGGTATTATTAAAGCAGCAGGCCACCTAATGCATGTTCTATGTTCTTTACAATAGACCTACACACATGTATTGTGACCCACATACTGTAAGTACATTATTGTTTTTTTCAGTTCATTATTCACCCTTTGTCAAAATAACAATAGAGGTCACTAAGAGGTAAATATTTCACGTGTTGTGAATGAAAGTCAGAACAAAAGGTACATAAGCTACAACCATTTTTACACACAGAGATCAGATGAAAGCTGGTTTAACACCAACAGGGAAGCATTACACCCCCGTGGTTTGCATCCACATGAAAAGCAGAGCTCTACTGAGAGTTACAAGAGAGGAGATCTTCAAAACACTTCCTTCATGGCTCTGCCTCGTAATGTTAGGAAAAGACCTTTAAGTCGTTGGCCCATGCCCTACCCTAATACCTAATTTCATGATAATCAGTGTGGCACTACCTCTGCAAAAATGCTCACAAAGAACAGACATACAATCAGACCTGAGTGAATAGATTTCCTCCTTGGCTGAGGTAATTATTTTCTTCCTATTCAATGTACAGTCACTGCAAAAACCAGTGGCATCACCGAGCGTGGCAGGAAAAAGAACCTTTATGCTTCATCAGGGTGTCAGTACCCACTCCTTACACAATTACTGGATATGCTGTCACTGTAATTAAAGTCCCTTTTCAG
>JAPQRQ010000028.1:19061881-19073950 GCA_037367365.1 Apogon talboti | reverse complement strand
ACACACACACACACACACACACACACACACACACACACACACACACACACACACACACAGTATATGGTCAGCAGTGGTATTACGTCTACTACTGAAACCCAAATAATACATCAAACTGGAAATATGCACTATCATAGCGTGAAAAATAACATGTCTTTGTGAATATTTTGACATACAAAAGAAAAATCCAAGGACTCATATGATATCACTTGTGCTCAGTCCTTAGGATTTTTCAAGGTTTTCACATCTGTTCCACACATGAACTACAGCTGATGTTAAAATTCAAGTGGGGTTAATTTGATAATCGCACTTTTGACTATGAAGGAAGGATTAATCATGGTTTAGGGAGTCTTTTTTCCTTTCATATCCTGCCTGCTCAAAATAAATCTTATCTTGATGTTCATTTACGACGCATATCCCATGTTGTGTTTACACAGTGGCTTAGACACACAACAACACTCTTCATTACACTGATATTGAAAAGATAAGACAAATCAAGGCCAGTTGCGGGAGGAGGGAGGATTTGATCTGTTATTGTTCCTATTCATATTCCCCTTGGCTACTCATTTACACCAAAGGGCAGGACAAACCATTTGATTAAAGTCTTAACTGCATCCATCCAATAAAGCCTGACTGATTAAGTAGATGAGTGCCTTATCCTTTTAACAGGAATGGTTTGCTAAGCATTACTGAATCATGAAATTCATCTCGGGTTGCATGCTTTTTGGCCCAGCTTCCATTATACCTCTTTCTTACCACACCTCCTCAGACTGAATTCTGGGATAGGGCAGGCTTGGTAATTACTTCCAGAGGCCCAGGGAGTCGACACAGCAGACACGAGGGCTTTGGGTATCAAATAGATTCAACATCAAGTTACACTGTAGTACCAATCAGTTTCACTCTCCTGCTCATTGACCCTCATCTTTCCACAGATGCGAATAACCATTATTTTCATTGCTGATTATTCTTTTGGTTCTCATGGTTAATTTCTCAGTCAATCAGGTAGTTACAGTATATGGTCACAAAATGGTGAAAAACATCAATCAAAGATCAAGATGATGTCTTCAAATGATTTCTTGGTCCAAAATGCAAAGATACTCAGTTTCCTGTCATAGAGAAATAAAAAGACAAATGACTGAAGTTGATCTAAGTGATGATCAAAATAACAATGGATTCATTTATTAATAATTAACTTACCAATCTGTGGTAACTACAAAGTTGGAATAATTTTGTTTTCAGACACATTCCTCTATTTATACACATAGAATAAATCAGACTGTCCAAATCATTTTATGAGAAGTGGTAAAAGTACTTTATGGGCAACAATGTATTAATATGATTTCATCACATGGCACACACGCTCCAGTGTCATTGTAGTCTGACTTTTAGTTCTTGCAATAGCTAATGGAAACATATTGGAAACCTGCAGGTTGTCAAAAGTATAGTTTTAATGGTTGTAATTGGGCTAAAAGATGTGTCTTTTTCAACCAAATTACTAGAATATTTATAAACAGCTCAGATAAGCAACCTGCTCTTGATACTGTCAACAAATGTGTATTATTCAAAGTGAATCATAGACATTGACAATTACTTCTTGAGAATCTGTGAGGTCTATTTTCAGTTTAAGTGCTGTACAAAAGCACCTTGTACAGCAGGAAAAAGTTTTCGGACATCCCATGCATTTCTGATATATTGCATTAAGAATCACTCTTTGCTGCACATTATTCCATTCACCAAACCCACATGCTCCCTTCTGCACATGCTCAGTTCCATCGAGGTCAAAACTGGATGTTTTCAACAACATGATAAAACACATCCAGGGTATAACATGTTGAAGCTGCCAAGAACTTAGTTTTGTCATTTTTTCTTGATAACAACAAACAAAAACTTGCATTTGTTTGTGTGTGCCTGATATTTTGAAACACAACAAAGATTTTTCTGCAAATATTCTATGATAATATTTGACACTGTCTAAAATCTTAAGGGGAAAACTTTTTTTGCACGACTGTGCGGTGCACCCAAGTCATACAATGGTAAGAAAGTTATGTAAAAGGATTACAATGCTGCCGCTGTATCACACACACATCACCATCTAAAACCTCTCAGTGTAGGTTTGTACTGATTCTGTTGGGTCTCAAAAAGAGTCAGAGTCACCCCCCCTCCCCCCTCTCAGACACACACCACCAGGCTGAGGCACTGTCATCCACAACACACTGACAGCACTGTCATGCAAACTGACATTTAAAGGTTTGCCTCCACAGAAATGCCAGGACAAGCATCTATTATAGATTAGTGGCTCCAGGGCCAAGTAGCAATGTAGGATTTCCCCTCAGACAAACTTTTTTCGCCAGCTGACTTCACTTATTACCAGGGTCAGAGAGGAGGAACTAATCAGAGGGATTTGAACTGTGTGCCGTTTCATCTGCTGTAACATACCAGGCTTTCTATGAGGGCACCAGTGGGCAGGAAGGGTGGAGAGAAAAGATAATGAGAGCCTCTGCCACACACACACACACACACACACACACACACAGCCAAGTTAATCATAAGGACTCAGGAATTACCTCAAGTCAAAGATAGACTGGCTTTGTTGTTTTGTTTAACACACGCAGACTTGCATCCTCTGCTCATGCAATAACAAAAATAAGTCTGGTTTGACTTCCTACTGTGATCTGCATAATTTCATATTGACATTTTAATCAGATTTGCGTTGCTACTGTGTGCGCCAACAGAGCCCACACATTTACTGTGCAGCTCAGTACAATATGCATGACTGGAAAATCGATACAAGACTTTTTACGAGGTTTTCGCAGGAATTTCCTGTCCGCGACCAGAGGTAAAGCGCATTTTTCCAAAGGAGCGATAAAATGATAACCCCTAAAAACATGGCAGCTCACATGACAGCGTACAAATGTATTTACCTTTTCTTTCAGAGTCGGTTGCTTCTCCATCCTGTCTTCTGACTGTTTCGACGGGTTATCGCTCTCATCCCACCCCACTCCTTATTCACTTACTATCGACTGATAAAGCATCAACAGCTGCAGAAAACCTCACTAAATGTCCACGCTGCAATGCAAACGTCGGCGAGCTGCGAGATATATCCACGAAGATTCAACTGTGGAGCGTTCAGGAGAAACTTTTCTCAAGAAAAGTGCGCCATGTTGTCAAATCTTTTCCCTTTTTTTTTTTTTTCTTGCCTTTTTCCTCGTGTTGCCATAGCGGATTTCAGAGCGCTGTGGAGTAGGAGAAGGTCTGCAGGAGCTGGAGGAGGGACAGAGAAGCACAGTTTATGCTTGCGACGTGTTTGTTTTGCAGAAGTTTTAGTAACAGTTTATATTCGACGCACGCGCATTTAATTGTCAGTTAATTGGACGCGCGCATGGCTGCACGAGATCGTGTTAATGAGGTACCTGTGCGCGCGCTCTTATTAAACTGCAACACCTGGTAAACCGTTATTGTTGTCCTTAACATGACAGCCCTGCATTATAACTGAGGGATTTTACATAGATAGTGTAGTGCCAATCATCCCTACAAATTTTAATGTCAGTAAACTTTCAGAATAATGGCCAGAATTAAAGAGATGTGTGCGTTAAATACACGCAAGTAGAGTGGATCAGTTTCTCCAGACTCCTTAGGCTGCATCATTATCTTTAATAAACAACACTCAAATTTACTCTCTACTGTCAGAAACATGTTCATAGAATAGAATAGAATAGAATAGACGCCCAGGACAGTGTTTTGTTAACAAACAGGAATCACAAAATAAGAACAGTCACAAGAGAAAAAAGTAATACAGGCAAATATAGAGGACATAGTCAGCTTAGACAAATAAAAAGGAACATAAAACAAAAAATGTGTAAGAAAAACACCCAATCCGAATAAAAATGCAATACAATAATATTTATTTATATAATACACTTTTTTAATTTATATAGCACTTGCAACAGCATTAACAATTAACCAAATAGTAGTGAAAAAATCCCAGATAAAAATCTGAAAGAACTGTTACAAGAAAAATAATACAGGCAAATAGTGGAAATAATTCACTTCATTTAAATAAAACCAAAAACTCTGTAAGATCAACACCCAATCCCAATACAAGTGCAATAAAATAGAATATCTTCAACTCTGAGGTAAACAGAGAAAGTAAAATCCCAGATAAAACATAAATATATAAAAAGATAAAACACAAAATTATGTCACACAACTTAAAGTGCATAAATTAAGTATGGCTGTAGCAAAATAACCCTACATCATAAAAATGTAGGTAACAGACAATAATAAAAGTTAGAGTAATATTAAAGCTGAAAAATTTATATTCTATCTATTTGTTATTACACTCGGTTTATAATTTTGCTCTGATCACTGGAAATATTATTATTAGTAATTATTAGTAATTAATTAAAGGCCTGTGTGACTATTTTCTTATTCTCATAGCAGTAAATAAGGAAGTCTGATGAAACTGCACAAAAAGGTTCTTTGCAGCTCTTCACCAGCAGGTGGAGTAACAACCCCCGGAAAATTAGCTGACGACTGTGAGGAGTCTTAGACCTGGTGATATAAATGATACCGAGCATATGAAGTGGAAAATTATTCCATTACAACAGTATTCAAGTTAATTTATGATTTAGTTGGCAAATTTAAAAGCCCTGTATTACCTCTGCATGCATTTATCCGATACTTACTTACTTACTGATTTATTTATTTATTTATTTAATGAGACGCAGTCATTATGGAAACAGTCCTCGAAAGACGTTCCACCAACAGCAGAACAACCTAGTAACTGTGCGGAGTCACCCCTGCAGCTGTTAAGGGAGTTGTGCATGTAATGATTATTATTCTCACCTTTATAACAGTATTGTCATATATAGGTTTTTAGAGTCATTTTCAAGGCCCTGCAATATCACTTCACAGACAAACAGTTCCGACTGAAATTGTTGAAGACATTCATGGCCAAAGCAGGTTGTTGTTCACAACCTGGAGCAGTAACTACACTAACTTTATTCAATTATTTTATATCTTTTTTTTATGCATGTTTGAGCACATACAGTAGGAATATCAGTCATGTTAACCTTTCAACAGCATTAAAATCAGCCTATACCTACAATGAATAATACATATAAAAATATTCGACAGCTTAATGATAAGATCAATATATTTAGAATGGGAGGCCAACCGGAATTCCATTTTTTACAAACATATATTAGGGAAAAATCATTTATTTATTTATTTATTCATTTAATTTTAATTTTTATTTTAATTTTTTTTTTGTGATACAGCCCGTTTCATTATTTTAATCATTTTCAGAAATGCCCGCCCCCTTTTTTTTTTTTTAGTCTATCACAACCTTTCACCATAAGAGCTCAGTGCATGCCCTGTCGTCTCGTGACAAATATTCACTATGTGGTTTTCTCGAGATAACATGGTGAATGAACCCACTTTAATGAGAACTGAGCCCTGTTATCTCGAGATTATGAAATACATCCGCTGCTGCGCGGAACGTCCATTGTAAACCATAAATAAATATTATCATTATATCATCACATTAAATAATTCCACGCCCGTTGTTTCTAGGTTTGCACATATATGAAGTATTTCTTGCTCTTGTTGAGGCAGCAGGTCAGAGCACCGGATCATTCAGGTTTGAGCCGTGCACTGTGCGGCTGCTGGAACCCGCTTTTGGTAGTTGGAGATCCGAGCCAAAATAGTAGCGACTGTTTTGGTAATACCAGCATGTCTGCTTTTCCTTTAGAGGGGAGAGGAACATTGAGAGTGCATGGTGTCAAAGTGTCACTGAGGGCTTCTGCCAGGGCAAGAAAAGGTTAAATTATGTAAGGATGGCCAAGAAACCATGTTAGTAAAATTTATCTCCTTTATATTAACTGATTAAACTCTATTTATATTTGATTTTTAATTGGGCTCTATGCAGACAGTTATTTTCTCATGCTCCTGTTTTTTTTTGCACTATGGACATAAAATATAATTATCTAATAAAACAATAGGCTCTGACTCATCCTGAATAACAGTTTGATGAGTAAGAAAATAAGGTGAATCCTGATCATGGGAATTAACTTCATCTAAACACGAATTTCATCCTCACGGTCAATGGGAGGGGCCTAGAGGCTGGGCTGAATGCTGAACACTGATTGGTCTAGAAATGGGTTTCCTTTGCCAAGCCCACAACAGTAGTACGTATAAGTACTGTATATGTAATGCATTTAGATTGTACTGGATAAAGCCAAAAGGAGTTTGGGATCAGTCACAGGAGCAGGCATTATAATCCAGTCATCCATCTGAATCTGGTAGGTGAAGTTAACAAAAAAGTCTTTAAGTATGTGTTATTGTTTTATTTCTGATTTCTGATTATTGCTAGACACAGAAAAGACAATTAAGTAAACACCTGCAAACATCAACTTGTGGAATTATTTTCTCCACAGTAACCACATAGACTGCAATAATGTTTGTGCCTATGGTGATATATTCTTCTACTTGTACGCTCCACAGTGAGATGAAGACCCAGCATCCCCTTCATGTTGCCACCCCGGTGAGGCAGAGCCTCGCCCTGACCAAAGTGGCCGGGACAAGTATTTACCTCAAACTGGACTCATCTCAGCCCACTGGATCCTTTAAGATAAGAGGCATCGGACACCTTTGCAAAACAGTGAGTAGCTGTTGTCTCTGCCGTGGTGATGTCAAGTGCAGAACTAAACAAACCAGTTGAGACCAGTTCAATATCAGATCCAGTCTCAACTCTTATCAACTGTGATGTTTCTGATTTTTTTTTTTATAGTGGGCAGAGAGAGGATGTCAGCGTTTTGTCTGCTGTTCTGGTGAGCAACAGAAAAAAAAACACAAGGATCATTTCTAGCTCTGTCTGTGTTTAGTTGTGTAATCTTTGACATGTTCGTTGCCTACAGGTGGAAACGCTGGTATGGCAGCTGCTTATTCTGCACGTCAGCTGGGGATACCTGCAACCATCGTTGTCCCCAGTGTGACACCAAACCCCACAGTGGAGAGGCTGAAGGACGAGGGAGCCAACGTGGTCATTCATGGAAAGGTGAATTCATCCATTTAAGAGTCTTTATTTGGAGATTTGTTTCAGTTTTTAGGATGTAACTGTAAATTAAATGTTAATTAAAGTAAAACATATCTTCAGTACAGGCAGAATAAACTCAGTATGTGCAGCATTCTTTTTTCAGTTCAAAAGAAAAAAAAATCACTATTTAACTGACATGAAGTTGTGTTCTGTGTTCTTCAGGCTCTTAATGAAAGTATTGAATATGGACAGCAGCTTGTTGCTAACAATCCCAACTGGATATTTGTCTCTCCCTTTGACGACCCCCTCATCTGGTGAGACACCCTCAGCCTGTTCCTCTGAGCTCATGACAGTGTTATTTAACTTTAGCTCTATCTTTCTGTCAGAAGACACATTCTTCTCTCCTCTAAAGGAAATTAAATTGGTTCACAATGTGTAAATGACTGATAGCAGCATCTGTCTTATCACACTTTCTCAATCAAGTCCATGCGTGAAACAGATGCAAACACCTAATTGAGGTGTTATGTCAGATGTACTTTATCTTATCACTGTGGTTTTACCAGATACGTAACTGACACCCGGGAAGTCACTGACACTTCCATTGATAGACCCCATTATATTTATTAAAGTTATATTTATGGTACAATTCCTGCTTTAAAGGGAAGAGAAAACAACTCAGGTGTTGATATATGCTTTTCGTTATTGAAGATTTTTATGAAAACTAATAGGACGGGGTTGTGTGTGTGTATGTGCAGGGAAGGACACACATCACTAGTGAAGGAGTTGGAGCAAGACCTGAAGGAGAAGCCAGGAGCGATAGTGCTGTCGGTTGGAGGCGGTGGCCTGCTCAATGGAGTGGTGGAAGGCCTGCGTCGCGCTGACTGGGCTGATGTGCCCATCATAGCCATGGAAACTGTGGGCGCCCACAGCCTCAACGCAGCCATGAAGGCTGGAGAGCTGGTCACTCTACCCGCAATTACCAGGTACACAACTCAACCCATCTAGACCAAAATAACACCACTAGTTATCACCTTTTCAACATTTGGACTGTTTTGTTTCATTTATGTGTTTCTTTGCTCTCCAGCATTGCAACAACATTGGGTCTGACCCGAGTGTCTGCACAGACTATGAAACTAGTGGAAGAGCACACAGTTTTCTCAGAAGTAGTCACAGACCAGGAGGCTGTAAAAGCTGTGGAACACTTTGTAGGTGAGTCCAATCTGTGCCAGATGGAACAGATGCACAGAACGCTAAGATCTGAGCTGAATCACCCGTGAGACTGATCTCATTTGGTGTCTGTCCTTTCTGCAGACGATGAGAAGATCCTGGTGGAACCTGCCTGTGGGGCGGCCCTGGCAGCTGTGTACTGTGACATTATCAAAAGGCTGCAGGATGAGGGCAAACTGGCTGAGGACCTGGGCCCTGTGGTGGTTGTGGTGTGTGGCGGAAACAACATCAGCATGGAGCAGCTCAGGAGGCTGAAAAAACAGCTTGGCATTATTTAGCATGGTGAACTAGTTTAGTTGTTTTCTTATTAACTTTACTCCAATGTCCCTCCAGCTGATCACTGAACCTTGTATTGATGTGCTCCATAGACCAAATCATTCCAAACACTCCAGAGCACTGAGACTGATCAGTTTAGATGTGATCTGCTGGAAGGATGTTTTCATGTATAAATGTAGTATTTTAAATATTGCTGGAGAACAAAAATGTACGGACACATTAAGGTCGTATTTGTATCTAGCATGTTTGCTTTGTAAAAGTGCTTATGTTCATCTCCTGCTTTTGTACTTGAAATATATTTAAAATGAATAAAATGTTGTTTCTGAATATTGTGCCTCATCTATCACTCCCATCATTAGTTCTGAGCTCCATACAGTATAAGTTTACAATATTATAATACATTTATGGTTCAACAAGTATTTGCATTTTGCACATTATGTTAAGTTTATGTCTATATACTGGGTTTTGCATGAATGCCAGTGCATAGTGGTCATTTAGACAACAGCTTAAATACAGTGGAACCCTTAATATTAAACGATTACTTAAACAAGGCATGATTATTATATCTGGTCTCAGTTGCTTGCTTTACATTTAACATTCTCTCTAATTTATGGGTACTTTGGCAGGCCTTTTGCTGCCTAAATTGCAGCCTTGAGCAGTTGAGATAATGCATAAATGGCTCAGTTTATCATTTTGTAAAGTATTTCAAATGTAACCCTTAATTAGACAATGCAACAAGTGAAGCTGTAGTAGAACATTGTGTCCAAGGAGAAAGAACATCTGAGAATATAGATTTTTTTAATCCACATAGCAGTGCACTTCCATAGGTTAAATGGCCATAATGTGACCTTTAGTGTGTTAAACAGGCTATTAGTGGGTCAGTCACATGTCCCATGACTACAACAGAAGACCCCACACCTTTTGTAATTTAAGTTTAAGTGCAGTGCATTTAATTGGTTGGCATGTGAGGGATGTGTCCCCTTTTCTGTCTGTCCATTGGTCTAAGGGTCTTTACAACAGGGGTGGAGGGTCCTTATGTCAGAAAGAGGCCAGACAGCTGGAAGACGATTGGTTCATGTGAAACCAACCCATCAATACGCTAGACACATTCCTAGAATTTCTCCGGGGTTACCTAGGAGACTTATGACACATTAAAATAGAAAGCCTGTAGTAAAAATATAGAATATAGATACAACATTTCCACTATAAAACCTGACCCGCTTCTTGATTTTTTCCCAATGAAATCCAGTTTTTAAAGTATTTCTCTGCTATTGCAAATAAGAAGAAGGAAAAGGGTGAGTCAGCGATGAGTGTCTGAGATCCAGCTCGAACTGGCCTGGCCCGGCATTTGCTGCTTTGAGAAGGTGTCTGGTTTACAGGCAGTGGTGATGTAACCACAGTCGGCCACAGAGCCTCATATGAAAAGCCTGGTCAACAGGAGGCAAAAAGACAAAGCATGTCTCCAGAGCCTCATTCATCAGAATCCACCCTCTTTGTCTACGGAGACAAACACGCCACTGTCAACTATAATAAACCAGGAGAAATCTTTCTCGGAAGTCTTTGAGAAACTTGGTCAATAAAAAAAAAAAAAAAAAAAACACTTATGAAACATGTTTTCTCAAACACCTGGAATGTGTGTTTATGTATTATCTAAATTAACTAAAATATACAGACACTTTACATCGATTTGTTTAAAGGGCCTGAGCTGAATTGTGAAAATGGGGTTTAATTTTGCTGCTAATTTGGAAACAACTTCAATGTGCTTACAGACCTATGGAACTGCTTTAAATTATGTCTTATTCATTTATATATTGATATCAACCATTGTTTCATGTAAAATATGTTTATTACATTAAATATTTTATGCTTCTGTACTTTATTTTCATTGTTATGTATTTCTGTGTATGTGTGAATGCAGCCCAATCTGTCCTGGTTAAATATGAAATAAACAGGTCAACATTTCAAGGACGCAGTAAGAGCAGGGACCAGTATTTGTACATGAAGACATTTCTTTATTGTGACACAGAAATTTCAAATGCCATCTGATTCTTTACATCTGTATAATCCATTTTAGATATGTTAAGTTTCTGATGTGCAGAGGTAAGACAGTAAAAGTTAAGTTAATGCAACCATAAATAATTGTAATAAATATCAAGTAAATGTACAGCACACAATTTATCGCAACATCTCTTTGTATGGATATGTTCTTTTTATAACCTTGACTACTCCCAAAAGAGCAGGTAGAAGAGAGAGCATCCCTGCTAGCAGCGGTATATTACCCTTCAAAAGAACTGAACCAAAACCAAACCCGCAAGCAACTCAACAATCCAATATAGGTCAAATATCAATTCTGTTGTGTTTTTCAGTTTTATCCAAGTAAAATGGTGATTTTACTCACACAAAAAAACATGTTTCACCATGAGTAGAAGAAATTGAATCCATCTGAGTACAAGACAAAGGTGATAGATTACTGGTATTTCCAAAATTCATAAAAAATAACAACACAACAAACTGGATATCCAACAGACATCACCTAGTTTGCTCATTTTAGATTTTTTTTTTCTTGGAAGAGTAGTGCAAACCAAAAACAAAAATTATAAGGTGAAGTGAATTAGCAATTAATAAAAATTGCTATCAAACATAACCTCAGTCTATTTACATTTTTTTCTATTTAATTTTTACACAGCTAAACATTTGGTTATGGTTAAAATGAATAAACAAAAACAGCAGAATCCTGTTCTTCTTTCATCAAAGAAAACTAAGAAAAGGCAGAACTCAAGATTATCCGCCGCCCCTCCCCTGGTCTGCAGATTGTGTATGCCAGGGAGCGGGGTGGGGTGGGGGGTTGTTGCACATTCAGTAGCAGTAGCACATAAACAATGAGGAAGAGCAGCTCTTGAGAACATCATGTCTTTCCAACTCCACAACAGGTTTCACAAACCTGATATGCAAATACGTCAGAACCAGCAGACCTCTCCTATCGTCCAATCTGCATGACCTACCATGTTGCCACAGCTACTCAGATATTATTAAACCAAAGAGCAATTTCATAAACTAATAGAGTAATATGACTTTTTACATGACTTAAATATCCTCTCTTCAGAGAATCAGATAAAATGTATTCAGTTTATATAGGCATACGTTAGTTTGTCCATTAGCAGTCCATATTTTGAAAACAGGCAGTAACTATGAAATATCCTATACAGCACTTGTTCAGATTTTCTGCCTGCTTATAGCTGATGTGGTCAAGAAGTAGGCAGCTTCACACATGTTCTTCTGATAATACTTGTACCTCTGTTTCACATCAGATCATTCTGTGAGTCAGAATCTTTTGGGTTTTCTGTTCCCACCCAAGTGGCATCACCCTCTAGAGCAGTGGTTCTTAACCTGGGGGTGGGCAGAGATCCCAGGGAGGGTTTGTCTGCATTGATTGAGGGGAGTCGCGAGCACAGGACAGGAGGAGGGGGGGGGAATTCAGAAAAATCACAGACTCACTGGCTATTACTCACTGCCCCCCCCCCCCCCCCCGG
>JAPQRQ010000028.1:19028020-19057373 GCA_037367365.1 Apogon talboti | reverse complement strand
GAGAAGAGAAGAGAAGAGAAGAGAAGAGAAGAGAAGAGAAGAGAAGAGAAGAGAAGAGAAGAGAAGAGAAGAGAAGTGTTACCTTGTTGCGGTTGGCTGCAGCACTGGGGCAAGGGAGCAGCAGTGAAAGAGCAGAACTCTGCAGCTCCTTACACACCTGCCATAGGAAGTGTCTAAAGGAGCCGCCTAGAAAGACAGATCAATGACACAGATGAAGACAGGAAAACAAAACACATACAGACATGTGAAACACCACAAAGCAATACTAAAAAGATGTAAAGGAAGAAAATCTAACTTGTGCCATGAACTTCCTCTCCAGTGAAGCGGATGTTAAAGGCGTAGGTGGGGTCTCCACCGCTGGCCAGCTTCACACAGAGCTGAGACGATGGAACACAGGACAGCTGGCGTGCAGCCTGGCAGAAATATGTGTTCTCTGAAGATCGGATCTCGCCTAAAGGCAAATACCATAAACACATACAGAGTGTTTTACAAAGACTGTCTAAATGTGATACTAAATGGGAGCTGCAACAATTTATGAAAATGCCTACCTCCAACAATTTCTAGAGGGTCCAGTGATATCTCTGGAGCAGCATGGTCCGCTGTCCGCTGGACTGTGGCATTCAGTACTCTGTTCATAACAGTCACCTTAGTGTCGTAGAAGATTAGACCTACAAATACAGGGGAAAGGAGAAGTCATCAATACCATCAAATTCAATCAGATGGACTTTTAAAAATCTAGCTGAGACATATACAATATATATATATATATATTTTTTTTCATACTGTAGTCTACACACAGCCAGACTATACTATCACGGTCCACATAGGCAGTGTCTATTTAATCTTCTAGATCTGTGCTGAGATCTTGCTCACCTTTGGCCTCACATAACAGTGCTGCAATGCTGTTCTGATAGGTATGTGTTTGTCTTAGCTCCACTAGCGGCAGGAAGAAGCTCTCCAGGGTGTTGTTGAGAGACTGCAGCAGAGCAAAACGCAAACGCAGGCTTTCCACAGGCACATCTTAAAACACACAAAACCGTTACAAGGTTAGATATACACCAAATGACATATTACATTTGTTTTAATTTCACCTAATCTTATTTCATTCTGCATCTGTATAACATAGTGCATATAAAGCACTTTGAGTTGTATTTCTAATATGAAAGGTTCTGTGCAAATAGTTTGTTGTTGTTGGTCTTATTAGTATTATCATACTGTTATTACACAAAACATTAAAGAAAATGTTAAATACAGTATGTGGATATAAGTAATTCAAGTTAATTCATAAACAAACTGTGTGTGTTAGAAACAAATGACTATATCTTTGTATTTATCCCTAAACTATATAAAACACATTATTATTTTGTATATAATACACATTTGTCGTCATTAAGTTACTTGTCAGTCAAGTTTCTCCAACATGATTTAAACTTCACAGACACTGACAAATATTTGACGTACTGAGCAGACAGGTCACGCGAGGGTCAGCAGAGTCACTGGGGTCCAGGTAAACTTCATGTGGGTGCAATCTGGCTGGTGTGATAGCCAGGTGACGGCACAGCCTGTTGATGTACTGGACCAACGCAACATCCATTTCCAAGGTCCACTTCCTGCATGCCTTTTGGGCGTGACGGGTGTCTATACAGGTGCACCTGGTAGAGAAGCAGAGTTGCTATTATAATAGAAGCTATAAAGAAAAAAGATAATCAGGACAAAAAATGGGCTGTTGAGATCAACACCACTTATATTTTACATTTGTGAAGGTATATGAATTACTATAAACCACAGGTGCTAGTTATTGGGATTTGGCTTTTCCAGTCTCACCTCTCAAAGTGGAGGTCATAGCCACAAGCCAAAATTGCCCTCCAGACACTTCGAATGTCCTGTTTGGCACGATCAACAGCAAATTTATGGAAGCCCTCCAGAGTCAGGTATTTCTCCTCTGGAACTGAAGAAAATATAGCATGTGATGCATTTTCCAGCCTCTGTTTTAAAACAGGGCTAGGTTTTACTCTGGTTGACATAACAACAAAGCACAGTACTGACAGACTAACCAGTGGATTGTTTTTTAGCTACAACACAGTGTCAGTGGAATATGAAGGATGATGTGACATTTTTGCTAACCTTCAGGTTTCTTGGCAGGAGACTTTTCCACATCTTTCTCATCAGGCCTGGATTTTTCAGGAGATTTTGGCTTCAGAACTGTCTTCTTCTCACTCAGTGCAGTCCTAGAAAAAGAAAGTGACCAGGAAATATAATTACCAGATCAGAAGTGTGAACATACTGTATGTGGATAAGTGTTTGTGTCCAATGTCTTACCTGACACTGTTCAGTACAGATTTTTCTTTGGTGGGAGGCTTGGTGATGGGTCTCTTGGTGCTGACTACTTTGCCTTGATGCTGTTCTTTTCCCGCTTTGCTGTACTTGTTCTTATTGGGCTTGGGAGTTCCGTACTTTCGTAAAATCTAATAAAAACAAACACTTATTTGTTACTACACATATATATGTATGTACAGTATCACATATTAATATTTTATTTGTAGTACTTGACTATGGAGGGGAGCTTGGGGGACCAGGATCACTGTCTTATACCTGAGTGAGCTGGTCCTCAAGTACTTTCTTGGGAGGCCGAACATTGGTGAAGAAAGTGTGCAGGAGGTTTCCAGGAGTCTGAGAGTTGATTTGCTCTTTGCTGAGGTAAATGTCTGACACCTTGACTGGCTTGGCCGGTGTAAGGCTAAGCATCTGCTCCGAATGCACACAGCTCTTAAAAATGTCTGTGAGGACATCTCGTGCTCCAGGTACAAGCTTGTCCCCTTGACATAAAGAAGATATTTGAGATTTTATCCTGGCCAAAGTATTTTCACTATGTAAAAGCACAACATTTATCTGATTAGTTTATCAGAACAAAGCACTAACCTCGGATTGACTTGTCTAGGAAGTAGTCCTCGAGGGCGGAGCTTCCCTGTGTGTCAAACAGGCTTTGGTTTACACTAGAGGCTGTCAGGATCTCCTCATTGGTCAACTCCATGAGCTCCTCTTCACCTTCCAGACTAGACAACCCAATGAGATCACTGCTGTTGAAGAGACTGGCACGGATTTTTTCCACTTTGGCTCGAGAGCGAACCTACAGATAAGGAAATAGGAAAACAAATATCTTTCCTCAGAACATGATGAAATACGTGGCAGAACAAGTAAAAGTTCTGAATCAAAAATGCTTAATAGTGCAAGTGCTCACTCTGCAGAATGACTCCTGTTGTACTATTTATTATATTATTCCCTATTTTCCGTTCAAAATAGACTTAAAATACACTTGTAACTAAAGATGTTAGACAAAATGTAATGGAGTAAAAGTCATAATATACATGTTTGAGATGTAGTGGAATAGAAAAACAAAGCTGCATTAAACTGAAATACTCAAGTTCTTCAAGTTCAAACCAAAGTACTGTACTGCAGTAAATGTGCTTAGCTATATTACGTCACTGGATTTTATGCAATAAAAGTGCAATGTTAAAATCAATTTTGTGTTTTTACATGAACCCACCTCAATGACAGCATATCCCTTGATGGGTCTGGCCATGACTGCATTGCTCTCTAGTGAGGTGACGGTCTGCATAGATCCCCCATCTGACACCGACGGTGTTTCAGCACTGTCGAGAGGCTCCCCCAAGCTGCCGAGACTCCCCAGGCTTCCTGTGCTGGTCAGGGAGATATCTAGGCTCTCCTGACTGGAAACAGTCTGAGGGTCTCGGGGTCCTTGCTGGGGGTATGTAACAGCAGAGGCGGCGGCAGCAGGGTTGGGAGCAGGGACAGCTAACTCTTGGTCGACAGAAAGTTCACTGGCAGTGCGGGAGACCCCTTGAGAGGAGCTGCAGATTGAGGTCTGGCTGGTAGAGGCAGAGGCGCTCACACTCATAGCTGGCGTCACACTGCTGGAGCTGTCAGGACTCTCTGGGCCTCCATTGTTAGGAAAGGGACGCTCAGGTTCAGGACCTGCTTTACCATCTGGAGGACTCGTAACTCCAGCTCCAGCTTTGGGCTTCTTAGGGTCTTCCTCCTGCAGAGGGATGAAGACTTCATCTTTAAAGAGTCCTCCATGTGCATTACAAGCCCTACGGATTGCATTTCGAACCACAGCCTCCTCCAGGTGCGTGGGGATGCCCGATAACACCAACAGGCGGCTGTGAGCAGTAGGTCCCACCAAAGCCTGGCAGGCATCTGTTACAGCATCACTGGTCACACTTAAGCCCTGCGGGTCTTTGTTGGCGAGATGTCGTAGGATCATTAAGAGAGTGAGGCAGCGGTGGAACCACAGCATGTCCTCGGGCTTGCTACCTGCCATATTCAACAAAGCACTGTCACTCTCCGACAGACGGGCACCTCCACTTCCACGTTTCCCAGAGACCGCTGCTGCAACTGCAGCCGCTGCTCTCTCACGCTTCATCTTCACCTTCTTCCGTTTGGACAACAGGCTGGGACTCTGAGGTGTCTGGCCTGGGGATGATGACGAGGATGAGGAAGAATCACTGAGGTTAGGGGCGCTGGTGGAGGAGAGCGCTCCCACTGAAGAGCCTCCAACATTGAGTGGAAGTGTCACCTCTGCCACGGCAAGACAAACCTCCATCAGGGCGTGGAAGTAGGTGGAGAATCGGCTCTGCTCTGCACCAAGAGCCAATGCAATCCCCCCTGATGAAGACCCTCCAGCCCCAGCCCCTCCAGCTGTCCATCCCTGAGTCTCTCTGTCATACAGCTTTCGCAGTTCTGTCTGCAGGGCCATGAGCACTGCAAGGCAGGGGTTTAGTAACAGAGCAATGGAGCTGGAGAGGCCAGCAGGGCTCTTACGCTGTTCCAAGTGGTGGATCTTCCGCAAGAGCTCAGCCAGCAAGTGAAATATGAGTTCTTTAATAGACGGAGCCAGATCAGTGGTCCACAGCAAACCACCTAAAACAATGACAATGGAAAATCTTAATTAGCCATATGGTCTGAATGAAACAGGACAATGGAACAAATCGTATCAACAAATAAATAAACAATAGTGCTGTGAAAACTCACCTATATCAATAATCATGTTAAATGTCACCAGTGTATATTCAGTATTTTTACTATAGTATTTTATTTTATTTGTAGCATCTTAGCATGATGTTGTTTACCATGTTAACATTAATGTTTATGTTAAAAGCTAAACAGGCTATTTGCAATGGTTATTTAGAGTGTGTCTTCAGTTCGTCCACTTTTACTTGTAAAGGTTTGGAAAATATTGTATCTGATGCTGACAAAATAAATTCTAAATGAAATTAGCCCAAGATATGCTGTCATTCATTCATTTTCCGAACTGCTTAGGTCTTGTGAGGGATGCAGAGATGCTGGAGCCTATCCCAGCTAACAAAGGTCAAAGGTGGGGTACAGGCTGGATGTGTTGCCAGGCCATCCCAGGGCTGACATATACAGATGAACACCCAATTCACAAAATAATGCCTATGGATGATTTAGATTAACCAATGAACCTATTAAGGTGAATGTCTTTGGACAGTGGGAGGAAACCAAAGTACAAAGAGAAAACCCAAACTGACAAATGGAGAACCTGCAAATTCTACACAAATATGCCCCAACAGCTGGTACTAGGACTGAACCCAGAACCTTGTAATAGATAAGTTATGAAGAACACTGCTTTTATGTTTATAATCCAATTAACCCAGTAGCACTTTAAATGCATTTCAAATATGAAAATACAGAAATCCGTTGCATTTATGGATAGTCAAACCTCTCCAGCAAATACAAAATTGAAAACACACAAGATCTCATACATGTGTAACTAGAATTAACCTACCTAGTAGTTCTACCACCTGCAGCAATACAGATGAGGGCACTGTGTCCAACTCATCTTCTGATCGTTCACTGCTTTCCCCCAACTTCCATGTCAACAGCTGTTCAGCAAACGCCATGGCCAAAGGGAACTCGAGGGGTAAGGAGTGCAGCACCAGAACAGCACCAGGGGGAGGTGACACCCCTAAATTCAACATAGTGGGAAAGTTACTTCCACCTTATTCTGTATAAGTAAAGCCTATATGGAAACCTTTTGGGGGTTAGTTACTCACCTAGCTTGATGTGCACCTTATCAGTGGGGATGATAACAGAGGGGTACTGGTTGGTGGTGGGAGGAGGAGTAAGGCCTGTGTTGGTAGGTGAGGCATCCAAAGGATAGCACACTGCCTCCATCAAATTCAACTGACCATTTCTACGTACTTTGTGACCCAAGCCGTACACCATGACCCGTGCCCAGGGTGCCTTGTAGAGGCTGGAACTTATATTAAAAAGGAAAGAAGTATTAAAATCTTTAACAGAAAATGCCAAAGTAGCAAACAAAACTAGATTTAAAAAGAATTCTTAAAAATGCATAAGGCCAAGGAACTCACTCTTTGCGGCAGCCAAGCTGGCTCTCCTTGCAGGATACAATCACGAATGCAGCACCTGGAAAGCTGACATCCATGCTGACCTTTGACTCAGTCACAGGAAACTCTTCAGAGGTAAACTGCTCTGGTGCATTCTGTGACAGTAAACAAGGATTGAAAGAAAAACCTTAGCTTTAAAAAGTAGGAAAACAATGCTAGAGGATGTTGGAGACATTTAAAAAAAAAATTAAACACTTTCTGGCAGAGCTGACCTGCAGGAAGCAGCATATCTGCTTGGTGAGCTCTAGGAGACTTTCCTCGCCCTGATGCAAGGCACGGGTGATGGCCACGGTCAGCCACTCCCGGATAGGCTGAGCATTGCCCTGGTAGAAAAGGTCTGTAGGAGAGCAACTTTGTCCCTGAAGGTTGTGAAGCACTGACTGAGCCAGCAGGATAGAACTAGAACTAATAGTGCCATCTGCAGGAAGGAAAATATTTAGCTCAAAAACATGTCATTGTTTTCCACAAACTCAGTTAAAAATCCAGTTATTTACAAGATAGATGTAAACCATAGATATGAAAGGAAGATAGAGACATTCCTCTTTTACAAACCATAGCACAATGCGTTATCAAAGTCACTGATATCTTTGCATGGAACAACTATGTACTGACTCTTCGTTAATAGGATATTAACATTAATAGGATCATTATGAGACTATTAACAGTTTGGAGAGAACTATAATGAAAACAGATGCACAGACACAAACATTTAAAATGTAAAGTGAGTCATCAAATGTTAAAATGTTTAAATTTGATGATAAATTTACAAAACTCAAAACCAGCTAATTTAGATTCCTGGGTCTGACAGCTACTGTACACTGACAGAACATTCTGAGTTGGTCTTCCTAAGATGGTAATGCTATCACACTATAACATCTCACCCCATTTCCCCATCTATGAAATAAACTCACCAGGGAGGGGCGGTGCTAACAGCTGATTGGACAGAAGCTGCAGGTGTTCCAAGGTAATGTCACGGATAGCAGGTATGTGGAAGAGTCGGGTGAAAGTGTGGGGATTCTTGGGTGCAAAGATGTTGAGCAAAGCCATCCGGCAGTATAACCGAGCCAGCGCACTCTCACAGCGAAGTAGTTCCCTACAGCAAAGTAGTTATTTTAGGTACAAGGCCAAGGTTCATACTGTGTACAATAAATCATACTAGTGAATCATACAGTGTGTTACCTGTGAATCTGAATGTTGCTACTGTCTAATGAGACTAAACCATTAGCAGCGGTACGTCGAGATCCAGCAGGTGGGCGCTCCAGCATTTCGATAGGGTACCAGTACCTCACCAGGACACCTTCACTGCGAAGGTAGGTCTCCACTTGCACCAGCTCATTTACCTGGTCAAACATACCACATTAATGTCTGCTGGTGTGGATTGATTTTATTTAATCACTGTCTCATCTCATTTCTGTCCAGGATTTTAATGAAAAATGTACAGTAAATATATATTTTTTGTATGATTCCCAGGAATAATTTACAGTAAGAATGTCTTCAGTTAGATACTGTTTTTACAGAGTACCATGGCGTTGAATGATGGTGAGAAAAGTGTTTTTGCAGAACATTATATCACAAGAAGTTCAGCTTTACATTTAAAAGATTTTCAGAAGTGTTTTGAAGCCAGATATCAAATCACAATCATTAAAAAACATTAGTGTTCAGTGATAGACTGCCATTTATGATGCTTAAAAGTACTGATTTATCAAGCTTTTCGACTTACAGAGTCTACATCCAGCACCACTCCATGTAAACCAAAAGTCTTCAACATTCCCCGAATGGCAAACTTGGGCAAGGCTGTTCCCCCAGTAGTGCTGTTAGTGTTATTGCTGTCTGGACAGCGGATGACCACAGTCAAACCTGTGTTGGGTAGAGACACATAATATCACAAAGTCAGATGAGTTGTAGAAGTTTATAGTCATCTAGTTTCAAGTTTACTTTCAGCTCATCGTGTAGGTGTGTGGTATACAGATATGCATGAACATACCTTTGCGGACTTTATCAATAGTGAACTTGTTGGCCTCATCCTTAATATCTTCGATGGTGGGGAGGTAGAGGTCTCGAGGAATGCCTCCATTCTCTTCATACAAGAACTCGACTGTCTGCCTCGCAATGTCAACCATACCTGTCACCATTTACACACATCATAGACACACATGCATTAATTACTGAGTTTTTCCTTTGCAATCTATTAATGATGAAAGTTGTATTGTTAAACACAAAATTTTAAATAGGCCTATAAAGGGTAATGTTTAGCCAGCATGTAAATTAATAAACTCTGACTTCCAGATTTTGCCTGACACTATTAAAAAGCTTATTAACTTTTGCCAGTTCATTACATGTTCAATTTAACTGTAACACTGAAATTATGTCACCTTGTTCTGATTTGTTAAAAGATAATTAATTCTGAATTAGATGTGGAACACTTCCCTCATTGAATATTCTTTGGGTGTTCCTGATATGCAGTGAAATAAAATGCATTTTAACAGAGCAGTAATTGTAAAAATGGAGACGACAAGCAGTGGAAGTGTAGTACTGCGATTGAGAATACATACAGAGGTATACACTTTTATGTATTTGATAGAATAGGACTGGTCTGACGCAGCCTTTCAAGAAGCTTTTGATTTGCTTGAAGATTTGCTTTTCTTGATAAAAACTGGCTTAAGTATCTTTTTCATGAGATGACTATAAGCTTATGAATCTACATTATATTTATTAAATCTTCACCCAGCTGCAGAGCTCCTTTGATTTGATCCAGGCCAGATTTTCTCTCAGCCTCATTACGGAACCGCCTACGAATGGTCGGGAACACTTTAGTCTCCCAGGCCTTAACCAGCAAGGCGTAGTGGTCCTCCTGATGTCAAACACAAAACAAACAATTAAGTGTACAAGAATAAAATCAGTAAGAAAATTGTGGAGAAATGGACATTGTACTTACTCTTGGGACATCATCATCATCCTCATCGTCACTTTCATCATCTGCAATGGGCGGTGGATGTGGGTCAGGCCCAGAGGTAACCAAGTTCTCATAGCTCAGTTCGACCTTATAATGGCATGATAGGTCACTATTGTACTCTGTACCAAGAATAGAAAGGGAAAACATACAAAAGGTTACTAAAAGGGACACATAATTATAGAAAAAAAGAGCAGTCGATACAGTGTACTCCAGCCCTGTCCCTGTGGCATGTTTATTCAGAATCAAAGAGGCAAAGCATCCACACATAAGAATAAGGTTGCAAGGGAGATCTTACGTTGCTGTGCAACTGCAACAGCTGCGATTCGACATGGCGGTCCATGAGATCCTGAGTCAGATGTAACACTTGCTCCTGCATCATTATCACTGTCAGAGGCCATAGCAAAGGGAAGTGCTTCAAAATTTGCACTTATTTCCTCAGCGAGGTCCACACACAAGTCTGCTGCATTTCGATGTGCTTGGCCTTCTGCATATGCAAATGGCCGGCTTCCAAAGTTGGCACGGATCTTTGAGTTCTATAAAAAAAAGAAGACCTGCATTAATCTCGAGGAGAAACACAATCATTGTAGCAACAAAGAAACATACTTAATACAGATTTGAATAAGAACAATAAGTTTAAATAAAATCTTTTAAGATAATTTAGCCACCAGAAACCCACCTTCTTTTGAATGTGCACCAGAGGCCACATCCCACCAGCGACATCTTCAAGAATGGGGCCGAGCCGCTGGCCACAGTAGGTGAAGTAAACCCTTCCTTTAGGGGCCTGACCAGGAGGTGGAGGAGTTCCCTCTGACCGCTCCCAGCCTATTCCAGCAACATCACCTGTTTTTGGGCAAATGTTATATTACTAATTATCATGTCCATAATAAAACAATAACATCTTAATATCACATTTTCAGATGAGAGGGGATGTAGTTATAGATCAAACGAGATACAGGACACATTAAAGTAGTAACACATTATTGGAGCCGGATAAGAGCCTATGCATTTAAGAAATGTGCTAAATTATATATCATACATTAATCAATATAACATATAAATTTGGAAACCAAAGATGAATGTGTCATTTACAGAAAAGAAACACATTTTGTCTCTGTCTCACCAGGAAGTAGAGCCACATCCAACCTGACACTCTTCCACTGTAGCAGACTGGAGCCATTATAATGCACTGCCCTCCCATTACTGAGACAAAATCACACAAGAGAGAGACAACCTTCAGCACTCAAGTCAAAGACAGAGCAGTGGAAAAGCCCACTAAGATGGAATCTGTTATTATCAATATGCATGGAAACTCACTTATGAAAGAGGCATGTGCCAACAGGGTTGGTCCATGCTCCATCTCTCTTTTCTGCTTCAGTGGCAAAACCAAAGGACACTATTGGGCCACTGTCTTCCTCAGAGTCTCCATAGGAGACAATTTCTATTTCCCAGTAAAAGGATGGGGCCTGCAGAGACAAGGATAAGTCAATAGAAGAAACTGGTTAACCTGCAGTATAGAGTATGATTGCCTTTATCATTCTAATGTAATATTTGGTGTAAGTAAAGTGAGATAGAGTTAGTGTATTCCAAAGGATTGTTCCCACCTGAATTGGTACGGGAGATGTGGCATAGATAAAGGTTCCGCGGGGTAGTCCTCCTCCCGCACTGGGATCAGCCAGGAAGGTGACAGATGTCAGACGAGATGAGAACATACAGGCACGGACTGGAGGAAACACTCTGGATGGGCACCAAGTGATCTCCTTAGGCTGGTGAGGCAAGCATGGCAAAGAAATTAACGGGGACAAAAGACCCTTTCATAGCTACTCATTTAAACTAGAATTGTATTCATCTGACAGCATTTCAGGCTTTCAACAATATCACCTATCATTAAGACTATCATACAAAAGTGGTCACTCCCACCTGACGTCTGTCGGTCTGTAGAGGTGGAGGTGGTGGCCGAGCACAGTCCCGGTATAACATTCTCACTCTTTCACACTGAGCCTCAACCATGCCAAGCCGCTCCCCTGAAGACAAAAAAACTCTGTCACATTCACAGGTACTATAAGCGTAATATATATTGTATTACAAACCAAACAAATTGCCTCAAATGACATTTACTCACCAGGGCTGCATTCCTGGGCAACTAGGTTAAGAACTTCAACTGCAGCCGGACACTGCTGGATGAACTCCTCACAGAAGGAGCTATCTTCAAGGAGCTGTGCCATTACCAGGCATGCCCTGAAAATCCATTATTTAAGTGTTTAAAATGCAAGAGATAAAAACAATACTTCTGTTCAACCTTCAACCACTAAGGAAAACAAGTCATTTAAACATAATGAAAATGTGGGAAGGACCACAAAAAAGGCTAGCTCCTTCATGGTAAGGCTTGCAACCACATGCCAAACTTAGCAAAACTGAGTAAATGCTGGTTATAGAACAAAACCCATTTGAAGGGGTTGTGTTGATTTCACATGTTTACAAACCTGGTTCGGATTTCAGCAAGCAAACGCACTGCAGCCATTACTGGGCTGGATCCATCCCCTGTAGCTGGCAGAGAGGTGTGAATGGAGAGACTGCCCTCCTGTGGCAGAAGCATGGACTGCACTGCTTGGACGACCTTTTCTGTGATAGACAGCTTATAAAGTGGAAGAGCCTGTGGACAGTGCCAGAAAGAAAAGGAGAACATTTAAACTGTCATTTTCCTTTAAGCAAAGGCCAGTAGTTGCACTTGATGTCGAAAACTCGTACCTCAGATCTGGGTGTACAAAGACGTGATATGGGTACAGTTAGGATGTCGGAGGCTTTGCAGGCTCTTCTGTACTCACAAGAGGGAAACTTAACTGTTGCAATGCCCTCTTGTTCATTGATTGACATAACTATACCCACACTCCCCAGGACCCCTTTGCCAACAACCTACAGAGCAGAAGGATGCAAGGAAATGAACCAAGAGTTGACATTTCAAGGCTTTTCAAGGAAACGGTGGTATAAAATAACACAAGTCAATATATGAGCATAGCATTTCCACAGATTGATTTGAGACCAACCTGAACCTCAGAGCCGATCTTAATGGTTTCTTTGAAGCCCCCCAGAGCGCAGAGTGCAGCAACAGCCTGCCTGCCAATGGCCTGCAGCTTAGCCAGTTTCCTGCCACTGCTGCTGCCGTTCTCCAGAATACTCTCAGCATACTTTCCCAGCTGAGGAATAAACATCAGTGCCCTAGAAAGCACCTACCACAAACAAGAGCATTAGGTGAAAAACACACAGCATCATGAACAAACAGTAGCCTCAAGATAATTATATGATGATACAAGGTCAACAATTCTGCAAAAAACTATCTTTTAATAGAGTATCATCTTCCAGTTCTCTGCATAAACATATATTCTCTTCAACTTTCAACTGTATTTGCTCCCTAGGGGCAATTCGTTTTGCAGCAAAGCCTGATTATACTGCAGATATACCCTGACATAAAAATATAAAATGCCTGACGGACTACAATGAATAGAAGGGGGAGGAGGACAGTGAATGTTGAGACATGGGCAAAAGAAGAGCAGTGGTCTCTGGCTGACCTTCTCAACTATCCACTCGTAAAACTGCATAATAATAAAGTAAACAATAAAGTGCTGCAAAGGCAAAATCAATTGTATCTTACTTTTTCAGCGGTGCTCGTCCAGATCTGTGCAGTGTTGGATTCGGGGGCAGTGAGCAGGCTGTGCAGCAGGGCAATAACCTCAGCAGCCATACTGTTGGCAACATGGCCACTGATAAATGGCCTGACAGGGTCCGACCTATTTAAAGTCAAAACACATCAGTCACAACCATGGTTTCAAACAAACATAACATCAAATATCCACAGTGTGCTGCATCATTTCACTGCCAAGTCAGTGGGCAAAGTGGCATGAATCCTTGTTTTGACATACCGGGCCAGCTCAGCATTCCTGTCTCTACATACGGCAGTCTGAGCAGTTTTCTTCTTGTCTCCAGTGGTGATGCCTCCGGCTGTCTCCTGGGCCAGAGTCTCCACAGGTGGGCCAACACTCACTATCAGACCA
The DNA here is from genome assembly GCA_037367365.1 of Apogon talboti. Lineage (NCBI taxonomy): Eukaryota > Metazoa > Chordata > Actinopteri > Kurtiformes > Apogonidae > Apogon > Apogon talboti. Next base: position 19,043,925 of record JAPQRQ010000028.1, on the reverse strand, counting down.
GACTGGGCCCACTTGTTAGCCTTCCTTAGGGCAGCAGATGCTTCTTCTGTGATCACCTCACAGCTTCCACTCTAGGGAGGGATGGAAGGTTGGAACTCAAACACCCTTTTTCACTTTTCTGAATGGGGTATGTGGTTGTTGTTTTCCTTTTGAAAAATAATTACCTTTGTCATGTCTCTGTCCATCTTTACCACCTTTTCCATGTTTGCTCCAGTGCCAAGCCGAAAAGGTCGTCCTTCTGAACTGCTGCATTTTAAACACACTCGTGTCAGAAAAGGCCAGATGATCCGTTTAAGCATCATCAGCTGTATTATGAGTAATATTATACTGGTTACCTGAGGAGCGGTTGCAGAACCTCATGAGAGGACTGGTCCTCTCTTTTGTGAATAAAAATTGACAGCTTGCCATCAACCGCCTCTCCCTCCTCCCCAACATCATCAGACTTCAGGGCTCCTTTGGAACTGGCTCGGGACAGACTAGTGTCTGGTTCAGAGGAGCTGGGGGACAGTAAAGTCTGGCATCCTGGCAAAAAACAAATTGTTTAAATACAAGAAATAGCAGGACATAGTAACATCAAAACAAACTTTAGTCAGTTATGATACTAACATATTGAATCCAACAAAAGAGCCTTTTGGTTACAAGGGCCTCAGCTGCTACTACAACCTGATCCAATGAGAAACAAAAATCAATTTAGTATGAAAGGTAAGCGATCTAACCTGGTACGACGTAATCTGCCAGCTTGGCTAAAAGCAAGGCAGCAATACGTGAGGCTGGGTCAGTAGCATCTTGTTGCTCAGCATCTAATGTGTTGATGGAGTAGCTCCATGAGGGCAGGGCCACATTACCACAGTCCTCCACACTCATAAGAGGCAGCGCAGCTCGGCATAGCTGCAGGATTATAAGTACTAGCTTTGGGGAAGGTCTCTGGTCAAGCAGCAGAGACAAGAGCTTAGAAACACATGCGGGTTGGCTCAGAATAGCTTTTCCTATGTGGCTCCTGGAACACAATACAAGGAAACATTAGAGATATTCGAGCACATACTTACAAATGCATGGTTATAAATATATACATGACACTGCAGTTTACCTGGAAAGGTCATTGAGCAGACTAAGCACATCCTGTAAGGCATCGTTGCCAGCTGCTTGATTCCCACAGCACTCTGTAGCTCTGGCCAGGTGATTGGTCAGCAGGCTGGACACCTGCCGTGCCAGACCAGAATGCACTGCATCTGTAGAACCACCTTTAAAGGAAAGAAGGATTACTTAACTGTGATTATGACCTTGTACTTTGCAGTGTGCACCACATTTATCAGTTAGTGGGCACAGTTGCTTAATCAGCAATAAAAAATAAGAAACCACTTCCAATTCCCAGACAATCTCTGGAATTTGATAAAGCATGCGATGGTCACTAGCCACCAAATAAACCCAAGCTGCATTTGCATCCATTTGCGCCAGGAATGGTATAAAGCACCCAACTGCAATGTGAAAGACTGATGGAATGCATGCCAGGACACATGAAAGCTGTGATTAAAAACCTGGGATTTTCCACCAAATATTGATTACTAAACTGCTCTTGAATAAAACATTTGTAATGTGTTGTTTAAGTGAATATGAACTTGGTGATGTGTTTGAATCACTGCTATAAAACATTGCATTTTTTTTTTATTACTGTGACCAGTTGTCATTATTTACATAAAAATGCTCAAACTAACAAAATTTTATTTGATATTTGAAAGGATTCGAAATGCAACATATTCCAACTTGACACTCATGCATAATCAGTGAAAGCGGCTGCATCAACATACCTTCTACCTTCTCCCACTCGATGCAGCGATTGGCCAGCACCTGGAAAGCAGCCCAGGCCATTGTAGCCACCTTCTGCTTTTTGGTTTGTTTCTCATTTGAACTGCATTCCCTCTGACCACTTAAGCTGCAAAGACTGTCCATAAGCTGGACCAGGCCGCTCCGAACTAGGCACTGCTCTTCACTCCTATAGTAATATAGATAAAAACTGTGGATAAAGAATCTGAAGGTCCAGATGTATATGAAAGGAGGGATAATTTAGGCTGTAATCTTACCTGGTGTAGGGTATTGTGCAAAGCAAACCAATACTGTTGGCACAAGCAATAGGGTAGCGAGCACACAATGACACCACAGATGTCATGGTCTCCCCAAAGGCCTCCTGCACCTGTTCTACCATTCCACCACAGGTTAGCTCTTCAATCCTGCACAGATGACACACAAACAGAGATGTATGAAGTGACCAGACACAATAAAATACATCACTTAAAACTTAAAAGGTTGAACTATAATGGCTACTTTGTCATCACCACTTTATTTTATTATTACTTTTAAGTATTTCAGCAGGTTTTTCTCTAGTGCCATTGTATATTTGTGCACTTCTTGTGTACAATGTGATATACTCCCCATCTCACCTTGGGCCACCTTGAAGTACCATAGTGACAGGACCAACCAAGTGGGTGACACCCCCTACTCTAACAGCAGCAGTCAGCAGCTCCCTCATATGAACAAGAGCCTGTTTCCGTGTGCTGCCACGTCTCCATCGTGTCTGTGCAGCAGACAGGAAGCTGCTGCTGGACACCTAATGAGATCACAGATACAAAGAGTGATGAGTGATTTGCATCCCCAAATCAGATCATCGTTTAGCTACAGATAATTAAACAGACAGCTAAGAGACTTACAGCCTGATCGGGTGTAGTCCCAATAAAGGCAAACAGCTGTCCTAACAACACACTGTAGGTTGGCTTGTCACGGCTGTCCTCTATCGCTAGAGACTGCAGCAGAGTAAATGAGCTGCTGCGATGACTAGTAGGGTGGTGTCGTCTCCTAAAGGAAAAAAATAGCCATAAACATGATAAGAATTAAATTCTTTCTTTATTAATTGCAATGATTCTCCAAAAGTATCACTAACAAAGAGAACTGGAGAAATACCTTTGGGGAGGGTGAGTAAACTCTAAGTCCTGATTAGCAATCATCTCCAAGTCAGAGGGAGCAGACATGCTGCGCAAGAAGACCGGCTGTTTCACCATGGGCATCACTGTCTTGGCATCCGATACCGACTTAGAGGCTGCAACCAAATTTGGGAAAGAATCTCTGATCTGAGTCTTTTTGGCCTAAAAAGGCTTCAGTTAACAACTACTTAGGACCATAAAATAATGTGTACCTGGCCCTGGTGTGCCAGCAGGTGTGGTGGTTAGGCTTCTACAATGCGGAGCAATGGTAACATGGAGCAGAAGCTCAGTTCGGTTCATCAAACTCTTCACTAATGCCTTAGTTTTGGCCAGAGGGGTGCTGCTTCTGAGGTGCATGGTGTTTACCTCCTGAAAGAACTTCTCTCTGTTGGTGCAGAAACATAAAGTTACAGCACAAAATGTAACTCAGAGCAACACTTAATACTGTTACATTTTCTCCTGCAATTAAATCTACTTGCCTTAGTGCAAGAACAACATTTTCCAAATCACTGAAATCAAGTGGGATCTCCTTCAAGGAGCAAAGAAGCTCAAGCTCCTTAATTTTGTTCTGGTGCAAAAAACAAACAAAAACAAATCATCAATATCATAGTAAAGAAAAACAAGTATGGTAACAGTCAAATGTCTTAATCAAATGTTAGAGTACAGTGGATACCTCAAAGAAATGGTAGTCATGGAAGAACGGAGTGTTGTTCTCCAGCTTCCCCTGCTGGGCCTCCTCTACCTCATTCTGCCATTTCTGTTCCAATTCTGCTACACTCTGGAAGCAAGCAAAGGAGATAATTAGACACAGAGGAAGACTTTAGTGCTGTTCTTTTTGGTAGCCTGGTTTATTCTTAGATTAACTGAGATCAACCAAATGTGAATATTTTAGAGGGTATAATACAGCTGAACTATGGTGATTAGGGATGTAATAACAGATCTACTTACCTAATAATGTATAAAATGCTGTATGTCCAGTGTTTAGTAATTTACTTAACTATCCAAATGATCAAAAACACACTACATCCCCTGTTACAAAGCATAAAGCATGGTTTTTAATCCTTGAAGCTGACCTGTAGCTGGCGCTCCATTGCATTGATCTTCTTAAAAGTCTCAGCCATGATCTTACAGACCAGGTCGTACTCCTCTGCATGGTCCTCACGGTACTGGTAGTTAACAAGTGACTGAAGAGCATCCACGAGGCTGAGATGTTTTATGACACATGACACAATAACCTCCTCCATCACATCTGGTCTGATCACCTCCCTAACAGAAGAAGGTGAGATTATTAAACTATTCCCAGTAGTACAAGATGGAGATTTCACGTGCATACCATCTTTATTTTGACATTACGGCTATCTTACTTGATGCTAGGACGGAACTGTGGTCGAGCCCTTCCAGACACTTCTCGCAATCTACCCATGATGCCTGGAGGCAGGCGGATACGAGGCAAGTCAAAGTATGTCCCTGGCATAAGGCCTGAAGGTGGTATGAGCACGTCAGAGGGGTAGGTGAACTCCCGGTCCTCTTCAATAGTGAGTGGCAGGGGTGAAGGACTGGGTGTGAGAGCAGGAGAGATTGCACCATTTGCTTCCACCTGCCACTGACACCTAAAAAGTAAGCAAACGCATCAATATAGATTCTTTAGGGTGGAAGCTTTCCTGTGCTAGATAAAAAAAATCAATATCATGTTAGATTTTTCAGCTATCTCACCTTTGCAGCAGCTTTGAGCAGAGTAAATCGTGGCAGGCTTCCTCCTCTCTTGTCACCTCTGGTCCGTTATAGAGGATGCGGAGCATGGAGCAGGCCAGCACTGACAAACCCAGCGCAAGGTCTGCCAAGAAGGGCAGGCCTCCAGAGACATCCTCAGATGACTCCTAAAAGACAGAGACAGAGCTTGCTGTTGTGCATCATGTTGCAAACTGTGGCAGGTACAGTTGTTCTGGACATGTTTCCAAACAGTACCTGAGCTCGAACAGTGCAGGAGAATCCCCACATGGCTTTATCAGGGGTGTTGTGTTCACGTCCACTTCTCATCTCAAAGGAAAATGTCACAGTGTCACCTTCAACCTAGAGCAGGAAACACACAGTATGTAGCATGTCTTAGGCTCAGTATGCACATCTTTACCGCCTTTGTGCTTTATCTACAAATGCGCTTCTTTTACCTTGACAAGATCTTTGGGCCATCCCGTTCCCAACACACTCCGACTGCCGTATCCCAGAGTGTTTCCCCCGTACTCTGTTACTTTACGACTGTTAGTGTTTGGCCCAGCATAGATAACCAACTGAAAGCCACAGAATACACTTTATTGTACAATTTCCAAAATCAAAGCTTTGCAATGTTTGAGAAATAGTATGCAACAGCTATAATGTGTGAAGATCATTTTTTCTAAACTGTGCCTCCAGTCACTGTGAGAATTGATACCTTGTCATAGTCATACTGGGAAGAGCAGCGAGAGTCAAAGCGAAGGTACAGGCAGCGGGCTCCTGGGATGTGCACTGTCTCCTTGAATTTATAATTGTCTCGCACAGGGTGAACAGTCTCTACTGTCTTCCCAGCAGCCCATGGAGCAGGGATCTTAAGTCCAGTAAGGAAACCTGGTTCTTCACGTTCATCAAGAATCCTGATTTAAAGGAGAGAGACAAAGAATTCTGAGTATGAACCTCATTTACCTGCTTCATTAGTGATGAATACATATTTTCTAGAACCCTAAATTATATTTCACATGTACTGATTATGAATTAACACTCAGCATTGTTAGGTTGGACATGAGAAAACATACTTGTCATCAGCTGAACATGCCTTCGCCCCCTGGCCTAGAGAGCCAACCACTGGTGGAGGCTCGTCAGTGAAAAGTGGAGACTGCGTTTTTAGTAACAGGGCAGTCTGGAATACAGAGTGAAACAAAAAGCTGCCATGAAAACTACTTTTCCTGCTTAAAAAGCACTTTGATTCAATTTGAGCCATGACATAGATTTGACTTAAGATTTACACAACTCTAACCTGGCTGGTGTACAGAACCAGCTGGACCAACTGAGGCATTAGAGCGTCAGCAAGAGTGAGTGTCTGCAGATTGGGGTGCATCAGAGAAGTGAGCAGCACAGGTAACAGGTGCCCCAGCATGGTGGCCTTTGTGACTTGTTCCAGACCTTTCAACCTGAGAACAACATATAAAAAGGAATGGTTCTTAGACAGAAAAACAGCAAAAGAGATTGGGTGGTTTGAGGAATTAAAACAAAAGAATAGTAGAAAATTAACAGCAGCAATGGTAATTTAACAAGGATTGCCATAAACGATTACGCTCATTCATGCTCAGGAGGAGGCTACAAAATTACTAAGGTTTAGCTTAATCTTGTTTCATGGTGAAATACTGCATTAGAGCTAACAGAGAGAACACCATGTCTAGTTTTATTTAGTCAGTTATATAAAGGTTTTATAGTAACACAGCTGTCACCACAAATTGACTTTAAAAGTCATGAAATATGATTCAACACAAAGGTTTTTTTCCCCACTTTGCAAAAGTTCTCTTGAAAAGATGTATTTAAAGTTCACCTGGTTTCTCTGTCGGGGATGTCACTGTTAATTAGAGCGGTGGTCACCTGCTGCAGAGTTTCTAGCACTTCGTCACAACCCACAAGGATTTTGGTTGCCAGGGATAGGATGCTGCTTTGCAGCTCCTGAAGACAACACACAGAATAGGCCCACACTTCCGTAACACTGCTTCTGAGATTTTCAGTGGATTATGAAAGGTATACGCACATCATTGCTATTCCTACATCTATAGACAATTTAAAACTACAGCTGCAAAATCTTAGCTGCTGGTTTACAGACTTAATGGTAGGATGGAACTAGCTAAACCTTATATAATATGTAATCCTTTCAATAACAATAATCAATATTTAGCAGCAATATATCCTTCAATAATGTTAGACAATGACTATACATTACATGCAATAAGCACAAAATCCTCTGCAGTCCTGTAAAAATATTGATTTCTTTCTGCTCTATTCTCACTGGCAGACAGACATCAAGCACAAGGACGGCGGTACAGTAGGGGTATTTAAAGGGGATGTTTACCTGTACCTTCATTGTTTCCCCTTGTAGGGAGCTGTCACTGTCATCATTATCATCAGGACGGATTAGAATGGTGTTACTGAGGAGGTGGTTCTGAACAGCCATGAGGTAGCGCAGACTAGGTGAAACCACCTACAGAGAGGGAAAACCATCCCAAGTTTGTAAGTGTAATCTAGAAAAACATGCAATCTTAGTCAGCAGAGGTGGCATTTAGTGACGCTGAAAATGACATTCATACTGGCACAGTGGAGAGCAGCTTTTGGAAGTCATCTCGGGCGACAGTCTGACATTTGGTAATGAGAAGGCAGGATTCCCGGACAACAGTCTTCAGGATACAATGCAGCAGCTCATCACTCAGTCTGTAAAAAAAACAACCTGTTAATCTTGTACAATTAAATGCTTTGAGGGAGTCAACGTGTGAAACCATGACATTTTTCTAGGCTGGTGTGGAAAAAAATGATATTATATACCATCATATAGTAACAAGGTTATTGCTCACCTGTAATGATCATCTTCTTCACTGCCAAATCTATTCTTCTGGAGCTGGTCTGCTAAATTGGTAAGAATAACATCACGAAGCTGAGACAGGCCACTGTTCCTTTCACCTGAATATGGCAAATAAACAGAAATTATATCAGATACATTCACAAATAAACATGGCAAAAGCTGTTTTTATAAAAATTTACTGTATGCAGCACTGACTAACCTTCTGTCAGTACAAGTTTCAGAAGTTTATTGAGCTCAGCCTCTCCCTGATATAACGTATTCAGGCCTGAGCTACAGAGATAGAGAGCAAGAAAGCAAAGAAGGTTAATTTAAAACTAGAATTTGACTCATATTCAATTATTATTGAACCGTATGTGAAAATATTGACGTTAACCTTACCTGATGGCCAGGCACACTTCTCTCTGGATTTCTGCCCCAATCTGGTCCACTGGAGCCATGAGTAGCTGCCACAGGAGTAGGCCTGACCGACGCACACTCTCCCTATTCTGCTCTGATTGAGGATTGAAAAACCTAAATACCACCTGGACAGGACAGACCAATAACAACAAATATAGTCAGTTGTAAGGAAAGCCATTTTCCACCACCCAGCTAGCTGCACATCAAACAGACCTGAAACACCACTAAGATGCAGCGGATGATGCAGGTGTCTCCATTAACCATAGCCTTCTCCATAATGTCACAGATGCTGCTGAAGTGACGGGCCTCGATGGGGTGTTGTTTGCCTAGTAGAGCACCCAGGGGCAGGCTGTTGCTGCTGGCTGCGAGCAGGTTGAGCTGGTGAATACACATAGCACCTATGTGATGAAGTAGCTGGTTGATAACCTCGCCAGTGGCCACAGTTTCCTCTGTAAGAAACACAACATTTGGCACATTGTATCAAATTAAATCAAGGTGGTGACAAACAGCATCTGCAGATTCTTAGGGGATTTGTGTCTACCTTTGGGTTCTTTGATGACATGGCTGACGCCGAGCCTATGGCACACATGATGAAAGGCTTGGTTCCCAGGGTTACACCACTGATCTATGTAATCACTGGAGCAGGTCCAGATCAAGTTGTTCAGTGCATCATAACATGCTCCTACAAAAAAAATCCGGAGAGATATGTTAAAGTATTGTGTAACTATCCTCTGTATGTTCAGTGTTAAAACATGAAAAAGCTGAGCTCACCTAGCCCAGCAACTTGGGCTCCTCTGCCTAAAGAACTGCCAGGAGCATCAATGAGGTCTGCGCGGCTGCTGAACTGACCGTCAGCCAGGTTAAAAACAAGGCTGGAGGCAAGTACTGACAAAACATGAGAAAAAAAAGTTGTTTTAAAATAAAACTTTGACCCTAGCCGTGTTTTCATGCAAGAATCCAGAACTTTTCGTCCCAGAGCTTTAGTTATTGAAACCAAAGTGTTCCTTCAGTGATTTGTTTTTCCACAATGCTCTAGAGATTATCAAAATTATTCTGTTGGTGAGAGACAAAGCACAAATGTATTTTTATATGTTATTTCTGTCCATGACTAGATAATAAACTACTCAACTGCTCAGTAAGGCCTGAGCTTCATCATCATTCCCTTTTACCATGCAGCTTTGTTCTGTTAATCTATGCTAATTCCTTTAAACAAAAAAATGGTATTGACAGCTGCATTTTCTTAAAAATGTTGGCTTGAATTAAGTGTTTTTTGGGGGGTAAAATAAACCCTCAGAACTCCAAACTTTTCTATAGTGGAAACACATATACTGTATTACCAAGTAATAAATTCTTCTTAATAAATGCTCTTACTTTTGAGAGAGGACAGGCTGCTGGTTCCTCCAAACAAGGAGCGTGTGGCAGAGCTCCCAGAGACTCCAGGTGGCGACACCAGCATCACTAGGTAAGTTCCACATACATACATGGGCGTCTTTCTCAGAGTTTTCAAAGGGAGTCCGCAGCTAGTGTTGACAGCTGTAACAGGGTTAAAAAGAAATGTGTCCAAGGAAGCATTTAATAACTATATTAAAAGCCAGAGAAGAACATATGGCATTTAGACCAAATATTTTGTTGATGAATTACCAGATTGTTCCTCTTTGACAGTGTTAGTAATGGCAGAGCCCGTGAGAGCAGCCAATGTGGCAGAATGGGATGCCCGGAAGCGTGACATTCGACTCAAGAGAAGTTCATTCAAGCACTTGGAAGACTCGCCTTCCTTGCGAGTAAGAATAACTCTCTCCTGCAAGATGTCTGCAACACACAACCCTGTCTGCGTCTGCACCAGAGAGTAAAGGGAGAAGGCAACTCACAGATGAATCACAGACAAGAACAAACTGAAAACTGTTAAACTTTCACTGAGGTGCATGTACATACCGACAGGTGAAAGACATCCATAAAGACAGAGTGGCCTTTCTGCGTTTTCTCATTGAGACTAGCTGGGGACCAGACCCAGTACAGGTAGGTTCCATCTGAGCAGAGGTGCAGCGTGGTCATACTGCTGCCCACTGGGAAATGATGGGCTGGCATGGGCACAATCTGGCACACCTGAAAATGACAGCTTGGATTATTACTATAGCTCTCTCGACTCAATGAATTTTTATCAGCTTGATGTAGCAGAATGGTCAGGTAAGCATATTAACAAGACTGACATTTCCAAAATTACTTATTTATGATGCAATACCAACAACAAAATAGTTAAGTTAATACTGTATATGCAGTACCTGGAGGGTGAAGGGGTCAACGACCTGGCACAGCTGATGAGGCTTGGCATCGAAGGAGGAAGGACGGTGAAGGAGGCGGCCGCTGCTGAACACCACCCAGCCAGGCTCCAACTCTTCATTTCGACAATACACAAAACCCCTATAGACAGCACAAACGTAAAGCGTATATTTCTGTAGGAAAACCAGGCATTTTTGCAAAAATTACAGCACCTACAGCAGCAGTTAGTGGATTCCATTTTTGCTAGTTGCTGCAGATTATACCCCTACTGTGTTTTAAACTTTTTTTAATGTGTTTGTAGTCTTAGTTGATGCATCATGGTTATTTTTGTGGAAGAAAATGGAGATGCTTTATATATAATGAGCAAGCTCAGAGTTCTGAATCTAGCAATGCAGTTTTTTGCTTGAGAAAGAAATTAACTTCAGGCCTGTGGAATTCTAAATACACATTTTAGAAGATAGCTACCCTCTGCTTGCACATTTGGTAATTTGCAAACACAGCATGGAATTAAGATGCAGACTACACAACACGCTTTAAAATCAGCTAAGTCAACCAAAGACAGAGAGGATGTGACAGTGCACTGCAGATACTGGTTTGAGAATGTCCAGGAAATAACACAGTCCTATTATAATCATTGCATGGTTAAATGATAAGGGATATTTTTAGTGTTTCATTCTGTTTCTGTCCCTCCGTCTCGCTCGTCTCAGATAAAGGCAGGCAGGCGATAACGGGGATCATATTACCTCAGTGTCCCATGTAAACCAGAGCCCAGCTTGCTGAGTCCTCTCCCAGAGGAGTTAGTGGTATACAGATAGAGTCCGTCTGTGGCTAGACAGCGCCCCAGGTCAGTGTCTGCAAGAGACAGGGACGAAAAGACTAAATAAGGTGAAAACAACAGATAGTTGAGTTGAAATGAAACAGAAGCTAATAAAAACTGGTGAAAGAATTAGGATGCTCAAGGAGGAGGAAACTTTTTCTTGATTGATTAGTGATTTCAAGTACAGCATCACAATGCTTCTATGAAGGTGTAGGCAAATATCTTTAGTGTCATCACTGCTCTTGTGTCAGCTTAGCATAAAATGGAAATATGTATACTTCCTTTTTAAATATATGCTACATTCAGCCACTGTCACTATTCAAGGTCAGCTCATCGATTGCTGGAGAGTGAGACATCACTCTCATCCTCTGCTTTACTTCCTTGTTCACATAAAGTAACAGCCTCTCCATCTCTCAATCCTTAGCAAAAATTAATTCTCAATATTCATAAGTAACATGTGAGCAAAGAGGCTAGTCAAGATGTCCTCCTTCCTCCATGTTTGTTGTGTTTTAAAATGCTTCATGCATTTTTCAGACATACTCTATATGACATGCATTTTTCAAGAGAAAATCAAACCAAACAACTAGCAGCGGAATGAAGCTGTAAACTGTTTGTAATTCCCATAAGCTAAATGAGCATTTTCACATGTACAGAAAAATATTCACCTTTACTCTCTGCTCCCCCAGCTGAATTATCAGGTGTAGGCAGCATGTCCTCGAAACCCCAAGACACGCTGTGTTTCCCCCCCAAGAGGCAAGATGGAGAGCCAGGGCCTCCTTCCAGGAGCAAAAGTCTGATATGGCAGAGAAACAGGGTTATCACTCATTTGACAACATACCAATAGATATTCAGTTGGTAAGAGGCTTACCTGTACAGGACATCTGACACAGGGAGTTGGCCCAGATCAGTTTGTTTCTGCAGCAGGTGAACTGTGTGGATGAAGGTCTTCAGAGATCCTCTAGAAAATAGTTTGGTAGATTAGTCAGGAGGCCACAACATGGAATACAAAGCCTATTGTTAAGCCCTTGTGGAGGCCTAACACAATAATGCCTGGCTTGAATTATGGAAGGAATTCAGTGTAACGTAATGGAAATTAAAACATAATATCTGCAAGAATCTTTTTCATTAGAGTTTAATGGGAAGAACATTTTCTGCTGAACCTCTCTGCAGGGTGTAATGAACAACCAACTAAAGTTTGTGCAGTGTTCATTTACTGCTTTGCTTAACAATTAATTAAACACATGCATGTGAAAGGAAAATATTCATTTTTTCATTATTGTGTTATATCGAATGACACTGTTTACAGCAATATTTCACAGACACAGAACAGTATCATTCTGAATTGGTCAAGGACTCTGACCTGCCATTTTGTGTCTATTTTTATTTTTGCTTTATTTTTCTGTTTCTTCTAATGTTTTACATAGTAATATTTCATATTTTGATATTCATATTTTCAATGTGGCTATTCTATGTAAAGGTTCATCATAGCTTTATTGTGAAATGTATCATACTGTGGATATGAGACTTTAGTCATATTGCAGAGCCCTAACTTGACTTTGTTCAGATGTGTCAAACCCCATTAGCAGATGTCATCTATGAGACCATCCTGTGTACTGAACACTGCTGTATGGTCATTTTACTTGGCTAGACCATCAGAGGAGAGGGGGAGCTGATAGCACTTTAATTAGCTCCCACTGTCTGTGAAAAAGCACCGGGGCTGGATGGTTCCCCACAACAAAGAGCCCTCAGCTTTAACAGAGGCTGAACAAAGAGTGGAGGGTTCTGGCTTTGACAAGTCAAGATCCAATGTCACCAGCAGAAGCCAGAGTTCAGCCACAAAAAACAGCACATTCTGCTCTTTTGCCAGCCAAGGGATATTGCAAACAAAACAGAATTCCTTAAATTGAAGTCTTTTTAAACACCCATTGCCTATTCTATATCTTCTACCTCAGTGCTCTTTCAAAGTTTCTTTCAGTTTTCCCTGTTAAAAGTTTTATTTCATCCTTAATTGACTGATGGGTGTAAGGACAAAGAGTATTACACATAGAATACATAGTTCCTTGGGGAAAATTTGGGATTTCTGATTAAATAAACAGAAGTTGTTATATACCACTCTAAAGGAGGACAGACTTTGTTTGTTGTGTGAGCTACGTGAAATTGAAAGTATGTTTTTCTGTCCTGTCATAAAGAATGTATTTTTTAGTGAATGTAAGCTGAATTCCTTTGGCTGGATGCTGAAAAACTAGAGCTGTGCCTCAGAAAGGAAAGCCTGTGGCAGACTTTATCTGCCAAGATTGGTAAAGAAGATAGAATATTTTTTTTAGACTGAACTATGAAATAACCTGTAATTTTGTAGTCAAATATTTGACCACTATGATTATACTGTACTTTCTGGTGTGTTGTAAACCAAACAGACCTGGGCACTTTGTGTACATTGCGCAAAAATAAAACTATCAATCAATCAATGTAGTTTTGGCGTTTCTAGTAACCTGTACTTTAAAATCACTATAAGCACGCTAAACACACTAAGTGTGTTTAACGTAAGGGCCAATGGAATCATCATACCACAAAGTTGAAACCAAGGGCAGCATGAAAGTGTTGCATTTCAAATAATCATCATTGTGCTTGCTTCTGCTTGGCGTAAGGCCTTACCTGGCACAAGCAAGTGCGACAAGTGCAGCAGCAGCGTTCTCCCTTTGTCTGTGTGTGTGGAGGGTCTGTGTCGGAGCCTGGCCCTGGCTTTGACCGGACTCCTGGACACCATCTTCCAGCCAAGTGCAGAGCAGCCCCTCCAAGCCATTCAGGCAGTCGGCGGGCTCTTTGCTGAGGCTGAGAGGCTGGCAGTCCCGCAGGCAGGCTAGCAGTACCTCTGCTGTGACGCCGCACAGCGCTGGGTCACTGCGAGTCTGAGACTGTAAAAGGGGGAAGACCAGCAGCAGACCAACACGGGAGGTGAATGGCGCCTGCTCCGGTTGCTGGAGCAGACCTTGTCTTTTAAGCAAGGCCAAGGTCTCCTCATCAGCCCCTCCAGTCCCCTCTCGCTCCTGTTGTTCCTCTAAGGCCAGCTGCCGCTGCGCACCCCATAGGCCACGCAGAGCATTGAGACGGTACTCCAACAATCGTGCATATGCATTACTCTGATTCCCACAGACAGCACGAAGCCGCTCAGCAAGCTCTACCGGGTTTTTAGTCTCAAATGTTAGAATCTGAAAGGAAGAACAGGGATGGATGAAGAAGGGAAAAAGAAAATTAGTAGGTTGTAACAACAACACATGTGTAATCTGGCCTGATCTGGAAAAGCACAGCTTTAATTTTACATATTAAATAAAAAGATATGTTCACAAAGGAAGGAAACAGGAGTACACAATGGAGATAACACTGTGTTCCACTTTTTCTGCAAGGATTATTTGTCTTTTATCCATGTTCTATCGGCTTAAGCAGTGACACATCTTTGACCAAAACACTGGGTAAAAATGGTCACAATAAACACTCAGTAACATTAATCACAGACCATAACCATGTCCCACAAGATGCATTACAATGTTATTAGGCTCCTTGTTCATCAACATTTTACTTTAAAACAGCGCACATTTAAAACACAGCCACAATTTATTGGTTTACCTTGCAGTATTTCTAGTGTAACTATGAATCATTTCCACAGCAGAAACCCTTGTGCCCAGAGTCTTTTGGACTATGAAATAATGGTCAATGATAATAAAGCACATTTTGGATAGCCTATCAGAAGTGTAACAATGTGCTTCATGTGCACTTAGCCAGCATTGTGGATATTGATCACACTCTGTGGCCCACGAATCATGGACTGGAAAGAAATCCATTATACCATTTAGCAGGCACAATTTGTATTGATTCAATTTCAGAAATGCTACTAATGTTACAGAAACGCTCCTTTGACTGGATGCCGGGCCTATCTCCACCTTGCTCTGCAAAACACTGCTGCAAGTGGATAAAAATAGTCAGCATCATAACACCTATGAAAACAGCACTGAATGACCCAGTCAGTCTTATATCTGGAGTTTAAACTACACTTCAAGACCGACCAGTGTAAAAAAAAAAAACACTCAAAAATAAACAGAAACACACCGAAATAGTCAGACATCTATAGGAGCCTGATACCGGCAGAGTGATACAGTATTTCTATTTCAGCTGTACCTTACTTATATTTAAAGCAACAGTTCTTCCATTACATTAATCATTTAGTTTTGCAGGTTAAAGTTAAACCTGCTTAGTCATAATTATTTATTAACCACGGGTTTGTCATTTATTAGAGCAGCTAGAGGAGCTGTGGTAATAGAAGGCTGCTGGTAAAATGGGGTCATCAAGAAGTCATCTGCAGCCGTTATGCTGCTAACACAAGTACTACAAGATTTAGTAACATACCAGACCGTTGCTAGGTATGGTTCTTTTACAAGTACTGAGTACAATGAAGAAAGGAGAAAAGCAAACAGATTACAGCCAGATATTTGGCAAGAAACATTAGGACAAAGGAGGTTAGTTCAATTCAATTAACACTTAATCAAGCAGACAGTGCCCACTAATGCACATTTATAGCATCACCAAAGCTTTGAGCCGGTCTCAGAATACTGCCTGTGTTAAACTAAAATAATCTGTATAACCTATGCACTCAGCTGTAACAGCATGCTACTTTTACAACAATAAAGCAGGCAAATTTCATTGTGATTATGAGCTAAACCTTTATTTATGTCTATCTCACAATAAACACTGGGTGAGAAACAGGAGTGATCATAAAGAATATTATTGCATTTAATATTATAAATAATCCACGAAATGTTTGCTACTTTAAAGAAAATAAACCTTGAAATGGAAGCTCTTTTGAGACCAC
>JAPQRQ010000028.1:19016731-19027920 GCA_037367365.1 Apogon talboti | reverse complement strand
AATATTATAAATAATCCACGAAATGTTTGCTACTTTAAAGAAAATAAACCTTGAAATGGAAGCTCTTTTGAGACCACACTATTGTTAAATAAAAGATATTAAAAGTACAGTGTTTTGGATTATCTTAACACACAAACATGTAGGTCAACCTTAATGACATACGCAGCAACGGCTGTATTTTCATACAGTGGTGCTAAACGTGTTATGTCAAAAATGTGGTATTATTAGATTCATGTAAATGGCTGCCCATCAGTCTCTGCGTCTGTCTGTCTATTCAACAGTAAATACCACCTGCTCGTCGACATGTGACAGACCACTACAACAAATGCGCAGTATAGGTACTACTGGCTCTGGCTTTTTACACAACAGAGTCTCGACATATTGAGGATGTAAATAAACACGGTTAGCTCGAAGTTTCCATCGGTATCACTGTAAAGGAAACGCAATCTACTAACAGAGACACTTCCGAATGAACCTTCAAAATAAAAGCTTGAAAAATTACAAGCTCTAAACCCATTTTAAGACATGAAATCATACTGATCTTACTTAGGCTTCTAATACTTTTAAATTGAGTACCAAATATGTATATGTGCTATCGAATATGCTACACATTTAAAACATCTGATATAACAATTCTTATAATTAAGACAAATTCAGCTAAATGGCAGTTTTGGGGTTACATTTCTATAGAAACTGCATAACATTGTTCATATTAGTGTCCTTGAAGGCTCTGAAAGGTTTAATAACCAAAGCGCATTTATTATAGAATCTGTACAGTGTAAAAATTACTGTACACGTCGTTAACAATCTTCATAGATTACTGGCAGTAGCAATTCATTTGACATGAGGCAAAATAGCAGCATCTACTGCACACCAGGGTACTGAATTTCAACACATTAATAGCATAAATTGCAATGTTTAGACAATATCAGGTATCGACAGATGCCTTGTCGTTTGGGGCCAAATTTCATTCCTCACAGAATAAATCATATTAATTTCAGTGCATGAACCACATATACATACATATAAATATTTATTTATGCATGGCTTTTTCAGTTATTGACATCAAGAGAGTACTTCAAGTTACAGTACATTTATCATCACACTGAGAGACTTTGTTGAGTGGAAAACTGTCATTTTATTATTGCTGCTAAGAGAGTAAATCAATGCAGTGGAGGTGGAATATAACACAACATATTTTTATTACTGCGTTTTAAGTATTTTTTTTATTATTATTATAGTGGGAAAGTTACACTGAAGAAAGCATCAAAGATTTTAGAACAATCTCCAGCCCAAATTTTGAGAAGATTTGTTCTTCGGTCTTACCTTCTTAGATAACTATAAGGAGTGCTTCAGAAATATCCAACTTTATGTAGCTCATGTGAGCTTAAGACACCCTATGACAAATAAAGTTAGATTCTGTATATTATACCTCCCTTATCTGTGGTTTATGGAGCCTTACTCAAAGAGCTTTTATTCTGAAAGACACATGCAGGAAATGTTTTGTCAATGGCTGCTTCTTTGACAGTGAGTCAATAACAAGCAGGGCAGGAAACTTGCAAACGTTAGCGCTACCGTTATCATAGAGGGTGTTGCAGCTGACAGTAAATACAAATGTACACATTAAAAAACACAAAGGATAATATTAATGCCAACAGTGTGAGCGTGTTTCTAAACATAAGCTTGTGTGTGTGTCTGTGTGAGATGGCTTTCACCCACCTCTTGCTCAGTGTCCCCCTGTTCTGACACTCCAATTTCACTGGGCAGTTCGGCCAGATCTGTGACCCGAATGAGTCCGTCGTGGAGAAAAATTGTCTCCTCCTTCACGGAAAGCCACTGGGACGAATCCACGGCCCCGGAGCCCATCGCTCTCTCCTCCGACAATGATGCCAAAGGGGTCGAACATTAAAAATTCAGTGACAGAATGACAGAAACGCCCTAGCTAGCCTGCTACCGAGCTACAATAACATTCCAGCCGTCGCCGCTGCCGTCTTATCTGGCGATGGGCTGTGACAGGGCAGACGGTAGCGTAACACTGCAAGCAAACCAATGGCAAATACACGGTAAACAGGTATTGGTTGCGAATCCTCTTCACACAACTTGGCCGCTCGTGTCGTGCTAATAGCGGCTGCTAGCTGTCTGGCTTGGTTAGCTGGAAGCCGTGCTAACTTACCGTACGGTATCGTTTTAACGTTACCGAGCAGAGTGGGCGTGACACTTGTACTAAATCCGTTATTACGCCGCACCTTTTAAACGACAGCCTTTTCAGGACGAAGACTGCGCCTGTAGTGAACCCATTTCTCGGTTAAATGGGAAACGCAGACGGCTCCGCTAACGGCCCGGCCGCTGTGTCACTGACTGAGAAGATAATGAAAGTCTCCCAGCTGTCAGTGCGACGCCATGTTTCCAAGGCCAACTAGCTGCTCCCAGCATGCACCGCGGCCCAGGATAAAAGCTGTCAAATATTCATGAGTTCATATAGTCTGTGGTTAAGATAACACACAATTTAGTTATCACTTATCATTCACTACAGATGTTGTGACGGTTTTGAATGAGATATGTTTTTAAAGAATGCTGAAAGCTGGAGCCCAAATAGGTTATAGACTTGGTTTAAAATATTATTCAATATGTTACAAATACGAGGGTATCCTGCATGTACCCCAGAATCTGTCACATCTGGATGACATGGCTATTGTTATAAAAATGCAGTTTGTATTCTGGCTAAAGTTTTATGAACTAAGATTTATGAGGTTTTATCTGCCACAATCTCTGTACTGGACTCAAACTGCTATTACAATTGGATGGTAAATCACCATTAATAACTGGAAGATGCCCGGGGATCTGCATTTTAAGAACTGGGGGACTGGGAAAGTATTAAATTATGTTACAGAGGATGTAGGATGCAGGACAGAAAAATATCTTTTAAGTGGCAGGCATATGTGGCTTTTTTTACTCTTTTCTTTATTTTTAAAGAAAGATTGAGGTCAGATTTGTATAGTCCACTTGTCAACAGAGTGACTGGTTTGGTTTCTGTTTGATAGTTTCAGTGGGTTTGTAATAGAACGTACATGTCATCTGTTTTACGGCTTATGTTAACATCATTGAATAAAAGCAGTTTAAAAGCTGTAGAAAGTAATAAAAATAGAAATCTAGGACACCTGCATGTTGGATGTGTTATAATACATATTTAGGAGTGTTATAACCACAGTGGAACATGTCTTGGGTCATTCTTTCCTTAACATTTTCAAATAACATAAAGTAAAAGGAGAATTACAGCTCCAAGCGACAAATGCTGTGTTGTCATTTAGCTGTGTAAGTCATATTGTAGGCATATAAAACATATTTAATGTAATTAAACACAATAGAAATAGCACAAGTTTTTTTTGTTTATCTCATCATTTTACTGAGTCAAGCACTACAAACAATTTGACCCCAACTCATGATTATTTCCTCAAATGTCCTGTACACATGTTCTTAAATTAATCAAGTACAATAGATGTTCATATCACATTCCCTATGCATGAACAGTTCACTTCCATATAAATATAAAACTCTACATCCACATAATATTTACAAAATGGTACAAAAACCGAAGGTTTGACTTCCTGAATGTTTTCAGCACGCTGCTGTTTTACACCATATGACTGACAGAGAAAATGTGGCACAAAATGCAAAGCCTTTACAATTCATTGTTGATGTGCATAGCAGCTTATAATCATGTGAGCTGTGCCATAGCTTCTCTTCTCAGCCTTAGGCATCGCTTATAAAGGCGAACAGAAATCCTTCTTTTTCTGTGCTTGCCTGAATTTTGCACCCCAGCAATGTCTTTTCCCTCTATCTTCTTAAGTGCTTGAAGTAGGTCAAAAGCTTTAGTGAAGCCTCCAGAACAGCTGGAAAAGAAAAAAAATAAGAAAAATATTAAGAACATAACTCAAACTAATAATCTGAGTTACCACATTAGACAGTAGAGGTACAAAGCTTCTAACAAATGTTGAGATTATCATGAATGAGTGAAGTTCCAAACCTTTTTCCGAGGCGACATTTTTTCTCCTTTGGTAGTTTAAAACAGTACTGAGAGACCGAATCCATCATGAAAGGAGGAAAAGCAGTGGGTTCCTTGATGCTTTGAATGTGACCAGCCAAGCTGTAAAAATGACACATGACATGCAATTTATAACCCCAGAAACAAAGCACAAAACAAAAATAAGACCGATGAGATGATAAAACAATCAAGTGTCATTCTCTGTGTTCTTTGCATCTGAAAAGATACAAGGAAAGATACAACTAATCAGTCCAATCATAAATGCAAATTTGAAGTTATGAGGTTTAATCATTTCTAAAACTAAAAATATAGGATTGTAACTCCTTTTTCTGCTGTGAGTTGCCCTTTTTGTGAATGAAACCTGAGCTTAAATCATGCATTTATGTAATTGTGTTTGTAAAAATCCAACTTGGGGCAAATCAACAACACTCTCTCTTTTGGATATACATTAACTGCACTGTCCCAATTAAAAAAGAAAAAAAAATAAATTCACTTTTGCTATTACCACAACACAGGACTTTTACAGAAGAACTAGACAGATAAATATGTAATTGATAACTTAATTATGACTGTTTCCTATTGCATGTCCCAGTAAGCCTGTACTGGAGAACCGGAATGTAGCCATTGTTAACTTTATTAGTTCCACCTGCAGTTTTCCCATTATGGCCTGTCAAATGGTCTGGCCTAGGAGGGGGAAGTGAAAAGTCTTTTTACAAGGTGCAACTAGGCAGCACATAAATCCATTTCATTAACAGAGGTTCAGTCATTTCATAAACAGGGTTTTGCTTTCACAGTGTTCACAAATAAACCAGCTGTAGTATTATACTGCACTTCACCACTTATTGTAGACATTATTAAGATTCTTCTGGAATCTACTACTAGAAATGACATCTGAGAGAAAATGGATGTAGCCCCGGAATACATAAAAAAATTGCTGATGAAACAGCTTTGAGTCCACTAACAGCTACGTATGGCTTTCATCAGACTACTCTATAAAAAATTTCAAGGTGAGTACGATAAAAGATGAAGCTCTTTGTCATTATACTCAAAACCACAAAAAGGAATCCCAAGCACTTAATAGTTAAAATATATTGGAATAAAAAGTCTGACTTCAGTTTTTTAACTTAAATAGTTAGAACTTTGTGTAAAATATATGTTTAATTGTATAGGTGCCTAAGAACAACAGCCTTTGTGATGAAGTATAGACATACAGACTGGTTTATCCACCTAATCTGCTTTATTAGAGAGAACCCTGACATAAATATAAAATAAAATTCTGTTGACCTGAGGAGAAACATTAATGCTAATGGGGCCTTTAAGTGTGGTGCTGTCATTTTACCGGCTGGTGCAGTCACAGTGGTAGGCTGTCTTTGCTTCAAAGTTCTGGAGAGTATACTTTTTCTCCAAAGGAGGTATTTTGTATTTACATTTATCCAAATGTTTTAGGCTTCCGCACAGGAGAAGATCATCTACAGAATGAAAAATAAACACAGATTATCACAAAATATTAACAAAAAAATGAGTGTTCAGGGCTAACAAGCTACTCTCAGAAAAAAAATAAATCAGTGACACCTCTAGGGGGCACAGCTCGGCTCCTTTACAAAGGGAATCCTTGGTACATGTTTCAACCTGCCTATGGCTTAAACACATTTGAGTGGAATTCTGTTGGATCCTTCAGGCTGCGGGCTGTCATCACCATCTTCAGTCATTCAACTAAGTGTGTTGCTCATCTGTTAGTAGTGACTAATGCTATACATAATTTATAGTACAACTAACTTCTTTTGATCTTTATTGGATGGCTTACATGTTCACACAGACCAAAATATTTTATTCATTCCATGATTACCTTGTTTAGACTGAAGTGTCTGCTCTATGTTTCAATATTGCTACTTGTATTTATATGGGGTGTGGTGATCCATATATACCTCTGAAATGTGATTTTGTGCCAAAAATGTCATAATTACCTTGTGTATATTGTATCTTGTAATTCAAGTTGTCTGGAAGGAAATAAGAATTCTACTCCATTCTTTGTATTTTGTCTGTGTAGAAAGTATACCCCATGGCGGAGTACATCATCGGCAGCAGAGTTAAATATAAGTTTAACGGCTATAATTACTGATCGCTGTTCAGATTTAGTGAGTCTGCTACTCTACTCTGTACCATAACATGAAAGTTGTCTCTTCTTTTTTCACAGTGGTGTGAAACAATATGAGGTCATTTATATTTATTTTTCTTATTCTGATTTGGACGGAAAAGAGAAAGCAGCAGAAAGAAGCTGTGTATTGTAAAATTCTCATGTATTTCTTCCAGATTCCAGCTCCTGCAGCTTTCACTCTGTTTAATCTCTTTAAAATTGCCAAGATGACAAGAGGCCTTTACTGTAAATTGACTTCACTGGAAATAATGACCTCACAGGTTGATGGGTTGAGTCAGTATGCATAATACTCTGAAGCTGAAGCAGCTAAACAGTGTTCAGCCATCATATGGTTTGGCACTTTGCCTGTGTTTTTTATTGTGTACTGAAGATGGAGTATTATTTGACATGTGTTTATAGTGTTGTATATGAGGACTCAAGCAAAAATGATCCGTACGTGTACTCACCGGATGATGCATAGTTGTGTTTCCGGATGTTGATGTGCTGGCTTGTATTATTCCCTAATGTATGAGAATACACCTTCTTTTGTGCTTTGCCATCATAATGCAAGTAAGAGGCTGTCTTCAGTTCTGTTGTGTTATTGGTGGTTGACCATCCAGATGCAGCTGTGCTCCGGAGTCTTTTTGAGCTATCGGTTTGGAGTGATTGTGTTAGTTCACTTCTAGTTGTTGCAGGTCTCACAGTTGTTGCTTGAGTCGTTGCTTTTTGTTCAGGACAATTTGTACATTGTGGAGGAGCAGCATCACCTTTCACAGGAACTGCGGATCTACAGCATTGCCTTCCCTGTGAGCGTTTTTTGCTGCTTTTCATGGTTTTGGTTGTCGCTGTGATGGCTGTGAAGTGTTGCAGTGCTGGGCTTTGTGATAAAAGCGGGGTGCTTTGTGTTGTGGATGTTGTCTGTGGATAAGACACTGTGGTTCCCTCTGTGTGAACTGCAGGGTCAGCTGACAGACCCTTCCTGTTGCTCTTGTTTTTCACATGTTTCTTTTTATTTAATACTAACTTGTTGCTTATAGTGGCATTAGAAACATGTGTTGTTACTGTAGGAGTAATAGTGTGTAGGGATATTAATGGAGGCCTTTGGGAGGGGGCTACTGTAGACAATTTCTGCCTTCTTTTGCAGCCTTTCCTTTTTCTCCTGTCAACAAAAGTGTCTCCTCTAGGTGGGTCTTTGGTGACACATCTACGTTCATCTTTGGGGAACTTCCTGGATGCCTTGGTCACTGGGCTTTCAGTTACATGTTGACCTTCACTGCTTGTAGTGTTGCTGATGTGAGTCTTGTCTTCAAATTTAGTTTCAGTATCAGATTTATTATATGGACGAGAGTTTTTAAATGTGGCATATGCAGCCTTTTTTGTTATCTTGCACCTAGAGAGAATAAAAAAAGCCAAGTTAAAACTCAGCCTTTGACAAGAAATTCTATATTCCAGTATTTTTGCATGACATATTAATCATTTACAGTATATTCACAACATCAATTGCAGTTATTTAATAAAGGGTAGCCACAATTTCCATTTAAGATGTATCCTGTCATTTCATGCACTATAATTAGCACTTTCAGTAGAACACAATTATAGAGACACAGTGGAAATTTAAGTCACTCCCTGATTACAGTCATTAGAATATACTTTCTCAGTGTGATATCATTAACACAAGGAAATGTTATCCATTAATAATTTGTTTTCTAAAGCCATTTTTTTCCTAACCAGATAAAGACATAGGAAAAAAGGACAGGTGTGTTACCATGCCCTTCATCATCATTGCGGTTTGACAATGTTACGGGCATGTTATTACAAGATAAATGGAACCCGATTCACAAACCTACCTACTGTATCTGCTACCTCAGACTTCCAAATTAGCATTACTACTCTTTTCAACTAAGCGCTTGACTTTTGATGACACACCGCATAGTTGTGTAATGTAATAGATTAGATCTTACTGAGAAACATTTCATGTCATGTCATGATATTTCAGTTGAACTGATTCTTTATTGCACTATGCCCTCCTGATTCCAATTGAGAGTTATGGCAAATTTTACTACTTTTTTGCTGATAAAGTTTCTAGTAATAGAGCCCAACTCATGCCATCTCTGTTTATTCCACCATACACCATATTTGTTCCAAAGATAAGGACTGAATTAGGAAAAAAATCTTTTAGGTTTTCAGCTCCTGATGCCTGGAGCAAGCCTCAGTCTGAGCTCCATCTACAAACACTGATTCCTTTGACTGATTTTAAAGAGAGCATTAAAACTCTGGAATCAAGACTGTTGGTCTGTCAATGTTTCAACTGACTTTATATGTTTGGGTTTTTTTTTCTATGTTTGCAAATACTTTTATTATTTAAAACTGTAATGATGTGACTGTATCGCTTGTTTCCCTTGAAAAAGAGATCCTCCATCTCAATGAGACCAACCTAGTTAAATAAATGTTAAATAAAATCAAAATAAAACAGGAATTTCTATCAGATTTTTATTTCATCTCTTGTCCAAATACGATTTAATGAGGATGGTGAATTGCACAAATTCCTCATTCTCTCCATTCAATGTTTCACCCTGAGAGAAAGAGGTTTCTAGCTTTTATCTTTGCACATTTTAGCAATTGTTCACAAGTCTTTAGAAAGTGGTTTCTTCCCTTCTCATATCCTTTATGAGTAACTAGTCACTCTTTATAAAGCTTCAGCCCATAGTACAGAAACTGCGCTGATAAATCATTTCAGGGACAGTAGTATGACCTCAGATGCTGGCTGATGTAATATACCAGTGTTGTTGCACCTGCTGTGTTTGATGCATTTTCTCACAACTGTTTAAATGAAAACTAGGAAAGGTGTGACTGATTACACTCTACCAGTTGAAGCCTTACCTGAACGACAGGAATTTCACCATAACATTGGGAATGACTCACCAGTGAAGTTCCTCAAGGGCCTATCATGGGCCTTTTGTTATTATCCAAAAACGCATCTACATTGAGTCAAGTTATCTGCAACGTCAGTTTTTCTCCCACTGAGTGTCCTTTAATCTAAGTGTGCAATTTTGACTGCATTTAGTTTATAATATCAGTTACATTCACAGTGAATTATAAGCAAAAATATTAACGTTTCGCTTACTTTCCCCACCAGTACATCTCTGTGCATTGCCTACGTCGTTTGAGCTCAAAGCAGGGGACTCGCAGGATGTTGAAGTAGCTGTAGCCCACCATACTGGAAATTGTATCATTGACACTGAGAAGGCACTGTTGAAACCTAGTGAAATAAGAAATGAATGGCATGTGACATCTGTGTTATCTCATTTCATCTACAGTTTGCCTCATTGTTAACACACAGTTTCTGATGATCAATATCCTTTAGCAGAGTGAGAGAAAACTGCTGTTAAGGTTGAAATGACTGATTATGATGGACAAACGATGCGCTCACCAAATATAATAATTTGAGTAACATGCTCAAGCCAGACATGGAAAATTTAAGTGCAGAGTAAAATACAGTAATTTTCACAACTCTTATTAAGTTCAGACTTTTCAACAGCTCTGTCCATGTTTCATTTTTATATGCTAGTCTGTACGGTAGAGGAACATAACAGGGAAAATTGCTGCAGGGCAGGACAAGTTCCCTGCAGGTGTTGAATTCTTGGAAAGTGCTGGCTGTATGTCATTTAGAGGCCTACCTTTGGTCACAATCACAATGTGAGACAGTGTAGAAGTTGGGGTTGAAGACTCCATAATTTGCTGTCTTTCCAGGAATGATATGATTACAATGGTCATGCTCCCGGCAACATCTGTCTGCAGCCTCAAACATCCCTGTCAAGAAGAACATAATTCAATCATTCAAGAGGAAACCGGGGTTAAATCAGGTCAAGAGAGATCAGCTGCCTGCTTAAAATCAAAGCTGCTAACTTCAAAGTTTCATAATCTAATGGGGTTAATACATGCAAATATAGTTCACTTTATAATTACTTTTCTCCACATCTTTTTCTACTTGGCAATGTTTCATAGTGAATAGGTGTTAATTGTTTTTTATATCATACTTTGCAATATGAGGTGTTATTATTTCAGTTCTTTTCAATTGGACTCATGTCAGAGAAACTCTACTTATATCTGATGTTCATAATACTCATTTTAGAAATGGTTTGTTATAGCTACAGTATATAAGTGATACAGTAGCTTAACCCATAAAGACCCAGGGCTGCTTTTGTGGTTCCCAAATGGATTTTTCTCCATATTTAACATTTCTTAATTGATTTATCACTATTAATTGTAATATTATCTTCTTTATTTTGTGTTTTTTCAGTGAAAATCAGGTAGTTTCCTATATTTAATTTACTAATCATATATACTGTATTTTC
This sequence comes from Apogon talboti, assembly GCA_037367365.1. Taxonomy (NCBI): domain Eukaryota; kingdom Metazoa; phylum Chordata; class Actinopteri; order Kurtiformes; family Apogonidae; genus Apogon; species Apogon talboti. Next base: position 19,017,389 of record JAPQRQ010000028.1, on the reverse strand, counting down.
ATTAAAGCTCAGATTGAAGTTGAGGATTATTATATCAAAACAGAGATAAATGAAGAAAAAGTGACTCTTTCAGCACAATTTATCATTAATTGAACATAAACCCAGTGTGTCCATCCACTGTTATTGATCCAACTCCATGGGATTTACTGGTGAATCAATGTTGTTGAAGATGACGGTGTTTCCATGTTCACTATGGAGCCTCTGAACGTCCAAATGGGTCATATCTGATCACATTGAAACACCAATTATTTAAATATATTGATAGGATTAATGGATCAACAGGTATTAAATAGTTTAAATCAATAGATGATTTTGGTCGCCAGTGGCTGTTTGGGTCTTTATGGGTTAAGCTAATTAAATATTATTTATATAAAATTTTTTACATTTAATTTCCATTAAATCTCATCACTCTTAGATTCCTGATTTTGATGTAATTTAAACAGTAAATAGCACAGATTGGTTTGAGTGCAGGGAGGTGCTACTCTTAACCCATAAGGACCCAAACATCCACTGGCAACCAATATTATTTACTGATATAACACGTTAAATACCTGTTGATCCAGGTATGTAGTGCCTCGATGTATTGATTAATGATATCAATACATGTAAATATTGGTGTAAAATGGAGTTTGTTATCTTTTCATGCTCATCAGATATG
>JAPQRQ010000028.1:18968853-19014811 GCA_037367365.1 Apogon talboti | reverse complement strand
TCTATCTATCTATCTATCTATCTATCTATCTATCTATCTGTCTGTCTGTCTGTCTGTCTGTCTGTCTGTCTATCTGTGTCTGTCTATCTATCTGCATTAATATCAAAAATCTAGTAATTTCCCAGCCACATAATGTGACATTATTTGACTTTAATCAACATTTCCAAGTACTCGTGACAATAATCGTATATTACTTCATATATTATTATTATCCAGGATAGAGAACCTGCAGGTTTCCTATCACCATCTACCTTTAAGACTCCAATAACTCACCACACATAAACATTCGCAAGTTTTTATTAGATTTTATTCATCTGTGTAAACTCTGCAAAATCTTTACATGCAAAGTTATTTGCAAACATACAACTTTTCAGTGCATGCACTATCTATGTACAAATACAGAGATAAACAAATAAACATTCCACTGAACTGGCAGAATCAAGTAAAGGAAAGCTATGTGAGCAGCTCAGAGAGAAGCCTGTTAAAAAACTACTGAATATACTTTATGCTGATCATCATCCAATGATCACTGTGTCTGAAGTAGCACAACATAAGACAGTGTATGATGCTACTGATGGGTGTTAAATCAGCGCCGCTGGAGGGCAGAGTGGCTGTGCAGCAAGAACAAGACACTAGAGAGATTTCAATGTGTATGTACAGAAAGACTCGTTCCAAGAATGAGATTAATCTCAATGTCTGCTACTATAGAGTTGGATAGTTTCATTGATGTGCTCAGTTGCTAACAGTTATCAGTTTATCCTGTGAATGCTATCAGACCAGTTTATTCAGGTTACACCATAGTCACCATAGTCATGCAGAATATGGCATTTTTTGTATATAAAGTATTGACAGGAATGTTATGGGGAAGAAGTGTAAACATCAATGGAATTACAATAGCATTAATTTCTTACAAAGAATATATATCTTGAACCACAAGACATTTCATGCATAGGGTTTTTGTTTTTGTCTTTGTTTTGACATTGGAATAACTTGCAAACAGCTGTATAAATTGAGGTCATTCCACTTTGTAAGGTGTGCTTTCCTTGGTTTGCTGTGATTAGAGAACAACACACACTAAAGCCTTAATGATTGGAGTGTGGCAGAAAAGAAAGGGCCCTGCTTTGTGCAAAGTGTGTGTTGGGGTAAAAGCAGGCCACAGCTGCCCTAGGCACACAAGAATCACGAGCACAGTGCATGCAGGTAAAGCTGCACATACCTATGACAAAACCTGTCGCACCTACTCTACCTATCAAGCAGAGCAGCTGCATCTTCTACGGGAACTAGTAAGAAACCTGACCAAGTGTACAACTGCAGTAGAAAACCTCTGATGCATCAGAGTGAACTGCAAGCGTCAGAGGAGTAGAGGTAGCAGGAGGAAACTCCTTTTTCCTGCCAGAAATGAACTGGAAAAATACTGTTCACTTTTCAGTTTTTCCTAAGGAAACAATTAAGAGGTCTACGTCCAACAAACTCAAAATTCACAGCCCAATTAATAATACATAAAAATTTCTAATATTAACTACATGTGCTATAATCTTAAATTAACAGCAACTGATGAAAGATTCATCTAGCTCATGGTCCACAGATTAATGAATCATCTGCATATCAGATGACTGTATTTTCTATCCTAACCTGAGCAATGTATCAATATGTAAACATTTCTTCATGGAAATATACAATATGTTAAGGACAGTGGGCACAGCTGTAATAAGTGAAGGTGCAGCTGCATGTAATTCTTATCTGTAGCTTGGGCATGCTTATACAATTCAAGTGTTACACTACAGCATGAAGTAATCACAGAAAAATCAAAAGTTATACCCTGACAGTCTAATGAATTACAGGCATGACCATTTATTACCTTCAGGGAGGGTTTTGACCTCATATGCCATAACATATTGCTTTTCTTAATCTGAGCCAGTGCAGTTCAGACTTCAATTTCTTTAGGAAAGAATGTGTCAAGTTCAACACATAATTTAATGTCACTGACAGGCATGATGGTCTTTGTGCAGCTGTTCCTTGACAAGTTGCACTTGATGTCTTGGTAAGATTAATGAAATTCCTATTTCATTTATGCCATGATTTGTCCCAGAGGCAGATTAAGTAACAGCACAAGCAGAGAGAAACGGTTACTGGACATCAGGAAAGAAGAGTATAGTGTAGGACAGCAGAGCAGAGAGAAGCCTGTGTGAAAGAGAATGGATGTGTAAAAACAACAAAATGAAAAAGAACTGCATTAGGTGCGACTGCAAACTATAGAGTGGGGATTTAGCTCATGCTGTATGGAGGGGCAAGTGGTTAATCACTGGAGACATGATTCTCATTCATCAAGGTATGCCAACGCTCAATCTTCTTGTCTTTATTCTTCAAACACTCATACCAATGCTTCAGCCTCTCTCCTTTTGCAGTAATACCCAGCTGGCAACCACCTGACAGGAAATAAAGTGATTAGGCAGATGTCAAGCATCGATGTTGAGCAATGTTACTAGTCTAATATTTACCTATGTAGTCATTGGCCTTTCCGATATCGTAGTCCCACACAGAGATGTCTAAAGTCTTCTTGGCAAGTTCACTGTGTTTGATATCATAGCCGAATTCCTGCAATTTAATCGAGACCGCTCTTAAATCACCAAACCAAAGCCAAGATCCCTTAATCTCAGTCATAAAAAATATCAACACACTTAATAAAATAATAATTTGGGAATAATTTAAAGCCCTTTATTTAACTACAACCTTTTAAAAATTCCCCTCTAACCTCATTAAATTCCGGGTTTAGAGTCCGCTTCTTGATCTGTGTTTTGCACTTCCCCTTTTTCCCCATATCAGGTTTCAGGCATCTGTAAAGGGAATGTTAATACTGTGTTTCTTGCATCGACACATACAATACAATGCACATTTTACTCTCTTTATAAAACCTACATTTTGACATAAGGGTCAGAGTAACCATTAGCATCCATGGCAGCCAGATGAACGCAGCGCACAACCCCTACGATGAGGCGGTTCTGCTGGGTGTTGTACATGAGGGAGATCAGAATCCGACCACGCTCCTCCACATCTCCTCCATCTTTCCCCACCTAAAATATACACGAGACAACATAGTTCAGGGGTATTCATGATTAGATTTGTATTAAATACTGTTGGAATCTGTCACGTTAAGACATGCTGGAAATAAAGCATTGCCTCATCTTCGTAGAGAGCAATGCCTCGAGCTGCACCAGCTGTTGCTGTTCTCTTTGTCTGTGAAGGGAACGAGATTACAGCAGGTCAATAGGAGATTAAGACATCGAGAACAAAGAATTGCTGGACTGTGACTGAATTACACTCACAGGGACAACTCTCTCGAGACACACGTTAAAGTTTTTCTTCATGTTCATCTTCAGTTTCTTCAGCGCCACTCGGGTTTCCCCAATAAACTCATTATGCCCGAACTTGTCTTCATCACAGACAGACAGCCTGAAAATGAAAAGAGACGTTGAATCGCACAGACTTGTTTCGCACTTTAAGAAGTTAACCGCAGCCCGATAAAACTGAAACACGAATACAGTGGGTTTTAGTGCTGAATGATTTACGGCAGACTCTTTGAGCTACTCTATCCACCTGAGAGTCTTTCGCTGCATGTCCTCATCTGTCAGCCCGTGGTAGGTGAGCGTCTCGTTCCACACAGGGTTGCGGGTGTTTCTCAGTGTCTTTGTGCGCAGCTTTGTTGACTGTTAGATGGGAATAGATAAGGAAAAGACACTGGGAATATCTCGAGGCAACTTTCCACGACAAAAAATCTAAAGCATCTGCGGTTTGTAACTTTTATCATACTGGGTATCTACATGATGCTGCTTCCCACTGCAAATTATTGTGGCAACTTGGCAAACTTGAAGGTATTACCTCGACTTTCACAATGTTTACTTCACTATCAGATATTTGTAGGCCTCATACCATCGACAAATGTTTGACTTTGGATGGTCAAACCACAAGGTGTCAGGCTTGAGCTTGCAGAAAGTCCTCTCAGCAAAACCAAGAGGCTCCAACCCTTCCTTTTTTTTTCTTGGCAAGATTTTAACAGCATAAATCTTTCAAAAGAAGTAAATGCTTAATTTAGGACAGGCATGTCTTCTACCTTGCTCGCCCCTGGTAGCAGATGAAGCTTGACATAAGGATCTGCTAGCCCATTGGAGTCCATGGGTTTCAGTCCCTGAGGAGAAAAAGCACATTGGTGTCTATCACATCATGAACAATAGGCAGCAATTAGGCTCAAGTGCCATTCAGGAGCTTTTTAACACAAAGCACTTCATTGTAATTGTCCCTGTGTGTGAGTATGAGCAGAATAATGGTACCTTTGCTTTGAGGATGCTACAGTGGAGGCTGTTGCTTTCCTGTTCGTAGAGCAGACTGAACTCTAGAGAGCCCAGAGTGGCTGAAAGAGACCCAGACCAACCAGTGCATTAGACTACAGAGACAACAAGTCAACTGCTGAATAATTAAAAGTGTAAAAGCAGGAAAAATTGCACTGTAATTAAACAGAACATGCCGCAAAAATACACAAATACAAGTCCAATATCCTTCTAAAACTATGTGAGACCATGAACCACAGTAAAGAAGCATATTCACAGCTTTTAGGTAAGCAGCAGAAAAATCTCATTACAAAGTAGTAGCATATCATAGAATAGAAATCAAATAAAAACACCAGTCCCTAAAGAAGACATTGAGAAAATAAGGTTCTGAGTTGGAAAAAAAAAACAAAAAAAAAAACACACACACACACACACACACACTACCCACACAGATACACTGTGGAGGAGATTCATTGCTAGATAGGGGACAAAATAATCAGATGTGATTTTGCTTGTGTTTTTATGTAATGAACTGATCATATCTGTTCATAGTTTTAATTGGTCTAACAGAGGAGTTGCAGATATCACACTTACGGTTTCAGTCACATTTTAAGCAGAATCCGAGAACTGTACAAAATCCTAATTAATTTTAACCTTTCCTGGCTTTTACGTTCAAAAAATCAACTGAGACATATGAATCTGCAATACTAAGTAAGATTTAACCATTGGAGCCACTGAAACTAATCAACAATATAGAGCTTAGCTGCACTCACCCCTCACCACTCCACAGAGACCAAGCACATAAAAACCATTACTATTTCTGCCATTTTCACTCTCAACACAAGGGACTGGATCAAACACAAGGGGAATCTATATCCTGTTAGCCCCGTTGTATCTCGAGTTATTTGCACAGTTCCATATTCCCGGACCTCAATAAAATAAATTAACACCCAGCCCCCTAGGGAGAGAATAAAGGCTGTTTGACGCTGCAGGCTCCGAACATGACTGGCGTGGCACCATTCCCATCATTAAAATAGGATTCATGAAAAATAAATAAATAAATAAAACTGTACAATCATATAGATTATGTATCACCACTGATTCACTGCGTTACATCTTCCTCTGGTTTAGTTCTACAATATTGATTTTTGTGGTTCAATAACATATGGTGGTTATCATTTATCATTTTATACCAGGCTAAGTAGATGCTGCAATGAAGACACTTCCTGTGACTACTGGGCAAAATATAGATATGAATTATTACCAGCAGACAAGAAGGCTGCAAAACAAGCATCGACATGATATGACTCAGATTCTCTTAGGGGAACAGTGATGCTGCCAAATTAAGGACATCAACGCCTAATACTGTATGCTGCATGACAATACATTTTGCTTTATTCAGAATATAAGAAGAAAAAACATCATACTCCATATGTCGCCATTTACCTGAAATCATAAGGAAAACGTCAACAATGTCAGCTTGCATATGGGTTGGAATTATGCTAGTTACATTAGCCACCTTACTGTTTGAGAAGAGTGAGCAGATGGTGTACTCACTGGCTTCATCAGAGTCATAGTCGTTGGCCTCCTCCTCCTCCTCTGCTGGGGGAGGTTGCTGTCGAACTGGAGGAGCGTTGTAGGCAGCGGGCTGCCTCCTCTCCTCTCGCACTGCAGGAGGCGCTCTGTGTTCAGAGGGAACTGCACCAGAAGAGTAAGAACCTCCATCTCCTGTCACTGAACCTACAACCACATTCAATCATCAGTGGCAAAACAAAGTAATAGATCTGCTCAGATAATATTTCATGAATAGTCCATTGTCCATGGGAGTCCATTCCCAAATACATTGCCAAGTACTACAGCATTGACCAGTAAAAGCCATGCAGTTTGACAAAAGACAGTAGTTGCAGATGTTTGGTTTTTTAGTCAGTGATATATTCTGCTAAAAAAGAATCAGTTTTCTCTGTCTTGATATAATACATTTTATAATGGCTTTCATGAACATCTGCATGATCAGTAATTTAAATATAGGAAAATACCTGATTTTCAATTAAAAATGGAAACTGCGGGGGATGAAATTATAACACATGGTGGAAAATGACTTATGACAAGTTAAATGTAGAGAAATTAATTTGGAAATCAGTCAGTTAAGGGTGAAATGCATAGTAAACCTTTTGTGCCACATGCACTCATGATGTACCTAATGAGATGAATTAGACCTGAAGTGGTTAATTGATTGTTGACTGATTGATTGTTAGCTAACAAGGGCTGCGATGAATACGCAACAACATAGAATCCTGTAGGGTGAGTGGACTATGTTAAACTCAACATGAGTATATTTATTTGGTTTTTTTATTAAGCGTGAAACATGCATAAGTTTTAAGTAACACTTGTATAAATCAAAATTGTTATTAAACACATATCTCTTGAATATGGATGGCTATCCTATTCAAAATAATACGAACAATGGCAAGAAACGTTCATTTATGCAAAAGTTCACTCTTCTAATCATTTATACATAAGGCCTACGGTGAATTGGGAAATGAGTCATCTCCAGTAAAGAAGTCTGGTAAACACTGGGTTAATAAACTGATGATGATGATAGCTTTCTGTTCGTTTCTCACCCTGCTGGGTCAGAGAGGCAGCTGCAGCAGGTTGAGGTCTGGAGCTCTGAACAGGCACCATCTTCTTCATCACCGTGGGACTGCCATGCCCCACATCATCAGGACCGGCTCCACCCGTGGCCATTCGCACAACTGACGGTTTAGGAGCCACAGGTGGGTAACCCGCACGAGTCTGCGCCTCTGGTCCTATAAATAAGCATGAAATGTGTAATACAGTAAATGCAAAGACACAGCGAATACATAAGGGAGACATGCATAATCACACCACTTCAGGCTCGTGCTGCAGTGGAATCTGTAATACTCTGTAGTCTCCGGATACTTTTGATGTTGCAGCTTTTTTGTGGCAAAGGCATTGACCTACATACACTATAACAAGCTGTGGCAGTTGACTACTGTACGTGCAGCCGCTATATGGTCTACTGACTCGAGCTATCCCCCTCTCTTTTATGGAGATTTCACACTACACAGGTAATCACCCTGAAAGTGTGAAATGATACAATGCGACCCATCATGCCAACACCACCTGGAGGCTCATCCTAAGTCACAGCATGCACTTTCCGACAGCTTAATTGAGCTCTTCATCCCCTTCCTCTGCCAACAGTGGGCGGTACTGCCAAATTTGGGAGGCAGATAAAAGGTGTGATGTTTGGGGAAAGAGCAATGAGTAGCGGGGTTGCAGGAGGACGGCTGTTGAGATGCTGATCTAATGAGACTGAGGGGGTGGTGTTTTGAAAAAGGAACGGGCAGGACTGCTGAGAAATGCAAATCTCTCACAACCATTGGTAGTTTAGCAGATGCATTTTCTAGATGTTGGTAACTTGCCTGAAACTTGCTGCTCAGAGGCAGGAGTCTGACTCTGACCTGAGTGGGACAGAATTAAACTGACTCTTTATAAGAACAAGTTGATAAAATGGTAATAAGTATCTAACTAAAGCTGAACAGGCAAACATCAGCAGTGTCCACCTGGTGGTTGGGGTTGTGGTTGAGCGGCTGCCTCCCTGGGCCCGGAGGCTGCCGGCCCTTGGGCCTCTGCAGCCACTGGGGCACTTTTCTCTTTTGGTTTCGATAATGGCATCGGCGAAGGTAAGAAATGCTTAGGAAAACCTTTGAAGAACCAGGCACCGGACCTCTTCCACACCTAAGAAAACAGAACAAATGTGCAGTAGTTTTCCCAATTTTATTCTTGTATTTTTTCAGCGGTGAAAAGCTCTTACCTCTCGCTGTTCTCTGCAGATCTTGCATAGCCACACAGCACGAGGTCGACTGCTACACTGCGTACCGCACTTGGTGCACATGCTCTACACAACAGGAGAAAATAAAGAACTCCAGCTGTTCACCATTTACAATGTTATAATACCTCACAGACCATGACCAACAATGGTTCGGCAACTTTTTGTGTCAACTGCGGCAGGGGAGTGGGTTGCTTTTTTTTTTTGCCTCATTGTAATTGGCTGACTCATTATGTACCTTTTTGCAGTCTTCACACACCACTGAGCTGACCCCAGGTGAGCCCAGCTGCTCCCCACACACCAAACAGCGGGATACTCCATCCCCGCACACAGTCTTCTTCATGTCATCCAGGCGGTTTATCAAGCGCCTGCAGCAGCACAGGGTGAAATCTGACTTAAAATGTCACTGTTAATTATCCCAACCCAAATGTATGCATCTTATTATCTTCACACATTGATACAATATTTTTCTAAATACATCGAAGAAACCAGATCGTTATCCCTTGTGCCTCACCCAATCCTCTCCTGCTCCATGGCCTCCATTTTCTCCGCACGGGCGATTACACTGTTTATAATCTCCTTCTCTTCATCTGTCAGGTCTGGACCAGGACCAGGGCCTGGCTGCATGGTCCAGTTGCCCCTATCAGCCAAACACATCCTCCAGTTCAGGTTACACTGATTCTATGATTTGACTAATAAACATACACACATTACCTTCTGTATTTGAATAAATTGAACAAACAAACTAGCTGGCAGAAAATAGATGAAATGGACAAATGCAGACTTTGCACAGTGCAAATGCTCATCCAGTATTTATGAATGAACACACATTTGCAGCATCAACACAGCTTTCTGAACAGTCAGAGTGGACAGACAGATAAGAGAGGCGGAGTAAGAGTTAATCTACTTACTGCTCTTTATCACTGTTTCACAGATCACATATCAAGCGGATGCAGGTAAAGCAAAGGAGGATACAGTTTAGCGTTTGTGGAGATACATAGAGGGTTAAAATGACCAAAGTATTGCAAAACCGATGCTTACCTCGCATGCATCCCCCGCTGCCTGTCATTGGACACCCAACGATCCGAGCTGCTCATCACCGTGTCTGTCATGGCTGCTCTATCACAATCTGTAGAACGGCAGACAGAAAGACACAGATGATTTGCAGCAATCTTTGGGAAAAGTAATGAAAGACGCCACCGGTGCATTTAGAACTCTTAATTTGGAAATGGATGATTGCTTGATTTAGACCACTTTTGAATTATTTCCAACTCTTATCTTATGCTTATACAGCACTCATTTAACTGCTACTGTGGGCTGTACTTTCATCAGAGAGAGCTTTTTCACCAAATTTGGGAGCCAGGACAGTGCTGAGCTCCAACTGGCAAGTCACCAGAAACATTTCATTTAATAGGTGCCCACTGATGTAGGGCTAAGTAATGATGACTTCACCTTTGTCACCATTATAAGAACAAAAACCACCACAATAAACAAATCTCTATTATATTCCAAATATATTAATATTTCCCAGCAAAGTAAATATCACATTTCCCCCGATCATCCTCCTGTAATATTACATATGAAGCCTGAAATAGCAACAAAATATCAGCCTCCAACAGCAAAGTAAGCACATTTCCCAGTGCCAACTTTATAGCCTAATATGTACCATGCACTTGCTAAGCTGTTTATTAAATTCCCTCCACCAGCAAACAGACAATACATCTAATCTGTAAAATATAAGCAAGATATAATGACATACTATGGTTCTAACAAGTGAAGAATTGATTAGTTTGTGTGCGAAAAAGTGAACAAATAAAGCTTTAGAAAAAGCAGCTCTCCCATGCATTAGTATCCTGTCCGGAGGAAAAGTGGGTGGTCTGGGTTGTTTCCTTTGAAGTGGGCAGAGCTGTGGAGGAGAGGTCGTGCAAAATGGATGTGGAAAGAATAATTATTATAGCAGCTGTAAGTGAAACTGTAATGAAACTCTCATTATTTGTGACTCTGTATGCCAAAGAAACAGATGGTTCCATATAGCAGGAACGTCTCAATTGTGCTTCAAACACAGGGGGAGGAGGAGGAGGTGCACTCGTACCGACAGCGCTGACTAAGAGCTTTTGTTTCTTGCATCCATGAGTGTTCTTAATGTGTCGGTTGGAGCTGATGTTTTTGTCCAAAGTGATGTCTTTGCTGCTCTAAATGTCTTTCTCCGGCGACGCTGCCTGCACTGGGGGTGTGGTCGGGTCCTACTTGGACTAATCTGTAGGGAAGTTATTGTCTACAGTGCGATTGCACTGAAGCTGAATGGTTTTTTGCCAAACAGAGTGAGAAAGAGTCTGAGAGTGGCAGAGTCAGACTATTTAACATACAGGATGACAGGAGATTGGCTTTTGCAATTTATTCGTGTGCATAAACCGAAAAAACAAGACTGGGAACAGAGCCCAGGGCTGATAATGCCAGGTTGGGATGTCTTCCTGCAAAAGTTATGAGTCCAGCAAACTTCTTACAAAGTCTTTATGCAATTGAATGAACAACCAAAGGAAATTTAATGTGAGATATAGTGCAGATGATAAAAAAGATGTCAACAGAAATTTACAAGCAAGTGTAGTGAGTCTCTCTATCTGTAGTTTGTGCAATTGACTTAGGTACTTCTAGTCTCTACAAGCCAGACAATAGAGTGCTGCAGCAGCCACTGGCCTGGGGATACAGTGTATGTCCTGAGGGGAAGAACCGACAGTGAGAGAAGACCTGCTGCCTCCGCAAAGGAGCAACAACGGCCACTCAGAGGAACTAAAAGCCTCTGGGGCCTCAAATATGGAGAAAAGTGATGGAGCAGGATGGATATTGCAGGTAGTGTACAGTAGACAGAGTGGGAGAGATAATGATAACGATGCATGATGATAAAAGGAAAATCAATAGGTTTCACTTGTTCATCGCAGTAGAAAGGGGCTGCTGCACAAGGCTGGAAAAAGTGAGAGAGAGCATGAAAGGGAGGATGAGCTGCTTGTATTATGCTGCATAACATCAGGCTACATACCTTTTCAGCTCTAATCTGTAGCTATATTGCCTGCAGGATTCACGGAATAACAACAAATTTGCTGTGCTATCAATAGACACTCTGGGTGTGGGCTTCTCCCTCTGATGCTGCTGCATCCAGCCAACGGTGGCAAGGCAGTCTTGAGGGAGCATCTCTTTTCCACTTTTCAGCAGCAGCCTGACAGTTCAGACATGACTGTAGTTATCATATATGCCGAGGCTCTCAAGCGTGGCCTCTTTCACTTGCCAGATTTTTGTGTTACATGATTGTCCTGGATGGAGAGGCGCAGAGGGGCAGGGCTGGGCTGGCGAACTGCCTCCGAAAAGTCAAAGCTCTCTACTGTGGGTAGATGCTCGTGCAACAGAAGCCTATTAGAGGAAGCTGAGGTGACAATCCAATTAGCATTCGGGAGATAGTCTGAAGGATCATATACAGGCTTTTTTTCATAAAGAGCTGTTAGTATTCGCTTTGGTGCTGCCTGCATTTAGAAATACAGCCCAGTTTCATCTACTACACATCCAAAGAGGGATTTTACATTTTAAAAATTTTCCACTGTACATGTAGTTGCAGCTAATTATGGTAGACTGTCTAGACCAAAATATCATCCTGAGCCTCATTATTCTGGACTTATAACTTCACTATGACCCTAAGACGAGCTGCAATATTTCTGAAGTTTTCAAAGAAACTAATCTGCGTCATCTGTGACTCTCCCTTGGTGCCACAGTCATCTTGTACGTGTTTTCCTCCCATATAAGATGACTCAGTCAGGTGGTGGATTCTTCTCTCCAGAGATATTCTCCCGTATGTTGTTTGCTAAATGTCATGGAGCCTCAGTGACGATGACTTCAGACATGGTGGAATCTGCAAAGCCGCGGCCAGGAACTGTGCAAGCAACCACACAGTAGTGTCTAGAAAAACACTAGGCACGAATAGTAACAGATCGCATGTGATATGACAACAGGAAAGACCAGAGGGAGAGCTCCGACTCACATAGTCATCTGTCTGATCGTTGTAACTCATCCACGCATCTATAGCATTTCATATGGGGGTGGAGAAGACCGGTTTAGAAACCTGTCTCTCCTAAGGGCCATAGAGGATGGTCGATACAAATCTGCATCCGTACATTCAGGGCTGCACGCATGTATCACTCCCAGAGCAAACCCTTCATGTCCATTTTTAGACATTCTCCTTGGATACTTGAAGTGTACGCTCAGCCTGAGTAACTGGCTTTAAGTCCTGTCAGGTACTTGTGTTAATGATTATTGTTAATGTCACTTACAATAGCAGGTGTATGAGTCATTACTGCAGAACGTATGACTGGGATAAGACAGTGACGTTTTAGTTATAATTTCGTGATTTTGGGTACATGCTCTAGGATCAAAGGCCTGATGAAAGCAGGCAGTGACAACAAGGCACTAGGGTATTGATGGATTGATTTAACATGGATCATTATGTATACGGCACAGAGAGCTAAAGGGGGATGGGGTAGAGGGAGGAAAGTCATCTCCCTTTCACTTGTACTGAGATCAGCAAAAAATAAGGTTCACTGTTCAAGAGCAAGTTTTTTTCATTCCAATCTTTTGTGGAAATTCTTACACAAATTGGCGATGAACAAAAAATGTTTACATTATGCTCATCCCAGAAATTGCTGCTTTTCTCTGCCTTTTTTAGTCATGTGTTTGGCATATCTTTGAGTATTTGAAGCTGTAATTTTCTATTCAACTAGATTTTCTATTACAGCCTTCCGCGTCCTATTTGTACGTTTCTCAATTGCAATGACATTGGAGGGGATGTCGTAGTACACTTAAACTGCAGGACAAGAATTCCCCTGACATTTTCCAAGGAGGACATTAAGTAAGTGGGTTAATGAATCAATGCCACATCTTACAATTGGTTTCACTTCAATATACTTGCTTATAAAAGAAGCCTTAAAGCCCTGTCGTAGCTGTAACCCAATCGTCCACCAGCAGCCTTTACCACTAGCCGATATGGTATCCCTATAGGCTCAAATCAGCACTTTTCTTCCAAACCATTTCCAAGGTGCTGATGCTAAGTAGATGCCAGAGTTGATATTCATGCACAAATACCCACAGCCCAGAAAATCCACACTGCCAATGATTTCACAACCCTAGTACAACCACACATTTTTTTTCAGGTTACTGTGACCATTAATGTTTCATCAGCTCTAGCACTCTGGCTCTTTGCTTTTCCCTATTAAAGACTCAATAGCATTGCAGTCCTTCACCATTTTTCCACAATGCTGAGGAAAACAAGCTGAGTTATAAAATTTATTTGGACTAAGCCATATTCTCATGTATAATGTATATTCATTTTGCAACCAACACAGTAACAGTGTGAATAGAACAAAATACACTAAACATAGTCAATACAGTAATAATGATGAATCAGATAAAACTAAAAACATGGGGAAAATTGCTAATAAAAGAGATCAATTAAATGTTTATTTTATCACAGCCTTGTTGGCTCATCATTTTGCCTGGCAGGAACTAGGATTGTTTTATGTCTTTTGAAAGAGAGCACAGCATAAAATCCTCAGACTGGATGCTCACAGTTCAGATAGGGAAATAAGAAAAGTTTCTTCTTTCCTTTTAGACTTCTTGGTTATAAATACAGACCTATCGAAGTTTTAACTCAAAATCATGGTCCTATTCTAAAATATTTTGCAAGACTTTGACTCACACATCGACTACCTGTCAGCGAGCGCAACCAGCTGCTCACATTGTGTGGTGACACACGTGGGCTGATGGCTACTGGTTCTGAAGTCAAAACGAAATTCATGGCTTGTGCTGACAGCTCTTCTGCGACGGTAAAATGCTCAGTCCAAATGTAAAGTGCTCATTGACTAATCCATAAACACAAGCAGCATAAAGAAGCCAAGCCCAAAGAGTTATTTCCAGTGATCTTTTGTAGTAAAAACACGTACTTACAGTTATTACTAAAACCCTTGAGTGTGCAGGTAATGAAATATCACTGATTTTGCACATCCTGCAACTGCAACATTGGAAAATCAAAAAGCAATAAAACAGGAACGGTCTTCAAATCCACTCCACTGTGGACACAGATTATATGCTAACACAGTTTGATGCTTCAAATCAGGACTGAAGTGTGAGAACATTAGTAAGTGACGGCACGAACGCCCTCTAAAAATGCCTTTAAGTGTTCCTATCTCTTAAAATCGACTTATTAACAGAGTAACTGCTCAGTTGTTAATGTCTACTACTCACACACCAGGCATGGAAAGTGGGGAGGACTAAAAACACAAGGTAGCCACCCACTCCCAGTTGCGTGGCAGAACTCCATCCATCCCCCATAGAGGGCCGTGAGATGCCAACATAGCAACACACTGAGGCCTGGGCAAGATTGTAAAGCATTGCACCAAGAAGCCACCGCAGGAGAAAAACATCACTCAGCATTTTTTAATTATTTACAAATCCCACCCCCATTGCTTCTCACTGTGTAAGTCCCCTCTTTATGGCATTAGTGCATGCTTTATGTACTCGGACCTCTACGTGTACCCGTTTTGTGCAGAACATACGGAGCTATCAGGTTATGTTTTGGGAATGATTAAAAATATTTAAGATGTTAGGCTTTTAGTATGTTGCATTAACAAATTATCCATGTTTTCAGTCAGACAATTGCATCGACCAGGACCATCTGTGGAACCATCTGCGAGGAGTCTTTACCTCTCAAATGTGAGAGCGTTGCTTCGTTTCAACTACATCCTCTAGGCAGGCATGACTCCAAGTCCCGCATTGCTGGAGAACAAACAGGAAAGACCATCCAGTGACCAACAAGCTATCATGCTGTTATCCTGCTACCACCACACTAACACACACTAATGGCATATGTGCTCATTTATTCATTGTTAAACCAACAAAACACTCATTAAATTAGCACTGGGTCTGTTGTAGGTCTCGTTTCCAGTAATCATCCTCAAATTCAGCAGAAGGATAACCGCCGACCCACTTTTCCTCAGATGTTTTGATGCACAGCAATTCAGAGACTTGTTTTGTACGGGCTTTAATTTAGGGCTTTGAAAACAAACAGTGAAGCAACCCATCGGACATGGAGCATTCAATTATCTCCACTCCGGCAAGAGTCTGCAGTGAGTCTCAAATTTGCTTGGCTGATGGTGATTCATCCCTGTATGCCCCTGAGGTAAGAGGTGGGACTTGGAGAACTGGCTGCTGATGTATTGAACAGTCATGCTCCCTCAATTTCCTCTCATCTTATCTCAGGGAAACAAGTACTACCAGACAGGGGCATTAAATCAGAACACTAAAGGTCTATTGTAAAGACAATGTGCATTCGTTTTCTTTTTACCAGAAGTAACCTGCAGCTGGTGGTGTGTTGATATAATCTCCACAGTTTAAGAGAAAAAAAAATCAAATTCAGACAGGCTCTCAATCCATCACTGAGTTAGATGTGGTTTTGTCTCTTTTGAAAAGCTGGCACAGTCCAGCTGCTGGATATCTGACCCTCCCTTTTGTCCCACCTCAAACAAGCAGGTATACAATGCCCCTGAGTGTTTTTAGAAAATCTACTGGTAAGGAGGAGCCGGCACTACACCGGAAACACTGTGATTCTAAAAATAATCTTTGGCTTAATTTTCAAGACAAAAACTCCCGTTGGGAAGCTCTGGCATGACACTTGTGGGGAAAGGTTTGTTTATTTACAGTTCACGCTGATCCTCTGGAGCAAGAGCATCACTGCAGCTCAACACATGCACAGAGGTGATTATAGTAACGCGTCACAGATATCTGAAGTGGTATTGTTCAGGTGAGATACTGGAAGCCTTACTACTGAAGCAGGTCCTGCCTCAGTCTTCTTGGACTCTGACCTCCATGCCATCTTATGGAAACTTTGTTGAAAGGTCACATTAATTAAATTTGTCTTTTCTAATATGTCTGGTTGTTTAGGAAGATCTAATCACCAGTTTCAGAGACACTGATGAATTGACTGTCATCCACTGCTCTGTTAAGAATTTGTAGATGAAGCCATTCCTATCTGTAGCTACAGCCACAAATGGTAGGAAAACGGTCTCACACAACAAATTTCAACTTATCCTAAATCAAGCCATAGATAAGTCGGATAATTTAAGTATAATCATGCTCTGGCGCTCCATGTATGGATTATGAAGAGAACAGAGGAACATAGAGTCATGCACCTTTACCAGCTGTGGCCATGGTAACCGCAGGATCAGAAGACGAGAATCAGAATGATTAAACGCTGTGTGTGTGCATGTGTGTTGGACCCTGTGTTTGTAGTAGACTCTACCTGTGCCAAATTTTCAAAGCTCATGCAAAAAACAACCACTGTTTCAATGACAGTCAGCAGATCAACTCTTGCATTAAGAAGCGTGGCTGCAGTTTACCAGTGATGAAGCATCTTACCAGGACGCAAGACAAGCTGAAGACATGGGATTCAGAGTACAGTCGTCTTGTATCCTTCAGCTTTAAATAATGCAGAGCACTTACTTCTTTCCTCCATCTTTTTTTTTTTTTACCTTTTCCCTGAATACCCATGTTTCCTTGTTCTCTCCATCTCCTGGTTGTCTCTTAATTTAAGT
This sequence comes from Apogon talboti, assembly GCA_037367365.1. NCBI lineage: Eukaryota > Metazoa > Chordata > Actinopteri > Kurtiformes > Apogonidae > Apogon > Apogon talboti. The sequence goes on along the minus strand of JAPQRQ010000028.1, from coordinate 18,998,015 downwards.
TACATGTTAACCTATCAAACATTTTTTTCCTGTTTGCTCTTGCTTCTCTTTTATCTAATTTCAGTCTGACAGAAACAAGAAAAATACAGCATAAGGGTGTCGTCCAAGCACTACTGTAGTGAGAGGAAGCAGTTGCAGATACACCGTTCATTCAGTCTTTTCTCCCCTCCCCCATTTAATCCCCATGCTTCAGGTCTGTAGGAGGAGTTGGAGATGGTGGAACTGGGAGGCAGCTTTCCAGCTTCTTCTTTTTACAGCACAGAAATACATGGGTCCAATAAGTCCCTGGAGCATCTTATATCCTCATTTTTCAACACACAGTGATTTGTCTATCCATTTGTAATAACCCATGAGTACAGAGTATGATAACACCACAAGTACTGAATCACCTGTCCTGTGGCACAGCTGGAGTTGAGAGCTGCCCTGCCCACATCAGCATTTGAAAGCACAGCCACCGCTGATGTTTTCCTCCTCGTCTGCAGGCATCAAGCCCGAGTGTGCGCTCCTAAAAATCCTGCAGCAACGCCCAGGGACTGCAACCACACAATCTCCCACATGACTTACCAGGTCTGTTTTCTTATATCAGATCTGCAACAAGGAAGGTCTCTTGTTGCAGAAGTGCAGCCAGCCACTAGTCCCCCTTTAATCTATTTTGAAATGATTTGAGACATAACCTGTCAAGCTACACATTGAGCTATATTTATCACAGTCATTCATGAATAAACTGAGTGCAAAATCCTAACAGCAAAGCATGCTGTAGTAAATCAATGCAACAATTCTGAAAGGTATTAATCCCCATCATCACCTCTGCATGAATGACAGAAATTACGTTGTGCTGCAGAGAAATGTTTTCAGTAAGACATGTTTTACCCAAAACAAAAGAATCAATCAAATGCTCATTTACATAATTGTGACTTCACATAGGTTAATAAGCAGCAGCTTCATGCAGACTGAATGTTTTGCAGATATTCACAAATGGACCTGTTTTATTTAAATGAATGAGTAACTGGACCATCCACATTATGAAAAGATACCCAATATCAAATTTATAAATTAGTGAAATCTCTTTCCTCCATACATAGAATTTGCAGGGCTTCTGTGTTGTGAATGAAATGCTGCATTCATTCAACTTGTAAATGAGAAATTCTAATTCAGTGAGTCACTGGACAAACGCAATAACCACTCAGAAATTTAAGGCAGAGGATGCAATGTTAGAGAAATCCTTCGAAGGAGAATCGAACAGCCTACCTGATAATCCAGCCCTGCGTTTCTGTTGCCTCTCTCGGGGAGCTGTCAGGGAATGATGCGGACTAAATTTCGGCGCAGCTCTTGGATTCGACCACAGAGTCAGTCATTGCGCATGGTGCCTGTCACCAAAAACCCGTGCTTTTATTTTTTGCCTGAATGAGTAGTCTGTAGCTAGAGGCACAGCGGGTCTCCACAGTGCGTGGGAACTCGTCTTCTATCCTGTGTGGAGGATGGAAAGCCCTTGGTACCCTGGGAAGGAAACCCCTGGATGTGAAGTGATATGCTAAAGTGGACAGTCATCACCTGATCCATCTATGTAGTTCGTATTGTCTAAATATGTCTCATCGTGTACACGTCCCTACAGAGGAATCAGTCATTTTCATTAAATTTCATGTGTGTCTGTGAATTTTTTTTAAAATCTTGGTTTTATGTTACATCACGATTTTGCAGTGGCCTACAATGGTTTACTACTTATTGCCAACCAAGAAGATTGCGTTATTCTATGTTTATTGTAAATTAGAATTAACCCTTTAGACACGTTAGAGCACATAGTAAACAAGTCATTTGCCTATATCACATTATTGGAGTCATTTGAGGTGCGTTAATCAGCACTTTTACAGCACAGTTTAATCTCAAAGAAGTAAACACTTACTTTTTGGATTTTGATTATTTCAGTTATTAAAAAAACGCATCCCCACTGTGATTTTTACTGTGGAGACATTGCGCCATCTAAAGGATTGAGTATTTATTGCACCGTAACGGAGATTACTTGCGCTATGTTTGCTTTATGGGGCTTTCTGTTGTGTTTCTTTCTATGATTCGTGAGTGGAATCGATTCCTTAAATACAAATACAATTTTCACTTAGTGTTAAACTTAACGCGAACATTTATTGTCTTATATTTCTGGTGGAAGCCGGCGTTTGTTGATACTGACAAAGAAAAAATACTATTCGATGCAAGAGAATTTAACTCTTTATACTTCCGGATTTGTGTTCCGGTCTGGAAGACTGTAATATTATTTTTAACAATTTTAACTGTACATCCATACTTTTCTTGACCTTGAAACTATTGAATCAATCGCTAGGTAACATACAGTTGGAATTCATAGATTACAGGTGGAATAATTATCTCTATTAATCACCATTTGGTGCTGCACCGAGGGGGTGAACTATCTTGATGCTATTTGATCACGTGACTGCCCTTCCCTCTTGTCAGCTGATTTGTGTTTCTGTTTCAGAAAAAAATGGCTGCTCACTTATCATACGGCAGAGTCAATTTAAACATTTTAAGAGAAGCAGCACGGAAGGAACTTCGAGAGTTTTTGGACAAATGTGCAGGAAGCAAGGTATAATCATAGTGTAACAATGAAAATGTGGCTAACGTAGCGGCATTTAGCCTTAGCCTATTAGCTTTGACAGTCACCTCTGAAGCTAACGTAATGTATATGTTAACTTCCCCGGACATTGTGAAAACACATAACATATGTAGTTCGTAGCGATAGTTGAAGCGTTAATGTAATTTTAACACTCAGTATTTTTTGACACTATAACTATCTTTAGTGTGGAATTTTGTTTATGAAGTCGCATAATTTATCTTTGGTTAACTCGTGATCAAGCTCATACTAAAATGTCTACAGACATTGTGTTTTTGGATTAAATTAAGTTATTTTAGATGTTAACTGTATGGATCCAGAGAAACATGGAGGCATCCAGTTTTTTAAACAACACAGACCACTAAATAGTAACTAATGACTAATGACTATCTAAACAACAACTAACAAACAGCTAAACTATATTTAAGTGTATTAAGCCATAATACATAGACTTATTCAGAAATCAGAATAATCCTTACTGTAAATAATATGAAATACAAATTGAAGATAAATATATTAATAAATTCAATGTACAACTAAAACCCAATCATTAACTAACATGTTTTGTTGGCATTTAGGCCATCGTTTGGGATGAATATCTGACAGGACCCTTTGGACTAATAGCACAGTACTCTCTACTTAAGGTAAGGCTGCCTGTGCACAAATCTTTGTTGTACAGTCACTAATAAATAACCTCAAACAGACAGTCATTTGCAATACATGATATATTTGTGCATATGTATTGTTATTTTCCAGGAACATGAAGTGGAAAAGATGTTCACTCTCAAACGTGGCCGGCTCCCCTCGGCTGATGTCAAAAATATCATTTTTTTTGTCCGCCCCAGACTGGAGCTTATGGACATCATTGCTGAGAATGTATTCAGGTTTGTTGGTGTCTCATTTTTAAGTGTCGCACTGTACACAATGATGAAGGCATTCTCCTCATGGCCAATTGTCAAATATTTTTAGAAGCACTGTATTTAACACTTCTGTTCTGGATTTCTCACCTTTTAGTGAGGATAAGATGCATTCATCACGTGACTTCCATATTCTGTTTGTGCCACGTCGGAGCATGTTGTGTGAGCAGCGATTGAAGGAGCAGGGTGTACTGGGCTCTTTCATCAACATTGATGAGTACATCCTGGATCTAATTCCCTATGACGGTGACCTGCTCTCCATGGAGTATGAAAGTGCTTTCAGGGTGTGTTCAGCTATATATATTCACATGTGTGACAAGCTATAGAAAAAACAACATTAAGGAATTAGGCTACCATGTATCTCCAGAACAGTTTCAGTGCTCTTACATTATCAATGGAGGTGTTGTGTTTTGCCTAACATATGAGGAGTAAACAAAAAATAAAGAATGTTGTTTTCAGTTCGAAGATCACTATTTAAGAATCCACACCCAAAGAAAGGAAACCCTTATTCCCTCTGATTTTTTTTTTTTTTGTCTTGTGCAGGAGTGTTACCTAGAAAATGACCAGACAAGTCTTTATCACACAGCCAAAGGCCTGATGACCTTACAGGCATTGTACGGGACCATACCACAGATTTATGGAAAAGGAGACTGTGCACGGGTAGGTATAGTGCAAAGAGACTGAAATACATGAAATCTGATATGTGTCGTAACAAAGCTGGGAATAGGTTTAAAGGAAAGAATGTGCTTGTTTTCAGCATGTCGCCAACATGATGCTGAGGATGAAGAGGGAGTTTGCTGGCAGTCAGAATCAGATCCTGCCAGTTTTTGACACACTTCTGCTCTTGGATCGTAATGTTGACCTGCTTACCCCTTTGGCCACACAACTCACCTATGAAGGTCTCATCGATGAAATCTATGGAATCAACAATGGTGAGGATAAACCTTTTGGGTGACATCTCTTCATATCAGAATATTTTGGAATTACTGAACCTCCTTTAACATGTCACTTTCATCAACAGGTTATGTGAAATTACCCCCTGAGAAATTTGCACAGAAGAAGCAAGGTGAGGCGAGTAAAGATTTACCCACTGAGCCCAAGAAGCTGCAGCTTAATTCAGCAGAGGAACTGTATGCAGAAATCAGAGACAAAAATTTCAACGCTGTTGGAGCAGCCCTCAGCAAGAAGGCCAAAATCATCTCTGCTGCCTTTGAGGTTGGTCTGTCATATTGGCTTAGTATAGAAATATATAATGAAGTGTTTTATTACACAATCATGAATAGTTTAGAAACATTTTCTTGTACATAGCATGAGGTACATTACATCATTTGTAGCCAATCTAATCCCAGTTTCAGTGGCATTTTCCCAGAGATGTCATGACACAAATCCAATCGGTTAGGGAAGTGATAAAAATCACTTTCAGATAAGAGGAAGCACTAATGCCAGATTCTTTACAATTCTCACATTGTAAGTCAGATACATTGATTGAGCCTTTCTTATCTAAATCTAAATTTTATCTAAAGATAAAAAAACAACCAACCAAACAGAAAATGTAACAGCTGGAGAAAATCAGAGTGAGTGTTATTTGCTTAGATATTAAATGTGGTTAAAGCAGATTGAGTGTTTCAGTGGTTTTCTAGAAACAAGTTATCTTATGTGCCTTACTTGTTTTTTGTTTTTATTTATAAAAAGTGTACATAATACAATAAAAACACTTTATCATTTTCTATTTTGTCCCATAATGAAAGTGAAAAGTGAAAAGAAGTAAATAAATGCAAAACTAAAATAAAGAATGAAGAAAAAATGAGGATAGTAATAATCTGAATAACACAAGGCAAACCACAAAATATCCCATATTATATATCATATTATATTGCATAATAACAAAGTCTTAAGCTATAGGCTCTTTCTACCTCATCTATTCCTTTGTACCCACAAATAATAAGAAAAAACAAAACCAGGACATTAAGGCATCAAGGCTAAGAAATGTAGATTAAAAACAAGTAAATAATGAACAATGAACCTAAAAAAAAAATAAATATGAACACATAACAAATAAGCTTATAGATGTGTTTAAGGAATAGGGATGACTATTTGGGTCAGGCCCAGATATAGTGCACAGGTTTTCAAAATTGTACTAGATACATAAAACTTATATTATGTAGTGTGATAAGGTACTGTTTGAAAGAAAAAATGGTTGAACTGATTTTTAAGCGTTAAAACAAAGAAACCATCTAAACTCAATAGAGTGGGTTAGTTTAATTGCGTGCCTGTCTTGTCCAGACCTGTCGTAAAATATTATTCTTCTGATCTTCTATACAATGGACTTGTTTAATTATTAATACAAAATGTACTAACATGCCATGTGATGTATTTGTGTTGTCCCACAGGAGCGCCACAATGCTAAAACAGTGGGAGAAATAAAGCAGTTCGTGTCTCAGCTGCCTCATATGCAGGCAGCAAGAAGCTCCCTGGCTAATCACACGTCCATAGCAGAGCTGATTAAAGACATTACCAGTGCGTAAATATGTCCTATTGCACCACACCATACTAACTCAACATCCAAACAACCTTTGCCTGTGATTTGTATCACTCTAACCGCATTGATTAGTATCTTTTGGTTTTGGACACTGTGTTACTGCGTGTTTCTTCTTACAAAACTTTATGAGATGTTATCTTTGATTGCTTTACTTGATAAATGCTTAACATGATGTTAAAATACCTTTTTTTTTTCAGCATCCGAGGCCTTCTTTGACAACCTAACAGTGGAGCAGGAGTTTATGACTGGAGTAGATACAGACAAGGTACTCCTCATCCTTTAATGTAACCCACATTGTAAAAACTAGTCTTAAATCATTTGATAGGGTTGTGGTGGCAGCGGTAATTACTGGTACCACCCACGAGATATAGCATCTTCTATTTTGTTGTATCTCTTTTTGCTATCTCCCCTTATTTCCTGCTATCTTTTTCCACTGTCCCCACTCAAATAAATGCACAAAATGACACGGAGTAAGACAAATTTGACTTGATATCAGAAAATGATGTTCAATTTTTCTACAGTTTTGTTATGCAGAAAAGCCAAGAAATCTTCAAAACAATACAATAAGAAGTGTCTAATAGCAATTGCTTACTATATTATAATTTTATTTTTAGGTAAATACATACATAGAAGACTGCATTGCCCAAAAGGACCCACTGATCAAGATTCTGCGCCTGGTGTGTATGCAGTCGGTGTGTAATAATGGCCTCAAACAGAAGGTGCTTGACTACTACAAAAGGGAGATTCTGCAGGTACAGACGTAATGTAGTTTTGTTGTTTTTGTGGTTGTCACCTTTCAGTATCCCCACATCCTGTTATATGAAAAAGTATGGTTTAATGACAATGTACTGTGCTTTTGAAATTGTTGACTGATATGCTTTGTCTTTTTTATTTTATTAAGACCTACGGTTATGAACACATACTAACACTGAACAACCTAGAGAAGGGTGGTCTGTTGAAGCTACAGACCAGCTCTAGGAATAACTATCCTACCATTAGAAAAACCCTTAAACTGTGGATGGAGGATGCAAATGAACAGGTGTGAAATTTAGAAAAATCATCCTTGCATCTGTCCTTTTAAAAAACATCTTCGAGGTTATGACGATTGCAACCGTTTCCTTTACTTTCAGAACCCCAATGACATCTCCTATGTATACAGCGGCTACGCTCCATTAAGCATCCGACTGACCCAGGTCTTAGCGAGACCGGGCTGGCGTAGCATTGAAGAGGTGCTGAAGATGCTCCCAGGCCCGCACTTTGAGGAGAGACAACAGCTGCCTGCTGGGCTTCATAAAAAACGTAAGGACCGGATCTGCTGTTGGCCCCGCCACCAATAAACAGGGCAAAATAAACAACCCCATGCCTGCTACATGTAGATAAGAAACGGTCATTGTTACTTTAACAAACGCAGCTGACGGCTCTACAGAACCACTGTCAGTGTTTGTCCAGATTTTGAAGCGTCTGTGTTGGGGCAAAAGAACCGATAACGGCACATGGTGTAAGGCTTTCCTCCGGTTCTGTTCCATCGTTTAATATTGACAGTGGTAGGTGTTATGCTGATGTGAATAATGAATTTAATTATACACTCAGTTTGAAATGTGCTAATTAGAATTGCAGTTTGGGGTATTAGACAGTCGATTTGTTTTTACATGCCTGCCTTACATTGGATTTTCAAAGGTGATAATAGAGGACTATCATCTAGGGGGAGGGTGATGACTAAATTAGTGTTTTCACATTTCAAGTAGTGCTTTAGCTGAGCCAAACCCCCCCCCCTTTTCCAGTACATTATATTCAGTCAGCAATGACATGAATTTGATGAATGAATATGTCAGAGTAAAATAAGGTAAACGTCAACTGGAAATGATCACATGGTTAAATTTCCCTTACTAGTGAATGTAATTTCAGCTGTTACATACTTCTTTTCTTGCTGCCCAATAGGCCAACAGGGGGAAAATCGGACCACGCTGGTGTTCTTCCTCGGCGGGGTGACGTATGCAGAAATAGCCGCCCTTCGTTTCCTCTCTCAGATGGAAGACAGCGGGATGGAGTATATAATCGCCACCACCAAACTAATAAATGGGACAACGTGGATCAAATCTCTCATGGACCGGCCTGAATCCCAAGCTCCCTGAGTTACCTGCACGTCCACCTGGGCACATCAAACACCCCATCGATCAGAACACCTCAGCTGTTCAGCTTTTATGTCCACATAAGTACTGCAGGTGCCTCATTGATGTCTGAGCAGGTGAAACAGCAGAACACTTGTGAAGGTTTTTCTTTTAAATCTTGTATTGCATCCAGACAATATAATATTTAATAATGTTGTATGGCTGGGCAGTATGGCCTTTTTTTCAGTGTTTATGATTTTCATTATCTATTTTTTTCTTTTGCATGAATATAAAATGAAAATTATTAGGCAAAGTAGCATTCTTTATCAAACCTTAAGTACTGTTGACTGGAGAATCATATTCACACTCAGTATCTCACAACAAGAAACAGGTTCAGTTATGAATTTTTGTGGAACAAGAAAGGTTTCCAGATGAAGCACTCATCCATTTTACTATTTAGATATTTTTTCACACTGTACAAAACCAAATTTTTTTATTTGATTTATTGCCCAGCCCTATAATGTTGATCTCTTTGTCCTTTGCTTAGATTTCCATCCCAGACATTGTTACTGTATATGATATGTATGTATGTCTTTTTTTGCGTTGCTTATATTGTCATATATGCACTTATGTTTACATTTCCAAGGTTTCTGATCAAACAGTTTTCTTCTTGTGCCACATTTAAAATATGTAAATAAAGCTGTAATGAGCAGAAACGAATCTTTGTTTGACTTTGAATGCCAGCTATTTTGCTTATAGTTGTTGGATCTTTTTTGGAAAAACGCGACAGTTGTGACCAAGGGAGAGGAAGATGAAAGGCAGGGATGGGAGTGTATCCGTCAGCAGGGGTGCAGTTCTCCGAAGGAGCAATTAGCGCAGTAACAGGCCTCCTGATCAGCCGATAATGGCCCTGTGCTGTCTGGAGAGCTCAGCCCACGGCAGCCATGATTTGACAGCGCAGGGCACTGATTGAATTAGGAGGCCATTTGTTCCATGTTCCGGTAGAGGATAACTGTGCGGCAGGAGGGTGTTTGATCTCTCTTTCAGTCAATACCTTCTCCGTGCTGTACAGTATGAACATAAGGAGACACGCTGACAGCACTCACATATCTTGGTGAACTCTGCTTGGGTAAATCTATATGCATTTCCTCTATGTTGATGGTTTTGTAAACTAAAAACTCTTCTACTTAGAACAATAAGAATCTTACTTAGATTGTTTGTTTGTTTTAGGATCAGGTGCATTGAAGACTTGAAGTCTCCCATTAAATCATTCCCATAGGTCTCGGATCCTTATGATCAGTTCCTCCTCCTGGCTCCTCCTCTGCCATTAGAGACTGAAACGCTCAAAGCTGCACCCACAAACTTGGACCTAAGGGGTGGAAGCAGAGGAGTACACCATCCCAAACAGCTCCTGCCCTGCTTCAACAACACCAAGGTATGATTATATGTTAGTACTTGATCTTGTTTGTAATTCATGCATGTTTGAATTTCTTCCAATTTTAGTTTTTGATTTATCATCCAAGTCAATATACTCACAAAAATCTGCCTCTTGCATGATTTATTCTGGAGCTTCTGGAGCTAAAAAATGCTGTAACCAAAGAAAAGGCACATTAAGATATTTAGTCTTTTCCAGATTCTATATATCTTATTGAACATCAGAGAAAATCTAAGAAATCGAGTAAAGAAAGTGCTTAAAAATATATTCAGCAGTCTATGTAGTTAGCAAATGTGAACAACCAAAGTAGATCAATACTGAACCCACTTAGTCTAATTTACAGATAAATTATTAACAGCGCTTCAGTGAAATTGCAGTCTGTACAAGCCCTTGCAAGGCTAGAAACACATCCATTTGCACCTATAATACTGAACAAATTGATCAGGCACTAAAAATAATTCACTCTTGTGTGTTTTTGGCTGAGCGACAAAGAATACACATAAAATGTAAATTATTACTATGATAGTGATTTTTGTTTCATCACCACTGCTCATCATTACCCACAGTCTTTTATGATTTGATGATCTTATAGATCAATCTCAAAAAATTTCCCACCTTCCTGAACTTTAACTATTCTGTCCAATGTGTGTTATTGTACTCTCTTCTAAAGTTTCACAGAAATGTGTCTTTGCAGAATGGGTCGAGGTGGGAACATGGGACAACTCACCCATCATGGTCGCAGACAGAAGACACATCAGTACACTTTGGATGTGGAGCCTCTATTAATCCGCTTTCTTCGGACATTTAGAGAAGTCCTTAAATTTGTTCTGTTCAGCTACACTGTGCTGTTCGGTGCCCTGCTTCTTGCACGATGGACAACTTATTTCATGGTGGGAAAGTGAAAAGAAACCTGATGGAAAATGAACCCGTTCAACAATGAATTTTATGCAGGTCCTCCTGAGAATTGTAGTTTATGCTGCAGCTGCTATATATTCTATTCTCCATGCACTACAGAGCAGACTGATCATGTTTTCTTATTTGATTTACTGCAATGTAGCAACTTTTGTGCAGTTTTTGGAATATTCTAGGCAGAACACAAAACCCCATAATTCTTTTAATCATGTTATCTTGTTGCATTAGATATTTTTGTGTGTTGACATGTGCAACCTAGAAACTGCTTTATCCTCTTGAGTACAAAATTACCACAAGTTATAAAATGTGCTACTGTGGTTGTGTGGTGTATAAAAACTGTTTTTTTTTCTATGTAAGAGATAATAACACTCCTTTTTCTTGCTCAAAATGTTTGTGACAGATTTGTAAATGTAAATTAATCTGAATACTTGACCAGGAAGAACTCATGCACCAGTCTAAGCTGCAAAAATAGCAGCAGGTGCAGTGAATAAACCAGCTACAGGTGCATGTGAAAGTGCAAGTTCTGCCTCTGGCTCTAGAGCCAAGTATAGATATCCTGTTCGACTCGAAATGTTACACCGTGTGCATGTGTACATTAACCATACCAACCATATATTATAATGCTGTGAATGCTGGTGTTAAACACAAGATCTAATACGAAACTTTAAATCTCATTGACGTCAGTTACTTTTACAAAACAAACCCTGCGGCCGGGATACGCTCGATTTATACACTAAAACACTCCACACGGGTGGAGCTTAGCAGTTGACTCGCTTTTTTAAAAAAAGTTACGAGTACTTTGAAGCAATATATAAATGCTCTACAACGCAGTTAACTGTATCATAACCGTGACCACAACATAGCCAGTTAGACAGCAGTAACAGGTGAGCAGTCAGTAAGTGATAGATTATTTGCGCAGCCTTACTACTCTCCTGATTCGATAACTGCTGAACGCCGCCCGCGTTGCGCCATTTTGAAAGTGTAATTCAGGGAGAGGCAGAGGCGAGGGAAATCTCAAAGTGGAGTTCAAAGTCTAAAAAGCCGTAGTGCCGCTTGTAGTTTACTTTCTTTAGCTGAAAACTACTTCGTGCCGTCTTGTTCCACCGGGCCGAAGATTTCAGCGGTCCCACGACTGAGCAGCAGCACTCCCCGGTTCATTTGTGCCCTGCTCCTCGGTCAGAACCTCCCAGTCGACCCGGGTCAGCACTGCACCAGCCCAGGGCCCGAGCCCGCTGCAGAGACCTGTCTGTCCGACACTCTCACCATGGCAGGTAAAAGTAGAAACTAGACCATGACTGTCAGTGAGGGTAGTTATTATAAAGACAGTTAATCTTGTTAAGTACAAGTGGTGATTGCCTTCTCTGTGGTCAAACTGCACAAGGCTAGCTAGCAAGCTAGGATACTTCCTAAAAGATGCCAGTGTATGAAAGTCAACCTTTTCTACAGTAAATGTCTGTAAGGGCATGATCGATGTCTCCGAATTAGGAAATAACCACACTAATCAACATGTGCAACTGTTATAAAGTCACATGTGCTCATGTTCTCATGTTACTGATTTTAGCTAAGTTAGCAGCAGGCTAACGCATGCAAAGTTATGTATGGGGGCTGTGTGTTAAAACTGGGGTTTGTGCTTCGTTCAGGGGCCGATGGTGGGGACACTGATGTGCAGTGGTGCTTTTCCCAAGTCAAAGGAGCCATAGATGATGATGTCGCTGACGGTAAGTACAAGCTGATCGTCTGATTCATATACTGGACATCTTGGGAGTTGACAGCAGTGTCAAACTTAACTTAGGGAAATTATAAATCAAGTTTCTATGTTAAAGTGGGCACTCGAGATAGTACTTCAGCAGGTAATTACTGTGGATGATGGAGTTTCGCATAACTGGATGTTAGTAATTGTTTCAGCAAACTATCCAAAACTTTTTAGGTATGTAGATTGTTTGCATGCCTCAGATTGAAGAGTAAGTTGAAAACTCTGCAGCATGTCAAGGTCTAGTACTCAAAGGCCTGTAATTTTACCACCACACAGAGATCGGGCTTCATGATTTATTGAATATTGTGAACAGTGTACTTACCTCGTTGTCAAGCAAAATACACATATGAGTGATCATTTCGAAAAGTTCATTTTCCCATCTAAAATATACCACCTTTAACTAGACAAAAACTGAAAAATGTAGAGCCACTGAATCCAAATTATCACCATGCACGCACTTAAAGCCTTTAAGTTGTAGCCTGTTGTCATTATATTATTACACAGGTGATTTGATAAATTTTACACCTCGACTAATACAAAATGAAAACATGTTAATTTAACACACATCAACCCCTAACACCAACAAAAAGACTTGTGTGTGTCACCTCTCTCCTTTTTCCAATATCCAATGAGTAAATACATTGATACACATGGGCTCAAACATGTCTGTTTACAGTACATGTTGGACTTGTTTGTGTGTAAAGGACTTCGTAGTTGTTTACAGTAATCTTTGCCTCAGAGCAGGTATTAATGTGAGCCTCTCCTTGTGTCAATACATAGCACTACATAGGCCCAAGACTCACCACTACAATACTGTGATAGTTTTATCTAACACAGGCAGGATTTCTCTCCTTCATTTGTGTTTTTATATTAGAGCTGTATGGAGGCAGATCCTGTCAGACACTATGTGTTTAACAAGACAGTAGCCTATATTTATGGTAGAATGAGCTTTGAATTGTGCCAGTCAGTGAAAGGGGAGTGATTGTTTTATTGTAGGATCTGATGATAATGCTTGTCATTGATAAAGTATAATACTGAGGTTATTTCCACCCTCCTCTGCTGTGTCTACTATAGACTTTCAGTCCTGGTGCACTGTATTGTATAACTACATGCACGTCATTGCGCTGTTGTGTTTTCTTCATGGTTGACATGATTTTCATCTCCCACTTGCTCATAAAGTGAAAGCTCATGTGTAGTATTGGAAAAAGCTGCGGGAAAAAATCTTGTGCCTCATTCCAATTGAAAGCACAAACTGGTGCAATGTATTTTAATATTTCTCATTCATACATTATGCTCCTTTAGTTCATAAAATTAGACTATAAAATAGAAAATTGAGGGGAATTTGGTAACAGCTAATCTAATAGCAGATTTTTTTTTTTCACAGCTGACATCATATCCACTGTTGAATTCAACCACTCTGGGGAACTACTAGCTACTGGGGACAAAGGAGGTCGTGTTGTCATCTTTCAGCAGGAGCCAGAGGTGAGTTTCTGTTACCCATGTGATTAAAATTAACAGAGTGGAAACTAGAGTTGCAACAATTAATCAGTTAGTTGGCAACTAGTAAATCCATTTAGTTTGAGCAGACATACACATTTATGATTTCAGTTTCTTTAATTCTAATAATGTCTGATTCATTTCCTCCTCTAGAAAGTGAACTGGATATATTTAGGTTTCAGATCAAACAAAACATTCTTAGGATGTCATATTTGTGCTTGAGGATATGATTACTTTCTTGTTTTTTAAAACCATCTTGCAGATCAAATAACTCATTGATTTAGCTTCGGTTTACGAGTAAAATGCTTCCAGAATAAAAGCAGTGACAGTTCTACAAATTCTGTGACTGAATGAATGAAAGAATGGGTTTTACACAACAGAAATGTTTACCTCTGAGCCACCAGTTCTACTTCAAAACACTGTGCATTTTAGAATACATCTCACTTCTTCAAGGGCGAGACTGATAAATGTATTATTTAAATATAAATAAACCTATTTATATGTATAAGAAGACCTTGTTTTCTAATTCATCTTATCAAAGTATATATTTAGCACGTTTATGTCTGAAATGTATAATTTCTGAGAAAGTGACCAGTGTAATTAATAAATTAATCAACAATGGGAATACCTGTTACCTGCATCTCTAGTACTAACATTATCTTTGACATTGCATTAAAATGACACGTACGTAGACCCTAATGTGGGTTTTCTTGTTGTTTAGAATAAGAATCAGCCACAGTGCCGTGGAGAGTACAATGTTTACAGCACCTTCCAGAGCCATGAACCCGAGTTTGACTACCTGAAAAGCCTTGAGATTGAGGAGAAGATCAATAAGATTCGATGGTTGCCTCAGAAAAATGCTGCACATTTTCTTTTGTCTACGAATGGTAAGTAAACTGTGATGGGATCTCACAGACGGTACTTATTAATTTTGACTTTGAACTTAAAACTTAACTACTTTACTGTTTTCTTGTAACTAAAGATATATTATGAGGATCTGCTGTTTTCATGTTTTAGACAAAACCATAAAGCTGTGGAAGATTAGTGAACGTGACAAGAGACCTGAGGGGTACAATCTGAAGGAAGAAGATGGGCGATTCCGAGATCCCAATACTGTCACAACACTGCGGGTTTGTATAAAGTAACAGAATACTTGTCAAGTGTTATGCAGACAACACATGTCAGGTCATGTATAATCATGTTTAAAAATGTTAGTTTTATAATTTTATAATAGCGCTTATTTTTTTAATTAATTCCTTGAATGAATGAAGTTTGGAAAAATTTAATTCCAATTGCCAAACAGTCCCAGCAGGCTTTTAAAAGCTTTTTAAACTAGATATAAACTAGCTGAACTGAAGGTAATTGTAAAGTATTGTGTCATTTCTTGACGCTGCTGTTTTTGATTAACCTTTTATACATGCAGAAATGCTAGAGGAGGTAATTACAGTAATGATGCCTCCTTTCCAGCAATTACTGCAATGCAGAAATTCATTACCTTGTTATTTACACCTGTGTTTGACAACACTGCCATTTAGTGTCCTTTAATTTCCCCTTTTCCTATGACACAAAACTTAGCTTTTGCTAAGTAGTTAGTAGTTACTGGGATAATTTTTGTAAATTTTTTTGTTTGTTTTCTTAATAGAACCTACTGACGATAAAGGTGACTATTAGATAGAAGATTTTGACACCTATAGCTGTGTATCTGTCACTGCCACAGAATCAGTTATATGGTGCCTGGTGAAAAGTTGCAGACACTTTTATTTTTATTGCCATCCAATTAGATGTGTAAAACTGAAGACAGTAAATCATTGTTGAAGCAGTCCTAACCCTAATGTAATGCTAATGTTAGGTACTGTGTGTATTGGGATGGGTAAAATGCAGAGACCGAATTTCCCTACAGGGATAATGAAGTGAGTTAACCTTAACCTTTTACTCTCTTCAGGTACCAGTATTTAGACCCATGGACTTGATGGTGGAGGCCAGCCCCAGACGAGTGTTTGCCAATGCTCACACCTACCACATCAACTCCATCTCAGTCAACAGTGATCATGAGACCTATCTGTCTGCAGATGATCTTCGCATTAACCTGTGGCACATGGAGATCACTGACCGCAGCTTTAGTATCCTTTGTTTTTCAATTCCATGCTCTCTCTTTATTATCACCCCTAAGAAGTAGTGGGTTTCTCCCAGCATCTCACGGGAAGTCACTTCGTTGTGTAATAAGTATGTCATGATAAAAGTTAAAACTGAGGTGTAGATTTGAATTTATTTCTCTTTTTTTCAGGGATAGGTGAAATACAAATGTTAAGTATGAATTATGTGTTTGAGTTCAGTCTAACAGTTAACTAAAGGTTTGTATACAGGGTGCTGGTGTATTTAGAAAAAAAAAATGGTGGGCAGTTTTTTGAAAACTTGTGATGTGTGGGGCCGTCTCCCACAATGCCTTTCTCCATATCGCCACCAGATGGCACCAAAGTAAATCAAACTTTTAAAAAGGAATGGAGTGTTAAAACAAAATCGTATTATGTATCTGAATGTTTTCTGACCCTGAGCATTGTAAAACTACTGAGGAATATTGCGTTGGCAGGCCATTAACTTGTCATCATGTAGCACTTCAACCTTAACCTCCCCTTTTCAGATATTGTTGACATAAAACCAGCCAATATGGAGGAGCTGACAGAGGTGATCACAGCAGCCGAGTTTCACCCCAGCCAGTGTAACACTTTTGTATACAGCAGCAGCAAGGGCACCATTCGTCTGTGTGATATGAGGGCATCAGCGCTATGTGATAAGCATGTCAAATGTAAGTCTCTAATGTATGACGGTAATTAATGTAAGAAGATGAATTCTAGATGGACTAGTGGTGGTGTAACTCATAGTGTCTCGAGCCAAAGTTTAAATGGCTTAAAATCATGCATCTGTATGGCCTGTACAGTCTTGTAAAAGGAGAATGTTGGGAAATGGGCCAAAAGTAAGTTTTCATTCAGGCAACAGTTCCCCAGAAAGTGCACCTGTAAACTGTGGGGATGCCACATGAGATCTGCATAAAAGAATTATTTGACAGAACCTAAATGAAGACTCATGCAGAGATACGAACAGTTGAGTCATCAGAACATGACTTCTGAAATGTAAAATTAAACAGGTTTTTTTTGTTTGTTTTTTTTTTTACTTGAAGAAACACTTCAGACAGGAGAATTGTGAAAACACAGCACATTCACAAACAATACCGACTCATCTATAACCTGTAAAAAAAGTGTATAACTACTGTGTGTTTATTGTGTCTTTTTTTCAGTGTTTGAAGAGCCAGAGGATCCAAACAATCGCTCATTCTTTTCTGAAATCATTTCATCCATCTCTGATGTCAAGTTCAGCCACAGTGGACGCTACATGATGACGCGGGACTACCTGTCTGTCAAAATCTGGGATCTCAACATGGAGACCAGGCCAGTAGAGACGTATCAGGCATGTAATGTTTTACTAATGTCCGCTCTTCTGCCATGATAATTCTACCTGCGCACAAATATTAATTATGAATATGTCGCTTCTGTGTGTTTTTTGAACAGGTGCATGAGTATCTCAGGAGTAAGTTATGTTCTCTTTATGAGAATGACTGCATCTTTGACAAGTTTGAGTGCTGTTGGAATGGAAATGACAGGTAGGAACCATGTTATCTTGGCTTTTAATCATGAACCATTAGAGTGAAAAGTTACCTACTACAGGGCTGGTTTGGGGGGTTGTTAAGGCAGTTTAAGCAAATTCTAAATCTTTTCTTTTTACATTTGCATGGTATTTGTGGAGTATATTCCCCAAAAATGCAGAACCTGTGCACTTGTTTTTGGCAGAGCCCTTGTTTGACAGCATTGAGCCTGTCAACACTGGCCTTATCAGTTAATGTGCTTATCTGGTCGGTGCAGAGCAGAAGGCTGTGTATGATCTGGTTGGCGAGGGGGTAATGATGGTAATATTTATGGTAGAACAATACAGTTTTTACTTCGTGCTTCTTTTCATGCTTTATTGGATTATTAATGTGAAGACAGCCCAGCATGAGAATTATTCTGAAACCTGTCAGTAAATTTTGCAGACCAAAATGCCTCAGGAGACAATTAGACACTGGACAGACAATCAGAGTTGACTATGGGGCCAGTCTGTAGGCTTAAAGTTAAAATTAGAGCAAATATTACCTAAATTATTTATTTTGTGACCTGAAAGTCACAAAATAAATTTATGGAACATAATTTTAGATGTTTATAGCATAATACAATGTACATCATTGTGATAAAAAGGGGGGAAAAATAATCATCAGTGTATATATTCCTGTAGATATGTATTTTACCCCAGCAATAATGTGCTGTGCTGGAAAAATCTGAAAATGACCCTTAAAAGTGCTTGAAAAGTGCTTGAATTTGACCTTGACAAATGTGTATGAGCCCTGTATCAGTCATTCACAGATAACTGGAGGTAGAAATACTGATCTGTTCATGCTCCCAGCTGTGACTGCAGAGTACCCTGAGCTGTTATTGGTCAGTGTCATAGATATTAAAACATACCAGACTTTCTATCAGGATGGCTCAGTGTGTCTCAGACATGATATTGGTTACTGTGCATTCTATCACATTATACAAAATGATTAATTATTGAGTTTGACATGCTTTTTGTTTTTGAACTTTATCAGACAAGTTTCATGTAGCCTTTCCCACCCTGACAAAAAAGCAAGACAATATATACAGCCTGTCATTGTATCAAACCTTATCGAAGTTGTAATTGGCCCTGGCTGAAGTAGACTGGGTGGCATTCAGGTTGGATGGGAAATAACCAGTCTGGTTTGCCCGCCCAGGCTTGTCAACACTCGCTTTGCTCACTTGTTTCTTTTCTCTCCGCAGTGTTGTGATGACTGGCTCCTACAACAACTTTTTCAGGATGTTTGACAGAGGCTACCGGCAGGATGTGACCCTAGAGGCTTCGCGAGAGAACAGCAAGCCACAGTCAGTCCTGAAGCCCCGCAAAGTGAGCACAGGTGGGAAGCGTAAAAAGGATGAGATCAGTGTAGACAGTCTGGACTTTAACAAGAAAATCCTCCACACTGCCTGGCACCCGCTGGATAACATCATTGCTGTGGCCACCATCAACAATCTGTACATATTCCAGGAAAAACTGAACTAGCATTTGATGAACCAGTCTCCCCTTGAGCCCCACTGCTCTGAAACACATACAAAACAGTATCTGCTGTCTGCTAAAGATCTGCCCTTGGTGATTTTTATTTTTTTTTTGTATTGAAGGTGACAAGAATCATTCTGTCAACAAACAGCAGTGGCATTTACACAGTATACCAGCGAGCCATCGCAAGAACATTTTGCTTTTGTAATACAGATACGAAAAAGCTCGGTTTCTAGATCTCAGTACAGACTTTGATTTAGTGTCATGGACTTTCTCCAGTAGGATCACTCCATTCACCAAGCTATTACCTTTTTCCACTATACCCCAAACCAAAGGGAAATGTGTTAAATACACACATTTGGCTAGTTTCTTTCAGTTTTATTTTGTGCCATCCTGACATGATTCATTTGTATGCCGTAGCTAGCTAACATTAATTTTTGTCCACATTTTTGTTTTAAATTAGGTTGAATAGGGAATTATTTGTACTGTTTCTACATGTCTCAAAGTTCCTTTTCATACTGGCCTGAACACTTCTAATTCAAGCTGTCAGAACTCTATATTTGCTCCAAGTATTTCTCATGTTGCCAAGTTCACTCCCACTTCTTCCTTAATGAGGTATGTGCAGTATGTTTATGCTCTTAAAGGGCCATTCCAGGTTTTTATCATGTTTGAGCTATACAAATAGTGTAGAACACAGCTGGTGTACAGATATTAATGATTTCTCTGCAGCTGGAATCAATTGACAGACTATAAAACCAACTACAGTCAGCAGTTCGTCTCAGAATTGCTTGAAGGTCATGCAGCTGCAAGTATCCACTGACGTGAAGTTATCTAGCAAACAAAACCCTACTACACTGATGCACTCCATTTCCACAACATCTGTGGTCAAACAGTTTGTCTTTTGTGAAAGTTTCTTGGTTTGGGCTGCATCACCAAGATTAATAAAATGGATTACCATTTTAATCAACTACAAACCCTTGATGTTTATTTTGTATGTATTTAAATGGTGACTTTTTGGATAATGGTCACTCTATTTTAGTCTATGGGCTAAAATAAGAGATAACTGTGCATTCATGTAACAAAACACCTCAATGGCATGAGCCCACATTTGGCACTTTGGTACTTTTGGGAGGTGTATTGATTGAACTGATGCCAAAGTAATCAGTCCCATAGACTATGAAGTTATGCACACAAGCTGCACTGGTCAGACTGGTGATCCCCCACATGTGTGAAAAACCAGCTCAAGACAAAAGCTTATATGTAAACACCTGTGGAAGAACGTAGTGGCCTAATGCTTTCATGGTCTCTGGTGCTTAGCATTTGCCAGCTTCCTACAAAACTTGTGTTGTTGATCACTGTGCCCTCTGGATCTCATTTCTGTTAGGTTTTTTCTGTCTTTTTTTTATGTTTTGTACTGTACCCGTTAAAAACAAAATTATCACTATAGCTGAGTTATTTTTGTATAAATTAAGGCGACAGGATTACAGTCCGATCACTGTAGTTTCTTTAGACTGATTGTACATGGAAGGTTGCCTGATGGTGTGACCTTTCTGTCATGACGGATGTTCTGTTTTGGTTGGAGAGATTTTGTGACATCAAGGAGAAGTGTCTTTGACGTGGGATGTCCAAAGAAAAGTATTTTCAGGTGTCAGTACTTCTGTAGTCATAAACACTAGAACAGTTTATTTTTTTAATTTGGCTGATGTTTTAACTGATGTTTATGTAGGTCTTATTTGGATGTGACAGAGTTAGATTGGATCTAAAGATTTTGTTCCTGTGCCATGGTTTTGTTTATGAATAATTTTGCTCGCTGTGAATGAATAGGCCTTTGTCGGCCTAAATGGAAAAAGCATTTTAGTCACAGATTTAATGTTAAAACTGTTTAATGTTAAAATCCTGTCATGTCTCTTTTAAAGCTAGTCAAGCTAATTGACTAGGCAAGAGTTACTGTTTTTTTTTTTTTTTTCTTTTCAATTATTGTATGAAATGTCTTCTCTTTCTCCTGTGATGCAGGGGTAGCTCTATACAGGCTTGCAATATTTTAAAAAATCAGCTTGTGAAGCACTTGGTTTTCTGATGACTGTATTGGAGCTGTCCTTAATGACTTGGATAAAATACTTCAGAAGTTAAAGCAGCATTGCTGTTTTTTTACATTATGCTTCTATTAAATGTTGCCAATTCTCTTGTGGAGCAAACTGGTTGATTCTAGCACAGTTTTATAATAATGGATAACAGCAGGTGGTGTTAAGCGGTTATTGTCACTTCCTCAGGGCTCAAGGTAATGTCAGGTAATGAGACACTTCGCTCTTGAATTCAACAGTCTTGGTGAAAACTTAATTTTTACTTTCTGATGTAAGAACATGTGAGAATCATTTGTCTTGTGACATTTACGTAAGACCTGAATGATGTGGCACCTTTGTCCCATTTCACAGCCTGGGACGATCGATTAGTTATCAGCTGACAAGGAATATAATCAATTTGGAAATGACGTCAGTTATCAACCCTGTCACGTCTGGATAAAAATACTGGATAGCATGTAATCATTTCACTGTTATTATGTGGAAATTTAGTGAGTCATTGTTGACCTTTAGAAAATCCATACTTTTAAGATGGCATAGATGACCGTCACAGGCTGTATGAGTATCAAACCTGTCCCATTACTGAAAATTAGTGACTGACTTGTACTAAAACTAACCAGTAACTTAACTCTACTTTCCCCTCATACTGTCTTCATGCTGTTGTGGTGCATGCCAACAAAGATGTTCTGAAGAACCCTTTTGCCTTTCTTACAGAATTAATGATGAGATAATCAAGTATGTTTCTTGAACTTTCTGGCATGCCAGACAGGAGACTGCTCAGGGGAATTTACCGCTGCTCTGTGATCAAAACCTTGTACCTTCAAGAAAGTGACTTTTTAGGACTGAAAACAGCTTTTATTTACCAGGAGAAGATACACTTTTTTGATTAAAATTTCTATTATAGCTTTTAATGGGTTTCATTTTTCTGGGGTCAGTGAAACTCACCCTATGTAAAAACAAAACTGTCTGAATTGGAGTTATGAGGTTTTTCCTCCCAACAGCAGCATTATATACACGTCTAATGTGTCACAGGAGTTTAAAAAAATGCACTTTTTATTTTTGTGAACTTCATTAATTTGTATGTTCTTGTTTTTCCTTTCTCGGGGCTCTTGAATTAAGAGAGTTTTGGTGATCTGTTTGGGGAGGGGGGGGACTACAAATGGTTCATTGTACAGTTTTGTCTTTGTCCAATGGAATAAATGACAATTTAGATGAAGAGTAATAAAGAATTTCAGGTTTCAGAATAAAACATTTGATCTGCTTCATTGCTTCATACGTGGTAAATTGATACTGAAAACGTGCGATTGCTTTATCCTGTTTAGTCCATGTTGAGTTTTTCCCTGGAAAGTCAGTTTTGGAAAATTACAAACCAATTCACAAAAAGCCTTATCTTTAAAATGTGAAAAGAGCAAATTTATCCACAAATGTCCCTTAACTTTACTTATAATTTCACAATATTTTATAAGATAGTCATTTGTAAAGAGATGATCAATCATAACTTATTAATACATGTTACTAAAAATAATACTCGAGACCAGATTAATTCATTTAGATGGAGTTAACATGATCTCACATTGTGTTTTACTTAATCAGTAAAATAGACCTTTTAAATATTTTATAACTGACAAATGCCATAAGGTAGAGTTTGATTGAGTAGAGACTGATCTTTCATTGACTTTCTTTGCATTTTTTGAAAGGAAAGGCTTGAAATGCTGATCTGGCCCTAACAAAATCTCCTGCAGTCCACCTGTGGGTCCTGATCCAGTCTCTGGGAAAGGTTTTTACAGATCTTTTGAGTAGGAAAATCATGGATCGGTTTTTTGAAACATGGTCAGCATAAGTGCAATTAAATCAGCCCACGTGGATCTCTGGAGCTTCTGTAGGCCTTTGGTTATATTTTCTAGTCTGCAGAGCACAGGGTAAGTTGAATGTTAATTTCCAGTGTGATTTCTCTGAAACAGGCCTATAAATATAACCCAGTCACTGTATCTACAGTAATTCCAGAAAAATGGACGATATGACACTGAATAGCTCAAAACTGTATTTTGTGATGTACTATTGATTTTCCCCCAAATTAGTCCATTATTTTCCACAAATAGGACCTACTGACCATTGGAGCCTCACTGCTAATGGACATTATATTAATAATTTAGTCCAGTTGAGAGTGTTGGGAGGTGACGGAGGCCAACCTCACTATTACCAGACCTCAAAAACCTTTGCAAGTGAGCTCATCTAGATCGTAAAAGATCAGCTGATCAGGATCGAGTGATGACACAGGTGTCATGCACTAATGGTAGTGTGCTAAATAATGTACTGTAATAATGTAATGTAAAGTCTATTAATGCTTTTCTCAGTTTTCTGTCTTACTTTTCATTGCACATACACGAATGTTACAAAAAGATTGCCATTCACTCAACAGTTCTCTGAGCATTACTATGAGCTAGTAGCACAAATGACTATCGATGATTCAGACTGCATTTAGTCTTTTGTCTGTCCACAGTCTGGACTCTGGACACACTTAGCGCATGCGCAGAACGTAGTTTGTCTGCGTGTCATGTTGATGAATACAAAAACTGGGTAGTCAACATGTCCACCGCTGCTGCTCAACAAAACAATAACGAAGAGCCCGGGCTTCACGGTATGTACCGTCACCACTTTCTCCATGCTTTGTCTTGTAGACAGTAGTCATAAAATTCTTAAGAAGCATGCGTTTTCAGAGAACATCAGCGTTTTGAAGGTTTTATTGTAAAAGTTGGATCGGGTATGGAATTTCCTCTTCTCTTAGGAGGGGTAGAGGGTGATGGTGTTTGACGTTGCCGCACTTCAGCCAATTGAATTGCGCTAAACGTTTGATTGATGGCGTAGCAGCCAATCGTAGCTACAGATTGCGATTGGGCGGGTTCTAGCCAAAATGAAAACAAGTTTTGGACAAAAGGCGAAATAAATAATGCTTGTTTTTGCAACTGTTTTTTTTATGTGTCTTTTATTAGTCGTGTCGTGTTAGCAACAGAGGTAGCCAGTTAGCGTCTTTAGTAAAGCAGTCTCTATTTTTGGATGTAAATATGACTTCCCGAGGTAGCCCTCAATGGTGGGATGTTAGCTCAAGTGTCTACAGTCTGGCTCTAAACGTGCATCTAAAACATAAAACTAGCCTAATGTTTAGATACTCTTAAAACCTACAAATTTAGTAAAGGTCAGTAAGGAAATATGGCTGAAAGCCGAGATGCGTGTTTTATTTGTGCCACAGCTGGAACAGCGACATGCCCGGACAAATTGTCTCCCACTGCACTGAGTTATGCAAGAGCTCATATGAGGGGAGAGCAGCACTGATGATAGTCCTCTGTACGTATGCAATTGGCCATGCAAACTGCGCAAATGTCGTCGAATCACATCAGTTACACTCTATTTTTATGGAGGCATGAACGAGAATAACTGTGCCAAAAGCTCACATATAAGGTTTATATTATGTCCTCATCCAAGCCCGCTGGCTTTAGCCGATTACATAACCCCCTCCTGTCTGGAAAATGTGCGAGCTGTTTGTGGGGCAGTGGCACAAAGAAATGCATGCCATCATGGATGCAGTGCACTGCCGGTTCTGTTACATGCACAGTGTCAGTGGTGCAGGAAATGTAGGTCAGCTGTCTCGGAGTGAAAGCCGACAGGGGCGTGTTAGTGTTTGTTCTGTAAAATGTTAACAAGTCAAAACAAATGTCTGATTTCTCTTCCTTCCCTCTTCTTGACCTGTGTGATGGTAAGGCTCCTGGGTAGAGCTGGAATTAAATGGAAACACAGGAGCCCAAGGTGCGCAAAGCAACCCGCTAATAACTCCCGCTGCAGACCAAATAAACGCAAATGCTGGCAGTCAAACTCCACAGACGTTGCAAGTAGTGCCTGAGAGTGATGAAACCCTCATCGGAGGACTAGAACATGTGCCATCATCTTCCTCTATCCACAATGGAGACATGGAAAAGATCCTCCTGGATGCACAGCATGAATCCAGCCCAAGTAACTCCTCCTGCGATAGGTAAGACAGGAAGATTTCATATGCTCACCTACTTGTTTTTGCTCTGAAATTATATTTATTTAACCTCAAACTGTTGACTTAGTCCTCATAGGCCACCAAGTCCAGATCAGGATGAAGGTCAGATAATGTTTGATGTGGAAATGTCCAGCCTGAGAGGTAGTCAGGTAAAACACAACTGCATACTCATTCCTCCAAACCCACCCAAATCCCTCTCAGAAGCAAAAATAATAACTGCTTTGCTTCTTTATTTACAGTCAGAAGAAGACGGTATAGACAAAGACAGAGAGGAAGACATCTTAATGAACAAAGAAGTAGACTGGGTTGCTGATTGGTCCAGCAGACCAGAAAACATTCCACCAAAGTAAGTAGATGTTTTCTTCGTCTTTTATCTACTGGTGAGTCAGGATATGGATTTAGCGACTGATTATTCTTCTCAGGGAGTTTCACTTCAGGCACCCTCGACGTTCAGTGTCTCTTAGTATGAGAAAGAGTGGAGTCATGAAGAAAGGTGGCATCTTCTCCGCTGAATTCCTCAAAGTCGTCATCCCTTCCTTACTCATCTCACACATTCTTGCTCTTGGCCTTGGGTAAGTCTGAAGGGATCATTTTATTCCAGATTTAGCTTTTCTTGAGATGCAGTGATTGTCGCGTCAGCTAGGTAGATGAATGACTCATTGTGCATAATTATAAAGGGTTATTCTTAGTTATGTCATGATTTTATCAATTTAATAGAATTTCAATGTTCAAGATGACTGCAGTTTTTGCATCTAATGTCATGAACTTGGGCCTCATTTACAAAAAGGGGAAAAGAGCTCATTTAGCAGCTGTGACACATTTCACAGTTGATAACATCTCAATGACTTCCCAGTCTCTTGAGCTTTAAAGGTTGGGGAACAAATTAGAACTAGATAAGATGCATTTGGTGTCAGAAGAGGTTAAACTAAAGATGTAAAAAAGTTAACACTGTTCGCATGGACGTTTACGACACTTTGTTAGCACATTATCATACAAAATGTGTTAGAAAATAACCATTCAGAGAGAGCTGATAAAATATCTGGCTTTTTATACAACGCTTTCATAATTCCAATGAATAATTTTCCTTGAGATATTTAAAGATAACACAGGTGATCTTTGTGAAGTCTTCAAACTTGAGATCTTGGCAAGAGTTATCTTAAAAAGCTTAAAAAGATAGTTTGTGGTTGCAAAATGAAAATTCATTGAAGTGGGTTTTCAGGGACCATTGTTTGAGGACATGTGGTAAACTTATGACAGACCATTTTCACATATTCTGCGTTCGACTACATAGTACTTGGAAAATAAGGAACTTTTCTGGATTAGACATTGATCACTCCTTCATCACATTATTTCTGGAGAAAAGCTCAGGCAAACCAGACAAATATGTCTACAAACTGCTTCTCGCTAAAGGCAAGAAAGCCACCACCAGGAGATGACTATAGACAATTCCCCATCAAATAAGAGCTGGATTGTAACTGTCAATGAAAGACACAGTATGATATTTTCAGTAAGACTGTGACTTGACTGACACTAAGGAATAAAAATGCAGGATAATGCAATATTTCCACATTCATGAGAGAAGTAAAAAAGGTCTGAGACTTACACTTACCGGCTCAGTGTCGGTGTTGGAAACAGACTCTCTCTGTGTAAATTGGGGACATTGCTTTTTGTTGACAAAGACACAGACACCCCCTCCTTTACTCTTGCCTGAGTTGTCATTCCTGTCAGAGTGCAGCAGAAGAAAGCCTTCAAGGGTAACAAACAAGTGAGGCACATCTTCCTATAGCCAAGTTTCAGTTAAAACCAGACAGCATGAGTCCCAGTGCTCATGTCTGACTGTGGTGTTGATCCGATATGCTGAATACTAAAGAGGTAGACTTAGGCTCCCTTAATTATTATGAGATATGACCTACTGTTTACCTGGGAAAAGTCTGTACTCAGTTAAGTGGCCCATAGCAGCCTTTTTGTTCCACTGAAAATAAAAAATGGGCTAAAAATAAAGTTAAAAATGAATAATTTCTTAACTGTTATAATCTCATGCTGTTTTTATTTTTATTTTCCAGGGTGTATATTGGGAAGAGAATTGCCACAGCTCCCACCAGCTCTTACTAAATAGAAAACGAAGCAGTGCCTGGATGTTCTCCTGTCTCCAAATCTGTCGATCATCCTCCTGTAGTCGAGCTATGTCTCTGCATCTGTCGTACGCCCACATTTCCTCCAATCTGCATTGAATTCTGTCACATTGTAGTTGTAGTTATAATTATACACATTACATAATGTGGTTGCACTCCTTTACATTTTGACACTGGGCACATCATATCCAACATTTGTTACCCACTTGAACCCAGTAGATAACAGAGCTTGTTGGAGCTGGAAAATATTAGTCGTCTTCTGCTGAAAATATGTGACAGGGATTTGATGTCAGATGGCTCCAGGGTTTGGGTTTGATCTCTGATTTGTTTGTTTTGGGGTAATGTCATGAGAAATCTGGCTTTCTCTTAAGCTGCATCTCTTCTCTGACGTGTATGAACCAAAAAATGTGCATCATATCTCCAATACAAGCAAATTTAATTGGTTTTGAAGACAGAAAGGATTTTTTTTTTCGCCTTAACTTTATGAGTGAAATATTAAAGATGCAGTTAATTGGATAGAGTAAGAATGCAGCACAGTGCACAGTGGGATTTCAGATTCCACATATTTTCCAGAGTAGAAGTTGTATCATATAGATTCCTTAGGGTTCAATTTAAAGCTTTGGTTTTTTGAAGGTTGGAAAGCTTAAACATTAACCTAGTATGTAGCGCCAAAAATGAATAGTTGGGTTGTTTGATTATATTATGATATAGAAACCTAGGCCCGACATCAGTTACCAGGCCATATGCTATTTTTTTTTTATTTCTTTCTGCCTACATATCTTCCTCTTTAACACAATATAGCAGAAATGGCAAGTGCCAAATTTCTATCTTTCACCACTGCACATTGGTGATTTATTTACTTTTTTTTTTTTTACGATTTTCTGATATGTTTAGGTATTTAAATATATAGATGTGAAAATAATTTAAGCTGTGATCTGATCCCTGTAATAGACACCTTTTAACATTGTATAATTTGTTCATACATTGATATTAATGCATATTATATCTTATGTGGCTGTTGTATCTTATGTGGCAGTGTAAGTATTGTTTTTGCTGTTGTGTAATTGCTGAAATGTCAGATGCAAAGAAAACACCACAGAGAAACATATTTACGGGGGGGGGGTCATTTAAGTGTGTTGTCTAGATTTCATTGTGCAATCATTTCAAACAGTACGATACAATAAACCATGTACAGTGACTGTTGAACATCTGAAAAATGGATGAAAATAGAAGGATTTCCTGAAGAAGATGCATGCAATTTCTGTGTATTGAGACTGCATTGCTGGCTGATTCTTCTGTTTTTAAATGAATGCATAAGATAAATCAGTGAACATGATGTAAAATGTTGTAATGGAACTATTGGTTTTGAAACACTCCTCATACATTTAGCCTTCAATGCATTCTATAACTCATACTAACTCATAAACTGAACATCATGACAAGCTTATGTACAGTTCAGTGTGCAATAATACAGAGCATTTTGGAATTTAAATAAAGTTTGTACTGTATGCAGTGGCTCAGATATAAATGAAGGGGTTTAAATTAGTTCATTAGACTTACATTTTGAAATGGACAATTGTATACAGTTGTGTTCATAAGTTTACATACCCTAGCAGAATTAGTGATTTTTTGGCCATTTTTCAGAGAATATGAATGATAATACAAAAACTTTTCTTTCACTTGTGGTTAGTGGTTGAGTGAAGCCATTTATTATCAAACAAATGTGTTTGCTCTTTTTAAATCATGCTGACAACAGAAACTATCCAAACAAGTGGTGCCAGGCACAACAAACCCCGCACCCAGTGTGTATTGTAGTTTAGCATCAATCCAGCTGATGTTATCAATACTATGCTGGTGTTGGGATTGAACCCAGGATCTTCTTGCTGTGAGGCACGAGTGCTACCTACTGCACCACCGTGCCGCCCTAGGTCAAAAGTTATAATGAAAAAGGTGATATTGACCTTTTTGTTGACCTTGA
>JAPQRQ010000028.1:18942518-18968753 GCA_037367365.1 Apogon talboti | reverse complement strand
ATTTCATGCAAATCGGTCCAGTAGTTTTTGTGTAAAGTTGCTAACAAACAAACAAACCGAACCGAAAACAATACCCTTGGCCTCCCCCTTCGGGGGGCGGGGTAATGACCCTGATCCAAAGTGTACATACTCTAGTTCTTAATCCTCTGTATTGGCCCCTTTAACATCAATGACAGCTTCAAGTCTTTTGTGGTAGTTGTGGATGAAGGCACTTTGTTTTCTCAGATGGTAAAGCTGCCCATTCTTCTCGGCAAAAAGCCTCCAGTTCCTTTAAGTTCTTGGGCTGTCTTTCATGAACTGCATGTTTGAGATCTCCCCAAGGTGGCTGAATGATATTGAGGTCAGGAGACTGAGATGGCCACTCCTTCACCTTCACTTTTTTCCTGCTGTAGCCAATGACAGGTCGACTTGGCCTTGTGTTTTGGGTCATTATCATGTTGGAACATCCAAGACCATCCCAAGTGCATTCTGTCAGGGTATGTAAATTTATGAGCTCAACTGTAGCTGATTAGTATATTGGAAAAAGTCAGTGTGAAATAAACAGTTTTTGTTGAATACAGCAGCTGAGATGTAAATAAATCTGCTCTCTACAGAAATATGTCAAAAAAATTACAGTAACTAAAAGGAAGCCAGTGTGTGTGATCTCTACATGTATAGGATTTCTTTTAACCTTTTTTTCTTTTTTTATTCTGCCACACTTAAAAAAAATCACCCTAATAACAACAAATGTGATTTGTTATTTAAAGTAATGAATCACCCAGGTAATGTATTGTATTTTTCCCATTAAATAAGGTCATTGTCTTCAAACATACTTAATAGTGGCCTAAATTTATCCAGTTACAACATACTTTTCTCTTGCTTGCCCACATTTACACACAGTTTGCAGATTTTAGTCTGCTGCATTGCATCAGACAGCTGAATATAGTTAATTATTTAACCTAAATAAAGATAAGCATATGAATTTCAAATGCCTGTTAGTGCTGAAACAAGTTAATTAACTTCATGAATAATGGTAATATAGCCTAGTTGTAAAACTGAGCTACATGCGGGCTTATTTAGTTTCTTAGTATGTGTCTAATGCATTGCCTGAGATCCTCTACATACTGATACACACAAAAACTTACACTAACAAAAGAAAATGTATGATCTGAAGAAAGTGTAGCCACCACATTAATGAGCTATAAAGGATCTGCACCTGCTTGTTTGTAGGATATAAACAACTACAGCTTTGGAAATAATTGGGAGCAGTGAGATGAAATAGTGAAAAGTCAACATTTGTCAGAAATGTGTCTTGTAAAGCCATCAGAGTTTTCATTTCTGCAAATGTAGGCAAAAGACACTTAATGTTTATATACAAATTTTATAAAGAAATAAGTTTTATTTGAATGTAAATAAGACTGACATCAATCAAGAAATCGTAAGTAAAAATATACTGACACCTCTAAGATCTTGAACCAATATTCTAATAACAGAATATCAAAACATCATGAACATTACTGTGGAAAATCACAGCGTGCCCAGTAATTATTCTCAAAGCAGTACTTTGTCACCTGTCACCTATGACTGTGATTACTTAAGTCCCCGAAAAGTCAGTTATCTTATAATATTATTTCTTTACATTAACCTGTTAATACCACATCATAGAAACATAGAGATGTAGCAGTAGCTGAGCAGGGCGGGGCACTGCGCATGCGCGGTACTTCTTTGTGGCCCTTCTCTTCTTGGTACCTGTCTGGTCTTTAGGGACCCATTCCAGCAGTAGGAATCCAGAGACTGGATTTTTAGGAACAAAATAACAAAAACATAAGATAGTGTGTTAGGCTACACGTTGCAAACTGCACTCTCCGTCGACTTTATCAGTGAAACAGCGGCTGATCGCCCAGGGCGTCGACTGGCCATCAAGCAGAGCATCCATTCATCCTTTCATTGGCAGCTGAGGTTTTCCAGTCTTGCTAGCTTGCGTTAGCCAACAGGCAGGGGACAGCAGTGTCAGAGGGATCCACAAAATGTCGGGTTACCAAGGAAAGAAGAACATCCCACGAATTACAGTGAGTGTGACTTAATTTTTGTGAAGATGGTGTGTTTTATCTGTCGTTGTGCTGGTGTATTTGACGTGCGTTGAGCCCCTGGATTAGACTAAATGCTAGCCAACGGTTAGCTGTCGTCTCCATCCATCGACTCCCACCAGCAGCAGCAGCAGCTTCAGCTTCACTGGAAGGCAAGGAGGAACAATGATAGCCAGACAGTGAGCTGCTGCAAGCTCTATGGCCATGTCTCTTTGAAAATTTTAGGTGGTATTTCCCTCTATAATGAACCTCGGAGGTTTGGCTCAAGCCCTCAGCTGCTCCCAGTGTAGCTGTCAGAGCTAGCAGCTCCTTCCAGGCTTCCTGTCAGCATCCCCCTCTATTAGGGCATCATCATCATCTCACCTTTCCCCCTACTTTAGCATTTGTAACTTCCTTTTAGTAGCTTTCTTTTTATATCATAGTAAAATGAGGTTTTGTACCAGTGGTGCAGCTAACACAAACAATTTAACCTTCATCTGCTAAAACTGTGGCATGTTTTCTCTTTTATTTCCTCCAACCCTAAATCATTATTGAGGCCTTGCACAAGAGGTGTTGATTATTTATTTAAAGAAGTAAAATCTCTTTTGCAATGTAGGTCATTGGACAGCTCTCATCCGAACCATTTTACTAAGCTTTCCCCCTGCAGCTGTTAAAGCTACAGTTTCAAATGCTGCCTAAATCCTATTTTATAGCACCACATGTTCTCATGATATGTGTCAAATCCAACTTGATTTCAGGTCCCTCTCACGGATGGAGTCATTTGTAGAGTCCGAGACCTCACATGGATACAGCAATGCATTTACAGCAGGCCTCTGTCCTCCAGACACCATTTATTAGTGACAATGAAGTGGATAGTTGCTCTCTGCAGAGCTTTAACAAGGCATCAAAATTAGCCTTTGTCCCTGAACAACAGTAACAGTGTTCTGTGAGATCATTCCTTCGTCAACGCATGAATGACAGCACTACTGTCCAGATTGTGCTCATGGCCTTATCTTAGATTCTGTTTTGTATGCCTTGTGTTATTTCATGAGAAGAATATTAAAAGATGAATAATTCGTTCATATGAAACACTTAAATGCAATGGCAATGTTCTCTTACATTCTTTCTATTGTTGAGCAAATGTTGCTTTATTTGGCTGCTGATGAGACTAAGTGATGTAAATTGGCCTGTAGTAACTTGCCGTAGGAATATGTGTTTGATAATTATACAATACAGCAAACATTGCTTTAAAAATTGGAACATCAGTATTGAAAATAATGTAGCTAATTATAGAGGAGCCATTTATTCCACTGTCATGTAGATTTGTGGAAGTAACAGTTTGTACCTTCATTTACTGTGTACCCTACATGGTCTGACGCTGAGCCCTTTAATAAGTACATCCAGTTCTCTGTACATTTTTTATGGTTGTAGATCACAGGAATGACCCTGACAGTATGTATTTGTACCACAAGAGCATATACTGTGTAGTCATTTTCTTCATTTTGGTACAATGCATTTGCAAGTCACTACAGTACGCTTATTTTCCTCTGCACAAAAGGGACAGAGGTTATGTGACCCCCATTTAGCAAGCATGGTACGGTGGCTATAACTTGCATATATAATGTGTGTTCACCCACTTTGGACTTAGTGGATGTTTTCATTCTGTGGAGTTTGCAGTCAACCATTTCTGTATTATTTTGCATTCCCTGCTCTATTCACCCAGGAAGCCTATAGTAGAAATAGGGCAGCCTAGTATGCTCTCATTTCTTCTCATATAGGTGCATAATTGTGCTGCTGTATTCTTGTACAGGAGTTTCTAGCAACCATTACTCCTTGCATTCAATGTTTTTCAAGGAATTGTGTTTCTAAATCTCATTATGCAATCTCAGTTACTATTCATGCTGGATTAAATGGTATTGAATGATCAAATTAAAACTGCACACTACTGAATTATATAATATATTTTATCGGGGGTTTCCCTCCCATTATAAGGCTTAGGTACAGCACCCAAGCTGTTTTGGACACCACCAAAAACACTATTATTTAAAAATGAATATGGAGAACATCATAACTACTAACTAAACTTTTTTCATATATAATAGTTTTATTTCAGCCTCAGAGAACCTCTTGGTCATGTTTTATTTTTAAGCATTACAATGTAGTTGTTGGTAATTTGCTCCAGTTTTTCAACATTTGAACACAGATATGGTAATAATAATGAAATGACAACTCTCTTGTTGGAGGACCCCAAAGCCCCACCACTCAACCTAATTAGTTAGTGCATGTGGCGCTGCCAGTTCACTGCTAGGGCACTTCCGAGGTGCCCATGAGCAAGGCATCAATGTCCCAATTGCTTGGTGCGCCTAACCATGTGGCAGCCCACTCACTCTGATACCTCTCTACCTCTCTCTAAAGTGCAAATATATCGGTCCCCCATGAGAAATTAATAAAGGCATTTCTTCTTCCTCTTCCTCTTTAAGTCTTCTACATTCTCAGGGAAAATGCTGTGACCCAGATGCCACCTGAGGCCTCCACAAACCTTATTTCATTTTTGATCTCATCATTAATAATTTATAACCCAGAAGTAAAACAAACAATAAAAACCAATGAACTGAAGTGTGTCCAAACTTTTTGCTTGTACCATCTGTGTTTGAAGTGGTTATCATGAGTTGTATCACAACATCACTGAGTCAGAAATGAGCAAACTTGGAAACACAAACAGTGACATGACTGACCAAAGCTGACTCAAGGGTTGTTTTCTAGTGCAGAAAAATGATTTCTGACTTGTACTTTACTCATCAGGAAACTGCCATATTGTTGTGCTCTATTATAGAAAAGAGAGATAATGTCTTTTAATTGTGCTGTGAAGTGATGTGAAATGCTGGATTCTCTTTTCAGAGTGATCGTCTCCTCATCAAAGGGGCAAAGATAGTGAACGATGATCAGTCGTTGTTGGCTGACATCTATATGGAGGATGGCGTCATCAAGTAAGTTCAGTTTGATTGAATTCAGTATAATAAATCAACATAAAATTGTACCTAAAGTCTAGAAATCCATTTCTTTATTTTTTCTGTATGTATTACTTTTAATATCCTTTCCACAGGCAAATAGGAGACAACCTCATTGTTCCCGGGGGAGTTAAGATCATCGAGGCTCATGGGAGGATGGTGATGCCTGGGGGTATTGATGTACATACCCGATTCCAGATGCCCGACCGAGGCATGATAGCAGCAGATGACTTTTACCAGGGCACCCGTGCTGCTCTGGCTGGAGGAACGACCATGATCAGTATGTTAGACAGATTTAAACATTCATTTCATTCATATCATTTCGACAGCTCAGTAATCCTGTTGCATGGAGTTATCCGCTTGCATATGTGCATGCACCATGAAGCATATGATTTAATTTTCCAGTTTGTCTGTGCACACAGAATCCAACCTGTTTGTTTATATTTTCTAGTTGACCATGTGGTGCCGGAGCCTGGCGTCAGTCTGGTTAATGCATTCAAACAGTGGAGGGAGTGGGCTGATAGCAAATCGTGCTGTGACTATTCGCTGCACGTGGACATCACTGATTGGAACAATGGAACTCAGGAAGAGATGGAGACCTTAGTCAAGGATCATGGTATGAGGACAAGAGTCTAACTTTCACTTTACGTTCTTGTCTGTCTTATGCATTGAATGATGCCAGTTCTCAATCATTATCTTGCAACGTAGTGCTTCTCTGAAGCTTCAGGGTAAAAAGGAATCACTTTCTCCAGACCTTAAACCAGTAACTAAATATTTCTGCCTTGTAATTTTTATCCTTTTGGTTTTATTTTTCTCTTCCACTCTGGGTTTTTCCCCTTTTGCTCTCTTTATCCACCTTTGGCTATTTTCTCTCATAAGTTTTTTATCTTTAGGTGTCAACTCTTTCCTGGTCTATTTGGCTTATAAGGATGTTTTCCAACTTTCTGACTGCCAGGTATGCTCTGTCTGTGGATTGTCGGTGCTGCACACTCTCTTCTGAGGTTTCTAGGCTAAATGCATCACTCTAGATGTCCTTGAGGGAAATGTTTCACCTGTGAGCTCATCAATCTGTATCATCTTCTTGCAGATCTATGAAGTTTTCAGTGTGATCAGAGACTTGGGAGCCATTGCACAGGTGCATGCTGAGAATGGAGACATCATTGCAGAGGTAATGGACCCACCAATAATGTCCATCAAGTTTCAGCTGCAGGATATTTCTGACCTTTTGGATCATGATCTTTGTGTTTTGACATTTAGGAGCAGAGACGTATTCTGGAGCTGGGTATTACTGGTCCTGAAGGTCATGTGCTTAGCCGTCCAGAAGAGGTAGGGCTGCTTTAGACCTCAATCTGACCTCAATCTGACCAACACTGAAATTTTGTTGTGAAGTGCATTATGGGAATTGGAATTCCACGCAGCAGCAATTTCACTATCTCTTTGTGAGTGCTGAACCTAAATGTGGCCTTTACCTCCACCGACTATACTCCTTCTGTAAAACAACGCTGGTGGACTGTATAATTTTCCG
The DNA here is from genome assembly GCA_037367365.1 of Apogon talboti. Taxonomy (NCBI): domain Eukaryota; kingdom Metazoa; phylum Chordata; class Actinopteri; order Kurtiformes; family Apogonidae; genus Apogon; species Apogon talboti. The sequence goes on along the minus strand of JAPQRQ010000028.1, from coordinate 18,962,175 downwards.
TTGTAGCAATCTGGCTCGTTTTCTTGCCAAATCTGTGAGAAACCGCTTTCTCTTGCATTTTGCATCAAAATTTCTGAAAAGGCCCGAGTGACATTTCAGTTTTTTATATAAACAAGCGGACTGTGTTTATGATGGAGTCATCTTCAAAGTTGTTCACCGTAGGGGAAGTGATTCAGGTGTGTAAGCATGGAAAGACTAATGGATTAGTGATAATTAGGCTATCACTGGGGTTTTACAAATTGAAAAAAAAAATTTGTGATGAAAGTCATATGCTGCTTTAACATACAAAGAATGTTTTCAACAATTCTTGTGATCGAAACTTGCAGCATCTAGTTCGTAAGGCCTACCTGATGTGTTTCTTAACTGTAAACACTGACAAACTCATAATGGCTGGAACAGGCGTCTTCCATTTGGGCCAGATCGGCTTGACAGTTGTTCGGACGGCCCAGGTCTACTGTCTTAAAATAAGAAAATATATAGTATGAGACAGAGGAGTTTGTGACTGTCTGACCTGTGCCTCTAATGGTCCACAGGTGGAGGCTGAGGCAGTCAACCGCTCAGTCACCATCGCCAATCAGACCAACTGTCCCGTCTACATCACTAAGGTGATGAGTAAGAGTGCTGCGGATGTCATTGCCCTCGCAAGGAAAAGGGGTAAGAAGTCATTTTTCCTTTGACTATACACTCTGTACTTATTTTTATCTTTGAATTGTCAGACTGCTAGTTAGGGTTTTGATGGTGTCCCATCTGCTCCTGTAGGTGCAGTGGTTTATGGAGAGCCGATATCTGCCAGCTTGGCCACAGATGGGACCCATTATTGGAGCAAGAACTGGGCTAAGGCAGCCGCCTATGTCACTTCTCCACCGCTCAGCCCTGATCCCACTACCCCTGACTACCTCAACTCTCTGTTGTCATGGTAGGTGCTCTGAACCAGGGCCTAAAGATAGATAGAGCACATTTTGACATGTCTCTCTGGTGTGAACGATCTGTATGACCACATTTATTATTCAATGCCTTTTACAGATGGAGGACAGTGGAATACAATTTACTGTACTGTACATATAAGATACAATCTGTAAAATTTTTATAGTAATGTCACTGTTACATGTATAAGAAGTAGTGAAAGTGTCACATAGTGTGCACATGGACCATGTTTTTAGATTTCTTGTGCTCTTTTTTTTTTATTTAGCGGGGACTTACAGGTGACTGGTAGCGCTCACTGCACTTTCCAAACCTCTCAACGCGCCGTAGGCAAAGATAACTTCACCTTAATCCCAGAAGGCACTAACGGCACAGAGGAGAGGATGTCCCTAATCTGGGACAAATGCGTGGTGAGGGAGATGAGACCCACTTTTCACACATTCCAAAAATTCCCCTCATCTAGTTTACAAGGACAAGTGACCTGTAAATCTGTTTGTACGGTGTGTTTTTGTCCCACAAGGTGACTGGAAAGATGGATGAGAACCAGTTTGTGGCAGTGACCAGCACAAATGCAGCCAAGATCTTCAATCTTTACCCCCGCAAGGGCCGCATCGCTGTGGGCTCTGATGCCGACCTTGTGCTATGGGACCCAGATGTCACTAAGATTATCTCGGCCAAGAGTCACAACGTGGTGAGGGATGCTTATCTCACTTGGCTTCTTTTCAAGCGTGCATCTTTGGCGGATATACTGTAACAAAAATCAATCTATAAGGTTGCCGTCTTTTGCTTTTTTAAAATATTTTTCTCCTCATGTTATTGGCATGATGTCTTTTTTTGAGCCTATTTTGTTGCATCAGGATCTCATGCACTGTATAAAATAAAACACTGTGTTGTTTGTTGTTGGAATAAGAACAACTTTGAGAAATATTGGAAGAATATTTGGATGAAAAGAAGCTAACACCTTATATTATTACCCGAATTTCAAGGTATTTTACTCACAGCTGATGTTTGCCCAATGTAATTTACTAATACTAATCATGAAATATTAGATTTTAGTGTTTTTGTATCATACACCATAGTCATTTTATTCAGTGCTTGCTGTACTTATTTTTTTTTTTCTTTTTTTTTTCTTGTTTAGTGCAGATGCTCTATAGTGTCTGAAGTTGTCTTGTAATCATGAAACCTAATGTCCTAGGCTGTGGAGTATAACATCTTTGAGGGCACAGAGGTGCGTGGCGGTCCTCTGGTCGTGATCAGCCAGGGTAAGATCGTGTTAGAAGAGGGCAGCCTTCACACTACGGAGGGCTGTGGCCGCTACATCAGCCGTAAACCCTTCCCAGACCACGTGTACAAGAGGATAAAGGCTCGCAGCAGGGTGAGTCCGCATCGCACATAGTTTTATCCCTGAAAGAGTATGTAGTAGGCATGACGGAGAATAAAAAGTTAACAGACGTCACAGATGGCCAGGTTGGAACAGGTAATGACTGAGTCCCCATCTTATGTTTTCTCCTGCATTTCTGTGTTTTTGTCTTCATCATCATGGCCCATGTGTGAAATAGGATTTCATTGATTCATGATTTGAACTAATATGGTAAAGAAAATAGAAATGTAATTATTTATGAAACAATTTTCAGTTTTCATTTCTGACCACATTTTCACAAAGAGAACTTAAGGAAAAAAGGAAGAAAATGTTCACAAGTTAACAGCATGCGCACACAACATGTACATGTTGTAGCTTTAATCTCCAGCTAACAATGCCCACCCATTGAAAAGTGTATCTTATTTTAGTGTGTGGTAAACATCAACATAACCAAAACAAAACAGAGGAAGTAGGTACACAGCTTCACAATGCTAGAAAGCATAAAAGAAAGCATTTTTCTGTTTTCCTGGTCAGAGACAGCAGGTAAATGCCTCTTAAAGGGAGCGATTTTCCTTCCCTCACCTTTTGTAAAACAGAAATTAAATGTGTTTTATTGAACGTATTCTCTCCATGGGGCTGAAAGCAGCAGCAGCAGCAGCTCCTTTTTATCTTTTTTCTTGTTCTCATGAATATTGTTATGAATAGGATTGATAATAAATGAAAGTTAAATCAAGTACCTCATAAATGTTATATCTGTAATTTTTTAACCACAAAAATGTGAACAAGTCATGCTGTTCACACTGGTAGTAACTTGTGTGCAGAGTAGAGAGCTTTGTGGTCTCAGTGTCGACTCTGCTCTAACGTCCAGCTGACAGAACTGCGAGGCGTCCCCAGGGGCCAGTACGACGGCCCGGTGTGTGAGGTGACTCTGACTCCCAAGGTGATGTCCACTGTCTCCTCGGTGAAGACTTCTCCTGCCAAGCAGCAGCAGCAGCAGCAGCAGCAGCAGCAGCAGTTTACTCACCAGCCAGTGCGCAACCTGCACCAGTCCGGCTTCAGCCTGTCCGGTGCGTGAAACCACAGATTTCATCAGTTGCACTATTTCTCTTTTGAGGCGGCCATTTATAACTATAGACTATACCACACTTGTTAACTTTTCAGGTGCTCAGATTGATGACAACGTTCCCCGTCGCACCACCCAACGCATCGTGGCTCCTCCTGGAGGAAAAGCCAACATCACCAGCCTGGGCTAAGCTTTCCATCCTGAGCCGGGGTGCAGGTCAACTTGGGCCCAGAGGCCACTTCAACCGCTGTTACATCACATCTGTTCTTTTTCAACAACCTCTGACCCCCTGCACCCCACCCAAGAAACACTCCATCCATTGTGATTCACTCTCTATTGCTGTTTACTCATGCAAGAAAAGAAGGCACTATTCCATTCTGTTTAATCTTTCCTGCCATATTTCATCATCAAGGAGAGTCAGGTGAATTAAAACAGCTTTGTTCGTTGTTTTAGTCACAGTTAGTCCATTAATGAAATTCATTTGTTTACATTTGTTTACATTTTTGTATGATTTTTGTACATTTTTGCGCCGTTTAGTTGATCCTTTGGTTCAGAAAGGCAACAAAAAAAAACAAGTGATAGAAGAAACGTTTTATGTACGGGCATTTAACTATTTTACTAACAGCAAATGTTTGCAATTTTCTCAAGAATGACAGATATGAATTAGAATGTGCTACCTTCAGCTGAAAGGAACACTCCCAAAGTCCATAAACTTAATATTATGTACTACATAGTTAAGTTGTAGTATATTGCTGTTTTAGTAAAAAAAAATAAAAAAAATACAGAAAACAAAAAAGCTGGAATACTAATCCTGAAAGATTAGACTGTAACATTGTTTTTGCATCACATAGCACAGTATTATATTCAAGTTTGCAGTATTTGATTTTTTTTTAATCTCGTCCTTACTATGTGTTGAAGTTGCACTTTTTTATGTGATATTTCATGTTTTCATCTCATGTCATGTTGGAATGACTGCACTAAAAGGAAAAGAAAGGGTATTTAAATGTTAATTCAGCTTCAGCCTGAATACGAGGGAAACGCCGGGCACATACGATTTTGTTTAAAACCCATGAACCTTTTCCCCTGATTTCATCATATTGTTTTCCCCCTCACGTTTGGTCAAAGGTTGTCAGGGCAACAAGCTTCCGATATTAAGTGTTTGTTGTTGAATACAGAGAAACACTACCAAAGCGAGGTTTTCCGACAGCCTCGCTGCACCTGGTGCTATTCGGTCATTGCTGTATATGTGCAGGTGACGTCCACATCCACACAGCAGTCGTGTCAGGCTTTGTAACAGCAGCAGCAGCAGCCAGGGTAGAGGTTTCGACACTATTTGTTTTGCACCCGTAACAATCCAAATGGTCAAAATGTATGTGAGCTTGCAGCTTTTATTTGTATTGAATATGTCTGTATGTTTATTTAGGATATATGTTGAACTGAACTACTTGCCTGCCTGTTCTGTAAGATATTTGACAGCACACTGTATTTATGAAGGCTCTTTAAAGAAGTGCAACCAAGATCTTTGAGACCTGAAAAAAGCGACAGTATGTAAATGAAACTCTTCACAGTGTGCTCATGATGTTCTCGGTGTTTGTGTTGTGAATGAATCCCAGATTTCTTCTTCCTCCTTCCCCCCTATACAGTATCACTTGAGGTAGTAACTACATTCACCAAACCACAGCAGGTTGTCAGTAATGTGGCACTGTGAACTGTACTGTACAACCAACTACTGCGTTCTGTTAAACACTGGGTTGTTTCTTCCTTATTGCCTTGTCAAGTGTAGGTTTTTTGTATGCCGAGCTACAATGTGAATTACAGTGAATTACATTTGGGGAGGGCTCCTGGTAATGGTTATTGAGATGTAATGTTGAGCACTGTCGTCACCCCTCTCCAAACTAGTGTGATACTGTTGGTCATGTATGTTTTGTAGGACACCAGGGATTTTTGAAGGGAAAACATCAGTCCTGTCAGCATTCAACCCTACCTGTGTTGACTTCAGTGGATTAAAGTAATAAAAATTAATATGGATGTGCTGGGTGATTTTTGTTAACCATCTAGAGTAGAAGTTTGATGAAAGAACAAATAAATCCTAAAGCTAGCATCACTGTAACACTCTAGATTCCTTTGCTAATAGACTCATTTCATTTCCAAATCCGTGTCTAATATATAAAATTTTTAATGATGTAGCGCCTCCTCCATTTACCACTTCCAGGAAAACCTAACAGGACATTGTCCCAAGGAGGAAACTATCATTTGGCCGGACATCTTTCATAATAAGAGCTTCAATTTTAATGGCATGTGCTTTGAATGAATAAACAGCACAATGACGCTTATTTCCTTGCATGGAATCTAAAAACTTAGTTAAAAACAGTCATACATCTCACCATACCATTTACTGCATGCTTGTCTTGTCTGTTTTTATGTTTTTGTCATTTCTTTGTCATTTCTGTTGTGTGACAGCTCTGTACTTTTCTATATATTAACTGCTGGTGTTATCTCTAGTATCTTCATTGTCTTACTTTGCATGGTGCTTGTCTGATTCTTTTAAGCTTTGTACAATAGTGTGTTTTATCAATTTCTTGCATTGTTATATTTTTGTATGGTGCTTACCTGATTTCTTTTACGCTTGGTCTGTAAAATCTCTTAAATATGTATTTTTTTTTAACATGGTCTGGCTTTGCATGCTGCTTATATCACACCTTTAGGATTTTACTCTGCGTGTCTCTGCAATAATTTAGACTGTTGTTTTGTTGTTTTACTGGTTAATTCAACATCTGGCAACAGTGGCACATTCACAGTATTGTAGAACACTGTCATTGAATAAATAAACATTTCCAAGCTGGTTCAAGAGCGCTATCTTTCAAATTAAAATCTAATTACTTAAACTTAAAGACTGGTTCCTAATTAATTTTATGCTTGATGCTTTACTGTTTATTAATACAGTACACTCAAAACATGTTTGATTTTACTTTATTACATTATACCACTACATTACACTATCATTGTCATTATTTCTATTCCTATTATTCTTCGCTAATGTGTACTTTAACTACTCAACTAATACTTTCTAAATTGGCATGTGTAACTGAACTTATCAGATTTTACATACAAAACATTAAATATAGAAACAAATAATCATGCACAACCCAACAAAGTGTTGACTTGCAAAGTATTTTTAATAATAAAGCATTTGATGGATGTAGTGCTCACGGGGGTAATTTTTCATTTACATGTTAATGATTGTGATTACTTAAAAAAAAGTCTTATTTTGCACTCTGATGGTTACTTTTAGTTAAGTATAGAATCTTAATACTTTTTTACAGCATTCATTAAAAGCTTGTTGAGGACAAATAGGCAATGAACACAATGCCTGTGTCTATGTAAATTCTAGGAGCCTTTATTATTAATTGTATGAATATTAGAAATAAATTACTTTGGTCACATTGTATCCTTGCCGTGGATGGACTGACTAATTCCACACAGACACTAGATGGAGGTACAGAGTCAGCTCCACAGCACTACTGTTTTTCAAGCTCCACAGACGCTTCCCTCCCAACAGGGATCCTTCAAGCAGAAGAACTAAGCTAGACACAGCAATGTCACAGTGAATGCACACATTAACAATAGTTCTGTGATTAGTTCAAGTCAAGCCAGTAGCTGTTTGACAGTTGTCCAATTAGGATTGTGCATGATGAGCACACTGATTAAACTGAAGAGGGGAATCCTAATATCAGCATCTGCACCCACTGATGAGAGCTTTAGCGAGGGAGAAAGAAAGCATCATAAGATTTTACGATGCTAAACCCTCTTGGGGAAATGTGCAAACATGAGTCACCGGTACTTGGTAAGCTTTCAATCAAATGAAAGAGAGAAGCCTGTGTTACACACCACAAAATTACCCAGAGATGAGCATCTCACCTTCATGAAAATGAATTTAAAACTGTGGGCATTCATGATTAATATATTCAACATTACATCTACCAGCAAAGTAAAATCAAATGGTACAGATAAAATGCAAATCATACAGTTATTGATCATTTGACCAGACTAAGAAAGATAAAATCAGGGAGTTCTGCTGAAACACAGGAAGGGTGCTCTGTTCCAGCCTGTATCTGACTTGTGCAAGGCTGCAGATCTAATTATAGTATTCATTACAGCTATTGCATTTGGAAGATGATATATCTTTATGAAGCATGGCACATAGGTATTTGTTGATGGGGGTTTGTTCATAATTCCACCACTTTCCCCCATGCAGTCTGACAATAGAGGGAGGGGTGAACTGGGTCATCTGTAGTTTAGAGCTGCTGTGGTCGCTGGTAATGGCATCTACTCAGAGATGGTGTGATTTACAGGTTCACAGACAAGCCGGTCAATGACAACGCGGACACAGACATGCTCTCTCACACGACATTTCTAGTGCGTCTCCTGTGGGAAAGCCGTCTGCCCGCACCTCTACGGCTGAACTTAAAAGTGCAAAAGGGCGGGGGGGGGGGATGGGCTCGACGATGCGAACCGCCTCTCCTCTTTCTCACAGTACAAAGACAGTACATCCTGGTACGACAGAAGAAGAAGCAGAGAGAAAATAAATCAATACTGTTGGCTGAGCTTGTCCTCTTGCCCACTTCGCAGGCTTGATCTCACACTAAGCAGCACCCACATGGTTGATCATAACAAAGACTGGGGTGAAGCTTTGTAAGTCAGAGAGTAAAAAACAACAGACACATGGACCAAAGCCTGAGAGAAGAATGTCTGAGACTGTGTATGAATTAACGTGACATCTCTAAATCTGGTGGATTTTTTAAGAGGCTTGGGGGCCAGTCAGGATTGAGGTCACCAACCACAAGGTCAGATAAAATTCCACACGAGTATATTAAGACATTCATCTGGCACTGCTACAAGGTACAAGAAAATTGTGGGAATCTGAATACAAGACCTACAATTTTTTTGACATCACATATTTAGTGAATCCTTTGCCCCTCCCTCCCTACTGCATGATGAAAGAGAAAATTAAAGGAGCAAAAACAAGAGTCCAAAATTGTCCTTATGAATCCCTTGTCAGGAATATGTCATAGAAATTTATTGTAATGTGACATGGAAGTACACAAGTCTTCTTGGTACTTAATGTGTATAGTGCACAAACAACATTTCAACAACAGGAACAGCATCACTGGGCAAACCTCGGGAGTGCCACTGGTCAGCAAACATTTGTCTATCTCATGCAACATATAAAAGCTTTATATTTACATATGTTTCACATTTAAAGTGCTTTTGGTTCATATAAAACAGGTAAACATGATAGACGTATTTTGGTCCACTTGAGGAAATTCTTCACAGCTTTTTTACAATGGATTTTTTCTCTTTCAGTCCATCTCAGGTGAGTGTTTGTAGGATTCCTTTACTATACACTTTCCACATTACATATAAGATTTAACACCATATTATAAAGTAATTTTTAAAGTAACGAATAGATAAATATAAGCTGTATTTTGCAGCGTATACAGGGCTTTAAAGTAGATGTCAGAGTTCGAATACTGGGAATGTGATATGTTCTTCAGTTTTTTTTTTCAATTTCAAGAAAAATATGGAAATGATATCAAAGGGGAGAGATTTCCATTCAACTTTAAAAGCATCCATCATATCCTTTGTATATGAGCAGCAGAGACATATTTTCATCTGTGACCTTCAAAAGGGAGTCATGACTAATGGATGAAGGATTACAGTGGTTATACAGGATCTCCTTTTTCAGACAGGGACAGTTGGTGGATTTTAATGGTGGGAAGGTTTCCAGCCAGAGGGGGGTGGGCACAGTTTGACTCCTGGGTGGGAGTCCCCTCGCCGAGGACACAGCAACATGTCTGGTGGAAGCTTTTACTGCAGAACTTGGCCACTTTAGTCCTGCTGGTCTCAGCTGGTCCCGATGCACTTGTGTGGCCGCTGCCGGAAAACATCCTCCAGTCTCTGCTGTCCCTGGAGGACGGGGTTCTGGACAGGGCCATTGAGGAGGAGGGGCTGAGCCGACAGGGCGCCCCCCTGCTGTCCAATCCCAAAGCCAGGGAATGGCTTTGACTCTGGGATGGAATCTGACCTGCAGTGAGATGAGGTGGTCTGGGGGTCTTTCTCAAGCAGTGAACCCCTAGTAAGCTCTGGAAAGCTTTCTTAAACTCCTGATTGGAGCACGGGTATATGATGGGATTGATGCAGCTGTTGAAGTAGCCGAGCCAGAAGGTTATCTTGAAAACAGTGTCTGAAGGTCTGTATGCAGGGAACATGGAGCCTGCAAGAACAGTAAATGTGATTATCATTATACTAACAGCAAAATCCAATCTGATGAACTGCCTAAAACCTGTTTCCCATAAAATTGGAATAATTTTGTTGTCAGACACATTTCTTTTTTTATTCCTCTTTATATACATCAATAATCATCTTTGACCTGGTGTAATGATTAAATACTGAGCCTCAGCTACCCTTTATCTAGCAAGAATAAATCACATTGTCACAATCATTTCATGAGACGAGGTAAAAATATTTTATTCCAACTTTATGGGTAACAGTGTAGTTACATGTAATAGTGTTGTTTAATAAAATTAGAATGGCACTCAGACAGGGCAGACCTCCATTAGGGGCAATAGTCCACATCTTCTACTCATTCTACTATAGCACTAAACCGCAAACCACACTAAGGTCTTAGCTGTTATTTGGCAGTCAGTACCAGTTTGTGGTTTGGTTTGGTAAATCATTCATGCTTGGCCTATGTCCTGAACTCTTCCAGTACATGAAAGGCGATGCAGTCATTTCTGTAATCATCCAGACAGATAGAAAAATGGGAGCGATCAATTATAATCATCGTTGTGGAAGTAATATAAAGCACATGCAATTATAATTAAAGACACAAAACATATCTAATTAAATTTCAGTTTCCGATGAATATGCAATGATTTGCAAAGCTCTTGAACCCATATTTTCCTCACAATAGAACATACTTAAACATATCAGATAGATAGATTTACTTTTTATGCACTGTCCATTTTTTTTCCTGGGATTGTGGTTCTATTATTTTCAGTGAAAAGTAAAAAGTGGAGAAAATGTGTGTATGTATACATATAACTGTAAATGACAGGCAACCGCACAAAAGTCAAGTGTATGCAGCATATCGTAGAACAAGATCGCTTTTCAGCGCTAGAAATTAAATATCCTCCTTTAGATATCAGACAAGGGCTCTAACATTACCACACAATGTTTAGTCTTTTGGGGCTCTTCAGTTTTATTGTTGAGTCTGAAATATTTGTATAAAAGTAACAAAAAAGTAATGAAATGTCATAGTTACTCCACTCAATTACTTTTTTAACAGAGTAACTAATAATCTTTGGAGTAAATTTAGTTGTATTTACACTTAAAAACAGAGTAAGATGTAGTTTTTCCAAGGCCATGTGAAGGACTAACATATATAGTGCATTTCTCAAGCAACATGCAGGATTTCATAAAACAATTACAAAAATGTAGAATATACAATCTACATTAACCTCCTAGGACCCACTGTCCACGTATGAGGACAAGAAATTCACAGCTTTATACAAAAGAAAAAAAGAAACAACTGACAAATGACATTCCATAAAAATTTTTAAGAATGCATCTGAAAAAACTGTTGCATCATGATGTTTCAATATAAGCAATTATTTAATTTAAAAAAGCCAAAACTCAAAAACCTGTGGGGCTCCTGGGTCTTAGGAGGTTAAATATAAAAACACTGTTAAGTACATAACAGTGCATCACCCATCTGTTTCTACAGTTATAATGAATGAGTCCTGGTCATAAGACACACATTCATATCTCGTTTCTGTTGTGAAACAGGTCTGTACTTTTCTATATATTAACTGCCGGTGTTATCTCAGTAGTATCTTCATTGTCTTACTTTGCATGGTGCTTGTCTGATTCTTTTACATTTTGTAAAATAGTGTGCTTTGTCAGTTTCTTGCAATGTCATATTTTTGCCTTGTGCTTGCCTGATTTCATTTACGCTTGATCTGTAAAATCTGTCTCAAATATGTTTTTTTTTTTTTTTTTTACATGGTCTTGCTTTGTATGCTGCTTATATCACACCTTTCGGATTTTACTCTGCGTGTCTCTGCACTAATTTTGACTGTTGTTTTGTTGTTTTACTGGTTAATTCAACATCCGGCAACACTGGCACATTCACAGTATTGTTGAACACTGTCATTGAATAAATAAACATTTCTAAACTTCAAGAGCAATATCTTTCAAAGTGAAATGTAGTTTTAAATATACATGTACACAAAGATGTATATATTTTAACAGTAAAATACAAACACCATTAACATAAAAGCCTAAATTCATGTGATATAGCTTAGAGATTTCATAAAACAAAGAATATAATCTGCAGCCTATTCAATGTAAAACCCTCCCAACAGTGGAATTATGTGGATTGGCATTTACACATTTTTTTTATAGCTCCTGTTACTTGTTGCAGTTGCTGAAAGAAACATGTCATCTCATTTATTTAGGTCCACTTGCCAGTTTATCCTGCTTGCCATAAAGGTTAAGTATTTTTATTAAAAGTGTCTTCATAAATAGAGCTGCTTTTGATTAGAGGAAAGGAGTGTGAGTGGATTTCATAATGAAGAGGCTGTAAAATGGCTTAACGGGCACATTACATGCAAGCCTGTTTGTCACTGTAAACGCAGACGAATGTCACATACCCAGGGGCTTCTAGTGAGACATTAAAATAATTACATGGCTGACTTTTTGTGTGGTGGCAATCTATGTATCAATCTATCATCTATATTTAGTGCTAGAAGGGGAGAAGAAGTCTTGAAATGCAGTACGGGCTATACGATTAAAATGCAGGCTTTTGAGAAATGAGCCCATAGAGTCAGCTAGAGAAGACAGGTGGGAGAGTTTGAGGGTGAATTATTTTCCGCTTGTGCACAACTCATATATTTCATACACAGCTGTGCAAAAAAAGAACTATTTTCTTATTGCCAGTACCCATGGCAGATTCATATTTGGGAAAAGGAAGGTTATTGCAGCTTTTAGATAAATGTGTTTTTTCCCTGGAATCAATAAAACATCATTGCCTGTTGTCAAGTGTTAGCTATATATCTGTATCTTCAGTACAAGGACTACATATGTTGGGTTGAGACAATTATATGACCCGTGGCTTATGAGCCAACATAAAATCTGATTTAAAACCTGCAAAATATACTTTTGCACTCTGCAAAAGATTAAAACACTTTTTTGTGCTCAAATCAAACACCTCTAAGTGTGAAATCTGATGTCCAATCCCACAGACAGGCTTGCAGAATGATCCCAAACACTAATTTTCAATAATCCGAAATAATCCGATAATACTTGAAATGACTTTTTCGGCTACTTGGATGGGATGTAATGTAGCGAACACAGTGTTGTTGCTATGAAGCTGATGTTACTTAACATGTCCAGAGGTGATGACAAAATGTACACAAACTAGGGAAACAAAACAATATTTTTAAATCTACTGAACTATTAAATATCTGGTGACTTCCAAATGATTTTTTCTTTACATTTAACTTTTTCCGAAGTGATTTATTAGCATTTATTAAATATTTTCCTCTGCATTTGGCATTTTTCTGTGAAAATTTGCTATTTTACTGATATACTGTATCCTATATATTCAATTAACCAATCATATCTTCATAGATGTTCATAAAAGTTCAGAGTAAATTTGAAGGTTATTATATCAAAAGCCAAACAAATCATTAACTGAACATAAAAATAAATGCCTGTAACCAATGCTATTTGTCAAACTACATGGTTTTTACGGCTGAATCAATGTTACAGAAAAGGACAATGTTTCCATCTATAGTATGGAATCTCTGAACACCCAAAACAGACATTGAAAAGCTTAGAACCGGAATTTTACCTGAATTATATTTATGTATTGATTGGATTTGTATTTGTGGTTAAAAAGTTATTAAACATTTTAGATCAGTAGATGCTTTCGGCTGTTGGCAGTTCTTTAAAGGTTAAACAAGCAAAGGCTGGTTTAACAAACTGGTGTAGTCCCCACAGAGATGACTTTCTGAAATGTCAAGGTGAAAAGAAGACATTTCACAAGTAAACAAAAAGCTAAAACTTCTCACCTTATTCAAATCTCTGATTCACTTAATGTATAATATTTTTTGGTGACAACTAATGCAATAAACCAAATCAACACTGACAAGTTATCCAGCATTACACGTCAGGACTAGAACATTGCCTGGTGATTCACAGCTAAATATATCATTGTCCACAGAATTATGTGGCTGCGTTATGGGCCCTGACGCCAGCATTAGTAATGGAGCACTGGTAAGCTGAAGCGTTTCCTCATTTCCCAGTCAGGAAAAGCCTCCACCAAATGGTACAGCTATATTTAAAAGCATGAGAGCATGCTTTTTAACAAAAACCCTAGGGGATTTGTGAGGGTTTTTGCCATATCTCATATCTACTTGGTTTTAGGTTTCCTTGTCATGTGATGACCTCGTTAACACCGGCTCATAAAGTGCGTTCATGGGTGACAAGCCATGTAATGTCTTGTGGGTTCCTTTCAATCAAAGCTGATGCTCTCGAGAGGGGAGCGAAATCATCTAAAGTCTGACAGTGATGTGATGGCTTTATCCGTCATTCTTGGACTGTAATAAAGTAAGTCAGGGACGCCAGGGAGGTAAGAAGGAGCAGAGGGGTCATTTGACACTTGAGTTGAGGGTCTTAGCTTGAAAAATATGAAATTCTGAGGTTTTGTTTACAGACAGGGGAGACAGTCAGAAGCCTGAAAGATTTATTGGTCCTATTTATAGAACGTCTTGGTAATGGTGATATCTACCTAGAAGAGAACATTTACTACGCTGCTCAACAGGCCACAGTCGTCTGGATGATAGTAACGCCTGTGTGCTCCCACAGAGGAGGAATTCAATTAACATCATCAAACTATTAAATTCTCCAGCACTTAAAAAGCTGGCAGCAGCATTAATCAATGAACAGATCTCTGGGAAAAAAAAATTATGTGAAAATGAAATGGCTTTCTTGAATTAGTCTGCGTCACGTGTATGAGGGCAGGCTTTTACTTTTTTAAACATTTATGTATAATTTGCAAAGTGTTACTGATTAAAATGTTTCAACAGTGGGTGATTATATGCCCTCTGGATCTTTATCTCTGTGTAAACAAATGGCATACATGCTGATTAAAATGATAATATTTATCATGATAATGAAATTGTAGTTGAAGATTGATTGTCTTTTCTGTTCATTTATTGCCAGTAGTACTGTATAAAGGCAGCAGTAGTTTATACTTATACAGCATACCTACAGAGGAAGAGGATTTACCAGCACTAGGCAATGTACCAAATTAATAACATTTCTTGCCTGTTAGGTTTTACTTAAAAAATGCACAGGTTCAATATGACATAAATAAGTTGTGCTGAACTGAAATATACAAAGTTACTAATAATGACAGTAATCAATCGAAGTGAAGCACACACAGAAGATGGGGTGCAATGAGATGAAGAAGTTATTAAAACTGTCAGTAAAATCTGTAACTGTGGAAAATGATGTGGAAATAAAGAACAATTACAAATGTGTTCATCCAGCTGTTTTAAGACAAGTGAATGGAGACCATTATGCAAAATAATTGCAGTTTGCTCACATAAAAATGTAATAATTGGTAATAAAAGCCAAAACAAATAGACATTGCAATACTCACCAATGGGAAGCACAATGAAGAAGGGCAGCCAGCAGAGGACAAAGCAGCCAACCACAATGCCCAGGGTTTTCGCAGCCTTTTTCTCACGTGAAAACTTCAGCAGCCGTAGAGCAAAATGTGTGCGGCTACGAAGGGCCTCGTCCTCTGAAACGGTAGCGTTGCCCCGGTGTATCCTGAGTATCACCTGCTCTGAGTGGGACTTCTCTGTCTTGTGGCCCTCTCTCATGCCCTGGCTCTCTCTGTGAGCCACCACATAAACTCGACAGTACATGACCAGTATGATGGCCAGAGGGAGGTAGAAGGAGCCCACAGCTGAGAAGATGGCGTACCCTGGCTCCTCTGTGATCTTACAAATGGATTCATCCTCCGGTGGCGGCTCTTTCCAGCCAAACAAGGGTCCAATGGAAATGATGAGAGACAGGACCCACAAGAGCATCATTGCAAGAAAAGCCCTGCGCTTTGTCACTATGGATGGGTATCTCAGAGGATAACTGACTCCAATGTAACGGTCCACGGAGATCACGCAGAGGCTCATGATGGAGGCGGTGCAGCAGAGCACGTCCACAGCTGCCCAAACATTACAGAAGACCCGACCAAACACCCAACGATCCAGAATCTCAAAAATGGCAGAGAAAGGCAGCACAGTGGAGCTCAGCAGCAGGTCTGCAACTGCCAGGTTAACAATAAAATAATGTGTGACTGTCCTGAGATGTCGATGGCAAACCACTGAGAGGATTACCAGGATGTTTCCCACAACTCCAAACATGATGAAAACACCCAGCACAAACCCTAAAACCACAGCTTTGACTACGTTAAGCTCGGGGACTAATACCTGGCTGCTGTTGGAGCAGTTCTGAGTTAGAGGCGCTGGGGTCATACTGTCCAGAACAGGAACCATCTGTTCCAATACTATGCTGACTCTTGACACTGTCCAGTACAGCAAAGGTAAAAAAAAAAAAACACACCTATTTGAATTCACCACAGGAGAAAAAAGGACATCAGGGCATTCGCATAAAAGCCATTAGAGTAATGATCACATTAAGTCTGTCTTGTCAAAACATAATTTGAATGATGATGCCTCTGGCAAATGAGCCATTACGTTGGCAATGCATCAAGAAAACTAAACTACAAGATGCATGCAGAAGCACACAGAGAGAGGTTTAATATATGCGGGAAAAAACCCTACTGTGCTTAAATCAGGTGATCCATCAAAAAAATGTTACCTGATCTTCAGCTATTACAGAAATACATTTTTATACATTATTAAACTGACGTCAAAAGGTTTTAACACATCCGGAGCAGCAAGACAAAATGTAGTTTGCAAGTCCATTTTCTTAAATATTGGAGTATAAAACCACCTCTCCTTGAAATGTGGTAGACTAACAGTGGGCAGTATCCACGGTGCTCCAGTTAAATGAAAGAACAATTTCAGCCTGAACACAGCAAGAGGAATGCAGCAGCAGTACCTGGTGAAAAAAAAAAACAAAAACATAAAAGACAGACTCAGAGAGAATTCATACATCCACAATATAAAAACACAAAAGCATCAATCCTTATTTTGTCCTTTGTTATACTTTTGCAGTGTTTTTTTCTTTTCCGTTTTCTTTCTTTTACACAGTACTGCTCCTTAGAAAGACTGTGGGCGATGTTTGAGTGATGTTTGAGCCACCGTTGCTGTTAGATCAATGTGGCCACAGCCTCATCTTGTGCTTATCGACTAAACACAATGTGAGGTTGAGGAATAAAGACACCGATATCAGGACTGACCAGTGGCCTGTTTTCTGGATTGCCACAATTAAAACTGGCTGGCACTCAAGTAGAGTCAACAAGGTAACAATCTGTCACAGGAGCTGATGTACATGATGTTGTGATAATATGTCCTTCAAGTGTCCTACTTTGCATCAAATACCCCCCCACCCCCCACCCCCATCTATGCTTCAAAGAAATCAATACCACACTTCTACAAGTAGGTCAAAATAATACACAGTTACAGTTTGACTTGAATGAATGTGTGTGTTCAGCAAAAATTATACTGAGCTTTTACGTTAGAATGGTTACAGTTTTTTTCCCTTTAAATCAGACTTCTTGAATCAAATAAAAAATTAGATTAAAGTGATGAACAGCACTGATTTTGGCCCACTTTTTGATCCACGTTGCACTGAATTACTTGAAATGTTCATGATCTGTCCTTTGACTTTAAAACAATGTCTTAACTCTTTGCAAACTTTTCCAGTTTGACAGATGCGAAATTAATCTTGTCTGCACAGATTACTGACATTTGTAATGTGGATGTTCCTTAACTAAACGTAGATTAGATGGGCCGACTAAAAGTAACGCGGGCATGTTGATGATGTTCGGATTTTGTTAAGCTGCTTTATTTGAGACTGAATTAAAACTTGATCTGAGTTGTCCTCTTTTCTACAGGTTCTACACTGTATGTATTTATCTGTTCTTTTTCCCTTCTGATTACACAACATTACATGGGGTCAAACACATTCAGTGCTGAGGAGGGTTGTGCAGGAACACTGAGAGTAGAAGCATTACGCAGTCCCCTTTAGTCTTTACCCCCCGTTGCTCCTCGCTACACTATTAACCACTGGCTGACCTTTTTCCTCCATGCTTCACAAATCTCTGCTGAACACTAGACGTACAGCTGTTTAACATGGTTGATGGACCTTTATTCCTTTGACGTGCCCCTATCCATATTCCTAGTGCCCCTCCCCTCATAAAGCAGCACCTGAGAGCAGATCTCACCCACTCAAGCAGACGAAGGAGGAAAAGGACCGATGCCTCCAAGGTAATTGTGAAAGTAGGAGTTGCATGTTTATCCACAGGAGCATTACAAGAACTCATCACTGCATAATCAGTGGGAAAGACATTGAATTACTTGAGCTTAAATGATTTATGAACTGAAGTGAATAAAATTATTGAGGCATTTACAACAGTTTGAGACCATTCTTGTGTAAAGTATTTAGGTTTATCAGCGTTAGTACTGAGGCAATTTGCCCTTTCCTTAACTTTTTCTTTGGCAAAATTTGTTCAAACTTGAAGAAAGACATATTTCTTGAGAGCCGACTCAATTAGATGTGTACAGAGTGTCCTAATGAAGTTTATCTGAATTAAACTCATTCAGCTCATAACTTTAATCATAAGACTCTAATTAGTTTGAAGATAATGAAATGACAAGCTTATTACATTCGGCTCTTGATGAACCGCCTGTTGATTTTACTGATATGAACTAAATTTGAGTAGATATGAACATATGACTGATAGCTATACATTAAAATAGCATATGGTAATCATATAAGCCCTTTTACTCTATTAATCTGTTTAATATTCACCTAGAGTGATGCACATCTGTTGAAACTGCAGGGCAGCTCTGAATCAATGGACTACTCTAGAAGTAAGGTGCCTTGCTAAAGGGCACGGTGTCAGAGATTGATTACCTGCTGCTCTTGAAAGTGGAAGACCTTACTAGTAGAAGGATGTTTCTCCACCACAAAAACATTGCACAAATATAGGCTTTGTGTTCTTGGCTGTTATCCAGACAGACATAAGAGTGTTGGAGAGGTGGATGTGTAGCTGCTGCTGCTGCTGCTGCTGCTGCTGAGGGTTGGACTGGAATCCACAATAATGCTGAGGACAGCCTCCGCAGTTATTTTAATTGGCCGCAAGTAAACATCAGTCCAGCTCAGCTGTGTAATCTGAGCCACTTCACGGGTGTGCTGCTGGGTAATTCCCAGCTTTAGTGGTCACTGTGAGTCTAAAGGTGATAATCTCTGATGGAAAGTCACAGTGACATTCTCTGTAAACGTTTCAGTGGCTTAGGACGGCGAACTGCTACTGAAACCTACAATTATAAACACTTTATTTATAAAAGTAATTGTCGCTCACAGTGTAAATTTCATCGCACATCAGTCTGAGATGCAGCGCAATAAAGAGTCATATAAATAAATAAATTATTTGGCTCAGTGCGTCCATGCGTTTTTTTCTAAACACACAACTCCTGTAGACCAAAAATAAATTGACTAGTATTCAGAGACACAACATTTGATATGTCATTTCAGACACATCACAGAAAAGAATGGATTATAAGCCGGTTTTTTTTTCTAATTTTTGCACAATTTAGAATCTCTTTAGATGGTAAAAAATCGCAACAACCCCGAAAATTAAATTTAAAAAAAAAAACCGTGGGAATATCAAAATTAATTCATCCACAAGACAAAAATTGGAACAAAAGTCTTAAATTAATTTAAAGCGGGACTCACCAACTTTGAGTGTGATATTCACATCCCGATGGCTAAGTGAAGCGCATCTGCAGACGGTTGTGATTGCTGATTCGCGATGCCAAAGTGCGCTCATCACTAAGAGCCCTTACGTCTGCCGGCGTAAAGCGACAGTCTTCAGGTGCTCCAAGTCTCTTCAAAGGCTGATGAGTGCCAAATGACTCACTGCTTTGTCCTCGACTTTCCCCGTGCCCCCACCCACCACCACAACCATCCTCATCCCCATCCTCATCCTCATCCTCACATCACTCCCCCCACCCCCCGACCCCCCCTTCAGCATCACACCCTATACGTCA
>JAPQRQ010000028.1:18919895-18933700 GCA_037367365.1 Apogon talboti | reverse complement strand
AGATAGATAGATAGATAGATAGATAGATAGATAGATAGATAGATAGATAGATAGATAGATAGATAGATAGAAATAATAATAATAATTAACAGTGAAAATAAGCTTTGGTTGTAATCCTAATTGGTACCTTAGGAGCGATTTTAATTTATGGTATTGTTTTCTTACAGGGTACTTATATATTTCTATTTCTATTTCCTCTTTGATTTAAATTACTTTGATTTTATTATTATTATTATTATTATTATTATTATTATTATTATTATTATTATTATTATTATTATTATTATTCATGAAGTATTTATTTTACATTGACGCGACTGATCACGTGTTTGCGCAGGCGCAGAACAGACCGAGAGATTGAAAACACGGAAGATCCCGTTAAAGGATTCATGCAGGAAACACAGGTCTGCTCTCAAAACTAGTTTAAAGACATAGAAAAGGTAGTTTTTTCGATCCTGATAGTGATTTTTATTGACTTTCACAGTGATAGTTTATTTGTGATCCGGCTGATGGCTGCAGTGTATATAATACTTATGTAAACGACCTGTTTTAGCCTCTCTGACGCTCTGAAAACATTGATTTAGAGCTCTTCTTCAGTTAAAAATGCCAGCTCGTAACCTTGTGTCCAACGGGCTTTCCAGCAATAAGGTCAAATTCTCCAGGTTAGCCACTGATGATGACGGCTACATCGATTTACAGGTGAGAACACAGTAGTCTATGTGTTTACACTGACAGACAGACAGACAGACAGACATGGTTATGTTAAGTGCATTTAACATCTAACATATAACATTTCTAACATAATTTAGAGCTCATTTATTTGTACTTTCATTAGATATAAAATTTCCCATAATACATCGGATTTTTTTCCAGGACCAATGATGGAAGAAGCATTCATTCATAAAAGTAATAATCTCACATCGAATTTACTCCACCCCAATAAAACTTTTGATAAGTATAAGCAGAGCAATGTGCTTGAAATATAAAGTCCCTGTCAGTGTTTTACTATAATGTAAGATGTTTTTAGGTTAATTTTCCCTCTGGATTAATGTGTATGTTGCATTTGACTATTGTAGGTGTTAACATCATTTCAACTACTTTATATACGTATATAGTGGTAACGTCATCAAATGTTTTTAGAGTCACTGTGCTGGGAGAATCACATATTTCTAAAGCAGCAACTATTCTCACAAACATGTTTATTCTACCTATATTCTAACTTGAATCAGTAAATCTTATGTTCACACTCGTCACATATTACTATTTTAACCATTTATGTCATTTCTAGTCATTTTAACAACTTTTAAAAAATATCTCATCTTTCTATTGTATTTGATGCCTCTTGACTTGTGCTGCTGAATTTCCCCCTTGGGGGATTGATAAAGTACATCTTATCTTATCTTATCTTATCTTATCTTATCTTATCTTATCTTAAAGGAATGCTTTCAGTTTTTACATCCACACCCCTTCTTCCTAATCAAGGTTATTTTGGCACAAGAGCTCTAATGGTATTCAGCTGCTTTACCAGCCTAAGTGACCACTGACGATAGGTGAAATGGGAATAATGTTGCTCATTTTGTTACAATGGCCCCTCAGTGCTCAATTGGATTAAAATCAGGGTGTCCTTTTTTAGACCACTTTCAATACTGGAGAGTGAAAACACCCAACAAGCCATGCAGTTACACACATGCTCTGTTTCAGTGGTTTAGTCATCATTATCTGGACCTTGTCAAAGTTCACAAGCAAAGCCTACTGTGTCAGAAAAAAAATGTCATTAAATATTTCTTATTCTTTGCAGTTCAAAAGGAGCCCACCCAAAGTCCCATACAAAGCTATAGCATTAGCCACAGTCCTGTTCCTAATCGGCTCTCTGTTAATCATCATTGGGTCTCTTCTCCTGGCTGGGTACTTTGGAGTCACTGTGAGTACTTTTGCAACATGGCGCAGAGTTTTCACCATATTTTGTATTATAAACAACAGATTTACCCCAGTGAATGAAATGGTTCAACCTGTCTTTTCTGCCTTTTAGCACTCAGACAGAACTGTGCCTGTCCTTATCATTGGGATCCTCGTCTTCCTGCCTGGAATTTACCACCTACGAATCGCTTATTATGCATCGAAAGGCTATCCAGGCTACTCTTACAATGACATCCCCGACTTCGATGACTGACTTACCCTCAGCCACAGCCTTCCATTATACTTGTAAACTGTGTGTACTCATTTTAAAACGGCGATATCCTTAAAGAGAATGAAGTTTAACAGTTTTAGAAAATATCTTGCATCTATTTTTTATTGATATTGTTTGATTTTTATTCAATGTAAAACTGCTGTCATAGCCAAATCAGTGTTAGACATCATTTTCGTATGTCTCTTTGGTTAGCTTGTTAAATAAAAACAACAGTAATTTCATCCGGTGTTCTGTTTTTATTTAGATCTTATTCTCATAGATAGACCCATATTTGCATAATTGACCATCCTGTTGTGATAAATGGTAACCATACAGACTCTCTATGTCTCGTTTGGTGTGGAGACATTATCTTATGTCTCACAGCTGCTTAGAATTCAGTACAAAGGGGAACAAACACTAAAAGGCTTTGATTTGTCTGCTATAAAACATGTTAAATATACTGTAGAGCATGTTTTACCCTTTAGTTAATTCTTTCTTAGAGGATTCCTTGTGATTATGTCAATCCTTTTATCTCCATATGGTTCATCTGGCCTGTGAGACAATTAGTATCAAAGATTGAAGTACATGTTGAAACCTGCTCACACATATCAGAAACTTTTCCACTTCTAATCTCTGTTTATAATTCTCAACATAATATGAATTTGCTTTGATATACAGTACTCTGTAAAAGTCTTAGGACGCTTTTAACTTTGTTGTTTTTTCAGGGTTGAAAGGTGTATACATATTTCTTATTCTCTTCAGATAAATCAAGAAAATGCAGGAAATGCATGCACAGCCACAAAAGACATACAAAAAAAACCAATCTATATGAGTTATAAAGATTAAAGTCACTTTTTAGTGTTAACCTATGACAGGAAGCAGCACAAACAGAAACATTTGACGTGAGGAGAGAAACCTGGTATAAAACACCAGAAAATCAATGCAATAAATCTCATGATCTGAAGGAAAGGGTTTCAGACATATTGCAAAAGGAAGTCACAATAAATACTACAGATGTGGGTCACAGAGGCTGTTTTTTCCCTGATTTTTTTTTTTTTTTTTTTACTGCTGTACATACTTCCTATATATCTGACTATCTTAGGACAGAGACTGAGAAATACGTGTGGTCATTAGAACTTTAATAAACCAACAAACTTAATGTTGGCCAAAGACTTGCACAGTACGGTCCATGTTTAGAAGAGCTCATAAAAACACATGCAAAACAGGAGACTGAAATTAGAATTAATAAGGTTGGGACTACACTAGCTGGAGGCCTCCATAGTCATGTTACAAGACAATAATAAAAGTAATACAACTGCACAAAGCAGTTCAAGCACCCCCGCCATCCCCCTAATAATGAAAAATCCAATATCCAGAATATATGCAAGTGTTATTAATTCCCAAAGTTTGACTGAAGGACAAGATGTTTCTTGCTCTCCTACAAGTTCTTTTTTAGTATATATGTTGGAAATGGCACATTACGAACTGCAAGAACATCTTGTCAGTGTCATTCTGTGCTGTGAAATTAAAAGACTACAGTGAAGGAATGTGAAAAAATGCTTGTTTTCGAGAGGGGTGTTATTAGATCTGAAACAGGATGAAGTGCATATAGCTATTATTCCTGTGAAGCCAATTTTATGTGTCTTCCTACTTGTAACTAAATGGTGTTTACAAAAGCTCAAAGTACATTGAAGCTGTCAGTACTTAATACATTTCAGCATTTAATATCTTAGAAATCATACAGAAAAATTGTCGATCTTTTTTGCTTTTCAGAAAGTGACACCACAGTGAAAAGAGGAGGTACACTAATATACAATATTTGCCGATATTAGCCAATATCAGCATCTGCTTGTAAGATATTATTTAATAATGGCAGTCAGTGGTATTACCTGTGTCTATACTTTTTTCATAAACGTATGATTGAATTTGGTCTCCCTCAAAGACAATGTAATGAAAGACTGAAACACCATAAAATATTGAAGGGAAACTGTTGTTGTATGTATTATGAAAACACAAAAGGGGAAAAAAATCCCAACAAATAAAAAATAAATAAACATAAAATGACATCATTATCAGCTATGAGCTAAATTCTCATAAAATATTGGTACCAGGCAAAAATATTATAATTGGTGTGTTCTTGTCAAAGACATTAAAGAATACGAGCACTGAGATCTGTCGCTCATTGAATCAATCCACACATTCAACATCCTGGTGCCGGTTCTTGAGTAACAAGCAGGGAAAAAAAAAAACAATCACCAAGCATACAATCAAAATCAGCAGCACCACTCAAGCACAAATCTTAAAACCTTAAAAATAAAGAGTTTTACACCTTCACCGCTCCTTTCAGTTGCTCCCATCAGGCAGCTCCTTCAGACCGCCTCAAATCATTCCCACTCAGCAGGGCTGAGCTGCTTAGATACAAGTATTGAAAAATGTTTTTTCATTTAATTCCTAATTGCATTAAGCTCATATGCATTGCTTTTATACATTTTATGTTGTATTGATATATGTTATAAAATGATTTTAGTGGAAAATGCTAAAACAAAGTTAAAGAGATGAAACAATGCATAATATGGTAAACAATTGTCTAAATTTTCTTTATTTTGTTCATTTTGTTGATTATTATCTTCATTTTAATGCATCATTGTCTATTTTCTTGTTCATTTTTGCTCATGATGTTGAATTAATCCTTATTTTGCTCAGTTTGACTTGTGAAAGACACTTCAGTTTTATACGCCTTACATAAAAGGAACATAAAATGCTGTCACATTATATTTGGATTTATTTTAAGTCAAGTACAAAGATGTTACTGGCTATTCAAAAAGATTTTTTCCCCCTTAATTTGGATCCAAAAGGAGACACCACATTTCTCTTTTGAGTCTTGAGCTAAAAAAGCTTATGAACCAGTAAGACAGTACAATTTCGTCAATTAGACTGTATTGTAGGGCTATTAGCGCCCTCTTGTGGCGGTGAACACTGATTGCGGACATGATTAGCTTTGTTAAAAGATACTGAAATGGTAAACAGACAGGACAGTTATGTGCTACGGTGGCCCCTGTAAACAACAAAAAATTTCAGGTAAGGCTCATAAAAACATTCAAAGGTACATAAAATAATAATACCAGCATATGAGTTATAATTGAGTTATTACAAAGCCTAAGTAGAGAACATACATTTATTTTAATGTCATGCCTAACAGAACTAAGAGGAAAGTTCTGAACAAACATGAATAGTAGCAGAATGGGTATAACTTAAAACTCAGAAAAAATACCTTGATATTGCCTCAGCATTATATTTATTGTAAAAAAAATGCATTTTTCAGACGTCAGTTAGTTTTTTTGCGTTAGCTTAAATCAGTCTTGCTAGCTTAACTTTATCCGCTGTTGCTGACAGCTAATGGACAGTTAGCCGTTAGCTTAAAACTTTACTTGTATTTAACAAGTATAATCAGCTGATTTTTTATGGATAATAAACCTCAGTTCAGTTGTAACAGAATGAAAAAAGGAACAAAATTAAACTGTAAATGTAAATTACTTAGCGCTAGCGCCATTTTATGTACAGTATGACAGTTTTATTACTGCCGCTGATTTACATTGTGGGTGGCTGCAGGTGACAAGGGCTCAACCCTTTGTTTCAATAAGATATAAATCATCGATCACACCCCTCCCTAAATACACGCTGGTGTATGTTTATATTTTCTATATTATACATCAGATGTTAGATCTTTAGGTTAAATACGGATAATCCATTTGGTATGCATTCGCCTTTTGTTACGAAGCCCAAATGTTTTCCCACGAAAAGGCGCTTTTGTCCGAAGCGCTCAAACACCAGCAGTATCAAGACACACAGAGATATGTGGAAACCGCACGGAAGTCCTTAACCCTGCCTTCAACATAAGAGCTGTTATTGGCACTGGCTCTGGGTGTAAGTTGTATTTGTTCTGATCACATCCTGATTTCATTGGACACCCCTCCGTAGTCTTTATGTCTCTAGTTTGATATTTTGTGTATTTATTCAGTTTCTTTTCTTTCTGTTCTCTTCGTATCTGCATTATGTAGGTTTGGTCTGGAGTAATTTCTAACAAATACTGCTTTAAAAACCAATGAGAGTGTGAATTTAACATGAAAATGTTGCAGTGTTATTGGCTACAACCTAAACTACTGATTATTTTTGCACTTCATCTGGTATTTATTATATTACAATATAAATTGTTCCATCAGTACTCCAGATTCCAGTGTATGATTTTTTCTTGTGATTTATTAATGGGATTTATTCTTGATAGAAAAATTGCACCTGGTCAAATGTAATTGCTGATGTGTAGGAGCAAAAAGGAGAATGGGTCTGAAAACATAATTATTCCAACTTCACTGACAACAGTGTATATCCTTCTGAGACCCAGGAAAGTAAAAGTTTCTGCTTTCTTGCAGTACATAACAGTCTTGGGTGAAAACATTTTGTCAGCCACATTTTTAATTTACAATTTATTACATATTTTAATACAACTGTGACTCACTTTTCCCACATAGAGGTCAAAACGCATTGCAGGGTGTAGCATAAGAGTGTCAAACATACAGCCCATGGGCCAAAACCAGTCTGTCAAAGGGTCCAATCTGGCCCACGGGATGAGTTTGTGAAGTACAAAAATTACACTGAAGACAACAATCAAAGGTGTTGAACTTGTTTTAAAGATCTGTGGCCACATACAGCCATTTGTGATCTCAAGTAAAATAATAGCATAATAACCTATAAATTTAAGGCATTTCCAAATTTTCCTCTTGGTTTAACGTAAAAAAAAGTAAATTTACAAACTATTGTCTTTTACTTTATAACTATTATCCTTTCACAACACAAATGACTTCATCAAAAATTAAGTACCTGAAATGTATGAAGAAAAATAAGTCAAATTTTAACAATATAATTCCCGTTATTAAATGTTATGTGCATTTGTAGATCCACTGTGATCTGTAAGTTGTGCTAATATTAAGCTGAGACATAATATTGTTGAAATGACTTTATTTTTTTTAAGAAATTTCAGGTTGTATATGGTTGTTCAGGTTATTTACATCTTCATAACTGTACTTTTTCACACTAAAATAAACAAAAACATTTGGATAAATATTTATAGGTTATAATGCCAATTATTTAACTGGTCTGACCTGCTTGAGATCATATTGGGTTGTATGTGGCCCCTGGACTAAAATGTGTTCAACACCTCTAGCAGGATATAAATTTGAGAAAACGGCAAGACTTTTACTCTCATTGTTCATAAAGCAGTGAAAATGTCCCTTCAGTCCAATGAAAACAATTGAAAACAGTGCACAATAATGCAAACATTGATGCAATGCACATGGAGACTGCATAAAACATGCATACATTTAAGGTTATGTACAGAATTAGAATTAAATAAAGGTAGATGAGGGCCGCATTGTAAAAGTAGAATTCTCATAAAAAATGCAACATGTTTGCAGTTTTCTTCTGTAAAATATGGCGCGTTAAAATAAATAGTGGTTTTATTTTGAAATCTATGTTAGGGGAAGTTGTGTGTTATTGCCGTTGTCGTGATAACAGGTCGTAGCTGGTGGTAGTAGGAGGAGGGGATGGTAATAATGGGAGGAGAGACGCGGAGAGTATCAGCAGCAGGGCTCTAACTAAACATGCAGTGTGCTTTCTTTCTGATGAAACTTGCCTGTTTGATTATATTACGTGCACGGCGTCGGCCCGCGATAACTGCGTGTTTGTGAAGATAAGTATCACTTCTCACTTATGATTATAGGTGCTCTCTGCTTGGTCTGGACTGCGAAGATCGCGGAGCTAAAAGCCAAGAAGCATAAAGTTGAAATGGACTTTAAATGGGCTGGAGTCGGACTCGTGGTGGTAGCTTCTGTTAATGGAATTTACTGAAACACCGAAGTATTCATCAGGACTTCTGAGAACCATGGATGCTCAGGATTAAGTGGATGTCTTTTAGTGTACGTCCTAACTGAGAAAAACATGACCACCTGCCTTTTATCACCATAATCTTTTTTTATTTATTTATTTTTTGACTGCTTTATATTCTTACATCTTCCTAAAGAGAGTATGATGAATTAAGTGGACAAGAATAGCCTTAGAAGAAGAGCATCAATGGACTGAAAGGTTATACATTCGACTTCAAGTGGAAAAGTGCCTCAAGCAAGGTAAGAAGGCAAAGCTAAAGCATCTTTTATAGGCCCGCCAACTTAACATAGGATAGTAATAGATGTGGTCTGTAATAGCAGAAGCAAATACTGTATCTGCTGCTCAGATGGCAGTCTTATAATATCCCTTGGTGAGTCTGCATTTATTTATTAATTGTCTATTTTTACATTATGATATTCTCAATGGCACTTACAGTTTTATAGTGTTAGTTTTTCTACCTTCTAAAATGCACTGTAGCTATATTCTACTTCCTTCTTTCCTTTGCGTATGTTTTGTGTATCACATGCACCACTTGTGATCCCCCAGTGACTGATTTTCTAATACCGTATCAGTAGGTGTAGCACACTGTTTACATATACAGTAGCCCAAACGTGAACTCAGTAGTGGAACAATAGTGAGCCATAATGTTGTTTTTATCCATTTATTTCATTATTTCCTCTGGGGCTGCTGCCTCTGCTCGTATGAGTCGGACAAAAGAAGCACCTGTTTTCTTGTACAGGATGGTGACATGGAAGACCTAGCATCACACGTCTCTGTAGGGTGCAGGAAACTGTTGGGGCTCGATGTCAGTTCAGTTTATGTTCTTGCTTCACTTGATACAATGGGCTGGACAGAACCTTGCTTGGGATTCTTTTTACACTGAACTACAGTCCCAATAGCTTTTTTTATGTGTTTTCTAGTCTTTAGCAAATCCATTCTTTGTTTTTATTTAGCTTGTGAATATTAATTTGTGAGAAATATGGTGCACAGAGGCACAAATAAATCCTGGCATCTGTAATCCTGTGTGTTTGCTTATGTTGTGTTAAGACTGTGTATTTTTCTGTGTACAGAATTGTAATCTTAATCAGCTTGTAGTTTGACAAAGGCTTTAGTTGCCTGTTACATTTCATTAAATAAATATACAGTATATAATTGTAGTGCAGCCGTTTTTGGGAATCACATGACAGTTGTTCATTCCTCTTGCGATTGTGACAACAATGTACATGGTATTGCGCCTTTCTTTAAGAATGCTTGAAATCAGTAATGAGCAAGTAATGCAGACCATCAGGTTTGAACAATGTGCTTACATGTAAGAGATACCAGGTCATGCATAATCTCATATATTTTGTTATTTAAAGGCCTTGATATATCCCTTGTTTGGAGCTTTGTTTCAAACATTGTGTGGCCAATTGTACCCTGTAGTCAGGCTGTCATGTAGAAGGACACTGATTGCGTAGAGAAACAAATTATTCATGAGCTGCGAGTGGTTCCTCCAAAATGCTGTACTATTAGTGGTTAAGATGGAGTCTGTAGTCTACTAAAAAGTCTGTGGACAATGACACAACAGGAGATCCAGTCGGCTTTTAAAGAATATGAGAAAACTCTGTAGCTAAGGCAAGAGTAAGAAAACACCTAACATTGTTTATGTGCAATTCAGTGCATGATAAACGGGTGTCACTGTATGTTAGAGTCTTACTCTTGATCTGTAATAAAGAGTCCTGGAACAGCCGTCCCTAAGTCAAAGAAATCACAAACATTTCTCCAAACTTTTCCTGCTTCAACTAAAAGGATGTTTAGAAATCCTGGGATATTGTCTCTAAGTGGTCTCCAAGTTGTAAAATAAGTCCAGACATACTGTGCTTCATCACTGCTCTTTAGTCGTTAGCTCTTTGTTGCCTTTGATCCTCATTTCCTTTGCCATGTCTGAAAGTAGCTTTATGGGACTGACCTAAGGGTCGGGGGCAGGAGGGGACAAAGAGTTAAAAGTTAGTGAGCTGCTTTTCTTTCTGTAGACACCTGCTAGCTTCTACCCAGGGATATTTGAGTTATATGAAATCATCAGATAAAAACACTTGATATCAACTCGTGTAAATACTGGTGATTATGCAGTTACCCAGGAGACTGCAATGGCTTCAATATTACATTTTAAAGGAAGGGCATCATTGTACTTTTTATGCTTTGTGAATGTTTTCAAAACACTGATGTGTTACACATGAATCACTATTTGTATAAGAGTAACCCGAGCAACCCCTGTATCAATCCATATAATCCATATACTCTAGCTTTCCCTCTCACGAGACTAGGCCTTGCCCCCGTGTCCACTGTCTGCTCAGCTCATTTCCTTTTGCTAAAGTTATGTCAATAGAAATACTAAATTGGGTTGGTGTGTAAGGCAGAAATCAATTGATCGATCACTGCACTGTGTTGGCTGGTTCAACCAGTCAAGGCTGATTGATGGTTTACAACCAATAACTTTGTTAATGGCTGTAGTTGACATATAGTAAGTGTATGGAGTTAGCTGTTGCCTTTGCTCTAGTTTCATGATATTTGTACAGTGTATGAGATACTTATGTAAATCTTTATACAGAAGTTTGTATTTGAGTGACACTAGTAGTTCCTTCCTACTGGCTGGTTTGACCTGAGGCTATAGCCTCTGTCAGGATTAACCAGGATTACCATGAGTGTAATGCCCCTGCTTATCAGGCCTGTATCTGTCACTAACATCACTGATGATTGTGCTTAGGTACTGAGGGTTAGCATAGACAAACACCCTCACACACATGAGGTCAGAAGTTCACTATTTGTCCACTGTGAATGTCAAGGAGATGTCCCCCTGAAAAAGGAAGTGAAAGTTTAATTGTCACTTTAAGTTGTAAAGGACAAATTAAGATATGTTCACTCCTGCTGTGTCATTGACAGTATGCATGATAATGAAGTCTACCTTAACTTTTGAATTATTCAGTTCATCTCTGCTCGTCATTTTATTGTAGTGTGATGTGAAGTAGATGCATATGGAAAAGCCAGGCCCACCAGCTGTTGCAGCTGACAGCTTGGAAACAGCTTCTAACTTGCATCCAAATATAATTAATGCATGAAAAAGATTTTAAGTCCTTGCATCCATTTACTTTTGAATGTTGCCATTGTCAACCCATTTGCCTTTTTTTTTAAAGGCAAATTAGGGTTTTTAAGATTTATGGTGAATAATAGCCAGTCATTTGTTGTTCAAGATTAGTGCATAATCAAGATGCATTTTAATGACTCAGTCCTTGCTCCTCATGGGTATGGCATGTGTCCTCCATGAAATGTACACAATACAACCTGCTGGTTTTCTAGGAACCACTGTGGACATGTTCAGTCATCCAGCATTAATAATATCCCAGTAGGCAGAATGATCTATGGAAAGGGTCTGAGTGATTTGATTTGGTAGTGATTGATCACTGCACAGTCGGATGACAGATTGTCCTTGATTTGTCTCACTAATTTGATCTTTAATTCAGTTACATTATTAACACACATAGCAGCAGGGCAGGATTAGTCTGGGTGTTACAAGTGTAGAGACCAGAAGGCTAAGTCACGACAAGATCCAAAGCAATTTATGTCATTGCAATCCAGTGGGACGCTTTGCCAATGAACTGTGCCTGCACGTGTGTTCTCACTTGACCAGTAATAAGCTGTTCTGTGTCTTATTCTGCCACAGATTGGATGTCAGTAATATCACAATTTGCATTGATTTAATAGGAAAGATATGATGCATTCAATCCCTTAGTGTGGTTAGTTTCTGTGACTTTAGACAGGTAATTATATCAACTTTCCCTGAAATACCCTTGTGAGTAGATTAGTAAGTAGGTGTAAACCCTGTCACCTCCCACGACTTGTGAGATGGCATTACCTCTCTGTTAAAAAGACCTATGTATGTTCTTTGTAAGTTAAATATTAGTATAGTATTAATGACACATTTTGGTCAGGTATATTGCAAAAGGAACTGCCTCTCAATTGGGCTGTCTGTTTTTAGATCTGCTTCAGAGTCCATGTTCTGGCTTTACCAACTAGCTGTTTCTTCGAGGCCTCCTCACTGTACATGTCAATAAAAGATCCCCTTGCTTTGCTTTGCTCTGCTGCCTGAGGAAATAACCTGGTTGTCTTCTGCCTACTCCTGCACCTGCACACAAATCCCCTCCAGGCTTCCTCTGTAATATACTGGCTCTGTGGGCACAACCCTGTCTGTCTGTTCTCACAAGTCTGTCATGTACTTTTGAGTGGGAAGCAGATGACTGTAACAGTAGGCAAGAGCAATGAAGCATTTCTTTTCTCTTCAGGCTGTCAAAAGTCATGCAAGGTCTATTTATGTGCTAGAACTTCAGATTAATGATATGAATACTTTTACCTAAGTGTCTTGGGATGCTTGTGAAGATGGTAGCCAAGATCATGCAGTGATGTACAATCACTATAATTTCTTTCCTGCTATAGGCGATGCAAAAACAATATTGAAAAGATTTATGTCTTTACTTTTCTAATCCATTATAAAAGTAATGTTTATTTTAATGCTCCCACTGAGGAATTTATGTTATTCTGGGGTAATTATTCCATTTTACAAATAACTGTATTAAGTACAACTACTATCTTCAGATACTATTCTTGCCCTTTTAATCTTCTCTATTCCTGAACTTTTACTGTTAAACAAACCTCATTCTTTTCTCCCATATCACTTTAATGCAGTTTGTAGCTTTGTTTTTTTTCTCTTTGTTTTAGAAAGATGCAAAGCAAAAATTATCCTAATGCTTCCTTGCTGGTACAGCAGATTTATTACCCTATACCCATGTAAATTTATCTTTCTTCTGTTCTATTCTAGATTGTTTGTTTTCTCAAGTATAAACATTGTCACTAAGATACTAAATCGTCTGAGTTGGTTGTCCTGTGCATGCAGTACACCTGCACCTGTTCATATTAGCAGCTAATATCCAACACCTCCCTGCCTTCTAAGAATAGCCCCCTTCTCATATTAGTTAGATGAACTTAAAGTAATAAGCCGGTATTAAGGCTACTGAATAGAGTGTCTTTGTAGGAGAGGGTCCTCTATTATGTTTAACAGCAACAACTTAAACTTGTGCCTCCAATCCAATTTAAGGAGGAGGGTAACACAAGGTGCTGCAGCTGCTGTCATCTTTCAGACCGCCAAGAGGGCATAGAATCTGTCTAAGATAAGCTGGGTTTAAAGGGCTTGTTAGGAGATTATATTTTATGACTAGTGTGAGTGAGTGTAATTTTCCTATGAGTTGCACTTGAAGTACAATACTTGGAGAAAAGTCAATTTGAGTTTACATGTGTTTTATAACTAGAGCTGTAACTCATGTAACTCCTGTAACTATTAACTATTCATTCTTTTCTCAATCGATTAGGTGTTTGAATTGGATGACTTTGAGTACTTTAACTCCTACCTAATGAACTTGTGTAAAGACTTCAAGATCTCTGGTCTGGAAAGCTTGTAATATCCTCAAAAGGAATGACCCTGCCATCTTGCCAAGAATCTAGTGATAGACCTGTTCACATCGGTTGTCGAATGTATCCTTCTATACTTATGACACATGGACAATAACACTCAAACAACAGCAAAGATGTGGTGGAACATATACTGGGTTCAAAACATCCGCTGGTCAGCACATTCTACCTTAGATGAGATCTACTGAGACTTACTACTACCCCC
>JAPQRQ010000028.1:18893575-18919280 GCA_037367365.1 Apogon talboti | reverse complement strand
TACCCCCCCCCCCCCCCCCCGACCCTTAGAAAAAACTGCTGTTTGTGGGTCATCGCTATTAAGGTGAAAGCAAAGCTCTATCTTGCCTCTTCCTCTGGAGCCCTAGAATAGCCCTAGTGCAGTCTCATAAACTCACCTCCCCTACAGGCCATTAAGGTTTAGTACTGACGACCTCCATGTAACCATACTTGACAGGAAGGTGTGGTACAATGCTGTACGGAGAGTCTTGGCTGACACAGAATGTCAATGATGGTCTATAAAATATCAAAACATGGTGAAAAATTTCAGTCAGTGTTTGCTAAATCCTAAGATCACGCCCTCAAATATCTGCTTTTTGTCGCACAGCTCAAACATATTGAGTTTTAATAGCCTGAAAGTGAATCCAATATGGAAATGAAAAATTATGTTAAAAATAACTATAATAACTATCTGTCAACTCAATGAATCAATCAAGTATTTATGGCAGTTCTATCTATAGTGTATTTATTCCTGTTAAATACTTTGTTTCAAGCACTGGTAATAAAACACCAGTATTGGAATAGATGCACCTTTTCAGTATTAGTTGTGTCCTCTGTCACTCGTTATTGACCTTTTTATTTTAAGACGAGACCTTCTGGATGAGTGGAACCAATGTCACGCATCAGGTTAATCTTTATGGACTTTAGAGCCTTCTACAGGTTTTCCATCTGGACACACTCAAACACACAAACATAAACACAATGTGGCCAGACTCCTGCAGCATGCATACTCTAAGCTATCCCATGGCACACTGCCTATTTGTAGCACTTGTTGGAATAGCTTATTTGCCTTAATCCAACCACAGCTCAGACATGCAATTTTCTGGTGGATTAAGTGTTTTCAAAGAATACAGTTATTTATTAACCAAGAAACATCTGGAATTTAGTGTAGTTCTTGGATTATGAGTTGATGTTAACTTCAGGGATTACATTTGTCTGAGAGGGGATGTGGCGGATGTGCGTCTGTGAACGGTAGTGGTCAGCTGAAGAGTAAATGGGATGTGTGACCTCTTCTTTCAGGTTGGGAGATATGTGAAGGAGTGTGACCCACGGCCATGGGACTGGAGAGACGGTGGCTTCAGGCTGTCATCACTGCTGTAGCCGTCTGTCTGCTAAGTAAGTATGCAATTGCAAACACATCCATACATACATTGTGACTTCGGTCAGTCATTTGTCTTTTATTCTCAGCAGTACATTGTCGTTGTCAGTACAGATTAAATTTAATAAAAATCAGATCACATTTGCCTGGTTATGATGCTAATTTGCTTTTCAATGTCTCTGTTGTTTCAAGTTTTAGCATCCCATTATTTTTTTATTTTTAAGGTTTTTACATATGTATTCAGAATTGCATATTGTGTACAAAGTGTTTCATGTCAGCCTTATCTTTATTTATGAAACTCACACTCTGGCTATTTTGATTGTTTGTTTTTCACATGACTCTATCATGGGACTTTTCATTTTGTGACAAAACTGGTTGTGTTCCTCTGTCACTCCATTTGTCTTGTGATTGCTTCACCAAAAGGTCATTGTTTACCTACATCAAACACGACCTGCAATGTGTCTCTTGTTCCTATAAGTCATTGTGTAGTGGTTGACATATGTTGCAGGGTATATGCATGGGAATCACTCCCACTGCACAGGCTTTGGGAAAGTAGAGAGGAGGAGGAGGAGTATAGACATTAGTAGACAAGAGAGAATGGGGCCAAAATCCAACTTAAATAATATCTCTGGTGGTTGTGGATTTAGATCAATCTGGGATTTATGCAACCCCCACCCTTAGGCACGCTTCTATGTCTCTGTGCATGTGTTTGTAGGGAGGGGTGGCAAGATTGATTGTGCTGGTCCGCAGACCATGTGTGGACCCCAGGGGGTGGTGGGAGGTCGGCTAGAGTCGGCACAGAGGGCCCTGCTGCCCTGCATCAGAGTATCACCACCGACCCCCCTCTTGAGATTAAAGTAATCACCAGGCCAGATGAGTAGTAGAGCAAACACTGGCACCCAGTAGCACACACACCGACCTGAGCACATGGCAGAGATAGAGAGAGGAGAGGAGATGAGAGGAGAGGAGAGGAGAGGAGAGACCTCTCCAGGTGTCACTAATGGGATTGCAGTGTGTTTGCAGGCTTTACTGCTATACGATCTTCTTACCAAATGGCACAGCATTGTTTTACATGTGCTCTGATAGACAAAGTTTTACAAACAACACTTACTGACTGATGTTAAACAGGGGGATTTAGGGATTACTTGTTGTTTCCTGTCTTTTTTTTCTCTCTAGTATTTCTGTGTTTTGCTGCCCATGTAGCCCTGTTTTCTCTGTCTCTCTCCTCCTCTCACTCACTCTTCTGAGCTGACCAAAAAAATTCCACCGAGGTTAATCTGGTCACTCTGGTTGCCATAACTCTCTTTAAAAGGCCCATATTTCATAGAGCATTCGAGTGCTTGGTTTATTGATTCATGTCTTTACTGTTACTGCCTAGTGTGTCTTCTGCAAACTGTCTACCATATTGCTGTCATACATTGCTGTCTTTACAGGTGCATCTCAGGGTGTGGCATCATTGGTTCATGCCAGAGAGGGGGACTCTGCAGAGCTGAGCTGTAGTCTTACTCCGACTTCCAAAGGAGCCACCACCCCTAACCTCTTTCCTTTGCATGTGGTGGAGTGGGTGCGCCTCGGTTACAACGTTCCCATCCTCATTAAATTTGGAGTGTATGCTCCTCGTGTTCATCCAAACTACAAGGGTAAGAGATATTCAGATAACTTCAGTCACACACTCTTTCCAGGAAGTTGATAGACTTGTTGCCCTAACAACATATCTTACTTGAACTCGTTTTCCTGCTTTGTACCCTTGATTTGATTCCATCTTTTGTCCATTGCTTTATCAGTTTGACAGCACACAAAACCTCATCTGTGCTTTAAACGCATTTTTCATCTGATTCTAGAGCTGCAATTATAACTATAAGGGGGGAGGAGATGTCTGTGCCGCAACTTTGAGTAATTTCTCTTGCCCTGATTGCATCTATCCTGTGCTAGCAGAGGTAGGCATAACAAATTTATACCGGTAGTTATGAAGAGGAGGGGAGGGGAATTTGGATGAAACAGTACCCCAAATAAGTAATCCATCCAAACTAAATCCCTGTAATTACTGTGGGTGTTCAGTCTGTGTGTTTCCAGACTGCAGTAGTAGAGAAGGAACCAGGGGAAGAGCAAGAATAGATGGGTTTTAATGGAGGCAGTCAAAGGGGGTTGGGGAAGCTGAGTGTGCAAGAGGAGGGGGGGTACCAGTAGCACTGCACATGGGGGGATTAAGAGTGTAGGTGGGGGCTTGGTGGTCTGATGACAGTGTTTTATTAGTATGCTGAGGGGTGACCCAGTAAGGGGAGATTGTTGTGCTAGAAGGAGGATAGATGAAGCATTGGGAATAATGTGAGTTTTCTTGCTGGTCCCCTATAATCCTGTCATTGTCTACGAGAGGACAAAAGACAAAGAGGGGTATCACAACCTCCCCTTGCTTTGCCAAACCCAACAAGACTACTAGGACATTCAAAATTACATACTGTCCCATCTAGGTCACTGAAATGTACAGGGACCCTCATTTAAAAGCCCAACAAATTTGATTATGTTATTGTTTATTTTTAACAACGTCTTGTAAAAAGAATGTGATTACTGCTGCGACAACTAACCAGTTAATTGACTGCACTGTTGAGATTAAACAAAGTGATTAGTCAATTAGTTGATTAAAAAAATCAGCAAACTAACTGCAATTAAATAAAAACATTCCAAGACACATAGATATATGTTTGTTTCAATAACCAACTGAAGGTTGGTTTACAGGGGTGAGCCACAAACAACTGTGTTAACCCTCCTGTAGGCCGTTAACCACGTCATTGTTTCGGGGCAGTCATCTGATGCACAAGCAGCCATAATGAAGTAAACAACATTGCAGTG
Source organism: Apogon talboti (assembly GCA_037367365.1). Classification (NCBI taxonomy): domain Eukaryota; kingdom Metazoa; phylum Chordata; class Actinopteri; order Kurtiformes; family Apogonidae; genus Apogon; species Apogon talboti. The sequence continues at coordinate 18,915,317 of JAPQRQ010000028.1, read as the reverse complement.
ATGTGAGTGTTTGTGGTGTCCTCATATTTTGCCGTATCCATGCCCTGTGTTCCCCATGTAGTCGTCTGGTAAGGGTTTACCCTGTCTGCTTCAGATCCTCATATCTCCCCTCCCACTGGAGGCAGATGGCAGCATGTGAAGCGTGTCAGTGCTGTGGATGTAATGTATTCTACCCTCAAATTAAAATGCTGGGGGATTTCATATTTAACCACAGTACTGTCAAGTAGAAAGACCATTTCCTGATCTTTGTCTTGGCTTGTCAGAGATGTGGAACAAGACAGCAGAGATAAATTAGACAGCAAGGTTTAAGATCAAGACCCTGTTTTGAGATTGAGAATATGAATTATGGGTTTAGCAGAGCACTGTGCTGTGCTGAGCTGGAGTGGATATAGCATATTGAATTAAATAATCAATTTTAAGTGTCTTTTGGTTTACAGATGGCACACTTTAACATGCAAAGTAAATCATGGTATCTGTCCTTGGTCTGCTGTTTTTTCTCATGCTCACTAATGCTGCAAGCCATTTTTAGAAGCTGAGATGAAAGTGCAAGAGCTTGCAATATCTTAGATGAGTATTTCAGCCATCCATTAAACCAACAATTTTTGATATGGTATCAGGTGTAGTTGAGATTGCATTCTGTATTTGAATAGTGTCATGATTACATAGCAGTGTCCTTCTGTCGACCCTGAGACACCAGCCTGTCTAGGTCTTTTAAGAGCTTCTCTCATGTGCTTAAAGTGAATCAGGAAGGTATTAGTACCCCTCATCCCTCTTCCTCAATGTTTCACACCCATAATGCCCTGCAGGGCTGAACATGAGTCAACTTACAACAAAGAGGAAACAGCCGGATACACTCTGACTGACACATTTTGTAGTCTGTTTCAGTTCTCTTAGTAGAGAAAATTATTTAAGTCTTGTGGTGTCAGGATAGTTTACTGCTGTAGGTTTAGATCAAATATATCATGTGGCCCGAAGTAAATCAATAGAGACTGTGAACAGGGTACGGCGACCTGAGGCCAGGACGACAATGGGGAATCCCCCAGATCTCAGCAGGCCCACATCACGCTCAGTATGACCTCTGAAAACTCAATAAGTTACGACTTACATTCACTGCACACATGCAACTCATACACATACATGTGAGGGCACCACTGAATTGAACAGTGCACACACTCACAAACCTTGAACCTTGTGACCTTTCGCTTTCTCACTAACCTCTCATGGAATTTAATATTGAGCAACTGCTTTTGCAAATACAGGTCTATTTGATGTTTCAAGAAGAGAAAATAAGCCAGTAAAAGGCTCAAACTCACCTGTATCCGTAACCAACCAGTTTTTCTGCTGCAAGTAGACCAGGATCCCACAACAGTGACACAATGAAAGCAGACTAGATGACCGCAGCTTGGGAATTTTATGTCTATCGGTTTAAAGAAGAGGCTATTACAAAGGCTCTGTAACTTCATGCCTGAGGTGTGTAATGGGGCCAATTCATAAGGTTCATGGGATCAGTTTCAGGTCTGTATTGTGTGTAGGTACTAATAATAAATCTCATTCTCCACAGGGATATAGTCTAAATGTCTTTCCTGTCTGAACCCAGAGAGGATGTTTGTGGTCAACCTATATACTGTTTCCACTGTTGCAAGATTACATAATAAACTTATCTAGGTTAGCTTTTATTTCTGCAATCACATCAAATGATAAGGATTCTCTATTGTATGTATTTTCCTGCATCTGTGTCACAAAAAACAATGTTAGAGCTTCTGTATCAGAAAGGAAATCTGACCAAACACATCTCCTGGTTTATTGCCTGAACTTTTTAAATATTTAACAATAATATCTTGGTCTTTGACCAAGTAAGAGGGATAATGTCTATGGCAAGCTGAGTTGCCGATATTGTGAGTTTTGGCACGTGAGCGGTGTTTGCTGGCGCAGGGGTTAACAGAGCCGGATAGAGTGAGAGGGACAGAGTTAACTGTAATCTATCTCACAACAAAGAGCTATTCATAAGAGGGTTAAACTGATTAGAGAGACAGGAGGATTGAAGAGAGAAATTTGGGGGAATGGGAGGGGTGAGCTGTCAGAGGCAGGGGGCCGGTCCCAGACTTATGATTGTATTCAAATCAAAACACATCCCACAATGCACCTCTACCCGGCTCTCTTATGCACATACGGATGGACAAAGAAAAGCAATGCTGATGCTTCTCCAAACAACTCCATAGTTGCTGCTGCTATTGTATCACACGTTATTTCACTATATCCAACTTACTTGTTTTCAGTACTAGTGGGAACCACTGCAAAAATAACTTGTTGAGTCATTTTTTTTTTACATTAATTAAACCCTTTTCCTAGAAATAAAGTAACCACAGAACCAAGAAAAATACATGACCACAATGCGTGGAAAGACAATGTTGCAAATCTCAACTGTCAAACAAGAATTATGTGGGTACGATGTGTGTCGTGTAAGCACTGCTATTCAGTTTCATTGCAGTGGTTTCACTTGCACTAAAGGCCTCATCGTTGTCCATTGAAATAAAGGAGATCAGAAACCGTGAGACAAGGCCAGCTCTCAGCCAGCGGCACAACTCTGAAGCTGGGTTATTCCGAACATGCCACCCACCGGGCGAGAACCTGACTCTCACTAATATGAAGAGGGTGCGTCTTAGAGGTTCACACAGCACCAGTGGATTAGCCTTTCCATTCTCTACCCTTGGCTGCACTGCAGCTCAACCTGTTGGAACAAGGCTCATTTTAAGGTAGACTGGTGCTGTCATGTGATAGCTGCTGGAGGAAAAACAGCTAGGAGGAGGAGGGGATGGAGAGGAGGAAGAGGAGGAAGAGGAGGAGGAGGAGGAGTGTAGACACGAGAAAGGAGCAGCAGCTATTGTTTCAGGCATTCTCTCTAATAATGTTTGGCTCTGGAAGAAGGCCTTTGGACATTGTGCTCGTGTTGAACTAGGAAGAGTGATGAATGTGTCTGCTTGGGAGTTATGGAGGACAGAGGTCAGAAAGGTCAACCTCTCATTGGTTGTCAGTGGATTCTCAATGCCTACATTCCGAGTAACCTTTCCATAACCTCTCACTCAATTCGTTTTGGATTCAAAATCAGATTGGAATTCTTCTGATACAGTAGCTTTGGAATTATTGCAGAATATTTACCCGATACCTGTATTTTGTATCAGACCACCAGAAAGAAAAGCAGTCTTTTTTGTTACCATGCTTAGTGGAAAACACCTGCCATGTGCCATTTGAGAGTTCAAGTCCAGGATGCAACATTCACATTTAAATAAAGCAACATTTGTCACCCAGCGCCAACCTTTTGTCTGTCTATAGGCTGAAAGGAAAACAAAGTCCCCTATGTTTCTGCCTTTTGCTCGTTTCTCTTACTCTTCATCCTGCCTCCAGTGCTGCTGGATGTGACACAAGGCTGGTTTTAAACCTAAACATGTTGTTTTCACCCTTGTAATTTTTCAAATCTGTGACAGTAGGACCCCACCCCCTTCTGAATCGACCCTCCCTAACCCATGTTTGGTCCCGCCGTGTTTCTACAGCAACTGAATTCAAATCAAACCCTACAGCCGGGCCTTTCTCAGTTTCATCACTATGGTAACCTGAGAGAATGAGGAGTGGGGGCTGCTGTCTCTTTGTAGTGATGGACAAGAGGGAGGCTATGGGAAAGGGTTAAGTGTTCACAGTGAAACCAGAATCCCCCTGTGGAGATCCAGGGGGCAGGGCACACACCAAATTTTGAAAATCAACATGTACACAGACCCACGTGCTTCTTAACCCGCAAGGCCAGGCCACATGGTCCTTCAGTGGGTTGTTCTAATCTGGATTTTATTCTTTTTTAGTATAGAACAAAAGGTGCTGTTGCTAAGGTCCTCTACAACATTTAACAGCGCAGAGATTAAGAGTATGTTAAAGAGGGTTTGCATGATTTTGCACGTGGAAGTGTTTTTCCTTTAAGCTTGCACTACACAGTTAATTCCATGCCCAGTTGGAAAAATTGAAAAAGGAAATGGGCAGCACAGGGAGGATCCCCCTGTAATGAGATAACAGAAAATGCCTAAAGTTATCCTCATACCTGTTATCATCGGTATGCACATTTCCTCTCTCGCAGCCCTGCCCAGTTATTTGAAAGATGCTGACCTGAAACCAGAGGCATTCATTTTATAGAGCCCCTGAGTGAACACCGCCCATCAAATGCTAGTCTGTCTTTTGGGAGGTCAGTCAATCATTAAACCTGACTATTAAGCACAGCAACAGCCCCAGTCAGGAATGCAGGGTTAATTGTTAGCCATTGTTGTCTGTCTTTGCTCTCAGCGTGTGTTTAGCCTTGTCTTAAGGCCGTGTATAGAGTTAAATGAATTTCATACCTCTGAGGCTCTGCTCCAGACGCTGCTGTCTGGAGGGAAACCAGTGTGAATAGTGAGCATATTGTGTTTCTTGTGATATTGTTGCTTCAAGGTGGCAGGGCATTAAAGAAAAACCTCCCTAATATCTTGAGGGTTCACAGTGTTTGGTCCTGCTCAAATTTAAGGTTAAATAACATCTTTCAGTTTCATTGTTTTTTACCATTTTGTATGGAGGAATGAATATGACCGGTTTGAATCCACATCATCTCAAGTAACATCCAAGCAAAAAACACGAATGACTGTTTACTTTCAAACTGCTTTGGTCTGGTATGAGCAATGTGTATTGCCCCCTCCATGCATCTTCCTGTCTTTTAAAAGCTGGAGATTGAAGGGGGGAAAAAAGAGTTCATTGAAAGACAGAATAAAAAGATGGGGGAGTGGAGGGGAGAAGGGTAACTTCAGTACTCCGAAAACCAGGCTGTAGTCACCAGGCAACCGACAGATCAAATTTCAAAGCCTGACAAGGAGTTGTAAGAAGTCCGGAGAGGAGTGGGAGCGGGGCATGAGTGTATGTGATAGGGGCATGTTGGTGTCTGTAGTTATGTTATTACCTTTGCATAAACTCACATCCTTGTTTTTAACATTCACAATTTCATGCTGTGCTCTGAATTATCAACTGTTCCTCTGTAATGAACAAAAACAAGAAACTCATTTGCATTTCATGTGTTTGAGAAAGGAAATGTAAGAGCAGCACTACAGATATGACCCAAACACTTCTTCTATTTCAGAGATTTTATGAAGCTGCCTTCAAGTATTCCTGGCATGATGATCCTAGCCAGCCAAACCCTTAATGACAGGAGAGCATTCTCATCTGTAATCTAGCTCATCATTACAATCATCACATGAATGATTCATGCGTTTCCACTCAGGCCTACTTATGTCATGTCTCAGTTACTTATTTGCTTGCCACTTCTCCTATTTTAATAATTGGTTGAATATTTGCTGCAAGCATTTGCTAGACTCTTCATAGTGTTCATTGGATTTTCAGCCGTTAAAAAAATCTGGCCTTTGTTACCCTGGATGCCGGTGTCCTCTCCATGATAAGCCCTCTTCCTGTATGTGCTGACTCTGCCTGTTTGACTGTGTGCTGACCCTCTCTGTGTGTCTGTCACCCCCTCCTCACCCCTCTTCACACAGGCCGCGTGTCCCTGACCCGGGGTGCCTCTCTGCTGGTAGAACGGCTGACCCTGGAGGACGAGGGATGGTTCGAGTGTCGCATCCTGCTCCTGGATAGCAAAACAGACGACTTTCAAAACGGCACATGGACCTTTCTCTCCATCACAGGTGCAGCACTGCAGGGTTTGGTGACCGAGGAACTGCTCCTTTCATTGCTCATCATCGGCACTGTCCTTGTTTAGAACAGCCACAGTATGGGGCCTGGCTGGTATACAGAAGGCCCTGGCGAGATGAATTTCATGGGTGTTATTTTAGTGTATCAGGGGATCTATGTAATATTTTTTGCATACTGTGATCACATGTAGTCTTTGTGTTCCCTTTGCATGAATTGGAAGCTAATGTGAAAGATGGACTTAGTGTATCTGTTTTATGTTGACTAAAGATTTGGGACAAATGCTGAAAGCTTTTTGTCCCACATGCTGTGTTCTAGTTACATTTAAATGACCATCACATAAAATCTGCAAAGATGGAACATTTAATCATAAGACTCTTTTCAGCATAAAATTTACAGTACATTTGTCAACTGCTAACACCATGCAGTACCTTTTAACCCACAGTATGTAGCATTTCTGGATTAAAATACTGTATCTAAACACACCTATGCTATATATTTTCACCACAAGTTTTTCCTAGTGATATTATATGTAATTGAAGGAATCTATAATTTATTAACTGTAATTGAAAATTTCATTTTGCTAACCTGTTGATGGTGTTAAGCTAACATTACTGTTTAACGGTACCTGTGATATAATAAGCCATACCAAACATCATCTAGCATGAATTGTTTTTGTTCTTGATTAGTAGTAATATTTATTGAGGATTTTCACACATTTAGGATTGACTCTTCTTATGCTCTATATCAGGTTAGGACTCTGATTGTTTTTTTCATCTCATTTGAATATATAAACAATCATTTGTTGCCTTTGTTTTAGCTCCACCTGTGTTTATCAAGACACCTCCAACTTTTGTTGAAGTTCTACTTGGAGACTCGCTGACACTCAGCTGTGGAGCCCATGGCAACCCTCGACCAACTGTTGTTTGGCATAAAGATGAGAGCCTGATCGAGAAACATGAGAAAATAAAAGTGAGGAGGATCAGCAGATGGCATTTGCAGTATTTTAATGAGATGCTTTAAAATTAGCATTTTATGTAGCTTTGATATTCCTTTGCTGCAGCTTTGTTTCCTCCAACTCTTTGACCCTTTCACCTGTGCCTCATTTTAGGTGCTCAATGGTACCTTGTCTTTGGCCTCCGTCTCACGAAATATTTCAGGAGTGTACAAATGTCACGTGTCCAACTCTGAGGGGAACCTGACCCACTCTACACAGCTGCAGGTCAAAGGTCTGTATTGAGTTGTCAGTCATCAGAGAAAGAATGATTCTCATCCCATCTTAGTCATGTGTTTTGATGTGCTCACCGCTCAATTGGTATGTTTTGAAAGCAACACGTGTTTTTTTTTTCTGGCAAAGGGAATGAAAGTCTTATAATGTTCAGTCCTCCTCAGATTATTTTGTTATTGCTCTGCAAACCCACTCTAAAATTCATCAAGCACAAGTCTGTACTGCCACCTACAGGCCAACTATTGTCATTTCAGTGAATTCAAAGAAACCACCAACAGTCAACATTACTGAAAGGCATCTACATCAGTCTGACTTCTCTTTTCTTCCACTTTGTCTATTAGGTCCTCCAATCATCATCATCTCTCCAGAGGACACCACTCTGAACATGTCCCAGGATGCAGTTCTGCAGTGCCAGGCTGATGCCTACCCCTCTAACCTCACCTATGAGTGGATGAAACAAGGACAGAATGTTTACCATATTGAGTGAGTTTAGATCAGAGTTCAGAAAATAATTCATGTAGTTAAGTGTTAAGTATTTCAATGCACATTTTGCGTCAAATCAAGGTAATATGACATAATGATTTGCAGACCAGTTACAGCATCAATCAATAAGCATATTTGTTTACTTGTATTTTATATTTTCTGTATATTTTATGAGGTGTTATAGTATGTCTTTCCTCTATAACAATGGATTTTGTCATGGTTAATCAAGTTAGTTATACTCCTGATGAAAATGTATAATTTTTTATTTCAGGTCTTTAAAGTCTCGAGTGAAGGTTTTGGTGGATGGAACACTTCTTATACCAAATCTCATTCCAGAAGATGCTGGCAATTACACCTGCATCCCAACTAATGGGATACTGACCCCACCCTCAGCCTCTGCACATCTGAAAGTTAAACGTAAGGGTTTAGCCTACTATTACAGTCAGTGTCTGTTTAGTTAAACTCTGAACCTGTTCAGAAAGCTGGACAATCTGTGCATGCACTAGATGTGAACTTGTCAAGGTACTTTTTGAGATTAATTCCACTACTTTGTCTCTTAGATCCTGCTCGGGTAGGCCGAATGCCAAGGGAAACATTTTTGCCTGCTGGTATGGAGGGGGTCATCATCTGCCCGGTCCAGGCTGATCCCCCTGTGCTGTATGTCAACTGGACCAAAGATGGGAACAATCTGAATCTTGATAATGTAAGTTTTATATTTAGAGCAATTTTTTAATGAAACTGCTCACTCATTGTCTGAATTATGTGAATCTCAATATTTCTTTATATTTTGTGTTGTCCAGTTTCCAGGTTGGATGGTGAACTCTGAGGGTTCTGTTTTTATAGCCACAGCCAATGATAATGCTGTGGGTATGTACACATGTACTGCCTATAACAGTTACGGCACCATGGGCCAGTCTGAACCCACCAAGGTCATTCTGCAGGTAAGGCTTGCCAGCCAGGTTATATAGACAATCTAATGAGCACATTCAGTTATCAGCTGATAGATATAGATAAAGTCTTTCCATCCTGCAGGATCCACCATCGTTTCGAGTGCTTCCTCGACCTGAATATCTCCAGGAGGTGGGCAGAGAGTTGATCATCCCCTGTGAGGCTATTGGAGATCCCACTCCAAACATAACATGGAGCAAGGTATAGGACGACATTCTCAACACTGAACTGTAGACGTTGTGCTCATGTTAAACTAGGAAGAAGGATGAATGTGTCTGCTGGGGAGTTATGAAGGACAGAGGTCAGAAAGGTCAACCTCTCATTGGTTGTCAGTGGATTCTCAATGCCTATATTCCAATTAATCTTTCCATAACCTCTCACTCAATTCCTTTTGGATTCAAAATCAGATTGGAATTCTTCTGATATGTTAGCTTTGGAATTATTGCAGAATATTTACCTGAGACCTGTATTTTGTATCAGGCCAATCGAAAGAAAAGCAATCTGTTTTGTTACCGTGCTTGGTGGAAAACATCTGCCATGTGCCATGTGAGAGTTCAAGTCCAGGTTCAAGTCCAATACTAAACTGTAGAGAAGTTACCTACGTAGTCCCTTTTTTCCTTTTTAATCGATTAAGTATGCTTTTCTTTACAGATTGGCCCAACTCCTCGTTCTCCTTACACTGTTCTGGCTAATGGCTCTCTGCTGCTGCAGCCACTCAGTAAGGACCACCATGGGGGCTGGGAGTGTCTAGCTACTAATCGTGTCGCCACTGTCAGTGCAGGCACTGTGGTGATGGTTCTGGGTAAGTGGACAAGCCAGATTCCTGCACACCACTTTGTGATGGCAAACTGAATGAAGACCTTTTGCATTAGAGTTTACACATATTGTTAATATGTCAAACTTATTTGTTCCTCAGGGACTAGTCCTCATGGTGTATCCTCAGTATCTGTCAACACTGAGATGAACCAAGCCAATGTGTCATGGGTGCCTGGCTTTGATGGTGGTTACACCCAGAAGTTTACTGTATGGTAGGAAACATACAACACTTCTGACATGGAATTGTCATTGAACTATCGAGATAACTATTTGCTACTATTTAAATCTGTATTTTGATGTTGACTTTAAGTATTTCGTTTTCATTCTCTATTTCTAGGGTCAAACAGGCATCCAGAGGGAAACATGAATGGGCATCTCTGCCTGTGCCAACATCAAAAAACTATCTGCTGGTGACAGGGCTTCTTGCTGGCACCAGTTACCAGTTTAGTGTACTACCTCAGAATAAACTTGGCTCCGGACCTTTCAGTGAAATTGTTTCAGTGCGAACCTTGGGTGTGTACTTGTGAAAATATTCTTTATATGGTTTTCTTTCACCCATAAATGATGTTTGAGCTTAATTTGTGGTTGTTTGTATGTGTTTCTTTTTATCAGCTGTGCCAACAGAAACACCTCCTCCCTCATCTCTCCCAGCCCTGGATCCTCCCATACTCCTATCGGCCAACCGGACCAGTCAGGGTGTTGTTCTGCAGTGGTTGCCTCCTGAGACTCTGTTATCTCAACTGACTGGTTATGTGCTTCAAGCTCGTAGGAATCAGGGCCAATGGGTAATCCTCAGCAGCAACATCAGTGCCAATCTGAGTGAACTGCTGGTACAAGGACTGCTACGGGTAAAGAGCAGCTTATTTTTCATGTTCCATCATCCTCACTTTTCAAAGATGCCTCTGTCTTCTCTCTGAGCTCACTTTCATGAGCTGCATATTGGCTGCTTTACTTTGAAAGAAACAAAGCAACCTTTTTCACAGGTGGACTGGTTTATATTTTAATGCTTAATATGATTTGATAACATTTTTGTCTTCTTTCAGGACTCCAATTATGATCTGAGGCTGATGTCTTGCAGCAATAAAGTCCTCAGTGCTCCAAGTGATTCTGTGAATATATCCACAATCGGTGAGTGGCTTTATAAAGTCTGCCATTGTTACAACTGGATCACTCTGGGTCTGGTCTCTTTATATAATAGGACATTTAAAATTGTTGCCTTTGCACATTTGTGAACCACCATTGATGACTGGTTTGATTACAGGGATGGAGATTTACCCCCTACGGCCAAGTTTCTTGGAAGTTGTCCCTGAGCCCTTGTTGGCTGGTGTGATAGCAGGAGTGTGCTTCCTGTTTGTGGCCATCATCCTGTCCTTGGTAACAGCGTGCTATATGAGTCATAGGAGACAACGCCGACGCAGAAAGCGGCGACAAGGTAAAATACATAGCTTTAACCAAAGATTTTTGACAGTTGTGATAATTGTGATGAATTGTTAACACAGAAACAGGTAATAAACAACCTCATCCTTATTTTCCTTTTTCCTTAGACTTACCTCCTGCCTTCCAGAAAAGTACATCTCCACAGTAAGTACATCTGTAAATTTTAAACAACCTTTATGCTCCATATTTTTTCAGTTTTGATTTAACAGGCCATGAACTTACATATTATGTACTTCTGGAAGTCTTACATCCCTTTTAATTTATAGGTTGTTATATAGATATCAATATAAGACTTAATATAATGTGTTTATTATTCTGTGACATCCTTTGTGCCACCAACAAAAGCCTAAATTCATATTTTTTCTAAATATTGTATCTAATTATTCCATTTTAATAAATACACTTTCATAGTTTCATTTGTTTTCTTTCTATTCCTTTTTCCAGAACTCGCACGCCACCTCGGAGCCCAGACAGTGTCCTAAAGCTGAAGCTGTGTCCGCCACTTCCCTTCTTCCCCCACTCCTCTTCCTCACAGTCCGATCGGTTATCTTTTGAAAAAGGTAGTCGTGGTGAATACCATGACCAGCGAAAACAGCTCCTGTCCAACTCATCTCCACCACCACATTACACACTGTTTGAGAGTCACCTGGGCTCCCAGGCCCCTTCCCCAACTACTCTAGAATCCATCTCCAGAGGTCCAGATGGACGCTTCATTGTGCAACCGTTACAGGAGGGTTCAAGCCCCACAGATAAGAAAAACCTCAAAAAGAATGTCCTGCAAAGTAATGGTGGGGCAAGTGGCTCAGGGAGCAACCGGACATCATTCAGGGACTCCCCGAAGTCAAGTATCCTGAGCTCAGAAAAAGATGAGAGAAAGGATTCCCCGCTTACTGTAGATGTGCCAGAGTTGAGCAGGCCTCCTTCCTCTCCGGGGAGAGTACGGGCAATGGCCAGAAACTTCTCTCGTCACGGGTGCTTTTACTCTGATGATGAACAGGGCTCAGAGGCCCTGTTGGAAAGAGCCAGTTTCTATTCAGACAACAGTGAAAGAAAACCCAGTGATTCTCTCAGGAGACACCGCATACCAGGCCACACAGAAGATCTTTTCCCCAGTTTGGCCCGGAGAGCTAGAGAAAGAGACAGATCACCCCTTACTGCTTATCAGCCTATAGAAAAGGAAAGTCAGCTGACAAACAACAGTACTCAGCTCTCACAACTTGACAGTGAGCTGGAGAGGGACAGTGTTAACAAATGTGTCCAACTAGCAAAGGAAAGGGAACAAATAGAGCAGGAGCTGAAGAACTATACAGCCAATCAGAGAAGTCAAAGTCAATTGGATAAGGAAAAAAACCCTCAAAGAGAACTTCCCAAGTCAGAGGAAGAGCCTATATGGAAACCACAAGATGTTACAATCAGACACAAGTACAGGCCCTCAGGTCAGACCAGTCGGGTATCTGATTATAGGAAGGCTTGTTACTTTGGCAACACTAGCAGCCCCATGGATCGGCTCTCTACCTCTCGCATACATTGGGACATAAGTCCTGTTACATCAGTCACCAGTCTCATTCCTGTACAGACTCCCAGGGACGCCACATCTCCCAGGTCACTGCATCATCACACATCTACAGAGGGTTCTCTTCTTCTTGATTCATCCCGTTCTCCAGTCACCCAGAACACCTCCCTGCCCCTACTCTCCCCTGGTGGTGCCTCAGAAAATTTGGAAATACCTGAGAGAGCCAGGTCAATGAGTCCTCCTAGAAGACCAGATATATGCAGGAAGCTCACAGTAGAGGAGGGTTTGCTGGAAAGAACACAGAGCGGAGGTGTTACTTCAAGGTTTAGAAGTTCATATGCTTATGCTGGCACTCAGCCCTGGGATTTAGCTGCCAGAAGTTCTCCAGTCACCACAGAGAGAATAGCCAGTCCAGTTCAGGCCTATAATCGGCCTGAGCAACCTGTAGAAGTAGATTACGCATCCACAAGGGATCCTAGTCCCTCGAGTTATTCCACCTTACCCTATGAACACCATGAAGGGGCAAAAGTAAAAGACAGAGAATGTCATAGTCAGGACAACCACAGAGGTTCAGATTTTTATTCAGAAATAGAGCGAGAGGGCGTACGAACACGTTCAAGGAGGAGTGATAGATGTCTTATCTCAGACAGTCCTAGTCCTATTACAACATTAACTCTTGTGGAAGAGGTTGAAAGTGACCAGTCTCAATTTTCTGTCCCCAGAATGTCAGGGTCCTTCAAGGCCAAACCCACAGCTCAGTCTCCTAAAATGTCGCCTGTGCAGACAAGTGCAATTCTTGAATACCTGAGTCTTCCAGGTTTCATTGAAATGAGTGTGGATGAACCTGTGGAAGAAGGTGAAGTCACAGACACTTCTGGACAAATTTCAAAAGTGGCTAAGCCAGATGTAGTTCCTAAAAACTGGGAGGTTCATGTTCAGGAAAACCGTAGAAAAGACGCAAACCAAAAGGAAGTTCGCTTTGAGCAGAGTGAACAGCCCGTGAGTGCTGCAGAGGCAGGCATCGGTGCTGGTGAAAAACAAGGTGATAGACACTCACTCCAAGTGGAGGCTAGAGATCCCTCACCCAGAGTCAGATTTCCAGATGAAATAAATTTATCATCACGTGGTCCAGAAAAAACTAGCAAACAACTTTATAATGAGAAAACACAATTTAGGCTTGAGAACAAAAGCACAGGTAGTTCTGAGTCCCGACTTGGATCCAGGTCAGCCCACACCTTGTTTAGTGCAGCTAGAGGCATGGCAGATTTAATGTCAAAACACTCCCAGAGATTTGGAGACAGTAGTGAGTCTTTATCAGATTCATCCCAAAGACAAGCTTCTCAGGGCAGTAGTAAAAACAATATTGCATCACGAATATCTCAAGCTCCTGTGCCATTTCTGAAAAAATCCCTAAGCATTGGCCCTTGTAGAACACTCTCAGGTATGGGACGCCCTTTTCTAAAGAAATCCATCAGTTTAGGCTCACAGAGGTGGGAACACTTTGAGAGCCCAAGGGCTTACATTTCAGAAACGTGTTACTGGGATGAGTTCCCAAACCCAGACGTCAGGGTGAAATCCTACAGTTTGGGTCGCACTCCGTCTTCCCTTCCCCGACCAGGTCCCTCCTGGAGGGAATATGTCCCAGTTAGAAGACCCAGCATAGGCAGCTTAGAGCGGCCTCACCACTCACAAAGATCTTTAGCTAGTCCTCCCTACCTCACTTCTTCAATGTACCCACCCAGACAAACCTCAGTCTCCCCGATGCTGGAACCCTCTGATCCACGTAGACAAGCTGCTGTTTTTCCAGAGTACTCCAGGTGGTCTCCCTCATATCATGATCTGCCAAGGACTGCCCATAAATATGTCCCCATGCCTTCCTCCATTCCTGTGCCCCAGTACCAACACTGGCCAGGATCCAGAGGGGAAAGCATGAGACCCATGGAGCCCAGGAGGGGCCCACCAAGATCCTACCTGCCCAGAGGCATCAGCTGGCCCTCACCTTACTACGCCCCCTTTCCGCCCAGGGAAGGAGAAACGTACAGACCGCCAGACAGGATGGTAGGGAGGGCAGGGGAGACTGAAATCCGAGAGGTCAGGGAGGGGGGGAGGGCCAGCTATGCCAGTCAAAGCAGTGGTAGAGGAAGTGCTGGTCTCTTCCGCCAGTCCCTGTCCATCACCCCCACCCTGCTCAGCTCCCCAGAAACCACAGAGGACAATGAGCGACACAGAGCTGAGATGGAGCCACCTGAGAGAAGAGCAAAAAGGTGAAACACCACCACACCTGGACAGTAACAAACACAATGGATTGTCTACTCGGCAGAGGGATTTATTATTGATGTTGCCAAAATAGCAGTAACTTGTTTGCTGTTTCTTTTGTGATCACTGTTAACCTGTGTTTTGTGTATCTTGTTAGAAGGAACACATCAGTAGATGAAAGTTATGAATGGGACTCTGCTGATGCCTGTGTGGACATGGAGGTCCTGGAGGCCATGAGGTTTGATCAGTCACATGTTGGTGTTCGGAAAGGGAGACATGATCAAAGTGGTGGCCTCCAGGACCAGCGACAGAAAGGTAAAGATGATTCGTTGTTTTTATGCGATGTTTATCACGTTGCATGTCTTGAGTGTTCTGCTTGATGTATTTGCACTGCATGTTTTCATCTTGTGTCCTTGTGCTGTGATTATTGTGAGCTTGTCCCACAATGCACCCATCCATGCATTTCCTCTCCGCAATGCCCTTCCCAGGCCCATCTCCCCCAGTCAGTCCTCCAGTTTTCAACCCACCTCGCTGCCAGTACAGCCGCTCCCTCAGTGAAGCACGTTTCAACGCTCTCCGCCAGGAGTACCAGGAGTACAGGCGGGCTCAGGAGTCCATCTGTTCCCGTGAGCCCTGCCTCACCCCTGGCAACGATTCAGACTCTGACTCCTCAGCACTGCTCTAGCAGCTAAACTCGGTCCGTTCTGCCCTCCCTCTCTCACCTCTCTCCTCTTTATTTCCACCTGTCACTGCCTGCCTGCCTGCCTCCTTTTCCTGCCTGCTACTCGATCATCCATGTGCAGTGAATTTGTGCATGCGTAGATACACAGCGCTATTAAAGTTTTTGTGACGCCTGTCTTCTAACGCTGTGATTTCCCTGTTCTTTCTCTGTCACAGGTATGTCTAGAAGAGATACCAAATAGCAGTTATGACGACAGCACTGTGGTCCTGGACACTGTCCCACCTCACTGGAGCCTTGTCATGTGGAAGAAGTCACTGTTTAATGTTTTCATCCTCTGTTACATCACGCTTAAAGCTGGACAGTTTGAAGAGTCAAATCAGTACTTTTTATGCCATCAAATGTGCAAACCATCTGTAATGACTCAGTTGTTTTCTTTTTCTTGTTCCTTTTCTGTTGTGCTTTGGAAAATGATGCTTAGAGAGAAGGGATTATTTATTTTTCATGCAGCTATGTTTTGGGATTTGTGTTAAACTTTGACAATCAGACAAACAGGACCTGTTTCAGACAAGGCATGCTCATCCTGGACCAAGATCTGTTTGAATTGAGAAGTCTTTATAAAAGCGACAGCATGCTACATTAAAACGGCTGCATTTCAAGTGAATTTATGGCATCCAGGATTATCTTTGGTCCTTTTGATAAAGTGAGATGCTTATGACAATTATGTAGGTCTCTGTCCAAGATAACATCAGTTTGTAAAAATGTGTATAACATTGTCAGTGTTTGTAATATAATCTTCCCTATTTCACTAAATGACAAAAGTACTCCATTAGTAGTACTTAAATATTGCACAAACCCAGAAAACAAGCTCTGACTTTCTCCTAAAGCCATGGGAGGATCTCCTTATCTTTTTCTGACTTCATTACTACATACAATATTCCACTGTGTTTATGTTTTTATGTTTTTATGTGCTGGTTCCATGAAATCATCTCCTTTCTCGTGCATGTTACCTTTCACAATAGCATTGTCCTGTTGAGATGTTCTAGAACAAATCATTTATAATAGCCTCACAGTATTTGTTTGTACATATGCATGTACAAATGTTTATATGTACCTTAATGTGAATCGACCCTCCTGTTGTAATGTATTTCATCCTTTCATCACATGAGAAAATGCTACTTTACTCCACATGAATTGGTTTGACTTTGCCTCATTTAGTTCTTTGAAATTATACTGTAAAACTTGATACAAAACACAGGGAAAATGATTTTTGCCTTATCTTTGTTAATATCTTAAGTACATTAGTTGATTGACATGGAAGGGTTGAGTTCAGAAGCTATAGTTTATAAAACAAACCAGAGGATTAACAATAACTGAGAGTTTGTACCTTTTTTTACATAGGTTTTGCTCATGAAGAGTATTTCTGTGTATTTATTGAGATGAGTTATGATATGCAACTGTTTACAATTCACATTACAGATGTGAAAGCAACACTGTGAAGATTTCATCGACTTGTAATTCTGTTTATGAATTGTGAGTCTTATGAATTTTGTGCCCATTACCTACTGAAAAAAGTTGTTTTGTACATTTCCTGACAGATGAAAGAATAACTTTGATAACTTTGTAGCTATTCTTTGGAGAGAGTCAACATTTGTAACATATATACTTAAATAACCCCAAAGGACATCTTATGGAGTGAGTATGCATTTCTGATGATGGTTTTGGAAGTTTTGTACAAACTGGAAATTTTTATATCTTGCCACCTGGTTGTTATTGTCATTTTTATATGTTCATATGTTTGAATAAATTGTTTTATTCTGAATGTAAAGGACCATTTTTTGTGTTTTTAAGTATAGAAAGTGAATATTTAAAAAACTTAAGAATAAGTTATTTAGGTTCTCTACGATACAGTTCTACATTGTCTATTTACTGATAGTACTTACCTTTGACAGAATGTTAATCAAGTCTAGAATGGTTCTGTAACTCCAGGTACATGAATATTTCCAATTTGTGTTTCTATTCCACTACATTTGGGTTTCCACTGCACTTTTACTTAATTAAATTCATCTTAAGTAATGGTAAACTTGCATGTTAATGTTTTTCTTGGCCAGGTCACTCTTGGAAAAGAAGTTTGCAATCTCAATGAGGATTTTACCTGGATAAGTAAAGGATATAACAATATAATAATGATATAAAATTAAAAAAATAATACATTATGATGTTTCATTGCAGACTATCAAACAGTATATGCAATTATTAAAATGAGTCACATCTTTATATTTAGTTAGAAAATATACATTATTTACTTGAATTCATAAAAAAACCCACCTGCTGTACATAGTGGTGTAAAGATGTTTTAAGAATGCTGCTGATGGAGAGAAACGACTGCATTTAATAGATATTTGGTCTTTAACATATTAACCCATAGATCAGAGAGGGAAGGATACGCTGGATATGAACATTTACACATGTAAGTGATCACAGATAATATGAAGCAACAATATTTGATGTATAAATGAAACTATCATATTTATGAATTTGTCAATTTTAGTTATTCCATTTAGTGTTTTGTTGTTTATTTTCATTTCTTTCACTTACATTTCTTTTTAATTTTTGATTTTTTCCTCCTTTTCCTCTCAGCTCAAGTACTGAAACTGATAAGATGTGTGTTTCTGTAAAATAAAACTGAAATAAAGTGTGCTTACACAAAAAGCCCAATCATTACCACACGTATCATTAAAGATGAACACATTCATTTACTAATAATTATATTCAGTGTATTCTGAAACAGACTATTCCATACTTTCTAAAACACAGTTTTTACTTATTTTATTATTTTGACACTGATAGTGCTCTTTTTATTCAGATAAGAGATCTGAGTCTTTCATCCACCACTTCAGTCACTAAAATCAATCAACGTGTCACACTGGAGTCACAGCTCGTGTAAATCATGAATCTCCACAAAAAACACTGCCAGTGATGTCCTGGTCTATTGATTTTTATTTGAAGAATAATTGCACAGATTGAACGCCTTTATTGATTTTTTTTTTTAATGGAAACAAAGTCATGACGTTGAGTGAATGATAATGGAGCAAACTAAACCAGAAAACAAACAGAGTGCAGATCCTGAGCGACTGTGTTTTTCGGCTGATAAGACAATTTCTTCCTGTACGTCATCAGTTTAACATGATATGTAGTAACACAACTCACCCTAACTCTGTCACATGTCAGATGTTGCCTAAACTTGTATTTTCCCATATTAATCAACTGCCTTTTTGTATACGTAAAATCACATGTTCACATCACATCACAACAATCAAGCCACTTTGCTCTTTAACTAATCCATTTATATTGTTTCAGACTTCATCACAGTACACAGGTGCATGTTTTATACCAACAGCAACTTCCTCTACTTCTGTCTCCGGCTCATCACCTCAGCTCACTTGGTCGACATACGCATGACATGCTTGACCATGTTGCCGATGCCGTCGAAAATGTAGTGGTAGTGATAGTCTGTCTCCCACATGAAGGAAGGAGTGCTGACCACCTTGTTCTTCTCGTCCACATAGGCCTCGTAGAAGAAAAGGGTTAAGGACTGAACTGAACAACAGCATTGGAAAAACAAACACAAACAATAGACTGTACACTTCATCTTACCATTATCAATCAGTTTCTAATGCCATATTCTGAATTACTATATTCTATAGCTACTACACTTTCCGCTGTGTAATCTGATTACTGTTTGATCTCATCTATGAACTGCGATGTTAATATGAGAAAGAATATTCTAATTGCACTAATGTTTTATATTGTGGCAAGCTGTGTTGTTTGTGTTATGCAGACAAGCTACAGAGTCATGTGACTATGCATTATGTTATAAGTTTTAAATGAGCGTTAAAAGAGATGTTCTTTATTGTGTTATGGAGTTAAATGGTTCATGTTGTGCCTGTTATTGAGGGTGGCTGAGCTAATTGTGGAAGGAGTTTTTCAGCACCATGACTGAACAGTCTGTATTGCTGCTGTAGATCCTGTGATGGTTTCTGTGTGTTAAGGTTATAAGAGTTAATAAAACTGTCTTCTCATTGTTGTGCGGCGCATTGGGATGCAAGAAGTGCGACCGAAGATTTCTCTCCTGTGACTGCTTTCTGCCAAAACATCACAATATTCATGTATAACCCCCTCCCCTACTTACTATCAATAAACTCTTAGTGGTCAATAAACCCAATATTTTTAGAATATGTCCATGCAGAATAAGGCATTAATAGGTGTCTGATGTTTATATAGTAAAGAGTCAATTAGCTACTTATATATTAACTAATGAGCACCTGCTCAATGATGAATATATGCAACCTAACACTAGAACCATCAGAAACAGCTTTATACCTAAAATGTCCATACGGGTCAGATGTACCCATTTACCATTTCTATTCCTATTTGTTTAATCATCGTCTGGGTTTTGGTTGTCTGGTTTTATATCTTGAAGAACAACAAAGCATAGAGTCAGCACAAACCAGTCAAAAAGGACAGAGGAAATGAATATAAGAAGAAAATATCTGCATATGTGTTTTGTTCATAAATATGCATTGTCATAAATTTCCTCATGTATCTCTCTGATCACACACAATCAGACGGCATTGCCTAAAATGCTACTATATTTAGACAAAAATGGTGAAAAAAATCAATGTATTCCTATAGAGGTAAATGTGACCCCGGTGGCTGTTATAAATGTAAATGTAAATATTTTAAATCTGGATTGCTCTTGACTATATATAATAATAAGGAATGGAATATAATACAGATTAAAGGAAAAAACTGGAGAGCTTCAACATTTTACTAAAACAGAATAACGCACACATGAAAAACAGCCACGGGTTAATTTGACCCCTCTTGCTGGTTCTAGTGTAAAAATAAAACATTACTGGGTACAGATTTATTCAACCTCCTTCTGTAGATAACTGTAGCTGCCTTTAAAAGGATATATATGGCTCACGGACATTGTGGCGTGCACCCATGCTCTTTACAGCCTGCACCATGTTTGTGTTGGGCCAGTTCCCCCAGCGGGTGTTGTCGTCCCGTTCGTAGCCCATGGTCACCTCGATGTTGGGCAGGACACGGCAGGCCAGTACAGGAGCCATGCTGGCCAGGCTGGAGCACACAGAAGACAGTCAGTCTGTATGAAGCTGAGACTAAACCACTGTCATTCCAGTGATTGAACTGTGCACGGCTGGGTCACTGCATCTAACTGTGTACTTTTATCTGAGACTATAAGTTAGGGATGTCAAACATACGGCCCATGGGACAAAACCGTCCCGTGGGCTGTATGTTTGACCGTATGTTTACCTTTTAAAGGTAAGAGGGATTTTTATGTCTTTTTTTTTTTAAAGGATGAATTGAAATCATGACTGACAACATGATCCTCACAGATTCCTTCATGTAAAAAACAAGTGTCCCCCAATTACATACAAATGAAATTATAAATATACCAAAAGTGTAAGGCGGAGTGACATGTACAGTATGTACAAACCCAACACACACAGACTGTATCTACTCATTCACTCTGGGGTTTGTAGCTGACTGAGGTAGCAATCTGACTCTGGATGTTCTGTTTCTTTGGTCCAATTTGGCCCAAAGGATGAATTTGCCAGCTGCAAAAATGACACTGAAGATATAAATAGTCAAGGGTGTCAAAGTCATTTTAGTTCATGGGTCACATACAGCTCCAGTGGGTTAGACCAGTAACATAATAGAATAAAAACCTATAAATAATGACAGCTTCAAATATGTCAGTTTTAATGTGAAAATTAGCAAAATTAGCTTGAAAATGTTTACATTTACAAACTATCACAAAAAACGCCAATAACCTATGAACAACCTAAAAATTCACAAGAAAAATACAAGCAGTTTTAACAATATTATGCCTCTTACTAAATGTTTAGTGCCTTTGTAGATCCACTGTGATCTGGAAGTTGTGACGCACATGTGTAAATGCTAAGATGATGCATAATATTGTTTTTAAGAAATTTCAGGTTGTTCACAGTTGTTCAGACAGTGTTTAAAGAAAGGATAGTCTCTCATTACAAACATCTTCACAATGTCATTTAACTTTTTTGTACTAAAACAAACAGAAACATTTGGTGTTGTCATTATTTATAGGTTTTTATTCTATTATTTAACTGGTCTGGTCCACTTCTGATCAAATTGGGCTGTTTATGGCCCCTGAACTAAAATGAGTTTGACATCCCTGCTATAAGTAGCAAAATGCGCTGACACTGTTTTCACTTAAAGCCATTAGTAGCACTTCTAAAGTAGGAATACCTGCTGTGTTCTTATTAGTCGGCTAAATGGAGTAAGGTGACTTAAGTAACAGTGGCAATAGCAACTTGTAAGAGCTCACCACATGATCTAATTTAAAGCCTGGAGACGCCTTCAGCCACACAGAGCTCCTGTACTTAAGGCCTGTGACTGGATCTGATGCATCTGACAGAAGCTTTTTCTCAGGATTGAGTGGCTGAGGCCCGTTCACAATAATAATAATAATGCATTAGATTTCTATAGCGCTTTTCAAGTCACCCCAGCTTTACATTATTGATGCATTATTCTTTCGCTCTCACTCTGGTGGTGGTAAACTACGTTTGTAGCCACAGCTGCCCTGGGGCAGACTGACGGAAGCGTGGCTGCCAAT
>JAPQRQ010000028.1:18882575-18893475 GCA_037367365.1 Apogon talboti | reverse complement strand
GACGGCTTCACTGTTGACTTCACCCAGAGCACAGAGAGTGCAAACACCATCAATAAGTATGTGGAAGAGAAGACCCATGGTAAGATAGACAAGATGGTGGACAGCCTGGATGAAAGCACAGTCATGTATCTCCTCAGCTACATCTACTACAAAGGTACATGTTTTATGAGTTCCTCTTCATTTTCAGGTCATTTCCACAACTCTGATGCACTTTATTTAAACGTATGAACATCTGCTGTGATTGATTTTTCCTTCCTCTGTGAAACAGGAAAGTGGGCAACACCGTTTGACCCTCAGCTCACCAAGGAGGACATGTTCATAGTTGATGAGAACACCCAGGCCAGTGGTGCATTTTATTATCTACCACCAAGTACCTTATGTAATGCCTCCCCTTTGTCCATCCATGCGTCCATTTTTCAGCAGGATTACGCAAAACCTACTGCATCAGTTTTCACAAACATTGGTGGAACAGTAGGGCATAGTCCAAGATCTAAACCCTTTTGGAGGTGTTCCATCAAATATATCTGAAATTGTCTTTCACATTCTTTAACATTAGAAAGCACCAGGCTAAGTTAGAACCTAAAATTTAACTGGTTGATTAAAAACATAACTAAGATAACCACCAAATGAGACTAAATGATAAATCAGAACTAGACAAATGAAGAAATGCATCAGCTGTATTCGCCCTTGTGTGAGTGGTGATCGACATTTAAGGCCTGTTTAAAGCCTGTATTCTTTGTCACAAGAATGACAAAGAAAAACACCATTCTTTTCTCTCAGACCTGACTTGAGAGTTCTTGCCACATCATCTGGGCAGAACTTTGTTCTTGTGCGGTGAATGACAACTAGGTTTCTTGTTTGTCACACCAAACAATGATATTGTTAAATAAAAAAAAAAGAAAGAAAAAAAGAATAAATAAATAAATTGCTGTAAGCACTCGTACAAACTGAGATTTTAAACAGAAGCATTAGCCTGGAAAAAGAAGGACAATAAAGGCCACAGTTTGAGGTTTAATATCATTGTAACTAAGATGCAAAATTAGACAACTTCAAATACAGAGCAGTATTCAGAATTCTATTATATTCTATTATATTTTTGCGGTATAATGTTCATTTTCCAGGTTCCAGTTCAGATGATGAATATGGAGGACACTTTCGATGTGTATTATGATCAAGCAATTAACACATCAGTCCTCCATCTCCCCTTCAACAACTCCTACTCCATGCTGCTGATGTTGCCTGATGACATGGCCACACTGGAGAGAGTCATCTGTCCGGGTCATGTCACCAAATGGCTTAAGTGGATGAAGTCCAGGTTAGACGACAGTTGAACTGTCTCTGTTTCTGTTATCTAATATTCTGCAATAGGCCATAAAAGCTGAACTAGAACATGTTATTTGAGTTTGAAACTCACACAATCCACATTTTCCCTTTTATAGGACATATGATGTTTTCCTTCCAAAGTTTTCCATCAAGACTTCCTACTCCCTGAAGGATGTGTTGAATCAAATGGGGATGACAGACATGTTTGGTGATAAGTCAGATCTGAGTGGGATTTCAGAAGGACAGAAATTGGTTGTTTCAGAGGTAACAACAAACTTTCACCCTCCTTTTTACTTCCATCAACCCTTCATCTCACTCTCACTCCATTTTTCTTCAGGTCGTACATCAAGCTGCCCTGGATGTTGACGAGGTTGGAGCCACTGCTGCAGCTGCCACAGGCGTCCAAATCACACTTATGTCCTACCGCCACATCCCTGTCTTGAAGTTCAATCGTCCATTTATGGTCCTTGTCACTGAACGCAACACACAAGACATCCTGTTTATGGGCAAGATAATCAACCCAACCATCTGAGAAAACACAGTGTATTCAAACACTAAATAAAACAGAATAAAGTTTGTTCTGTGATCTTTAAGGCATGTGCTTCTATGTGAATGAAACCATTTTGTTTGTTGTTTGTGTTTGTTGAAAAAAAAAAGACTAAAACAGAGACCATCCAAAAAAATTGGCTTTGAAGCCAAAAAAGTTTAATGAATACAGTGCAAAGCCAGTTTATTTATACAGTACCTGTAATATTTTACATAACCTTAAATATTATCATGACGTATTTATGGAAAAATCTTTTTTTATCTTTTAATTTTTTTTTTCAATTCTCTTAATTTTGCTGATTCCTTTGTTGTTTTATTTGATTTTACAGCTGAGTGTGTTCAGTTTTGTTCCCTTTTTCCCTTTTCTATTTTTTTTTGTTTAATTTTGTTGCTTATTTCATTAGTTTTGGTTCATTTCGTTGATTTAGTGCTTATTTTAAATAAGTTGAAGCTTTGTTCTCACAAAACTTTCCTATTATTTTTATTTTAGCAATAAGAGGAGATAGCAAGTGGTGTGACACAGATCTGATGAGATCGATGATTTTAAGATGATCAATTTGACACACGTTTCACAGTTCACCTGTAGTTGACGTACAGTCCTCATTTGTAGTATATTATCCATACCGGTTGGTGGCGGTAGTGCACCTTTAGTGACCGTCCATAACGAAGAAGAAGAAGAAGAGGAAGCAGACGAAGAAGAAGAGCGCTTCAGAGATGGCCGAAAACACAGCAAAGAAGCACGAAGATGGATCTTATTTTTGCAAAGAAAGAATAAAGTACAGCGCAGAGGAAGAAGCCAGACTGGAAAGGCAGCACTTTTGGAGAATAATCGATGCTTTTAGATATTACAGGTATAATAAACTATACATGAATAAAGCACAAAGAACAAATCAGGCAACGACAGTTTGTATGTGTGAATTAATTTTACTGTTAGCAAACAATAGCAAATGAAAGATAGCCTTGCAGGGAAAAAGGACTCCCGAGACACTTAAATAATTCAGATAAGTGAGGCTTTTCATGGTAAATCTAAAGCGATTAAGAGGATTCATGTGGTAATTATATATCTAACATTAGCAACTGTTTTGGGATGACACTGCTTCACTCCATACATGGTGCATCTCCTCTTACACCACTCACAAGTTGAAACCAGTTAAATGATTAAAATAACGAGAAATGTGTTTATTTTACAACAATAAAGGTTTGGTAGTAAAGAATATACACCTTGATCAAATCGCAGATGTAACTAATTGCTTTCAGATGAATAACTAAATGTACTTTTAGTTCTTAAACAAATTTGTTTATTTTCTTTGCAAACTAAAAAAACAAATTCATACTCCATCAGAAAATGAAATGTTTTACACGTTACAGGATAATTTACGTGGAAAAGCAAAACATTAATGACTGTGGCATGACGTAATATGATTTCTCTTTCCACTGTTTCCTAAATCACAAGTAAACTACAAATTATAAGTAGTGTTTTCTTTTGTTTTCCATTTGATGCCACTGTTTACTCAAAATTAGTTTTGTATTAGACTAAGGGTAGGCTTACTATCTTTTTAGGCTTAAAATAAGTCTGTCTAAGAGCAACACTATGCCGGTCTGCAACATCTTGGACCCAAGAGTGCAATGTATTGGAGATTCGTGAAGTGGTTCAGATTGGTCTGAGCTTCTTTTCTTCCCCAGGGTCCATGTGCAGGAGCAGGTCAAACGTGCTGAGCGTCAGTTCCGTAGCCTGCCGCAGCACCACCAAAATATGTTGCCTGGTGTTTTATCCAACTTGACTCGCATCAGTCAGTGTGCCGACCACAACCAAGACGTATTACAGGATATCATCCAGAACAGCCTCCACATGTTCGAGAACATTGAATATGGAAATAGGGTAAGACTTGAGTCACATTACACTTATCATCTTATGTCCTGGCAGATAAAATCCTGATGAAGTAGGCTGGGGAATTTTGGTACTTTTAATGCTTAGACCTGTCAAAATAATTTTCCTCAGATTTGACTCTGGTGCTCCTTTAATGAAATCATATCATTGCAGCACCTTTCCATTTTAACATTCAATCATTTATTACAGCAGAAGTATTTCTGTAGCCCTATCCAACTTTGTGCACCAACGCAGTCCTTTTGAACTTTTCAGGACGGTCCGTTGACATCATGGCATCGCTTTTTGTCAGACTATGCATATCAACAGCCAGACTTTATACAGGCATAGGTGTGTCTATCCAAATCATTTTCCAATCAACTGTACTTGCCTCAGGTCAACTCCTAATCATCAATATGGACACATCGTGGACAGAATCTTAAGAGTAAAAAATTCTGCTTTAACTTCACTTGGGCTGAACATTAATTTTTGACTTAGGAAAAAAAATGCTCCAGCGTTTTAAGTCTAGGTGTCTGACAACCTTCTGGAGGCACTGTATATGTACAAATAAACTATTGTTAGGCTTCTGGAACTATAGTGTAATTAAATGAAAAGAAGAACACGTAACTGCAACAGTCGTATAAATGGTGTTTACTTAATTTATTCGTTCATTAGGAGGATCCGAGGAAGACGCGTACCCCCTCTACATTTGACATGGACAAGCTAAAGTCCACTATAAAACAGTTTGTAAGAGACTGGAGTGAAGCAGGCCAGGCAGAGAGGGACACCTGCTATCAACCCATCATTCAAGAGATCCAGAGACTCTTCCCAAGTGACAAATAGTAGGAACCTCATTCTCACTGCTCACATGGTCCCACACATGTAGAGACACTGATTGACACAAAGCAGGTTTTATTGATTCTGTTCTTATGACTTATGGCCTGTTTTCTATGTGATATGTGTATTCTGTGCATTTTATTATGTCAGTGATGTGTCTAAGGTGAGCGTGCTTATCCCGGGGGCCGGGCTTGGCCGTCTGGCCTGGGAGATCGCTCGGCTGGGTTACATGTGCCAGGGCAACGAATGGAGCTTCTTCATGCTCTTTTCTTCAAACTTTGTTCTCAACAGGTACCACATACACCTCCACTGACTCTCATGTCATTTAAGCGGCTTTACAACAGACAGCCTTTCATGGGTCTTATACAGATGACAGTATTAGTGGCAGTTAATTCAGCATTTTAAAAAGGGCTGTGCATGATAGTATTTACTGACAATAGAAAAATCATTTCTCATTTATGACTCAATCATTCATTGTATTGTAAATAAACCAAGACATATGTGTTGTAAGTTACACAGCACAATGTAAAATACTTTTTATAGTAGTATTATGTGGCATTTGGATGATGTCATCTATGCTTTTCCTCAAAGCATCGATGCGATTAGGTGTTTTATACCAATAAGTTTTTGACATTTTATACCAGCTATTTATTTTGTAGCACTATAGTTGGAGGTTGCATGAGACTTTATCACTATTCAACATTTTTATGGACAGGGTTGTTCTGTATTGTTACCCATTATTTTAGTGTTACATTTTTCATAATAATGTGTCATGTTTAATAGCAATTAATTTGTAAAAATAGAATTATCAATAGAAAAATAATTAGCCTAACATACAGAATGCATTTACACATGCATGTGTAAGGGCATGGAAAGTAAGGGTAAACAGAGCCACTCATTGTGTGTCACTTTTCAATAAGATATTTTATTCTGCCGAGCCAGAGGAGACACTAAAACACTGCAGCCATTGAGAGGCTACTTACTGCATCAGTTAGAGTTAAATAACCTGTTCAGCTGAAACATTATTAACCACTGCAGTCCTTAACGATGGAAGGATCTGAACTATTTGCTTAGTTAAATCCAGGCAATTACGGTACCTTTTTTTGACCAGGCTGTTTATTTAACTCTAACTGCAGCAAGTAGCCTCTCAGGTCTTTAACGTCAAAAAAGACTGGACAATGCCAGGATTGATCCAGATCATCAGGCTTGTGACAGAATGGTTCAGGGAGAATGAAGCACACTCATTTTCACACATGGATTAGCTACCATAAAGTCCAGACTCTAATTTGGAATGTGATGAAGATGCAGCGGTCCAGTTCTCCATCATCAATAATCAAAAATGGAAAAAATATTATGAACCTTATTGTGACACTGCATAAGCATTATGTGGCAAAAAAAAGATGTCACAGTGAATGTTTCCTGTAATCAAAACCAAAGGTGGTGCAGTTAAATATTGCATATGCAACTTTTTTTTTGGCCAGGCAGTGTATAATTCTATGTAATACGACATAGCCCCAACCATGTGCTAACATTATATAAGATAAGTATTCATTAAATTTACAGATAGCGTGCTGTTTTGTGATATGTATCATTATCAGGATATGAAATTACCTATATTAAACTACAGTATATTCTGGATTGAAACTTTTTTTCATGTCACACAGCCCATGTTTTAATGCTTGTGTTGAGTGACAAACATTTACATGTATGTGACTGAAAATCAAAACATAACCAGCACAACTCTCACCTCATATTCTACAGTTAAAACTTTAATCCATCGACACTCATAAATTTGAAATGCTCCATTCAGGTGTGAAAAGGTGAACTATCTGACCCTGTACCCCTGGATCCACCAGTTTAGTAACAACAAGAAATCATCTGACCAGACGAGACCAATCAGATTCCCTGATGTGGACCCTCAGAGCCTGCCACTGAGTTCAGACTTCTCCATGGTAGCAGGGGACTTCCTTGAGGTCTACACTGATTCAGGTCAGATTATGTTAGTCATAGGAAACAGTTTTAGCTGAACTTTAAACTGAAATGCAGAGGTGCGTTGATAATGAAGATGAAGGTTGAGCAGCTCCTACTGGTGAACCTTCTCATTATTACACTTCTCTTAAACCATCCTTTTTAATCTGAATACCCTAAACATGACCAATGATTTGTTGGTGATAATTAGCCAAAGACCTCTCATTGTCTGCTTCTCTTAGACACTTGGGACTGTGTGGCTACCTGCTTCTTCATTGACACAGCTCATAATGTGTTAGAGTATGTGGAGACCATCTGGAAGATTCTTAAGCCTGGCGGAGTGTGGATCAACCTGGGTGAGTCAGTTTTATAATTAAATACGTAACAAACCAGCACATAATTTATTTTATCATTCTTGCTTCACTTAAACTAAACCACTCACCTACTGTACTGTTTGTTACTGTAAAAATGTTAGATGTAATATATATTTCTTTGTGTGATTTTACTAAAATAGACATTACAAACGTCCTAATTTATGCCCGGTTCACACTAATGTGGGTATTTTTCCATTTATGTTTTATGTGTAGACATCTCATCCGCATGTAGATACTGTTTAAGGTTATGAAATTAAATATTTTTAAAAATCCCTTTCATCGAGAAGATTCTTAGAAACACTGGATTGTGTATACTACACTTTTACCACTTGAACCAACACTTAAAGTAACTGAGGTTTCTAACTTAACTTGTTGCTGCTGAATTTCATGACTTCTGCATCTGTTACATGCAAAATTGTCAGTCTTTGCAGTATAAAGTCCATCAGAAACAACAGTGTGCTTTGAGTGTTTGTACTATTTTGTGGTCTGTTTTTTTTTTTTGTTGTCGTGTGAACAATCAAAAACAATTAAGGTGGAAAAATATCTGTACTATTCTTGTTTAATACAAATATCTGCATTAGTTTGGACACTGTATAAGATCTCCCTTTGCTATTTTACTTATTAAAAACTGCAGCTATGTGATGGTCAAACGCAGGTTGGTGAAGAATGTTCAACCATACATTTTAATATTCAATGTTTTCATCAGGTCCACTGCTGTACCATTTTGAGAACCTGGCCAATGAGCTTTCAGTTGAACTTAGTTATGAAGACATCAGGTCAGCGATGATTAAATATGGCTTCCATATAGAGGTAAATCCAGGACTTTAACTCATATGCATAACTTAACATTTGTCCTGAGAAATGCTCCTGTGGGTAAACCTGTGGTATTCCTGTTTCTCCTGCAGGTAGAGAGAGAGTCGGTACAGACCACATACACAGAGAATGACCGCTCTATGTTGCGATATGTTTACGACTGTGTCTTCTTTGTGGCGCGGAAACCGGCAGGCGTCTATTTGAATGTTCAGCAAGATGACCAACAACAGAGTTTTCCACCTGCTGCCAAGTCACCACGGCGAGACGATACAGCCAGCCCGACGTGACAGGAAATCCTGTGATGGCAAAATAAACTTAAAGGAGCACAATTATTGGACAGTTGTGCTGGAAGAATGAAAGACTTAAAAAAGACAAGAACGTGGACAAAGAAGGAAAAAAAAATCAGTGGAAGTACTTTTGTCACAATTTTGTCTCTTTTAATGATTCATGACATGTCTTTCTCGGTTGGAAGCATGGCTACAACTGTAAATTTTACTTTCACAGATCTCAAAATATCATCTGCTGAAGTTATATACTCTCAGAAAATGTAAAGTGATGTGTGTGCATGAAATTTGCAGATTATACAGTGACTAAGAGTCCATCAATCACTGGGTTTAACAGGAGTCTATACGTGACTGTCATTGATTTTCTAACTATTTCAATTACAAAACATTAAGGTTTCATCTAAACCATGCAGTCATCGTTGTCTGCAGTACCTGTCACTGCCTGAAAGTGCTTAATGTGTACATTTACGTATTGAATCTATTTATTTTTTCTACCGTGGTGCCAATAACCATATTTGCATTCATCATTAGCAACTGCTGCGGATGTAATCGAAACTGATCTGCTTTTCAGGAAAAGTTGTTTTAAAGTTGTAAATTACTTCTTATTACTTTTTGGAATAAAGTCAAACATTTTAAAACTTTCCAGACATTTACTATTTTACATTTTACATAGACTCTTCACAACAACATACCATCATTTTGTAATTTATTGCTGTTAATACATATTAAATTAAACCTTTATATAATTTTGCTTTTCTGTTTTATTAGCTGAAGCATTTTAATGTTTTTTCTGCCGCTGATAATATAATTACTCAGAGATCTTAGCAGTCTAGTGCAGGGGTGTCAAACATGTGGCCTGCAGGCCAAAAGGGCTCCCAAAGAGTCCAATCTGGCCCATGGGATGAATTTATTAAAAATCTAAAAATTTCACTGACATATTAACAATCAAGGGTGTCAAGCTCATTTTAGTTCAAGAGCCACATACAGTCCAACACAATCTCAAGTAGGTCGGACTCCAAATTTATTATTATTATGTATTCATTTATTTATTGTTTATTAAAGTAGCATTGCTTGTATTGTGATTCTAGACACTAGTGTTATATTTATTACATTTTCTATCCTGTTAAGAATTCTTTGGGAGGAATTGGAAGTGTTAGCAGTGCAATGCAGGCCTTTGTTTACAGCTGGAGAGGATCTGCTTTTTGAGTTCAACCAGGTGCCAAAAAAACAGCTGTAGTGATTTAGAAAAAAAGACACCCTAAACAAAGACTACTGGACCCAAATAGTTGTTATTCAGTGTGTTACAGTTCACAGTTAATGCTGAACGTCCTAAATCCTTCATTGATGCACATTCTGAGTCTTATTCATTTAAAAACCTGTAAAAATGTAATTCTGTTTTATGTTTTTGCCTGTTATTCTGCCTAAAGCACACATCAAAGCAAAACTGCCAGATCTTGAAAGTAGGAGTCCTGAAAAAAAGCAACACAAATACATACTTATAGCAGCTTTTATAACACTTCTATATCTAGAATAACAAAATAATTCCAAGTGGCTGTTTCACTGAAATACAATATTTTCTGAGAGGTTACAGAGTGAGGTTGGACATCCATGTGCCAATGTCCCGCCACAGTAAGAGTGAAAGCCCGAGGGCGGGGCCAGACATCAATATTCTGCTCTGATTGGTCCGCTAAATCATCGCGATAACTTCACTTCCGGCTGACTATTTTGCCGCTGATCATAACCATCATGCTCACGTAGAACAGCACGGGTGGACATTATTAGTTTACTGAGGTGTAAATGTGAACGAAAACAACCTATCTTCATGGCAAAGAGACGCGCGGAGGATATTCTATTTCCGGATTTACCCCCCCAAAGATGCTTTCGTTCCCTTTGCAGTGTTGACATGCAGCAGGGGAGCATGGTTCCTGTTGGGGATGAGAGCCCACCGTCCCTGCTAGCTTTGTTGGGCAGCCGCTGCAGAAAAAGGCCTTACAACTTTGAGGAACCAGAGCAGCAACAGACAACACAAACAGCACTTTATCGCAACACTTCCCATAGCGATGTTTTGAAGAAGCAATCGGAACATGCGTTGACAGTGCAGACTTCTGGAAAGTTTCAACACCGTCACAGCTCTGCCATGTTCACAAACTGCCAGAAACGATTTCGTACGGATTCCGCGGCCTCAGATATGGTTAAACCCAAAGCTAACGATAAAGTAAGTGAATTGTAATAAAATAAAAGTGGCCAAATCATACACTACGCATTTACCAGATAAAATAAGCCTGTGTAATGGCACGGAGTATCCACTAGATGTCACTAGTTTCACTTCACAAAGATTCCAGTACATGATTAAAAGTTTCTTAAATACGTTAACAAAAACACAAGCGATATTCTTAAAAGTAAGTATTATCACTTGCACGCCATATCAGGTTATTTGTTTGATTTGATTTACTTTTCTCTCATTTAAATTTATTTCCCTCAAGGACTTGCCATGTCAAGCATATCTCATATAAATCGTTTTTTAAATTATACACTACAATATGGACTATATATATTTGTATTTCATTATACTTGTACATTTGTAATTTGCCAAACTTTCTTTCTTAATGTTTATTTTGTCACCCACTCTAAAATGTTACTGCTTAAATTTCTTTGAGCACTATCCTAAGGTCTAACTTGTTAATGGCTAATAGCAAATGTGATTGAATTTTTGCTTTTGGAAAATAGTCAAAAATGTCAAAATCATATAGCTGAGTTTAGTTCTTCCACTGGAAACCTTTCTTGTCCAACTAAAATTATAAATGCCACCTCTGTGTCATAGTTTCGTTGTGAATGTTTCTCAAGGCATTGCCAACTAGAAGGCATTGCCAACTAGAAGAGCTTTAATTTAC
>JAPQRQ010000028.1:18862846-18873539 GCA_037367365.1 Apogon talboti | reverse complement strand
GTTGTGAATTTACCGGATTATATAAGTCACCTTGTTCTCTCTTCTTTGTAGGGCTCAACCAAGGAGTGCCTGTGGTGGTGGAGGGAGGTCCTGCTATTGTGTCCACAGTGCTGGACTATGTCAGTAGTGTGCCCCCTGTACCAGTGTTGGTCTTTGAGGGATCGGGCAGAGCTGCTGACCTGCTTGCCTTCTTACACAAGCAGACAGCCAATAACAGGTATTATCAAACTGTGTGAAATCAAACAACTGCATGAGCAGCTTCAGTTTTTATTTGCTGGATGCTCTCTATGCTCTATTTATGTGTCCACATATGTGTTTTAGGGAGTTGGATGCAGACATTAAAGAAGACTTCCTTGTCAGAATTGGAGAGGTGTTTGGTGTTGAGAGATCTGAAGCTGTTCACCTTTACACACTCCTTCTGCAGTGCATGGATCACAGACAGTCTGTACGTAAGGAAAGCATTTGGGATGGTAGATTGACTAGCTACATGGCATACTTACTCTATTTCACTATTTTCCACAGATAACCATCTTTGATTCTGAATCAGAGGACCACATGGCACCAGATGCAGCTATTTTGACTACCACCCTGAGGGGTACCCATTTTATTTTGAATGACTGTGAAATGTCAGACGTTGTGGCAGAGAAACCGTAGGCATAAACTGATAACATAAATGCTCATTGCCACGTGTTAGGTATTATCAGTACTCTCCTATTATGAGTGGCTCAGTAGTATGTCTTACCGAAACATCTTTGCTATTACACAGCTGCTAGGAAATCATTCCTATGAGATCAAGGAGTAGAAAGTGGAGGATGTTTTGTGCTGTGCTGGTTTTTATTTTGTTCTATATGATGAACAGGCACCAAAGCCAGTCCTGCAGAGCAGCTGAGTATGGCCCTAGCCTGGGACAGGGCTGACATTGCACAGAAAAATGTGCTGGTGCACGGACAGCATTGGCAGGTGAGGCAGATTAACAGAATAACAACTCCATATTGTGTAATTACACACCAGAAATGTAAAAGGAGTACTACACTATTTTAAAGTGTTCATAGGTGATATACTGCTGTGTCTGATGGTGGTTGGAACTGTGCATTACTCTTTCTAGGTGGGCTCACTGGAGAAGGCCATGCTGGATGCTCTGGTGATGGACCGTGTCAGTTTTGTCAAACTGCTCATTGACAATGGAATGACGATGAGCCGCTTCCTCACTGTCGAGCGTCTTGAGGAGCTCTATAACACGGTATTATAATATAATGAACCTTATTGTGTTTTCTCTCATTTTTGCAGTGCTCTATCTCCTTTAAAATGTGTGCTTGACATCTCTAATTGCTAAAAAATATTATTAAATGATCTCTCTAGATCAGACTTTAACTTCACTGTTTGTTTTTTGGTTTTCTGGGATACCTTTTTGGGTTTTTGTTTTCCTTTGTGATGGTAACTGTGTGCTCTAAGTTTAAATTTTTTTTTTTCTGGGCAATTGCATTCATGGTATTTTCCCAGTTGTTACAAGATGCTTTTGAGATCACAAACACTCCTTTGTCGTCATTGGATCACACTTGGCTCTTTCCATACTGCCTGTGTGTTTTGTGTATTGAAGTATATTTACTTATTCATAAATCAGGGATAATAATTTCCCACAGCAGCCAAACTAATGGTCTAACAACAGCTACTGTGCATGCAGATGTTTTTTTTTTTTTTTTTTTAGCATTCTTTTAAACAATAACCACTATGTTTTCTTTTGTATTGTTTTTTGATAGTTAACAGTTTCTGTTTAGTTTTTCGTCAGCCTTTATCTAAAAAGTATTCCAATTCCTTTCTACAGCCTCGGGGACAGATGAAGCGTTTTTTCCACCACCTCGTTGAAGATGTGAAACAAGTGGGTAGAGCATGTTGAACTGAGTAATACAACAATATGTTACAGACGCATAACGCGTATTTATTTAGTGATCACTTCTTAGGATAATGATATGAGTTGTTTTTGGGTACAGCACATATAGATCTATCCATATATATAGGTATAAATGGCTAGACTTTCTCTAGAGATTATGTAAATATATACTTAATCTCTCTGTGTTCCCGTAGACTTCTCTGCCTATAGGCTACCGTCTGTCTCTCATTGACATGGGCCTGGTAATAGAATACCTCATCGGAGGAGCGTACCGTAGCAGTTACACACGGAAACACTTCAGAGCAGCCTACAGTCGCCTACAGGACAAGGTTAACACCAGTATCTAAACTCCTTTTTTATGAAGCACTGTGTTTTAATAAATGTCTTTGGAAAAAAATTGCTTTGAATCAGTAATATTTATATGTGCAATAATTGTTGTCATGTTTGGTATTCCTCACAAATGCTACCATCCTTGTTGTTGGTGTTTTGGTTTTTACAGAGTGGTAGACGGGACAGTTCCAGCTCCGTGTTTAAACAGAGACGGGGATTGATACCAGTCACAAAGAGGGGCAGGAGTTCACAAGACCTGCATTTCTTTAGAATGGCACAGCCCTACAAACGAAAGGCGAGTCGTTTTTAATTGACATTGTTTCAGCATGGTCTCACAGAGAAGAGATGTCAACAAAGGTATATTTCAATGAGTGGACTGCAGTTGCAGCATTTTAATAACATCTTAATCTTAATATTTCCTCATTCTTTTGCATCCATTCTTCTCCCTTAACATCTGATTCTTTCATTAAGGAGCAAGACGAGTCACCAGGGAGCAGTCAAGAGACAACATCGACTCCTGGACCCAGAGAAGGTCCAACACTAGTTCCCTTCAACTTTAACGACCTGTTTGTGTGGGCGGTGCTTCAGCAGCGACAGCAGATGGCACTATTCCTGTGGCAGCACGGTGAAGAAGCACTGGCACGCGCTACTGTAGCCTGTAAACTTTACCGCTCCATGGCCTTGGAGGCACGGCAGAGCAGCATGGATGACGACATCTCAGAGCGATTCAAGACATATTCACTGTGAGTAGAAGTGCGTTTGCTCATTAAATGCGAGTTAGAGTTTCAAAGGAAAAATCTACATTTTGTTTGTGTGTGATGATAATTAATACTCCCAGTGAATATGACATTCAAAGTGTCAAGTAATTTAGATGAAGTTGTTATCTGACGCTTGTCTGTTTGTGTCTCAGTGAATTTGGGCAGCTGGCTGTGGATGTGTTGGACTGTGCATTTCGTCAAAACGAGCAAATGTCCATGAAGCTGTTGACCTCTGAGATGGAGGCATGGAGCCACTTTACATGTCTGCAAATGGCTGTTTCCTCAGGACATAGACCGTTTGTATCTCACTCATGCACACAGACCCTCCTGACTGATCTCTGGACCGGTCCACTCAACATGAGAAAAAACTCCTTTTTAAAGGTAAGTAAGTTGCTTTGCTGAAGTATTAACCACAAACAAAGAAACACAAGTCATTTTGCTGTTGTGTGTCTGGCCACCTAGATTCAATAGGACTATGGAAAAATAACAATGTGCAAATACTTCTACTTATCTATCCTTTTTTGAAGTATTGTAACTTTAGATTTGGTACTTTTGAGGGTAGTTATTATTTATTTTTATTTGACATCATTATGTTACAAAAGTGTCCTGATGTTTCAAGTTCTGGTGCTCACATGAAAATTAATTTGCATATTGGAACAAAGTTAACAGTCATCATTTTCAGTGAATTGTTAATACGATCTGAGGTTCAGTGAGCTTTTCACAGAAACAGCTTATAGAAATGTCCTACTTTTATACTTAACATTTCAGAGCCTGTACTTTTCCAGTTTTACTGTAGTAGAGAAGTTGAATCAGTAACTTTACTTTTACCAGAGTCTTTATCTGTACTTCGACTTGACTAAAGAATGTATGTACTCTTGCAGCCACTGCTGGCCGCCTTTACATAAAAATTAAAAGTTTGAAGTTTGAATTGAAGAGATATGTTGAGCCTTGATTCATTTCTTTCAGATAATACTGAGCCTCCTTCTGCCGCCTGCCATCTTGCTACTGGAATTCAAAAGCAAAGCTGAAATGTGCCATGTGCCCCAGTCCCATGAGGCTATGCTGTTTGGTCGCGAATCTGTAAAATCAGTGGCAACAGACATGAAAACCGATCACATGGTAAAATACTTTACTCTGCACGCTGTATTTAGGCTGGAACATGAAATGCCGGAGTGTCACGTTTTCCTCTCTCCTCTCACAGGGCACTGAGGATGCAGAGCGTGGCCTGTCTTTCCATGACAGATGTTTTGTTCCAGTTTCACAAACTGTGTCCTCTATCACCCAGCAGTGTCTGTCCTGGATCACAATGATATATGAATTCTACACAGCCCCGGTTGTCAAGTTCTGGTTCCACACAGTAGGTTATGTATATTTATGTATATTTTGTTATATACAGGTCAGAGGACAATAGACTCACTATTTATAGCTATGTGTCTGAATAAAGTTTTCTGTGTTCTAGAAAGTGCAGACAAGATTTAACCCAAATTCTAAATAAAATTCTTTTCATTTAGAATGATTATTTGTAGAAAATGGCAACAGGTCACAAAAGTAGTTTTAACTTAGCAAGAGTTCAGTGTTTAGTGGATTAATCTTGATTTTTAGTCATAGATTTAATGTGTCATGGCTTTTACTTTTCAGCAGTGAGCTTTATGTCACTTCTAGTGCATAAAAAGCTACAGCTCTGCTTTATTTGATGACTAATGACAAGCCATCTTCTTTTTCATTGCATTGCGGAGGTTTTCGATTGGGGTTCAAGTCTGGAAATTTTGAGTCGTCCCTTAATTTTTGAGTTGTAAATGCAAATTGGGTGAAACATGTTTGGATGTAATGTCCAACTGTGCAGATAATTGATGCCTTTGCTGCAGTGTGAGATCTCTGTTTATGTAAATAAACTATGTGGACTTTCTCTTTCGCTCTCTCTCCATTGTAGATGTCATACTTAGCATTTCTGATGTTGTTCTCCTACACTGTCCTGGTGAAAATGGGTGATCAACCCAGTGTTCAGGAGTGGCTAGTCATAGCGTACATCTTGTCTACTGCTGTAGAGAAAACCAGAGAGGTAAGACAACAAGAAGAAACATGTTAAAGAACAGTCTATGGAGGGAGTTACACAGGTAAAAAGAGGTTTTGTAAAACATAGAAGAGTAAGACCTTGTATTGGTTAATTAATGGAGCTGTCACGTGCAAAAGAGCAGTTCTTAAATGTTTTGCCATTTGTAATCAGAGGTTTAAACTTTCTCTGTTTCAATTCCTTTGCAATGATAATCTTTTAACATCTTTATGACAAGGTGCTCATGTCAGAGCCAAGGAAAATAAGCCAGAAGTTGAAGATTTGGTTCTCAGAGTACTGGAACATAAATGACTTCATTGCCATCGTCCTCTTCCTGGTTGGTCTGGTGATGCGGTTGTTTTCCGGTCCCTTCCAAACTGCTGGACGTCTCAGCTACTGTCTGGATATCATCTTCTGGTTTGTCAGAGTTCTGGATCTGCTGGCTGTCAATCAGCATGCCGGTCCTTACCTCACTATGATCACCAAGATGGTGCGTTGGTACTATGCAGTATTTGTAAATGTAGGGGAGAAATTGTTGAGTTTTTGTAGCTTACTTTATTCCTCTGTTTGTATTTGCTTAGACCAGCAACATGTTCTTCATTGTGGTGATGATGGCGATTGTGCTGCTGAGCTTTGGGGTGTCCAGAAAGGCTATTCTGTCGCCAAACGAGGAACCATCCTGGACTCTTGCCCGAGACATAGTCTTTCAACCATACTGGATGATCTACGGGGAGGTCTATGCATCAGAGATAGATTGTTAGTGTTTCAGAAGAGTTAATTCTGCATTAATGTAGTATTTAAGTGTATTTCGGTGTAGTAGGAGTGAATTAATTACCAGCCTGATTGGAGCCAATTTCGAGCCTTTCTATGATTACTGGTACTGACATTTGCAGATTTTTTTTCCCCGATACACAATTTCATTCATTCATTTAAAAATGTTCTATTTTTTGACTCTGGTGCAGTTGCTTTTTTTGGTCTGTAGTCTCTACTCTCAACAAACATAAGATAACATTTTTGATCCCATAAGCATCATAAAGATGATACAAAAAATAATACAAAAATACTAAAACTTAATGTAATAAAAGGAGCTGCTACTAAATTGGGGCCAATTGAGACTCAAATTTAAGCTCATCTAGTTTTATTTATATATACTTTATGTCCTTAGGGTTAAGGTTTTGGATAGCTAATTGGGTTACTTATTATTTCAGTTAACTTCATAAGAAATGATCAATTCAAAGATAACATTGAAAAGTTTTCTGTCAGTTTAAACAAGATATTTTGTCTTAGCGTTTTTGTTATTCTTCATGTTTGCACTAAGATTTTTATGACAAATGTGTATATATCTGTTCTGAATATTGTTTAGCAGTCTCTGTTATCACTAGTAACATTGTTTTTTTTTTTTTATTTAATCTAGTTTTTGTTTCAACAGCAATTTTAATACGGGTCAGATCATATAAAACAGACCTGGCAAGGACTGATAATACTGATCAATGAGCTGTAATGATACAAATTTGACTCGTATGTAACATGAGAACATTGTTTTATTCCCTCTAAAGATGAGGTTAATTTTGATACTAGTATAAGATGTGTATATGTGATGTGTTAACAGCATGTGCCAATGGTCAGCCATGTCCTCCTGCTTCCTTTCTCACGCCGTTCCTCCAGGCTGTCTACATGTTCTTCCAATATATCATCATGGTCAACATTCTCATTGCATTTTTCAAGTGAGTATCTTTATTCAAAAGATTTGTAAATTAACGGTGTGAATTTTGTACAGTGGCATACAGATCTCAAAGCACTATATCTCAAGAAAACATGCAAGTAGACAAAGGGCAAACAAATTAAGCTTCTTCAGTTTGACAACACACGCATTGCAAATCTTTACAGCATAGAAATTTACTGTAAGTTGCAAAGGCAACAAATGAAATGTGTTCCTGGGAGACAAATGTGATGAACCCAGTTAGGACTTGCTTGTGATTCAGTGTTTGTTTTTTATAGACATGTCAATGTAAATCACTTTATTTTTCTTACAGAATGCAAATCATAGTACCTGCCAGTCTAAGGCTTTCTAGTGTTCCTTGTACCTGTGTTAAATGGCTTGACAGCTTGTACTTGCAGTGCAGTTCTGCATTTGCTTGTGTTGTGGTGATTTGCAGCTCATGTGTTGTCAAATGATTGAAGGTGCTTTACACAGTACATTGAGATTTAGAACATGGTTACTCAACTCTGTTGTCCTCTCACATCAGTAACATCTACTTTGACATGGCGTCTACATCCAATAAGCTGTGGAGGTACAATCGTTATCGCTACATAATGACCTACCAGGAGAGACCATGGCTTCCACCACCACTTATTCTCCTCAGTCACATGACCCTAGCTTTAAGAGCAATCTACAACAGACTCAGCGGAGACACTGAACGGGAAGAGAGAGGCTCTGGACTCAGTAAGTACTCTATTGTGCATCTGTGTGGATAGAAAATTTACTGACACAATACTCAATACCTATACAATATACAGTACTTACACAGGTCATTTCAAATAACATACCTATAACATTTCTTTTCTTCTACACATCTTTATCAGAGCTGTGCCTGGGCCATGAGGATCGAAAGAAGCTCCATGAGTTTGAGGAGAAATGCTTAGAGGCCTACTTTCTTGAAAAGAATGAAGGTCCCAGTAATCAGATCAACAGGATCAGAGTCATAGCTGAGAGGTTAGGTTCATTTTATAGTTGATTTATACAGTATAAACGTGCAGTGTAGGACATGATATTAAAGACAAACAGTAAGGTGCAACATGTGTCCTACATCTGCATTTTGTCCCATATGCTGTATTGTTGACCGACATCACAACCTGTACAGTTTTGTACAATAGCATATTTGAGTTAATCAGATAGATACGACTGACAGCAAATAGGTTGTGGCTTTTGTTGTCATCTGTTAATTGTAGTAAATTATCAGAACTAGGGTTATTCTGGTTAACGGAAGACTGAAGCTAAAACAAATTGTGAAAAATAAAAAATTCTCTAAGAAGAAATAAATAAAAAATACAGTGGATGACACCTAATAGAACTGAAGGTAAGATAAGCTTTTTATCTCACAGGGCTATAAGCCATGAGCTATTGTGAAGGTGCTGTGTCCGGTGTCGTCTTCATTAGCAATTTCTTCAAACATCTTCTCTGACGAAACTACTGGTTTTACTTTATTTGTAACTTCCTTGGGACAATGTCTACAAAGTTTGATCACAGTTTTGAGATAATTAGATTTTTGAGTTATAGATTTTAGAATTTTTGAAAATTTCGCCTTTACTTGTAATCAGCCATATTTTGATGGCTTATACCACGGAAATGGTTAGAGATATCAATATAGTTTGTATTGAGTACTGATAGCAAGTTATATGTGGACTTGAATTTAATTGGTTAAGTTCTCCTCCAGTGAAAGTACCACCCACTTCAAGCAGAACCTGAGAACCTCACAAATTGAGGTTGTTAT
Organism: Apogon talboti; assembly: GCA_037367365.1. NCBI lineage: Eukaryota > Metazoa > Chordata > Actinopteri > Kurtiformes > Apogonidae > Apogon > Apogon talboti. The sequence continues at coordinate 18,865,022 of JAPQRQ010000028.1, read as the reverse complement.
TGATGCTTGATAGAACATGCCAGTGAGCTACAGGGCCATTGGTCCTTTTTTTTTTTTTTTTTTAAATTTCCCCATAATTTTATTTATGATGTACATACAAGAATAAAATTGTTTTGGCCAGGCATCCTTTCAGCAAGATACAGTACCTGAAAATAAAATAAGCTTAACTCAAGACAGACAGATGCTCAAAATAAAATTAGAGCTACTGCTCTAAAAATAAATTGAAATCAATAAGCAAACTGAAAGACCAGATAAAAATGAAACTAAAGAAATATTCAAAAGTCTAAAAACAAAAATTACTGTATTATAGTGTGTTTAGTGTATTATCATTAAAACTCCTATGGGAAGTGTGAATTGTTTTTGTTATTTCATCCCATTAGAGCGGAGGAGATGAGCATGATGGTGGGAGAGGTCTCAGAGAAAGTTCATTTCATTCAGGACAGCCTGTCAGACCTGGACAGTCAGCTGGGTCAACTCCAGGACCTGTCAGCTCTGGCTGTGGACACCATCACCCTGCTGTCTGCCTCTGACAGCCTGCAGCAGGAAGAGGCCCGTCTGGCTCAGTGTCGACCCATCGCAGCATCCCGGCGCATCGTCCCTCACAGTTGGACTCTGCCGCACAGAAGTGGAGCCGACTTTGAAGGAGTCAGTATGCGTCGAAATATGGCAAAGTCCTGTAAAAGCACCCCGCCTTCTCTGCTGAAGGGCTATAATCTCATGGCCAACAGACTTACCTCACAGGAATGTCATGGTGGGAGCAGGGGGAGCAGGGGAGGAAGACAAGGACACACTGAAGAGGAAGAGGGAGGAGCAAAGGAGGTACTATCAGAAGACTTTAAACTTCAGTGGTGTATTATTTAATTGCTGGAAATTCAGAACAACAGCTTTTTTTATTATTTAAAAGCAATGACAATCATCCAGAACGCATAATAACTTTGCAACTTTTGACCTCTCATGAGTGGAGCAAGCATAAAGAATTTCTTTTATCTCAAATTGCATAGTTTTAATACTTTTTTGGTGTCACTGGGCAAAAATTACATAATTACCTAGAGTGTATTGCAACTTAAAGGCAACATGGTGGTGCAATGGTTAGCACTGATGTCACAGCAAGAAGGTCCTGGGTTCGATTCCAACACCGTTCTGTGTGGAGTTTGCATATTCTCCCCTTGTCTTTGTGGGTTCTCTCTGCATACTCCGGCTTCTTCCCACCATCCAAAAACATACAGTAATAAGTTAACTGGTCAGTCTAAATCGAAAGCAGTTGTAAATGGTTGTTTGTCTCTTTATGTCATCCCTATGATGAACTGGCGATGTGTGCAGGGTGTGCCTTGCCTTCACCTGTTGGTAGGTGGGATAGGGTCCAGGACTCCCCTGTGAAAAAATAAAAAAAATTAATGAATGAATATTGCAATTATAAGTGGTCAGTTATGCAACATTTTGGATAACCACAGGTGTTTTCATAGTTGTAGGACATTTAATATGTGATTGATAGTGTTAATTACTCTCTTGAGAGGCCTCCAAAGTGACTGCACTGCTCTATTCTGTAAGTAGGCACAGAAGTAACATAGCACCTCCCCTATTTGTGATATTTTGGCTTCACTTTTCTATAGCAACATGAAGCAGTGTGACATCATCTATCTTTATATTTATTGTTTTGATTTGGGCAGAGAGGAGAGAGCTGCAGACGGATGTTGTAAATTTTCAATTGGTGTGTTTTCCCTTTGTTTCTGATTCTTGCTGCTTTAAAGCAGTAAACTGTGATGTACTATACATGGATTTTAGAACAGCTGAGGGACCATATGCGCTCTTAGGGAACATTGGTATGAACTGTCACTGACAAGAGAGAGTTTTTATCCAGTGGTGATTCATAGGCAGTGATTTTTATCTTCGCTTTACCCACCTAGTGAATCAACATTTCCAACAAAATCTGGCAGTAATGTTGTAATAATGCTCAGCCAATCATAATCACAAACCAGAACTATTTTATAACATTATCATGTAAGTACAAGGAAATGCTATCTCAGTGCTGTAACTATGATGAATGTATTAAATAATGAATTTTAGAGATTTTAAAAAAAATGTATTCCATTCTCTTACTTAGGAGGCACAGACTGGCCGTGTCCACAATGACATGTTTCGACCTGCATCCCACACTTCATTTTTTCACCATTACAGT
>JAPQRQ010000028.1:18842721-18855121 GCA_037367365.1 Apogon talboti | reverse complement strand
ATTTAAGGAGGAGTGCGGACAGTGAAGAAGAGCCGATGTCAGGGAGAGAAGAACAAGAGGATGAGGAAACTGGGATATAACCATTGACTCTGGAAGTATGGAAAAATGACATTATATATATATACACAAACATATGTATCAGGGCATGCCTACTTGAATGTACACACACATATGTGGCTGTATATACTGTATGGTTGAGAAGTAATCAGTGGGAGAGGTGGGGATATTAAAAATGTAATGGACAAATATTTTAATGTGTATAGCAAAAATTAAAATGCATATTATCATTTCAAAGTTAATTTTTGTGCATTTTGCTTGTAAATATTTTCAGTTTGAGATGATGGAATAAAATCTGCCCAAATTAAACAGTGTACATGTATGAAACAAAAATGAGACAGAAATGCACCCATAAAATTTCTTTTATTTTTTTTCTTCCCACAACAAAATGTCTACAAAAGCGATAAAATATAGAATTTAACAAAAATCACTTCAGACCTTCACATTGTATATACATCTCAAAGGAGGACTCGCCGAGGGCTCTGCAGAGCTCTGAACTTCAACTCAGTCTGATCCATTAAATGTAGCCATTTGTGGCTCGTTTTTACCCACACACATGAACATACACACTCTATTTAATTTTTATTTGAAGATGAGACCTGTTTGTGTAGTTGCTCTTGTGGATTTTCATAGAGTCAGAGTTCAGAGTCCAGCAGAGGCCCCTCTCACCAAATGAAAAAAAGCATAAAATGTAAAAATGGTTTGTCAGTGTATTTAAATACACTTTTTCCTTGGAGTTCCCCTTTTTTTGATTTGTTTCTCAAGTAAACGCACACAGTAAAGCATCTACACCCCACTTTCTGCCATTCCTTCCTTTCCTCGCTAGCTATGGCACTTTGAAAACGACAAAAAAAAGTTTCCTTTTTTTGTATTTTATTGTTTTGTTATGTTAGTCCTGTGTAAAAGAGATTCTGTAACCTAAGTACCTTTCAGGTTTCTGTTACAGATTGCTACATTTTGTTTTATTTGCTCTTGCTGGGACGCAAAGACATTCTAAACAATAACTTAACACTTCTCAACACTACTCCAATTGCACGCATGTGTAATGCTTTAAGAAAGTTTACAAAGCATTGGTAAAGTCATTCGTCATCCCATTCTCTCCGTTTCTATGTCTCTCACACACTCATTCACACGAAGTTTTCTCAGGGCAGGTAAAAGGAGGTTTTGGGTGGAGTGTATTTGACCAAGTGTAGGAAATGCATTTGAAAGCAAGTGTATGAAAAATGTCCATCTGAGTCACCACATGATTTGATGACTGCTTTTATTGTGCGCTCTGTTTTTGTCAATCTGTGTTGATGGAGTGGTAAAGGCGCATGATGCGTTCAGCCCCTCACACTGAACAGGCTACTCCATAACATTCAGAATAAATTACCCTCCCCTCCCCACGTCTTTGTCCCTCCCGCTGCAGGTTCAGGGTCTCTGATCCGGTTCAATAAGGCCAGTTCAGACAGGGCAGTTCACTGACTGGTTACACCAACTCACACATTCAGAGGTTGAAAGGAAAATTCAACATGTCAGAATCCAACAACAAATTTTAACTTGTTTGTGTATAAATAAGAGCGTTTTATTTAAAAATTATTTCAGCTTGTGAAATGTTTTTTTTTTTTTTGCTTTGAACTGACTGAATTGATGTGGAATTTGCCCTAAACCCATCTCCCACCCTGCCAATAACCCCTCCCACGAGACCCCCAATATCATGAAAAGAGAAAACACAAATAAGCCCCAAATGTTTCATTGCAATGAAACGTCATGCAAATAGAACAGAACAACAATAGGCTAATAGTAATAGAAGAATAGTAGTCATAATAAGAACAATAATAATAGTAAATAGTAATAAAATAAAAAATAATCTTACAATGCAAACATGACAGTAGTAAATGCCTCCAATTCTTATTGCTACAGTATCTTACTTACAGTGTTATGTTGTCACTCGTTCTTGCCAGCACATCCCGTCTCATAACCCCATCCCACCCCTCTGATTCACAGTCTAACAAGGAAAAAAAACATCACACACAAAAACTTCATTTCCAGAGCTAGAATTCACTGTCCCAGGTTTGTTGCGATGGCGCTTGATTCACAGTATACTAATGGACTCTTCCTAATGTCCCAAGAGCAGCAAAATAAGCAGTAAACATGAGTGTACAGCGGTGACAAAAGCACACTGATATACAGCAGTTTGTTATTGTGCTATGTGACAATGCTTGTTATGTAGTCTGGTGTCTAAAGAGGTTTGGACAGTGAATTCATGCTCTTTACACACATACACACAGACACACACTTATCAAAGCCTTGTCTGGGCATATTCCAATGCAGACATACGTTGGTGGCGTATGCTGTTTATCACAAAAAGTAATTCTTTTATAGTTAAATTTTAGTAAATTTGCAAAAATATTAAACCCTCTTTTAATGCAAAGTCAGAAAAAGAGCTGCTCCCTGAGAGATGCTTTGTAGTGCATCGAGCCTTTATGAGCAAGTGATTGTCTTTAAGAGTCACTGGCCTCCGATCTGGGGTTTAGGGTCAGGGGTCAGAGAAATGATCCTGGGCTTTTTGAGGAATCAGAGAATGGATCACTGAGAGGCAGCATAGAAACGATTGTAAAGTCGATCGCTAATAATTGATTTCATGCTCATTCCCCATGCTGTCGACAGCATTGTTTTTCACCACATAGAGAAAACAGGTATGTGAAAATTAAAAGTGATGTTGCATAATGTGAACGCCTAAAGCAAGATAGAGATTTGGCCACTGTGCAACAAAAAATTGCATCCAAACATTAAAATGAACCTGACTAATGTGCCCACGTGTGCACAAGCTATCCTCTAATATAACCACAGTAAGCAAAGTTGAGGTAAAAGTCTAAGTGCTGTTCTAAGTACTTAAAATTACATACATGTGATTATATATTGTGATTTTCCCCTCTCAACTGGTTAGACAGGAAAAAAAGAATCAAGTACCATCAGATGGCTAATTTAGTGCATTCCCTGCGGGTCTATGGGGCCTATTTTTGCCTATTTTTGGTAAGTTGCTCATTTTGAAAGTTGCTTCTGAGAGTTGTCAAACCTCCTCACAGATTTCAAAAGTAATGCATATAGAGCATCTAGTGGCCAAATACAGAACTGCAGATAAGTGTGAAAGAGAGAGACTATATGGTCAGAGGGAAAAAAAAAAAACAGCAGCAATTTACACAGTGGCCAAATGCTAATCAACAAATAAAATCAAAAGAGAAAAGAAACATAAGTACACTGTAAGAAAGTGGATTTGATCTGTAAGTGCTAATATACATGGAATGATTCTCAAAAAATGAAAGGTGATTGTCTTTCACAGCTTTCTACATGGATTGTTTATGTAATATTGCAGCTATAAACGCTATAGGAGGCTGATCTGTGTATGTCCTGACCCCAGATCACATTGTGTCACATTGGAAACATTACAGTCTGGTGGAATGAATACTGTAGTAGAAATGATTGGTAAAGTCAGATATAGTGCATTGTAGTTAAAATTGCTACCCTGTTCTAAACAAAAGAAAACAGGAAGTGGAGGAAAGGAAAGGAGTAAGACCAGAAAGGCAGTGTGAAAAGTTATTGCTCTTTAGAAAAAGGGTCCTTCATATTCAAAGCCCGGAGTGATTGACATCCATGGACTAGATTGTGCAAACAGTGATGTGAGGAATGAGGGCGTACAGCACCCATCCAGGAAAGTTAAATTCAAGCTTGTTTTGATTTTCCAACATTTATCATAATTAGACATTTCTTCAGTTTAATAGGTTTAATTTTCATGTATTCACTTTTTAGCCACTTTATTCTGCTGAAATCTCACATCCAGGCCCTAAGAAGTTAGGAATAAGGGTTTGGGTGAGGGGTATTGAGGAAAAGGTTGGGATTATTGTGAGGTCCTAGTTTCTGACTGGTTTGATTAGTTGTTTTCTGTTGATTGTTCAAAAGCAGTCCAGTTTTTATTGGACACAGTTATTGCAGCGACAAAAATGATTGATAGGATGGCAAAACCTGCCAATTTTTTTTTTTTCAAAATAGAATATTTATGTATATACTGTATCTTCACCTTGAAAAGTAGCAGTAGTCATTATTTTCATTTTAAATCCTTCATATGCTCTCTTTACATTTCTATAAGTTCTCATCAGAAGGATACAGTACCTCCTTTACATATGAACAAAATCCAGACAAGGCTTCTATATATCAACAAACCCGAATCGACTCCCGGTTTTACCCAATATTCTTTTACAAGTCTCAACTTTACAAATTCTGTACACAAGGAACTATCAAATAAAATAAAAAAACACATAGACATGGTATTGCCAGCCACAATGGACTGCTGTATATTTAAATTAGGACTAAGTTATTTTAACAGAACAATGAGTAATACTGGAATCCGCTCTGCACTAGAAGAATATCTACAATAGCTTCTCTAAGTCCACAGTTCCCTTCCCCATCCGGCTTCTTCATATTCACAACTCCTTCATGTGGAAAAAAAAAAAAAAATCAAACAAACAAAAAAAGATTTTTTTCAAAGTTAAAACAAATTAACTTACCCATTTTTTTTTTAAAGATTGACAGCTTAAAATTGTTCCTAGATGTTTAAAGTCTGTACATTTCTTGTCAGTCAGTTCAGTTCAGGAGACAGGAGGAAGCCCCGCTTAGGTTGTGGCTCGGGGCTCGTTTCATTTACTGTATATATACATTCTTCAGACTGTATCGGTGAACAGGATGGAATAAGTGCTGGACATTCCTAGTATTGTTGGCGGTAACTGTAAGTTTCTGGCAGATGACTCCTCTCCCTCCAGACTGAAATGAGGCCGGGGGAGCTCCGGAATATGTGTTTCCCACGTTGATGACGTAGTCGACACAGCGGCTGTTGTTCTGTCAGACGTGGCAGTCCCCTTATATTCTTGGTCGTCTGCTGGCGTTGTTTGTCGCAGTGGGACCGCAGGCAGTCACTTGGGCATGGCCATGGCAGAGTTGGGGTCAGGGTTGAAGAGTTCTTTGTAAAGCGGAGGGAAGAGGACGTTGACAGTTTCTGGGTGGAGCTGCTGGAAGGCCTGGAGCTCCTCGGTGTGGAGCGTGCACAGGGCCGACAACGTTGGGATACGGCTGATCAGCTGCCACACAACAGGGAGAGACAGGCACGGTCAACAACACTGGACCAGACGATTTGTTTTAATCAAAAGAAAACAGAGCTAAAAAAAATTTGCATTAATTCCCACAGACCTTTTCTTTGTATGTAACTTTGTATCGTGCTACAATTATATAACTAATATAACTATTTAGTCTACAAGCCCTTATAGAGATTTGCTAAAAACACGATAATACATACATAAAATGGCTGCTTATCTGAATATGCTCTGTCTATCCATACTAAATAAACCATAAACAAAAAAATAAATATGCTATGTTTGTTTTACACCTGCTTCACCTTTCCTTCGGGCCAGAGCTACTGTCTGTGGAAGACAGAGGCTACCTTGGCATGACTTACTACACTACAAAACTTGGCCTACCTTAGCCAGGGCATCCTCGTCCATGTGATTCTTCTGCATTATATGCTGTAGAGCAAAGTAGATTTTTTCCTGGAGCTTCTGGACTTTCCGGGGCTCCATCAGCCATGGCCGATCTGACCAGAAATAAGGAAGAAAAAACATGTTGACTTCACCTGATACGGGTTGTATGCACTTCTAAACATAGTAACTTGTGTTGATTTGCCTCGGCTAAACAGGTTTCTTTGATATTACTGGTGAGCACTGACCTGTGGAAATTAGCACAGCTGCTGAGAACAGAGCGATCTCCTCCTCAGTGAGCTGCAGTGAACACAAACTCTTGGCAAAGTCAAACACCGCACTTACTAAGTCATCACAACCTTGAAGAGAGAAGACAGGGAGAGGGCAGACAAAAATGAGAGGCTGTCATTATTCTTATTCTAGTCATGTGTGCACAGAGGAGCAAAAAAACACCTGAGAGGGAAGAGGACTTTTAAATTTTCATTTTGATAACTTACCTAGAGCTTTAAACATCTGCATGCCACCGTACTTCCCCTCAAAGAGTACAGTGTTGTTAAGAGGGTTGAACGCCCTGCACATCCGTACCAACACTACCTCCAAACAGCCTGCAAGACAAAGGGACCACAGATTATTTGAGGCTGACGGTGTCGCAGCTGACTTGGGTACGTTGTTGGACTTGTGACGGAACAAATGCAGACAAAACCAGTCCAGTCTTCTTACCTGACTTGAGCAGGAGGATCTGGTCATTCTGGCACAGTTCCATGAACCCTGAGATGCGCTTGGCGAACTCCACCACGTACTGAATCGCATGGGTGATCTGGATGGCACATTGCTGCCACAGCACGTCCCGGGGCTAAAAATCAAATATAGCAACTTAAATATGCTGTAACTAAATTAAACTAAGAAAAAAAGGGGGGAAAATCATCAACATTATAATAGTCGTATTTCAATAACTAGACCCACACTGGGTATTGTTAAGTCAAACCTTCCACTGAAAATGTCACATTGAAACAGCTCACCTTGCTCTGGTACATTTTGACCTCTTCATAGGAGTGTGTCTGCCAGGCAAGCTGCTGCAGCTCCTCTGTTGTGTACTGACATGTCTCCAGGTGGGACTTGATGATATTCTGAGCAATACGGTCTGGAAGAGGGGGTGTAAGTTTGTTTAAGTGATATTCAGCACACATAAAATGAGCTATACAGTACAGAAGCATAAATGTTAACATATGTGTAATTTCTTAATGCTATAGTCAAAGAGAAAATAGTGAGATTTGGTGTATTATCATCTATTTTCCTTGGATTTGTGTTAGGTCTTTACTTCTAACTTGTGTAAATGCAAAAGCCGGAGCCGGAAATGCAGTACTATGACACCTTGTCAGCTGGCTGTGTAAGCCTGTCTGATCTTCTATTCTGCTCTCAGATTAGCGCTCTGACTCAGGCTCAGGACTTCACTGTGGGTAACCATTCATTTTTCCTATTGCTTCCATGTGGTTTAAACGTGTAGTGATGCATTGTGGGGTCCTTACCCAGCTCTCCCATGCTGACGTTATTGGGTCCCAGCTGACTGTCCTGGTAACCTCCGTAGCTGAACAAATTGGGCACAGGCGTCAGGTCATACACAGGCTCCTGTTTAATGTGCTTCATGCCCGACATGTCCAAACCTGACTGGTCAGGGGACGGCTGAGTGGAATCTATCCCATAGTAGCCCCCTGGGACTCCACCTCCGTTACCATGGCCGCCCTTGGGCAGCTCAATGACATGACCATTAGCATAGGTGCCCCCAATCTCATGGTTAAGGGTGGACAGTCCATTGGTTAGGCTGGATGAGTAAACACGTGCCAGAGCTTCAGCTTCGCCTGTCTGCTGCTGCCGCTGCTCTTGAAGTCGTGCCTGGTGCTTCTGGACTTCTGCATACAAGCTGTCACGTTGCTTCTTAGACATGCGGCCAAACTTTACCGCTGCAAGGAGGACAAAAAAGAAGGAGACGAAATTTAGTAAAAAAAAGATATTTCAGGTCCAGGAGGAAGCATCAGCATCAGTGAGAGTTTTAAGGGCTTTTTTATTTTTAGGAAGACATCAATCATATTAATGGTTCAGTCCCAAACTTAGTATGAGCAATAACGTGTGGTATTTGGTGAGATCTTACACATGTGCACACAAATATGTGCTCAAATGTAACAATGTACCTAAGGGATGCATCTCAGATTAGGGTCACTTTATTTTACATATATAGTATAACCTTACCATCTCTGGACATTCCTAGGGCAAGACATTTCTGCAGGCGGCAGTGTTGGCATCGATTCCGGTTTGTTCTGTCGATGAGGCAGTTCCGCTGGCGGGGGCAGGAGTAGGATGCATTGTTCTGCTGACTCCTTCTGAAGAAACCCTGGTTACATGTCAACAGAGACCAGCATTACAGGCATGTAGACGCTAAAGACCACAGAATTTGCATGACAGTACAATAACTTAAGCTAGATGAAATGTCTTACCTTACATCCTTCACATGTAATGACCCCATAGTGGATACCTGATGATTTGTCTCCACAGATTTTGCATGGTATAACTTCGATTTGGGCTGCAAATAGACAGAGGACAGAAAATACATGTTACAAAACTGCGGCGAGGGAACACAGACTTTGTTTCCCATGTAACAAAAACCACACCTGATTCTGTCAGTTCACTTTTCACATTTTCAGACCACAGGTGGTGGGCTAATTGGAGGTTAAAAAAATATATAATAAATACACGACCTGGTTGTAGGCTGTAGGACCTAATAACAGGTTACAGTGTGTGTCTGACTTCAGGAAACAACTTCACAAGGGCACACTGACATCTGGGCAGTTTGTATGTCCTTGTGGAGCTTTTCTAATGAATGGCATATGTGCCCCAATGCACATGTACACACATTGACACACAGGACAGCTTTGTGTGTTTCTTTGTGTTACGTTTGAAGGACAGACCCCTGCAGGTTAGAAAGGTTGCTCATAATGAAAAAACATGTTACATCACTGAAGGACCATACTTTCTTTCGACTCTCTCTTCTCTCTCTCTAAACCAATACAACATTTTTAAATTTGTGCTTTTTGTTCATCTAAAACACACTTATTTAACTACCGCTATTCAATTTCATGTTAATGTTTTACTCACTGTGAATAGGCAGATCCATGTACAGTCACAACCAAAGGCACAGAATGTGCGAAGTAAAGTACTTCAGAGTAACACACAGAAGAAGCTAGCCCAAAGGTTTTTAAAGATACTATCCATAATGTACAGAGGAGGAAGCTGCAGTTCTTGTTAAGAGATATGAGATCTATGTAGAGGTAGGCAGGTATGTCTGCTGAGATGGCACACTGTACATAAAGAGATTAGACAGCCTTTCTAATCCTAAATTATTTCCCAACGCGCTGGACGCCTCTGCTGACTACTGGCTTAGCCACAGCTGAAATAGCCATTCACCAGTAATCTCATTGTAGAGTCCCACCTGTAGAAACTTTTGCATGTTTAATGAGCTTTTTAAGATGTTCTTCAATACTTAAACTCAACAGCTGAACCTGATTCCACAGTAATTCTTGTTAATACTTGTAAATTAACCAATACTTGTATGTTTCTTCATGTCCATATTATGCAACTTGGGTTGAGTGTTTCTGGAGAGGAGCACTTTTATAGATGTTTTACTGTCTTGTGTGTTGAAAGCATACTAAAGTACACTTGAATAGCGTGTAAATAGTTACTTTTTGTGTTCTTTGTGGACAGTCTGAACCGTGAGTATATGGCTGTGGAAAAGTGAGTGTGCAGTATATGTAATTGGATAATCTCATATGCGGATCACTGGCGACAGTTCTGTCTGTCTAAGCGACTGGGCAGCTACAGACAGTGACCCCTGTTTGAGTTCACATATTGTATTTTATACCTGGAATACAGCCTGTTTTACTCAAAGGTATTGCATTGATGGAGCAGAAATGGGAATATAAAGCTAGATGAAATATATACTGCATAGACACAAATTAACAAAGTAATAATGAGCTCCCATCAGAGCTGCACAATCAATAAAATCACATTGTCAGCCTGTGCAATTATTAATCACAAAAGGCTTTTTATTAAATTGAATGAACATGTGTGAATGTGATAACCTATTTTCTCTTTGTAAATGTGTAAATGTGCATGTGTCTACCTGCTTATTATCCACACCTGTATTAAAGAAATGACAAACCAGTCTCAATTTAAGCAGGGAAATTGTGCAGTGTATGACTACAGTATCTACACTCTACCTATCTATCAATAGGTGACCACATGACTAGCTCATTGACCCGGATGATTTGATGCCAACAAGCAGGCCAAATAAGTAAACACAACCTCTCTTGTATTGTGAGATTTTGGATTTAGTGACAATGACCTTGACAACCAAATACATTCAGGATAACTTTTTTTATTGCAATGTTGTCTGGAAACTTTGCAATTTGACTTTTTCATCAAACTGTGTAGCCCTACCTCACATAGTAGGTATAGGTTAACTCATTTACATGTTTGTCTGCCCCCTTGTGGCTGTTGGGAGGTAGACTGAACTTGACCATCATTCTGGGAAAGTGTTGGACTATGTACTGTGTGATCACTTTATATATGGCTACAGTTATCTTTATAGCGGCAAGTTAAGAGGTGAATGTGCAGACAGACTGTTTATTTGTCTCGTGATATTGTGATTCACATAGATTGCAGTTGCTCAGACTCAACAATGGATCGTTGTGTCCCTTCACAGCAGATTGTACAAACTATGTTAATAAATGACCCATGGGCAGAGTGCTGAATGACACTCTTTGACTTTGCGTTTAAGGTAGCATAGCTTATGCTGTTAGTTCTGGTGCGGCACAAGACATGACCCATTTCCACCAATTCCTACCCAACTGGCTTCAAACTGGGTCAGAGCAGAGCACCGGACTGGGACGAGACAGACTACATGTACACCGAGCTGTCAATGAATGTGGCCTGTAAAATGCTATTTATAGTCTGTAAAACAGGTCAGTTGCGCCTGGGACATGGCTGTTATCAACAGACCACGTACGAGCAGTAAACAGAGGACAGAACAACAGTACATCAGCAATGCCTCTGCTCTTAATAAATCTCCTACTCTTTGTATTTAACACTATTGTTAAAAACTTTTAGCCAAAGTCTTTGATCAAACTGTTAATCGTGAAACAAGTAAATCTCTGCGGATTTAGACAAGCTGAATGAATCCAGCCCACACCTGCTGCTGTTTTGTGGATATACATACTAATTATTTCTAGTGAGTTGAAGGAAACCTTCTTTACATTTTTTCCCAGTTTGGAGAACTGCTTGTTTTGCTGTTTCACTGCAGTGATTACAGTATATCTCAGTATATTGCTTTTTTACCCCATGGGAGATTGTATTTTTCTTTGTATCACATAATTATGCCCAAAGGAGCATAGGCGTGTGGGCATATGCATTGTTTTAGTGCGTTGCATGGTGTTTGCATTTCAGAGTGGGGTTTCAGTACGCGTCGCCACAAATAAAAGAGGCACAGGGAGATTTTAAGTATGTGTACATGTCTGTCTGCGTATGTTTGACAAAGTGCTTGTGAATATGTGTGTGTGGGTGTGTGCATTGTTGAGTGTGCGTTGTGCTCATTGCCAATGGGGACTGTCAGGTAGGATATAAGGAGATGGTCATGACAGCATCACTGTTGCCAGGGTGACCACCCACTCGCTGCACTCGTCTGGCTGTCACAGCGATGATGTGCTAAGCTGTCACATTCTTAAAGGAAGTGATGTCATAGATGTGTGGAGCCAGCTCAGTGTATCATCACTGTTTGTCCTGCCACTTGCTCACAGCAGCAAAGGCTTTTTTAATGTTTGTTTACCAAAGGACTCCCACTTCCACATCCACTTAACAATACATGCCTGCTGTCTTGTTAGTTTTAGCTGCATTGGTGGATTATGGGAGAATTAAGACGTGTTATCTGTATGGAGGGTGTGTTGTATTGTTTTCTAAGTTGGAAAGTATGATAATCTATTGTGGCTAGTATTTAATTTCATTGCTTTACTCTATACACACAAAGTTGTAGCTTCAAAGCTTTAGTGAAAGTGAATTCTTAAAATAGAAAATAACTTAGAGCAAAAAGCCTAATGTAGCTCTTTCCCTAACCTCTCAATAGGCTTCCATTTTCAGGAAAAAGAAACATAAGGACAGTCAGTCATTTCATTTTTTTATATGTGTTATGCTCCTGGCTACATCGCTTTCACAAGTAAGGATGGGCCTTCTTCCACCCTGAGTTGACCCAGTCTGGGCTCTGTGACTGACAGCGTCCTCAGCCAGCGGGAGCACGAGTGTTATCCTGAGGTTATTATGTAAGAGCGGGACTGCAACGCTGGCGTTTCCTCAGCTAAGAGGAGGATCAGGGCAACACAATCTCTTGAGAGAGAGAGTGGCAGAGACAAAGATAAATAGAGTGAACCAACTACATATATATTTTGAAAAGGAGGCAAACATAAGTAGTTATTGTCAGATTGTGCACTACCACGAGAGTTTTTCCACGTGCATGTGTGAGTGGTTGATTGTGGCCATGAGGGCTGTGTTGCACTGGCACGTGTGTTATAATAATTGATTTTTAATGAAGTGAGGATCTCCTGTGTATTTCATGGGCTGGTCCTATCTCTAAATAGAGTCCTAATTATCTACATTGCACTGCAGAAAAAAAGCAGCAGCATAGCACCAATATCTTAGCAACACTTCATCTAAAGCACTTCAATAGCTCATGCACGGGGTCATGAGTATCATTAAGGGTTCATTAAGGGTAACGTTCACACACACACACACACACACACACA
>JAPQRQ010000028.1:18822706-18834575 GCA_037367365.1 Apogon talboti | reverse complement strand
GATAGATAGATAGATAGATAGATAGATAGATAGATAGATAGATAGATAGATAGATAGATAGATAGATTTTAAATAACAGTCTGATTTATTAAAGCATGAATATAGCTTGGCTGGTTAACACTATAATTAAGGTTATTTATCATGGTTAAAAATCGTTTAAATAACCTTTACAAAATGTTTAGTTTATTATGAGATACCACTACACACTAATAATTAAACCGTAGTTCTGATTCCAGTATAACCATATCACAATGTTTTATTGTTTTATTTGTATGACACGTGAGATGTACTTTAACTGTAAAATATAAAAAATAGTGCCGAACTTTTCCCCTTTAAAAGCTTTACAAAATCCTCACCTTCACCTTAATGCCTGAAACTTCCAGACATATCCATGTTTTAATGTAAAGTGCTTCAATGTTAAGTGCTGCTTGACATTTAGTTTCTAAAATGTCAAGCAGTAACAGATCATCCATTAGTTTAAAGCAGACTGATTTAGTAATTGCAGTTCAATAACATGCAGGTCAACGGGGGCTGCGACTTTGCGTCAATCGTAATTGCACAATATTAAACAGTAGATAACATTATTGCAAAAACACAAAGCTGACATAATTTGGGTAAATATATTCCCGACCAAACTACTATGACTGCCTACGGATAAAAAAACAAAAACAAAATGAACGCACCGATTTAGTGGAAATGGAAACGTAACTACAAGTAAATATTTGGTGAGAGTGGAGGGACATATGTCAACCTAAGTGTGTGTGTGAGAGAGAGAGAGACAGTGTGAGTGTTTTGTGTGTCTGTACACGCACTTAACGACATTGACGTTGAATTTCACCAGCCCCGGCGCGATGAACAGCGTTACGAAAATGGGTTAGTGGAGCGCCTGAAAACTATTTCTGAAGCTTCCACAAAAGTTTGGACTTCAAAACCTCAAACCCAACACAGTTAGGTTTTTTTTTTTCTGCGCATTATTTCATTGGTGTCAACATACCCGCAATTTCCGCCGGTGGCTCAATTATTAAAGTGAAATTTAATGCGCCACGTTTAATTTCCAGTTCCAGACGCAGATGATTTAACGCATGGTTTTGCAACACTATTCTGCTTATTGCACACACATACTCCCACCCAAATAAACTTTTACGCACGTCATATTAAAGGATGACTGGTGAAGCTGCGAAGAAATCCAAACATAACCCCCCCTGGCGTGAGAAAGTCTTAAAAACGGCTTTAGAGCGCACAAAAATCCGGGTTAAACTTTCAATGAGGAGCTGCCAGGTTGTGAATGCTGGGGTTGGGGAAAGTGTGTCGGTGTTTGGAGCAAGGGGGGGGATGCTCTTACCTCGCATGGTGTTGGCGTTGCAGGAGCTGGTGCTGAGGCTCGCTTCCCAAAACAGCAGTCATGAAGAAACAAACATAAACACTTAAAAAAGGGGGGTTATTGGGGCCAAGATCCTCGGTTAAAAATAACAACAAAAGCGAAAAGAGTGCGGATGATGTGCGTCGGTGTCCACTGGCTGCCCTGAGTGGAGGCGTATCTGCGCTAAAAGCATCCCAGACCGGAGCGCGAGGAGGCGGGCTGAGGTCGGTCGGTGCGTCGGTCGTTGTGCTCTGGTCGTGTGGTCGCTTTTCTCATGACATCTGCGCTCTCACCTCTGTGGGAGGGTTTCACTGTTTTCTGCGGGCTGAGGGAGGGAAGGACGTATAGGAGAGGCTTTACCCGGCGGTCCGGATTGGACTGGAGCACTTTCCGCTCCTCCCACTCTCTCCTGCTCAGCCTCCAGACCGAGCGCACACTGCGCACACAGGGCGCACTTTGCCGCTACAGACCACAGAAAGAGCAAAGTTTTAATGTCACCTTCCACATTACCTTAGAGCCATGCAATGAGACACTGAGGGAAAAAAAAGACACCAATTCAGTCTCACTTCAAGGGCTTTTAAGGATAACATCTGGGAAGAGATTATTGTGTTCACCTTGGAACCTTGACACTTTATTGAGAAATTCTCAAGAAACCTGTCAAAGTGTTTAGAAGAGGACACGATTTATTATTTGCTATTTATTATTAACAACAGAAAAAAGGGGTTTTAAAAAGTAGACAAGGTCTGACATGTGTTACTTGAAGTTATGTTTTAATGTGAAAATGGTGATTGCTTGCGGTTCTCTTTCAACTAAGAATTAAAAAAAGGAAAAATAAAAAATCTGAAATGCTGATAAAACAGCCCAACTATAAACTATAAGGATACAACCAAATATAACTAAAAATCGCAACAGTATTAAAAATTGAGGCCTGTTTTTGCAGGCTTGAAGTCTCCTGAGTACCACATGTAATAAGAAAGTTAGAGGTAAAAATGGCAATTAGGTCATAAACTCACTACTTAGACTCACACATATAATTAAGCCCTCTTTGAATGAAACATATTTTTTGTTGTTGCTTATTCATTTACACTGTCTTAATACTTTATTGCATATACTGTGACAACTATGAATATGAGTTTTTAAAGAGAAAAGCAAAGAGAATTCTCCATTGACTACAGTGATTTTGGAATAAAGACAAAGTATGCGCACATATTACATTAATAAACCAAAATATTATTACAATATCATATCATATTACAATAGATATCCTCTCACATCCAGTAACTGTTTAAATAACAGTAGCACTATGATTGTTATATAAGACTCGTTAGAATATAAAACAATAATAAAATCCATCACATTAGACTTATAAAGGTTTTATATATAGAGGTTAATGATCTTATGTCACCGAAAGAAGAGCAGCTCAGATGACACGACTTGTCTCAGGTGTCGTCAGTATGGCTTTCAGGGTGGGGTCCTCTCCTTCCTCTGAGAAACACTGAAATACTGACCTGGAAAATGAAAGAGTAGGTCCAGGGTATAGACAAATGTACTGTACACTGAATGACCCAGTGTAAAGTAACTGCGAGTAGAACATGATCCGAACTTGCAGCCACTCTACATACTCCATACTCATGCAGATTTTCAGCTACTCAGCTTTTTGAACGTCTATACCCACGGTATTGTGTTACATGTACACCTTGCATTATGTTTCTTATTGTTTTTTGGAGTTCTTGCTTGCTGATTACTTTTGTTTAGCTATTTCCGTTACTACTGAATTAAAAAATGTTGCTGAGAGTAAACCCAGACACAAAGCAGTAACATTTAAATACTTATACAGCTGGAAATCGATTGATATGTACAGTAAGACATGCAACTTTATCTTGTCATTCATTGTGACAACCTCAGAGTTATATAACCTGCAGATTATTTTATGTTTTTATTATAATATGATGAAAACTGCAGCGTACTTGAGATTTTCTATCAGTCCTACCAGGTTGCCTTTGACCCCAGCTCCACACCTCGTGACCTCTGGTGATATCTTAAGTGAAATATTCACAAAGTGTAAAAGCTGATTTTGTCATGAATGTGCAGAATGACTGTCTGTCCTCTCAGCGCTGGAAAAAGCCAATCCTGTCACATACAGTTAGCATCACAACCAGCGTTCGGCGTCTGTCATTGGAGTGGTTTTGTAAGAGATAACGCTGTCGGAGGCTCTGGCGGTCTATGTGAGGTAGGGGAGAGGCAGGTGTGGGTAAAAGGCACTTTCACCCCCGGTCTCTTAGCCTCTTTAGCTGTGGCCCAGGGAGAGAGAGAGACTGAGAGAAACACAGAGAGAAACTGCCCCAAGCACATCTCCACTGACCTACATTTCATCTGTCGCTTTTTTCCACTCTTCCGTTTTCTTTTTTTTTTTCATCCCTTATTTCTCCTGTACCAACAGCTCCATAATTGTGATGTAATGACCAAAGCAAGCGTGATAAAATCCCAGACTGGTCAGGATGAAATGCTCTTGAAGACAGGCAGACAGAAGAAAGAGATAAAGAAAAGAGGAGACAGCCTGGGAGGGGATGTGGATGAAAATGGGGGGTAGCTAGCTTCAAAATACAATAAAGGTTTCATCCCTTTTTGTTGAAGCAATAAAATGTGTCCTTATGTGATCTGAGCGCTGCGTGGACCTCAATCCATCTGAGGTCTGGGGACTCCATTAAGAAGGATTACCCCTCATTGCCAACTATTCACTGTTCTCCCAAAGCCACAGAGATAGTAAAGACTTTAAACATGACCAAATACATACATTGTCTGTTGAGTGAGGATGGGAAAATAATGAACATGGAGGTGGAGTTTGATGAGATATAGTGGCGAGTAGGCAGCTCTGTCCATATGGTGGTGGTTAGAAGGAGGAAGGGAGCAGGAGAAGCAGACTGGGCCATGCCTAAGGGCTGAACTTGGAGGAGGAGAACGCAGATCTCTCCACCAAGACGGGATCTCACATCCTTCTGTCGTTATGTCTGTTTCTATTGGCTGCCTGATCGACTCATGCAACTGTGCGTGCATTTACCTGTTTGGCGGATATTAGACTGCCTTGTAGGTTGCTACACCTACACTAACCCTGTTCAATTTCTTTTGTCATCTCCTTCCTGTCTGCTTTTTGTCATTCATATACATTGTGCTCTGTTGTCAACATTTCCAGTCTAATGACCTTTACTCCAGCAAAGCCTCGTCCACCTATCTGCACCTCCTTTGAAACCCAGTAACCTTAAACACATCCACCTCACTTAACTTTCTCCTTCTTTACTTTTCCGTGTTCTGAAGCCTGTTTTATGCTGCATTCACCTATGTCTGCTGGTTCAGTGTTGACAATAGCACAGTATGGTCCCATCTTTTGATATTATGCTGCAACTCAAGAACGACACATGATAGACACTTTATACGTTCAGAACTTACCCCCTATAGAGTAACTGATTAAAAGTGCCTTGTATTTTCAGTTTCATCTTTGCAAGGTGAAAAGAATGCACATCTTATAATATTTTCCCTATATCTTTTAATTAAATATCATAGTTTAGTGCACGTTGATTATTGAGGGAAAAGGCTGGAGGTATTTAATTATTACTTACGGTCAAAAAAATAACATTTAAAGACAGATCCTGAACCAAATAACAGTGTGTAGACAAATGGATTAATGCAAAATTGGTAAATTAATAGGATATTAATATGAAACTATACCAAGAAAATACCATAGAAGACTCTGAAAAACATATATAGAGCCTTATCCTGGAAACTTGTGGTTCTAAATTCTTCTAATGTGGTGTGAGAATGTGACTACAAGTCAAACAGAAAAGCCTAAAAAAAATCTATTCGTGTTGGACTCATGCAAACTAAAGCACCACACATAGTCCTTAACGACATTACGGTCATGCAGCTATTCTGTGTAAACAAGTGACATAAATATGTTCAAAGGGGTAAAAACATCAGGCCTAAAGAGAGCTGGATGTGATAGCCTTATTTCTTTTAAGGCTGTTCATTCATACCAGTCAGTGCTGCCCTTGAATCGACCACTACGAAGTTAACTTATATATAATTAGATAAGTTTCCTCTTGAAAATAAGAAATTAGGCCACCAGTCTCTGAGGAATCTCCCTCTCCAATCTGACGACATGTTCCACACTTATTTTCCCCTGAAACAAGCAGGTGATTTTTCACTGTGAAACTATATATGTGTGTGGGTATAAGCGTGTGTCTGTGACTTTGGGAGTGTTTTTGTGCGTCTGTGCACAGCTCCTCTTATGTGTTTTTATACATGAGCGTGACCGTATACCTCATTGTTTCAAAGACGGGCGGTTTTTGCCGCTGTGAAATGAAGTGGTTGCTGTTTTTTTTCTGCTATGCTCCAAATTGTTTCACATATATTGCTTCTATGTAATATGACATTGACACATTGACATGTCAAGTGAGAGCTCAGTGAAAAAGAAAGCGAGCCAAAGAGGGAGAGATGAGAGTCAGAGAGAGGAGGAGAGAGGGAGAGATTGAAAATACACTTGAGAAATTTGCAGAGAGATACCACAAGTGACATAGGCAATTTCTGTAGAAAAATTACTTCATCATAATTTCAATCCCAAAAAGAATTGAAAGGAAAGCCCTGAAGGAGGAAGGCCAAGTCACCTTGAGAGGCATTAGGGGAAATGCTTACCCACCGCACACACATGCACCGACACACATGCTCTCTGAATGTGGTTCACTACAATCTGATGTGTTCATGCAAGTGTTAACATTATTCCTTGTGATAATGTCCTCCATTATTTGTATTCATTGACTCACTGCACTTTGTCGGTGGTCCTTGTTGAAGCTGACGTATTATACATTTGTGTTAAGTGCTTGGAGCCTGTGGTATATCAGAGTTAAAAATATACAACCTATTAGTCTGGCTGGCACTATTACTAGCATCATCTAATCAAAGCTTTATATAGACCTAGCGGATCAGACAAACAGTTTCATGTCTCTACCTCGCAGTGCCAATCATCAGATTTTAATTGGATTTCTCTATTATCTGTTTTTTTTTTTTTCACACAAAGCCATTAAGATATTAAATCAAGTTTTACTTTGAGTCAGTCGTTTTCCCCTTCTCTCCCCTTTTTCTTGTTCCTCTTAATATACTGTATATATTTAAATATATATATATATACTTTTTTCTTTCAGTAGGCATATCGAATATGCCTCTATAGCCCGAGGCGCTCTCTCAAAATAATTTAGTCGTCGTTGATTTCTCTGGGAGAGCTTAATAAACGTCGACGTCGAAATGGGGAGGAAATTGCAGACTGGGACTGTGTGAGGCTTTCATGTTCAGGGGTCCTTGATAGTTATGTTGATTTTCTGAAGTGGTTGGTAATGATATAAACCAATGGAGAATATAGCAACAGCTTTGCAAATCAGTGTCTTCGTTTAATATTCGCTGATGGTTTGTTTGAGGTGGGAGACACTTTCTGACATTAGTGTGAGGACGGGTGAAGCTGCATGTCAGATTTGTTTGTCTTCTCTCTCCTGAATATTCAAAACCATTTTGTTAGATCACTTATATTACGTCACATTGTCTGTCTCGTTTCCTAAACTGTCACGCTTTATGCTTTTTTTTTTCAATCTTATTGATCTGAGGTATTGCTGTCTTAATTTACAATAATCCCTCTCTACAACAGACAGATGTACAGTATCCTTCATAACTTCATTTTACACCCATCCATCCCCCTACCCCTTGACCTCTGACCCCTACAGTATAGGTGTTGGTTCCAGGGGGCTTTTCTAGACCAATAACCGAGCCCTGAGGGACGCCACCCAGAGATCCTCTTACTGTCTGTCGCACAGGGGCAGCACTAAGCACTGTAATCTGAAGGGAGGGGGAGTGATTGTGTGTACGTGTGTATGTGTGTATGTGTGTGTGTGTGTGTGTATGTGTGTGTGTGTGTGATGATGATGATGATGATGATGATGGAGACGGGGGTGGGGTAGGTTCTGGGCGGCATGTTTTTAACCCCTCCCTCACCCACATCCCCATCTCCTCTCGTTAATCTGGAGTCTAGCATGTGGATTAGTGGACACTCTGCAGCACCACTGTTTGACAGAACGCCGCATTTCCTACAGAGCATATAAGATTACGTCTTTAAGCAGTTTACACTCACAGCTCTGTGAGAATATTGGAGTTAGCATATTGGCTAATGACATCCTATGCAATCAGAGGCAGGAGCATGCGGTCTGATGTCAAGTAGCACCTTCTGCTTGTGTGTTTTCTGCTAAAACAGGGAGTGACTTCCTGAATCTTCTACAACAGGTGTAACAGGCACATTTCAGTCTTTTTTCTCCTCATGGAGTGGTCATTCATTAGATAGCTAACCTCCACCATGCCCTGCCCCCTACAAATAAGCACAGAAACATTTGTAAACACATATAGAGCCTCATCATGTTAATGCGATCATCACCTTTAGCGTTGGGTGGATGATTTGACATCTCTCTTTGTTTGGGCTGAGGTAAAATGAGTCTGTTAGTCTGTTAATCCACCAGGATTAAGACACAACAACAATACCCCATGGAGTGTGTATGTGTGTGTAAGAGAGAGAGTATGCACTTGCTATAGTATGGGTGTAATTGCACGTCTGCCTGCCCACCTCTGAATTGTAAATCACTTCCTCAGTATAGAATTTGGTCAGATTTAGGGACACGGTGAGATATGTTACTTTGAGGGTTTAATGTAACAACATGGTGATGATGAGTACGAGGAGGAGAAGAATGAACAGTGAGGGAGGGGTGTAGGGTAGAAGAGTGTAGGGATTAGTTGATATTTCTCTGGCATTACGTACGCTTTGGCGAACATCTACTTAAGTCCTGCCTTATGCGCTGCTGTCTGGAACACACACACAAAAAGCCCTCTGTCCCATTCACACACACAAAGACTATTAGTACAGTCCAGCTCATCCTCTCAATACACAGAAGAAAAGAGAGAAAAACATGTTAAGTCTTTGTCCTCTTCTGTCTGGGCCTATTCATTCTCCCATACATGGGAGGAAGAGTAATGGGAAAAGAGAAAGAAAAAATTGGAAAGACATAGATGATGATTTGTCCATTGAGGTTTATGGTTGAGATGGTAAATACTAAGTTACTCCAGAGTGGCTCTACTGACTGGACGTATACAAACCATAACAAAAGGATGGCTGCTACGCCTGAAATAATACAATTGTATTTTGTGTATTAACCAAATTATTGATTACATGATTTCCATATTTTAAAAAAAATTTTTTTTAGTGAAACCTCATCAGATACATGGTTTATTTCAGTCCTCCTTTACACATTTCACTAGCAACAGGCAAAAATTCAGGATGTGTGCCAGGGTTGCAATAATGCACTGTTTAAATGTACATAAAAAAAAGAAAAGAAAATTGTCTTGCTCTTGCTTTATATAGCACCGAAAAAAATGGACACAGACTTGCATCTTGTGTGCTTTTTCTCACCCACTTATTATTATTATTTATTTATTTATTTATTTTTACAAAATGTAGTACAGTTTGAGTCATATATTTCTGAATAGAGCATTTTTAAAGGTTTTGCTTCTTTTACGTCCAAAGTTCTTTCACTGAAACAGGAACTGTAGGTTTCTCGTTTTTTCATAAAAACTGAGACTTTGTGAACATACATCCACTGAGACGGTATTAGGTTTCAATTGATACTGTTTGATCAACTAAAACAGCCTTTCTGATTTCAATAATTTAAAGGTTTTCTTCCTCAATACCAATAATAGAATAACACTTTATGACGTGAAACTGACATTTTCGTACCATGGAAATCACATACCATTGCTTATTCTCTGATACAACAATGCTCTCAATTATTTTCTTTTTATATTGTTACAGGCTTCTTTTTTGTTTCATGTTAGCATGCATTTAGCATTCAGTATTTATTAACTTTATTTTCTACTAGTTTATAAAACTTAAATGATCTGAAAAGGCAACTAACATATAAATTTACTTAAAAATAATGATAATGTCTTATACTACTGACAATCAAAGAGAGTTATATGATATATCATGTTATAAATCTGCACAGTGCTCTTTTATGATATAATGATGACCATAATTTAATATGTCTGCTGTCTTCCTCCTGGGATTTCTTCAGTGTTTTTGCTTTACATACTGTACTTAACCATCTCTCTCTCTCTCTCTCTCTTTGCTTTAGTGGCTGCCACTTTCAATCTCTCCTCTCCTCCTATCCCTTCCCCCTTTTAACTCATCCTGAATTATCCATAGCTGCATCGCTCCCTCGCTTTCCCCTCTTTCCCTGTCCTCCATCCACCTCTTTCCTGTCTGCATGTTTTTCCTCTCTCGTTCTCCATCTCCCCTTCTCCATCTCTCAATTTGCTCTCTTACTCTGTGGCAGCCTTTCACTTTCCACATCCTCTCTTCTCGTCTCGGTCGCCCCCCATCCCTCTCTCCGTTCCCTCTCTCTTCACCACTCTCTCTCTCTCTCTCTCACTCTCTCTCGCTCTCTGTGATTCTCTATGTCTCTCACTTAGTGTAACTGTAGGATATAGGTCAGCAGGGCGGCTTGGCTGACTCGTGTCTAGACTCAGCCTCAGTCTTGGGGGCATGCAGTCACACAGCGGAGCACATTGACCAGCACAATCACCGCAACACACTGCAGCTCCATTGACTGCCTGGATGGGTCTATGCGTGTGTTTATGGATAACACACACAGGAGGGGGAAAAAAAAAAAGAGCTGAGGGGCAAAGTTCTTATAAGGAGGCTTCACAGCATGCTGGGCATTACCAAAAACATTAACGCCATCTGTGAAGAGAAGCAGAGTGGTAGAAATGTCAGTGTAAATGCCATTAGTTGGGAGTTGATATTTGCAACAGGGCAAACATGACCACAGGCTGCTCCTTTAAATTGATCTGAAATTTCAAGGCATGCACAAATGCAAATGCTCTGCTGATGAAAGCAGTGTTAATGTGGCATTCTGTAAAGTTGCATAAAGAAATGGAAATCAAATTGGATGCAGCAGTGATGTTGTGGAGTGTTTTGCATGTGGCTGTCTGAGCCTGCGTGTGAGCTCAATGCACTGTAACTACGTTTGTGTCAGAATATTAAAAAAAAAAAAAAAGGAGGGGAGGGGTCGGCAGCTGTATGGCAGTGGGTGCTGCAGGGCGCAACACGCTGTGGGGAAGGGTAGACGGGGTGACGGTGTGTATGTGTGTGAGTGAGCGAGGGAGAGTTAGGGCAATGATTCATTCAAGTGCGTCTATTTCCACCCCTCCTCCTCCTCCTCCTCCTCCTCCTCCTCCTCCTCCTGCTCCTGCTCTTCCTCCCGCTCAGACTGTGGTCCAGATGTGATCCCTCTCTTTCTCCCTGGATACTGATTCAGTCCCTCCACCCCACCCCACCCAGCCTGCCAGCCCTCTGCCCCTGCAGCCAGACCAATGAGGTGAGGGGGACAGGAAGGGAACGTGCAGTGAGAGCACATTAGTTAGATGTGGCATAAAGAGCTAATAATTACAAGCCTCTAAATTTTACATGGCAGATATGACCTGCATTTAGTGTACATGGTGTTTAACTAAGCGCTGCAGCCCTCTCTGTTTTTAATGGTACTTAAAAGCCTGGTGTAGAGGTTATTATCCTGATTTTTAATTGTAATGTAAGTGTAATTTTAACTAACAAATCTATTTTTATTTTATGACTTAATCAGAATATAGACTGATGCCCTCATGAAGACTTTACACAGACATAAGCCAAGCCACTGATTTTATGGCCGTGTTATATACATTATGTTATTTACAAGATGCTATACCATGACTCAGGTCAGGTTCAGGTTCAGGTCAGTTGGTATCGATAATTACCACCATAAATGTCAAATCAATACCTCTCTGATTTTTCTTCCAGGCTGCAGGTTACAGAGACTGTATGGTTGCTTCTGATTTAAAATGATTATTTACATTCAGAATTCGAGAACAGAATGTTTCAGAAATGTAGAGGTACAACCTTTAAAACAAGTACAATGATAAAAGAATTTTCCACGTTGAGTCAAATTAAATAAAAACAAACTTTGAAGCATTTTTTAGGCATGTACGATAGCATCATTAAAAATTTACCCTAAGGATGAGAGAAAAACGTATATTGCAAAAATGTTAAAATTATTGTCATTTTGTAGCCCAGTCCCTGTTAGAAATAAATGCTTGCATTCACCTTGTGCCAACACTTTTGCCCATATAGATACAGAATCATTATCTGTCTGTATATAGTTTACTATAATGGACTCTTTGCTTTTAACACATCACTAGCTGAGCATGCAGGAACACAACACACACTGCAGACTAGGAGCAGTGGACTGCCATGGGGAGCAAATGGGGGGTTAAGTGCCTTGCTCAAGGGCACATCAGCCAACAATTTCTCTGCTGGTCCAAGGAATCAAAGAGCAAACCCTTCAGTCACAAGCTTATTCTCCATCCTTCTAGGCCATGGTGGGTATAGATATAGATATA
>JAPQRQ010000028.1:18737928-18750414 GCA_037367365.1 Apogon talboti | reverse complement strand
ACTAGTAAAGCTACACCAGCTATAACACAACAACGACAACAACAACAACAACAATAATAATAATAGTAATAATAATAGTAATAATAATAATAATAATGATAAGCCTTAGGGCTGTATCTAAAAGCAAGCTCTAAAAAATATTATCCTATACATTAATACACTGTTGCCCATAGAGTGAAAATAAAATATTTGTCCTCCTTGTCATGAAATGATCATGATAATGTGATTTATTCAGATTGTAATCATTGCACCTGGTCAAAGTTGATCACTGATAATGTGTATAAATAGGAATAACAAGAGGAGTGTGTCTGAAAACAAAATTCTTCCAACTTTATGGGCAACAGCATGTTATATTCTACTGTTGAGATAATTTATTTCACCTACATTTAACACAATTATTGATATGAAATACAAATACATTTTTAAAGATTATAACCCTTTAAATACCAGGTTATTGTCACGATGCCACCAAGACTTAAGATGAAAAAATTAATTGTTTACAATATACTACATGCAAAGTAGATTTTATGTGTTGAATGATGACTGGGATATGTATATGATAAGCAGCAACAGTGATTTTTTTTGCATTATTATTTTTTGTGCAGTGTCAAATATTCACACATACACTGTTTTGAATGAGTTTCAATGGCACATTTTTTCCACTTAGCAGTATGTGTGTATTTGTGTGTACAGCGTATTTTAGACTGAGCTGGAAATAACCAGATCAAGTAAAAATGCACACTCCTGCCAAAATGCATGCCATATGCATGAATACAGCCACAATTATCAAAAAATGAAGAACGAAAAGTGTGTAACATGCACAGTAACAACAAGAATAATAATAAGCTTTATTTATATAGTGCTATTAAAAACAGCAATTTACAAAATGCCTTAACAG
Organism: Apogon talboti; assembly: GCA_037367365.1. NCBI lineage: Eukaryota > Metazoa > Chordata > Actinopteri > Kurtiformes > Apogonidae > Apogon > Apogon talboti. The sequence goes on along the minus strand of JAPQRQ010000028.1, from coordinate 18,749,516 downwards.
TACATGTGCACTAACGTCAGAAAATAAATAATGAGTAATCAACAAAACTTGTGAAAAGCGGTCACAAACAACACAGGCATTAAGTGTAGTAATTTATTAAAATAAATAATTAACTTAGACAATAATTAAAAAGAAAAGTTAAATCTGTATCCGATCTCTGTAAAGATGGGTAAAAGGTAGAAAATAGAAGAGATCATGTTAACTTTCAGCGCAAAAAACCCCCCCAAAAAACACATGGATGCATATCTACAATATAGAATGCTACCACTTCAGCATCAGTTGATTTCCATGGTTTGGAATGATAAAAACTAAAATACATGTAAAAACACAACCGCTTCTATTCCTACTTCATCACAGACAATAAAATAATACTCTGTGAACACACTCACTTGAATTCCACATATATAATTAGACTCATACAAACAAAAACAGCATACTTGAGGTCGGCCGATAGTGTATTTTAAAAATAATTGCAGCAGGTAAAAGCAAGAGGCTGATAACAGAATAATAATCAGCCACCCATTTGATATGTTGTTTGTGAAGTAATTGCTTATGCATTAAGTTATTATTACATTATTTTTTAAGTCTGACCAGATAAAAGCTGAACAGTTCTTTGGTTCTGACTGTCCAGGTTGCCATGGTGGAGGTCCAGCTGGAGCGGGATCATAAGTATCCTCCAGGGCTGCTCATCGCCTTCAGCGCCTGCACCACAGTTCTGGTTGCAGTCCACCTGTTCGCCCTCATGATCAGCACCTGCATCCTCCCCAACCTGGAGGCCGTCAGCAACGTCCACAACCTCAACTCAGTCAACGAGTCCCCCCACGAGCGCATGCACCGCCACATAGAGCTGGCCTGGGCCTTCTCCACCGTTATCGGTACCCTGCTGTTCCTGACTGAGGTCATGCTCCTGTGCTGGGTCAAGTTCTTACCGCTCAAAAGCAACACTGATGAGAAAAACGGCACTATAAGCTCCGGTGAGGCCGCGGCCATTGCTTCCACCTGCATCATGGTGCCTTTTGGAATTGTTTTTATTGTGTTTGCCGTCCACTTCTACCGTACGCTTGTCAGTCACAAAACTGACCGGCAGATCCGGGAGCTTGAGCAGGTCATCCGGCTACAGAATCAGCTCGACCACAGGGCTGAGAATGATGACCTAAAGGCCGTGGTCCATTTCCCCTGATTTCAGCCTCTGTTCATACAGCAGCAATGGACATTTAGTGTGCTTTTATTTTGAAACCCCTTTACAAAAGTTCTGTTCAAAGTTTCTGAACACTGCTCAAATGCTTCTACTTAAGTATGTATAAATTTCCTCCATTAAGCATGTTTTGATTCACCCTTTTCTTGGGCAATATGCTCACAGCTTTCTGCGTGTTGTATATTTTGACAATACCTTTCCTTTGAAGGTGAATCCTTAGCTCTCAGGCATTTCAGTTGTATGCAAAGCAACATTCTCTAGCCTTATAATTTTGGGTGCTCCCAAAACGATGACAGTATATTGAAGTTGACGTCCTTGTTAGAATATCTATCAGCAAAGCCAAAGCCTCCTCAGTTTTTATATAGATGAAACCTATTTTAGATTAGGTGGATAACTTCAGCGGTGCAAGCATCATGTGCATTTAGTTTATGTATTTAAGCTGTTCAGCATCCACTTGTCTTTCTTTCCTCACGGGTCGAGTAACACGGTGGATTGCATTGACTTCTGTTCTCTATTGTGGATGGCTTTAAATTAGGCTCATTAATTATCAATACCTGCCCATCAAATGAGGATTAGTTTGGGAATTCTTAGTTCATTATTCATTTCCAAGGGGTTTTTCTAAATGCAGGATGCAACTGGATGAAAACAGAACAATGAGTGTCTTGTCGGTAGTATTGCAAGCATACTTTTATTATCCATAAAGGTTTTGAGTGCAGTCAAAATATGCTGTCCAAAGGGTTGTTCCATATTACTGGTAGTCTTGGAATGAATCTGTTTTATATAATGTGTTTTGAGTGGTTGTTTTACTGACAGCTCAGTCTAGGCTGTGCCATTCTGGTTCCATCTGCACTGATGTACATATTCAAGATGATGAAGACTGAAAACCACCATCCTTGTCCGGTCATTATTCACGTTGTCAATGTCATTTTACAACCAAAAAAAACTTGTTCTACATCTAAGTTAGATTTTACTAATTTTCAACACTTTTCTTGCCTTTAATGCTTCTTTGTCTATATAATTAATGGACTAAATGGTTGCTTGTAGAAACCTAGCATTTGAGGATCTTCGGTCTGATTTTCAGATTTCCATAATCCTCATTTTGAATGGTTTCATTAGAAGAGGATAACAACATATTCACAGGGAGGGAAACTTTAACCAGTTATTAACTAAATAAGTATTTAGGTATGGTCTGTGGCAACATCCTAAACAAACACACAGTCAGGTACAGCTTCAAACCAAAGTGTGACGTCACAGAGCACCTATTATTATAATAAGGTTTTGATGAGACCCAAAGTGAGTAATGATGGGCAGTGTTTTGAATGTGATGGTTTTCAGTCTGTTGTGAAAGCACTCCTGTGTGAAAAGGCAAGAAATCAGACTTCATGATAATTCAGCAAGATTAATGTACTGTGTCATACAAATAGTGATAGTGCTTTTACTGCAAGAAGTATTTGAGAACGTATTACTAGGAAGCATGTGTTTCTTGAAGATGCTGTGTAATAGTTTTTTATATTTTTTACTCTTCATAGTTTACAAGATAATGCATGTTCACATATTGTTGAGACATACACGATTTGAGGAATACTGTATATGGCTAGTGTTTTTTTTTTTTGTCCTGTGGTACATTGCATACATTTTTTTTGGTTTATTTTTCTTACTTTTCTTTATTTTCTTTAAAGGTAGAAAACTCAGGTTCAGACTTTAATTTGTTCAAACTGTTCAAGGCTAATGAGTCTTGATTGTCAGCAATTTTCTCAGAGGATCTTGAAACTGTTTTCTATAATCTTTAACCCTAAAAAACACAGATTTACCAAAATGTTTTAAAATATATTTATATTAGGCTTTTGCCTCACAAATGTGCAGAACAACCCTTTAAATGTGATGAACATAAGTTGCAAATTTTTATTATGTATTATTAGATACAGTGTTTAATACTGTTTTGTCTCTTACACCAACATATGGCTTACATGAGTCATGGTTTCTGTAGACCTCAAGAGCCCCAAATCTGCATCCAAATTGTCCAGACCAGGTGATAATATCTCTGTGACAAGTAGCAGAGGACAAACAGCTGTACCTGGTGCAGACAGTACAGCCTTTGTGTTTGAACTTTACAGTTCTGTAAGTCTTTTTTTTATAAGTAAACTGAGATGAGATAAAATCAGTTACATTCAGGTCGAATGTACCTACTCCTGTTACCACTGCCACTTGTAATGCAAATATTCTGACACAATCATAGGCGTGTTGCTTTGGTTCATTTTTGTATTGTATTTATTTTACCCTGTTTATTTGACTGTACTGGTACTTCACTGCTTGTATTAAAGCACAGTTGTACAACCAACCCTCAGTATGTTTTGCTTAAATGTGCTGGTTACAGCTTTTTAACCCGGTAAGATTCACCACAATTTAGTTTTTCAGCTTGGAAAATAAAACAAAGCTGAAACACTGTGTGAGGATCAAGTTTTGTTATTTAACTGTTGGTAAAATGATGATATTTTTAGCTTTGAAGTCACTAGAAAACCACAAAGGAAATGGGTCCGGACATGCAGTTTGAGTTCAGCTTAATCAGTCAGAGAAGTGACTTGACAACATGACGCACAGACTCCTCTTACTGACTTTTTCTGGTGCTCTCGTCACTTCGAGTGCTTGTTTTGTTACCTCTCTGAATAAATCACCCACCTTATCCCTGCATTTTGCAGAACAACATTGTCTTTTCTTCTGTTTTTTTCTTCCTGTCAGATCATATAACACAAGTATTAGAGGATAACCTAATGTAGTTTTACATTTATATGCTCATTTTTAATGATGGTACACATTCTAAAATGCAGAGATACTGATGTAAGGCACTGAAATGATACCAGACTGACAAAGATATGAATTTCTCATGCAGATACAATACTGTTACATGTCAATAGTAAGAGCTTATGATTTTCTTCTTTTCTTTTGTTTTATTTTGTTTTCTTTTCTTTTGTTTTGTTTTCTTTTCCTTTCTTTTGTTTTCTTTTATTTTGTTTTCTTTTGTTTTCTTTTTTTTTCTTTTCTTTTGTTTTCTTTTCTGACATTTATCTGTATTTCTACTTGGACTGAGAAGTCTGTTTTATTTGGATACTTGGAGATATGAGACAGCACTCTGGCCTGATAAGTTTCTTTTTCAATTCTTTGTGTCGACGCAAGTCTGCTTTGCATCCAACAAGGATAATTGGCGCCCCATTACAGAAATGCTGAATCTCAGAATACCACTGAAAGATATTGAACATGCAGTGTCACAGTTCTGCTAAAAACAGTTTTTAGGGTCACATCAATGTGATTTGGATCACTTGAAAATTGTCCCTTTTTGGAGCTTTTTCTACAATGTCTTAAATGCAGTTGGGTAATTGAGGAAAAATCTATTTTATTTTAAGATGCAGCTGAACAGTACCTTTATGAAAAGATTGGAAAAGCTTAAAGGAGACATGACATCATAACAGATAGAGGGAGCAGGCGATCATACTCCTCTGGAGCTGATGATGAAGACAACAGAAGGAGCTTTAGAAATAGTGACAGCAGTGTGATGTGGAGAAAACAGACATACACGAATAACATGGATGTGTAAAGCGGTGTGTTTCTTTATATGCTGGACCAGACAGAGGAGCAGGTGTGAGAGCTTCCCCAGGTGTTTTAATACTTCATCCAGTTTGATCAAGGCAGGGAAAATAAATAAATCAAGCATGTGCGGGCTTATCAGCTATGACAAATACCTTCTACTGATGTAAATGTAATCTGTACATGCTGCCCCACCTCAGTAATAATTACATGGGAGTTGTATTTCACCAATGTTTTTAAATCTAAAAATGAATGAGTGAGTGAATAAGTGTTATTATTGACACTGAACTATTTTGTGATATGTGAAGGGCTAAAGAGAAAAATGACCTGTGATTGTATTTCTTTCAATCTGCTGAGGGATTAGTAAAAACACATCTTTCCCATACTTGGGCTACCTGTTTTTCAAGGTGTTTCAGAAATGTGAATAAACGCTGATACTGTACCTGCGGTATCATAAAGACGTAGTTGACAGTATTGCCCTCTCTACTTCCTTTAACAACACTTTTGTCAAACACAGTTGGCATATATTCTTAAAAAAATCAGATAGGTTCAGCAAAAACCATATACTGACTTGTTATGCTATTTATAATCAGTTACATTGCATATTGCGTACCTCTGGAAAGACTCTTTTAGTGTAAACTGTGATCAGTGATGTTTTCCCTCCTGTCTCCTACAATAATAACCTTGAATTCTTGTTGCCGGCTGATGTGTCCTTTGTTTGCTCTTGATCCTTTCTGGGTTATGTTTTATGGGAAGACAGATGGTGAGGGATTCTTCTTGTGAGAGCAGGTCTTAGAAGTGTATATATGAAGGAGATAGTCCAAAGATAAACAGAGAGTGTGACTGCACAGAAGCCCAGTGGTCCTGTTCAGAGGCTATGCTAACAAAAATGGAAGAAAACTCATATATGACCCTGTATCTAAGAATAGATGTAGAAGTGGTATCTGGAAACAATTCACACCCTGAAACACCATGAAGCACACACTCTTATTGTTCAGTCCTCATGATAAGCTGCTCCACCTTCTTTCATGAGTCTCAAGTTTTTTTGTTCAGTGTTAATAACCACTGAAAATACATTTTATTATTAAATCAATGTATAAATCGGTGTAAACCATAACTTTATAAAAGAACATGTACAATCCTTACAATCTATTTGGATTCTATTCAACATAGGAACAATATGGCATGGTTATTTCACATAAGATATGTTATAAACATATCTTCATATATTTAGTGGATGTACTTGTGTATGTGGTAATAGATATCTATAACTTGATATCTTTCTATCTGCTGCCTAATATGCTGTATCTAACCTACTGCAAGGCTCCATTAAAAACTAAATAGAAATAAATGAAATAGCATTACCACTTCACCTGTGAGTGGTCATAATGTTCATAATGTGGCTGAGCAGTGAATATTTCATTTTTCTATATGAAAAAAGATCTTGTTTGCATTAAATTATTGGTTCGTTGTGTTGTTTGAATATGGATATGTACTATATGTTATGTTTAGCATAATATTTAATATATTATCATTGATTTATCTGTATTCTTCACTTCCTGTTATTTCCATTAACAAAACCTGAATGGAGATGTACTGCCAATGGATTGCATAAAAAGTACAAATGGTTGTTTTTCATCTGCAAAATAATTCACATTAATAAAAATATGACATTAAACTGCATCATTTCATTAACCAGTCAATTATCACCATACAGCAATTTAATATATCTTTATGTAGCCTACAGAAAATAAGTTTTGCTAATGGATGATATACAGTATATCCAACACATATAGTGACCAAATATGACTCTGACGCTGCAGAATTTAAATTTGCACAATACATTATTATTGAACATGAGGTACATTTTGAGGTATCTGTACTTAAATTCAGTATTTATATTATTCTGTCTACTTTTTACCTTTACTTCCTTTTTTTCAGTTTATATGTGCACTTTATATTCCATAGTCATTCTGTAATTTTTGTTTAGAAAATTATTTATTGGATTATTGGTTTGTTGTGCCTCCAATGAAATTGTGCATAATTATGCAGTAGCCCCTCTTTATTAATAAACAGCTGACTATGAGGAATAATATCATTATTACACCTTTTATTAAAAAACAGTAATTTGCTCTTGTATAAAATATTACATTTGTTCCGGATGTGCCTTATTCTCAGATTTATTCTCTGATGTATTCCTCCCCAAGGACGCAGTGACCTATAAAGGTACACGTAAACACATACCTGTCACCTGTCTAGCACTGTGCAGGTGCAGCATATCCCTCCGCGGGGTCTATATTCCGCCCGTGTTTTGCTGGCGGAGGGATCCATTTTCTAATCTGGTCGACGAAGTGGAAAAAACACCGAAAAACCACCTCGACTGGTCCACAATGTTGGCCCATAAAAGGCTCCAACATCGGTACAGGTAAGCGAGGGGGAAATGATTTGTCAGAGTTTGATTTTTTTGCGTAGATACGCCTCGTTTCATCATTTTTATTCGTTCAGATGAGGATAATATCACAGGTGATGCTCTCCATCACCTGTTGGGGCGTGTTACCCTTAACCTCCGCTAGCTAAATAATGATGCTGATGCTAAAGTGTTTTTACCACATTTCTTGTAGGTTTGACTAATGTAATGGAAAGCGAAACCCAAGTTACTGAGAGAGAGACACCACCTCAACACTGGAGAAGTTGCAAGTTGATTATTGACCCCGCATTGACAAACGGACTGTACAAAGTATACCGTTATGATGGGCTGTACTTTAACCTACCAGTGAGCATCTTCCTGTTTTCTGTTATTTATTGCTCATTCTAGCCTGTTTACTTCATCTCCTGTGTTTTATAACTTCTTCACATGAGTGGACTATGGGTGTTTTCCCGTGTAATAGTGGGTGTTGTTTACCTCAACAGGTGGAGGATTTAGGTCTGTTTCCTCTAGACTCTGTCAGAGATCCACGAATCTGTCGCCTCTGGAGTAAATCCAACATCACTGACCTCCTGGTGCCCAAATTCAAGGCAATGATAATGTTATTAATGTGAAATAACAAAACAATAGTAGTAGCGCAGAATATTTACCCTTAGAGGCTGCTGTGTGTTGGTTGTGTTCATGTTTATGTTATACATTTTGTCAAGAGTCTGTATTTTTATTTACAAATCAGCTCCTACAGTAAGTCTAAAATACAAAGGATAAACAAACGTTACACTCAAACTGTTAAAAATGTAAATGTTAAAAAATGTTCCATTGAAAATTCAAATCAATGTGAAATTTTTATAGCAGTATTTTCCACCTGAAACCATTGTGGCATCATTCATTCATTAATTTGTTTATTTCAGATATACAAACAAGTATAGTAGCCTATAGACACTAACAATAGTCATGCATGAAAGGGAATAGGAAGAAGCCTCACGATGACCAAAATCAGACATTTAAATGGTTAAAATATTTTAATATTACATTCTACTCTCTCAATGAGAGTAGAATATAATATTAACGTATATATATTTTTTCATAGCTACCTGAAAAAGAGCTGATAATCACTGATATATCGCAGGCTTGCATGCATTATATTGAAAATAATTCATGTTTTCTGTTGTTTCTTTGTTTAAATCCAAAACATGGTGGCATCATGACAAGTAGAATATAATATTAATGTATATTTTTTATAGCTACGTTACGAAAAACATAGCTTTTGTTTTTGGACTCAGAGGTACGAGTGTGAGTATTTGACACTGCTCAGAAATAATGCATAAAAATCAGAGTAGCTGCTAATCATTTGCATATGCCAAACTGTAACAGTTCAACAACAACAATAAAAAGACTTTGGATGTAGTACATTGAAAAAAAAAATTCTTCAGTTTTTTTCATCTGAAACCATGGTGGCATGTCAAAAAACCTGCCATTTAAAAGGTTAAAAATAGTTAGTATTTGACATCAGTAATTAGGTCACATGTAGGTGAAAAAATTAGGTCAGCTAGTGTATATTACTTTTTTATAGCTACCTTGTGATGAAAATTAAAACCCTGAAGGGTTAATAGTTACTGTTGTTTATCCATGTCCTTTCAGGTAGATGAATGTTATGTTGGCCCCATTCCTCCCAAAGAAGTGACATTTTCCAGGTTGAACGACAACGTAAAGGAGGAGTTTTTGAGAAATATGTGTGAAAAATATGGACACATGGAGGAAGTGGAAATATTCTACAATCCTAAGAACAAGAAGCATCTAGGAGTCGCCAGAGTTGTTTTTGACACAGTGAAAGCTGCAAAAGATGCAGTTGAACACCTCAATCAGACATCAGTGATGGGAAATATTATTCATGTGGAAATTGATACAAAAGGTAAAGAAGATCATGCTTTGTGGGCTTTGTTCATCCATTCAAGGTGTGAAACTATGATCAATCTGTTGATTAATCACGACTTGCATCTTTGCTCAGGTGAAAACCGGGCACGTTACCTCCAGCTCCTCTTACATGGTCTTTATACTCCTTGGACCTTGCCAGTCGGTAGCAGCGAACAAAATCTTCAAACCCTAATCGACAGTTTACTGGTGATGTTTTTTGGATGTTAATATTTTTCTTAATATTGATTGTTTGTAAGCAGCTTAAAAGTTAACACAATAGTTTAAGGATAATTGTTGCCCTTACAAATAATTGTAGCACAATTAATCAAGATGTACAGTATAAATATGAGTCGTTAAATTTTTTTGTTGTTTTGACATTTTTGTATTTTTTCATACTGTTTCAAGCATGTACCTTTTGACTTAAAAAAATGTCAGTAATCTGTGCATTTTTCTTGATAACCAAACAAATACAATGGTGAATTGCAATAGTGTCCACAGTAGCTGTAATATGGTACATTACCAAATCCTGCAGCCCAAATACTTAACAGCATCAATCTCTTATGAGAGAATTTTTCTTTAGTTTTTATTTTATTTAGCCTTTCTGTTTGGTTTATGATTTAGTTTCCTTTTGGTTTGTTTTACAAATACATACATTGTTTGTATTTGTAGTAAGTGACTAGAGTTTTTCCAGGGGTTTCTTTAATCTTCCTTAATTTTGAAAAATGTAGGGAGAAAGAATGATGAAATCAATGAAGAAATGATTTACAAAACCTCTTTTTTAATTAAATGTTGTGTATTGTGCAAAGATATTGATTAATTTTGCATTGTTCATAGTAGTTTACAGTTATTTGTATTTTCATTTCAGTTTAGTTTTAATTTTCATTAATTGTTATAATGTTATCTATTACAGAGCAGCGTAGCCATACAGCGGCGGGGGAGTGTGTCCAGCCCCCTCAGTATCAGTACACCCCTCTCTCAGGACACAGCCTACTCCAGTATTTGGCAGGATACACCCTGCAGTTTTGGGGTTACACCATGGTCTCAGGGAACCCCCCTCACACCTTGCTTGTCTGCCACTCCGCTCTCCCAAGACTCTTGCTACTCCAGTCTTCAGGCAACTCCGGTCCTCCAGGGCGAGTCCTCTGCATACAGTGTTCACAAACGCGTAAGACGAGAACTTCATTGTAAACTCATCAAGTATCACAGAGGATCCGGGGAAGTCTCAAACAAGAGCATAGTTTTGAAGCACTTCCAGTCGCAGCCACCCCCCTCCCTCTCTGCACAGGCCAGCAGTCACCAGCTTGCACTAGCAACTGGGAGTGCACAATCATCTGATCACAGCAGGGAAGTGGTCCCCGCAAAGTCTAAGATTTTACCTTTGAACTGCAACTCCTTGAGCATCTTGAGCATTAATTTCACAGGTGAAAGGACAGCAGCAGTGCCCTCTTCATTTGAGGATCATGCATGCATCACAGATTCACCTCGACCTGCTGTTTTTTCCTCCAGCAGCCCTTGCCCTGAGCAGGAGAGTTTGGACTCCCGCATTGAAAGTTTGCTGATAAACAACCAAATTACTGGCCCCTTGTATTTTGATGAAAAAGCTTTGGAGGCTGATACCTCACAGGACAGTCCGACATCACCTTATTCAGAGCATAACGCCTCTTTGTCAGATGAGTCACTTATCTGTACTCCAGTTTCCTTCACAATAGGTCACCAGGACTCATTCAATAACCATGAGGATATCAGAAGAAAATCCTTCCCTGAAAATGAAGAGGATGAGACTGCTCAAGCTGTTTCTTTTCTTACAAGAAGCTCTCAGCCTCCCAGTCCTTGTGATTTCATGCATTTTGAAATCAGAGCCGGAGTAAACAATGAGAGAGACGAAGGAATGTTCCAGTCATGCCTGAAGGTAACACCAGTTATAGATGTGCTGTGCATCAGTGTACCAGAAAACTGGAGAATTTATATTTTTAGTTTTGTAAAAAGGGTTTCAGTGGTTATGCCTAATATCCACTATTTACATGTTAGGCCTTTTAGTTCTTTTTATTTTGCATTTAGTAGTTAGTTCAAGTCATTTGAAAACATCAATTTATATGCTCAAATTAGGTGTTTCAGGTATAATGGCAGTAAAGTTGCATGGTAAGTTGGAAAGTTAAAGTCACTGTGAAAAGTGGACAGAAAACACCTGCCTCATCAAATATGGTTGTTCATTTAAAATGGCCTGAATTATTAAATATTTTTTCATTTGTAAATCAGCTCTGCTACTTCTTTATTTCCTACTCAGGATCTTCACGTATCAAACGAGGATAAGGAGCTTTCATCAAATTATTTGACACCAACAAAAGACATCTCCCCGCTGCCTCAGCCTCCTTCCTTATCTTCTCTTGATGGCATCCCGTCAGGACCCTCACATCCACCAACCACCTCTTTCCCTCCCCCCCCTCATTTCTTTCCACCATCTCTTCCACCTGTCCCACC
>JAPQRQ010000028.1:18715549-18737828 GCA_037367365.1 Apogon talboti | reverse complement strand
GAGAGAAATGTGAGAAAATGTTAATGCCTGTCTGAGAAAAGTGTATAAAGTGTGTGGTGAGGGGTTTTACAGCCTTAGAACATATATAATCATTGTAAAAAATAAAGCTGACTACAATGCGGATTTCCCCTATTGCGGGTTATTTTTAGAACGTAACCCCCGCGATAAACGAGGGACCACTGTATTCAGGTTCATCTGACCTCACTTTATGGACACATAACGTTACTGAACTTAGACCTGACCAACTGAAGAAAAGTCAGATCATAACACTGCCCCCTATAGGCTTGTACTGTAAGCACTAGGCATGATGGGTAATCACTTCATCTGCCTCTCTTCTCACCCTGACGCTTCCATCACTCTGGAACAGGGTCAGTCTGGACTCATCAGACCACATGACCTTGTTCCATTGAAACACAGTCCAATCTTTATGTTCTCGAAGCCACTCGCTGCATCAGTTTGGGTTAAAGAACTAGTTGCAGCTGAAACATATTAATCCTACAGTGATTTAATGGAAGGCTCTTGTGTATTTGCTTTGTCACTTTTTTTGGCTGGATCATGTATAATATATTGAAGACCACTTTTTATTTTTTAGTGTTCCCTGTGGATCCCATTACATTTCAGCACACTGTGATGCTCCAGGTCAGGGGTGTCAAACATATGGCCTGCAGGCCAAATACAATGGGATGTTAAGTTATAAGGGTGTCAAACTCATTATAGTTCAGGGGCCACATACAGCCCAATTCAATCTCAAGTGGACCAGACCAGTAAAATACTATCATAATAAGCTATAAATAATAACTAGAAATTTTTATCTTTATTTTAGTGTAAAAAAAAAGTAAAATTACATGAAAATGTTTACATTTACAAACTATCCTTTCCCAAAAATGTGAATAACCTGAACAAATATGAAAACATTACATGTATTAAGAGAATTAAGAGCAATTTTAACAATATCATAGCTGTTACTAAATGTTTTGTGCCGTTGTAGATGTGTAAATAATGAACTGAGACACAATATTGTTAAAATTGCGCTTCTTCATAAATTTCAGGTTGTTCATGTTATTCATATTTTTTTAAAGTAGAGTTTGTAGACGTTAACATTTTCATAATGTAATTTTCATTTTCATTTTTTTTCACACTAAACCATAGAGAAATGTTTGGAGTTTACATCATTTATAGGTTATTATGTTATCATTTTATTGGTTGAATATCATATTAGGTTATACAGTATGTGGCCCCTGCCCCTGCAAATTGAGTTTGATACCCCTGCTAGGTGTATACTATATGAGGGTTGAGACGGCAGGATGTTCTAAGGACAGATGATAGAAACATATAGAGCAGATTGTTGACAAGAGTCCAACAGAATGTCCTTAATTTGCATATGAATGAGTCATGTCTGTATAGAGTTCCTATTGGTTTACACGTGTCAGATGATGGTTGAACTATGGAATGTTATATAACTGTGCCAACCATAAAAGCTCTAGTCATATGATTTTTATTTAACATTCTGAATTCTTCCATTTTGTCCCATATAATAATTAGCATACATTACCTCCTTTCTTTCTATGACAAAGCAGTGACAGCATATAGCTATTACATGGTATCTTTATACTGCTGGGCAAGGTTCACTTGTGTGTGCCAAAGAGCTGTCCGTCTAGTTTGATAAGCTGTCTGAGAAAACCTCGATTAGGGATAATGCCTCTGTTTTCTTTTACAGCACAAATAGCCTCCACAAGTGTGAGGTGCTGCTTCAGCATCAGGTAAGCCAGGACCAGGGTGGCAGAGCGGCTCACTCCCACATGGCAATGCACCAGGACTTTGCCTGAAAGTCACAAAGAGACTGATTGGAGGTGCAGAAAATACAGTAAGCCTTACATTATGATACTGAGACATTTAACATTTTTACAATATTACAGAGATGAAATCCCACCTCCTCTGCTGAGAGCACTGTGAATGAAGTCTGCCGCAGGCTGGAAGTTGACACTCATGTCAAAATCACAGCAGTCACGAGCATCTATTCCCATATAAGAGATCGTCATGCCCACATATGTATCTGGCTGTCCTCTGTGTTTACTGTGAGCTGCATTTAGAATGTGAGTGATTCGATGCAAGGACAAATCAGCACGATTCTCTGCACTGTGCCTGAAAAACACAACACACTTTGACTGTTTACAAAGATAACAGTAAAAGGCTGCAGGCGATTCATGCATCATGTAAGAAGACAGGGCTGAAATTTAGAAGGCGGTATCAAACATTTGTCAGAAACCTGAGAAGTGTTTATATGTGTAGCCTTCAGAGAAACCTCTCACATAGCCAAGCTGTAGTTTACGCAAGTCCATAATATGGAATGCAACTCAGAGGATCTAAAGTTACTAGTCCTTCACTTAATCTTGTATATATATGATTTCTCTGACATACAAGCAGAGTGAATCCACTTGAGCAATACAATATTTGTAAAAGGGTATGTAGGCTCAATCAGTTCATGTCACAGAGGAACAATATTTGTAAAATAGCATACAAATGCAGACAGCCTCTGGATTCTCACTACAGATTCTCTAAGTTACTTACTGGTCTCCAATGTAGAGCCTTGGCCACACTTCATCTGCATGGCTGATGATCGCTTTGCCTGTATACAGGAGCCGTTCCAACTCAAACACTGCTAAACCAGGTGAACTCAGGTCAATTTCCACTCTCCGATGAGGAGGTTTATCATTCCAAGATGCGGGAAGTTTGGATCTGTATGACATCACCTTTTCTTATCAGCCTCAGGCACAGTGGTTTTAGCTTTAACAAAGTTTAAAATTGATTTAAAGTCCTTAAAGAAGTCCTTGAAAAAAGATAATGCACTTTGGACTGCCTGTTTTAATAAAAATGCAACCTAAAAGAAAGGAATAAGTTAAAGGTATTCAAGTAAACAGCCTGGAGCCCCTGCTTTCAACAGAGTAAAATGAATGGCACAGGTGATCTTGTGTCAGGCTTCTTTGCTCGACCACTGCGTGTCTCAGTATACTCACGCCATTTGACCCTCGAATCAAATCTCACCCTCTGCCTCACAGCTTCTACAGCCTGTGTTATGCTTTTGCATTAAAATAGCTATCTATTTAAAGATCTGAATGCTAGCTAGCACATGGAGAGAGTGCGAACCCATGAAAAACTTTCCACTCAACAAAAAAAAAACAAAAAAACAAAACATTCCATGTGGAAGCAATGCCTTTTTCTTGGTTCAGCCTCAGTATACAAAGAAAAACACATACTTGCATGTATATTAACTCATTTATATATATTTTTAAACATTACATTTTTATATATCAATGATATGCAAAATAAATAGTAAAAATAACACCTGAGCACAATTTAAAAAATATACTGAACTTTTAATGATTTCTGTTTTTTCTTTTTCAACTGGTATCAGGCAGATTCCCCAACTTGTGTTGGAAACATGCATTACATCTGAAACTGTACAGTTGTGCTGTTTTTAAACAGAAACTGAATAGCACAAGAAAGTGAACACATATGACAGATGATTATTTTCCATGCAAAGGTTGTGATCTTATTCTTTATTATTTTTCATAATTATATAAAACTATCCCCAGAAATATGGCACTCTTTAGGATTTTACACATCAAGAAAGATTGAAAGGTAGACTTGGTTTACACAAGCCTAAAGACATGGATTGTGGTGCAACCTGGGTTTAATACAACAAGGATATGAGCACTTTGGGAAACAGAAAAGCCTGTGACCAAAGCTTCCCTCACAGAAACTAGAAAATACTCAATGTTAATCATCTTTCTTTTTTTTTTCATATAAACCAGACTGTTGATTATAAGTGTTCATACAAGGAGGAGATAAATGAACATTTCAAAAGCTTCAAAAATGTTCTGTAATAACAGTAGTTCACGGCATTCTTTGGAGGTATGATCCGGTCTAGATCTGCACTGCCATATAGAAAAACGGGGACAGCTATCTTTAGGGAGTCTTCACTAATCAGCAGCGCTCTAGGCCCAATTATGAGCTTGCAGATGTCATGGCCATATTTGGTTCTTCTCTGACATTATTTTAGAGTCCATGCAGGGCTGGGAGCACGAGTGAAAAGGAAAGCATTACACCTACTTATGAGAAGGTAGTGTCAATGGGCAGCTACATGTATTGTCTCATCAGCTGTCAATAACTGGAGAACAGGAAGTGATATAATTAACAATCCTCATGCAAACACATGTAAAAATGTATTATTAGACAGCTTAGGAAGTGCACGTTATTAGATGTAAGGTCAGAAAAAAACTGACCCACAATCCTGAGGGGGACAGTATGATATTTTGAATCTGTATCACAGGTCTAGGGACCACCGACAGCTGCAACATGACATTAAATAAACTCCTCTTCCAGTGACTCTGCCCTACATTATGCTGACAAAGGCATGGCGTAAAGGATAAGCTGAGCAAAGTGTCAGGTTGTGAAGCCAGCACAGTCGCTCACTGAGGCTGAGTCAGTTATAATGGCATTAGATGTGCGCGCCGTCAGTTTGCACATCTAATACCATCTCATCACATAGCCTATTACCCTTTAATTATTGATTCAGTTCCAGCAGTTTCTCTCACAAAGTCTAGGGTGGTTAACATTTACTTCAGCCATTTTTATCCACTGATAGGCAAAGATGAAGGATAACACAGCTCTGAGGAACAGTCTAAACCCTCATTTTCCCATGGAAGATTTAAAAGAAGAAAACAGCTAAGCTTAATGACCCACGCTCAATTATCAAGTCCGGTTCAGAATGCTTTCCTCTCCAGCTGGTCCAGAATGGCCTGGATCCTCTGTACAGCCTCTTTTCGAGCTTGCCGTACATTCTCCTGTCCCTGAGTCTCCACGGAGTCCAGCACTAGGAGCTCTTTGGTCAGCAGTTCCTCCAGACACCGGTAACTTTTGTCTGTTTTTTTGCCAACAAACTCATCAACATCTTCCTGAAGCAGCAGCACTCGGGCCATGACCTGTTGGACCTTGGCCAGGCTGGGGTTGTCGCTCAGGGCCTGGGGTCCAGCTTGGCCGGGAGTTGGAGCTTGGCCCAGGACTGAGGGCGGGGGCTCACCTTGTGAAGGATTTAGCTCACCTCTACTCGATTTGTTGTACATTTGAGGAGGTGAACTTATTTCAGCAGGTTTGCTGTTGGGTGGATTTGGAGATGGGGTCGGTCTGGGTTTAGGTCCCGGTTGTGGTGGTCGTTGGTGTTGTTGGTCCTAGAGAAACAACATACAAGATTGGAAGACATGGGTTTATGACATTTAATAAACCTGTGCAGTGCATGAGATAATACCAACTTTTAAACAAAACGTGCTGCGCATTAACACCCCTCGGCCAGAATGGAGCTATTTTCAATAGGCTTGTGTTCCATGCCATTCCTTTACTTTCTTGGTAAATCCATTGGCATTCTGAGCTGAATAACCTCTCAGCTGGCATGTCTGTTTCTGCACATGACATTTGACACCATGGCAACGTGGCCCTATTGTTTATCTGTTGCTAGGTAACCCACTTCAAGGGTATTATATGTTGTTGCTGAAAAGACATGTTGCCATTTGACCTTGTAAATGTAGGTCAATTTCACCCATTTTCAATAGGCTTCTGCTCCATGCCAAGATGCATCTACAGTATAAATTTGGTGCAGATATCTCAATGCATTCTTCAAATAATGTCATTATATCGTTGAATGGACAGACAGATGGACAGACGACCAAACGATTACAATACCCCTCGGCTGAGGGGTAAAAATAAAAAATGCCGATTTCCTCAGTGTTCTGTGCAAATTCTACAATAGACGAGTTATTTTTAATAGCAAAAATTTCTCCATTTCACTGGCACCCATTTTGTACCACTGAAATGGAGGTGGATTTAATTAACTGCTAAGAGAAAGCTGCCAGTGGTCTGGAACCAAGAGCAGATTTTAGTTTTCTCTGAACTCTGCCAATCATCAGGTAGGAGTGTAATCTGCCTGTGATGTCTCCAAAGTACTTTTTATATTATTCTTGCATTTGTAATTACTAGAATCATCATCCACTTTCCCTAAAAAGCAAGCCAAAATAGCAAGGAAAATGTTATTCAGTGTCTCCACATCTAATATGTATCATAACATTTCAAATCATCAAATTCAACCTAAACTGAGCACTGTCCCCTGAGATTACACAACATTTTGTCTAGTTTACATCAGCCTCTTTATCTTCAACTTAATTCAGAACAACAGGAATGTAGTGAACAGTGAAATGTACTTCTCCAGGGCTTCAGATATTTACCTTGGGCTGGTACGGGGGTGGAGCACCAGTTCCAGTCCCTGGCCATGCTGGGGGGTGAGGCGGACGGACAGGATTTCCATAATGGTTTTGTGGAGGCTGCTGACCCGGCTGCCACTGCTGCTGTGAAGATGCATATGGACCAGAGTGCGCCCAAGCCTCAGGCTGAGGGCTGGGATGAAGGGACTGGCCAGTGGGGTAGGGGGGGTTTGGGGGTATTGCATGACCACCTTCACCGTAGTGAGGGTAAGACCCAGGAGGATATCCAGGACCCTGGGAACACAGACAGAGATAATATATGTAGTGTCAGTTTATATTTTATTAACCTGTAAAACTCTGGGCCGTTTGTTTCTAGTGAGAATCTTTTCAATGTAACACAAAACAATGGATTAGTTGATAGCAAAAGCTTCATGCATATAAAACAAGTTATGATCACAAAACAGCAAAAGTAAGACAAATTCATAACCACCTATTCATGATGTGACCTTCATTTTTGCTCTTCTTTGTCTTCTTCAGTGAATTTTAGCAGTAGAGAAATAATACTTGTACTGTTGGATCTGCTTAGTGTTAGCTTAGCACTGCAAAGTTGGTCTCATTGGTCTGTTCTATTAAATTATCCATGACATATGCTGGTCTCAGACTGTTAGCTTGGTTTAGATATTTGTTCACCCAAGTGCTTGTTGTTTGGATTGTGTCCTGTTTTCCAGCAATTAGTTTTGTTGAACTTTTAGTTGATGTTCTTCTGGTTACGTGGATGTATAGCATGTGTGTATTGCAACAAGTGTTGTGTAGCATTACCACGGCAACACAAGTGGAACTGTGGCTGCCAGGGGCAACTGGGTTTAAGAGGCTACTAGTGTAGAACTTATCCTGATCTTAAAGCTAGGATTTGTTGTATGTTTAAGAGGTTTGTAGTTGCTCTATTCAGCTAATAACCAACATATTTCACTGTTCCTGACCTGAGTTATTAATGTAGATATAACTGATAAAACCAAACTGAACTACAGCACGCATAAGAATAACCTCACCCCTTGGCAGTGTGGCCCTGGATAGTGATGATGTTGGTGTTGGGAATGTGGCTGCCCAGAGGGCCCACTGCTCTGCTCTGCTGGACAGCCCTGGTTAGGATAAGGACCAGGAGCGGGTCTCTGAGGGTCAGCACAGTAGAAAGGGTTGGACGGGTGAAAACCACTTGTTGAATACTGACTCTGAGGGGGGTTGTAGACACCATGACCACTAGGATAACCTCCAGGCATTACCTAAATGTAGAAAGGAAGACATACTTAGTGGCTACCCATACGGCAGACAGAAATAAAGACTGTAATGAAGAGTATATAGAAAATGTATGGCAAAGGTGAAAGCACTTAGAAGATTTAAAGACCGGATTTGCTCCAACACTTGCAGATTTGAAGAGCTATACCTGTGGATTGTACTGTGGCTGAACTTCTGATCCAGAGGGATAGGTGTTTGCATAATGCCCAGTGGAATGAGACTGAGGATACCAGTAGTGTGAGGGGTAGCCTGGATACTGAGGAGCGTCCTGAAAAAGACACATAAGAAATGATGAAATACATAATAGTTGTTCAAATACACTTGCTACAATGCCAGGGTGTCTACAAGTGTTAGACACTAAATAACCTTATGGACAATTTAATGCTTTTCAAAATTTTTCCACAATTACTTTAGCCAAATTTAACACCAATGTTTGGAGGAAATAATATTTTTCTCATTCAAGTGCTGTAAGAAAATATCAAAGGTAACTGTAATGACGAGGAAATTGTAGAAATGTTAAGGTTCTCATTTTTTACACACCACCTGTGGAGATCAATATACCCTCACTGAAAAAGATCACACATGCATAAGTAAAAAGTAAAAATAAGTTAAGCCAGCCACTTATGTAACAATTGACCTTTCCTGTTATTGGCCTAGTGCTTTGGTCAAATGCTTAAAAACCATCGCACTTCTATACTTGTCAGGCAGCAGCAAGCAGACTCTGGAAGTGCTGTCTGTTGTGTTAATATTTTTGTATATATAAAACATATATTTGTTTTAACCCCACTTCAGTGATTTCTGTGTTGTCTGTTGTGTTAATAGTTTTGTATATGTAAATAATATATTTGTTTTAACCTCGATTCAGTGATTTCTGTGTTTTCATCCAAATTGTGTCCAGACAGGTTTCTACCTTCCATGACAGTAGTTCTGTGCAGAGGCAGCTTTATGTAGGAATATAGTTCTTGGAGAGAAACAAAACTGCATGTTGCCAAAAGATAAGCACAAATAAGTAAAAAGTGTAACTACTAAAAAGATAGGGCTCTGAAATTGGTTTAAAGATTTGTAACAATAGACATGTGGGATTTCCACATACAAAACTTGAACAAATTACTAGATGGATATCTATTTAAAAGTATGTGCCAGTTAAAACCTTTCAGGTGAAAATTTACGACCAAATATTGAAATTTTAGAGAATCTTAAGGACCTGCAGACCACAAGAATACACTGAGGTTAGCCTTAAGTAACAAAGAGGCGCTGTAAAGCCTTTGCTTTCAACATCACTGCCTACCCCTGAAGTACAATAACTGAATTAGTTGTGACACTGACTCATTCATTGGTTGCTGGACCAATTTTGCCTGAAGCAGAAAAATACAGTGTAGGCTAACCTAAGCTGACCGGAAACAAGCTACGTAGACTATTTAGTGAAAAAAAACTTTGTTATAAAACACGTCTGCTTTGCCACAACTGTAATACTATTAGCAGTAGTGTCACGGCTAAACAAACGTGACAAACTCGGCACACATGAACTAGCAGGGTAGTGGTAACTATTACATAATGTCAGCTAGCTTCGTTAGCCGTCCAGCTAGCATAAGCACAGCTCCGCGCATGCTAGCGAGGAAATAACATGTATTCGCACGAATTCAGGTTTCTTTAAAAGATTTTCACAAACAGAAAGACAACGCACAGTCTCCGGAGATGTGTCTGAGCTGTCTCCAGTCACTTACCATTGTGTTCTTCCAGCTCGCTTTAGTATTTTCCGAGTTGCAAGTCGAGGGCCAGTCAGATTTGAGATTTGACTGGGTTTGATGATGATGCATCAGCTATACGCGGTCCCCGGCTGCTGTCTTTTCATCTGCCATCGCAATAAACAAACCTTTAACTAATCTAACGCTGATTATCTGAGCTAGCAGTCGGCCCTGAATGTTAACAACACTGTTGCTGTTTTTACAAAGAAGTACAGATCGCTTGACTGGACTCAGGAAATAATTGAATGACACGGAGTTCGCGCAATCCTGTCCCTGTCTCTTTAATATGAGGCGTGAGTAGATGAAAGAGGTCTCACTCTGCTAATATTTTCTGGCCCCGCCAACGTCATTGATTAGTGCTGTGTTCCTTCTTTTCGTCGGGATAAAACCAGAAAAGAAAGCAACACAATGACTACATGCAGTATGAACTTATGTTGAAAGAACGAGAGAATGGGTCTTGGACAATGGTATTCCAACAAAGGCAAAACGGTCGCAATATTCCACTGCTGTTGTGAGTGTTTTTTTTTTTTGTTTACGATCTTTGGTAACGCTCATACGTCAGTGAAAGCGTTGAACCAATTGGAAAAACTTTATAGAAATACAATATTTTCTCCCGATATTTATCAGACCACGGGGTAAAAACCCGACAGGACCATTTATTAGTTTATTTAAAGATGCACTCTTAATAAATCTAGCATAAAATAAATTGATCGACAAAAATATTCAAGATAGCAGCGCGCAAAGGGTTAAACGTCTACAGGAAGTTTATCCCTGGCGTGTATAAAGACGCTTCCTGTGCTGCTCTTGAAAGAAACATATTTGAAACATTCATGGCTTGATGTTATATAAAGATACACAAAGCAATTACACGTTAACCCAAGATGAACTACGTACCGGGGACGGCGAGCCTCATTGACGACATTGACAGTAAGTGAAAGGAGGATCGAGTTATGGAAGATGCGATTTTATTAGTCAGTGGAGCATCGTGTTTAAGTCACAGTGGATCATCTCAACCGTCTAATATTGTTATTCACAAGCTTGTGTTGTTTTCATTCTGCAGAGAAGCACTTGGTCTTGCTCCGAGATGGCAGAACATTGATCGGCTTCCTCAGAAGCATTGATCAGTTTGGTAATCGATTTATATTCTGCTTCACTTTACTCACATAGTTCAACATATAGGCTAAGCATTTTCGTACATAATTCCCACTGTGTGTTGATTCAATGTTCTGAAAAGTGATATTCCTCCTAAATGACACTGTATTTCCTAATTTGTGTCTTGTTCTTCAGCCAATTTAGTTTTTCACCAGACAGTGGAACGCATCCACGTGGGAAAGAAATTTGGAGACATCCCCAGGGGAATATTCATTGTGAGAGGAGAGAATGTGGTCCTGCTTGGAGAAATAGTAAGTGGATGTCTTCTTTATTTGTTTATCTCCATCAATGTGGTCTGACCCAGATCCACTTGGTGTCAGCAATTAGTCTAACCAAATAACACATTGGTGGACAATATTATATGAGCTTTCACTTCTTCAATAAGGAAAATAAAATTCTTCGGTTAAATTACCTGGTGACATCATCTGACAAATGAGGATCTTTATTACCACGGGAAATTCAGTCACACCAACTGATGAAAAGCAGGAAAACACAGGTCACATGTCATAGTTAATGGTTTAATAACACTGCCAATGAACTTACACTGAGAGGAACTGACAGTTAATTGATTGTGCCATTATGGACCGAAAATCTCAAAAAGCCCCAACTGTTTAATCTCTTTCCTCAAATATCTCTCCCTATGCACTTTACTTGTGTAAATAACTTTTAAAGACTTTAGTTTTTGTTCTGTGGTGGTAGTGTCGGTGCATAGCATCAGAGCTAAACCTCTACCATGTTGGACTGGTAGCTGTTGTCAAAAAGCATCGCGTCTTGAACCTCTTTTCCTTTATACTGTTGGATAATATTGTGCTTAATTCATCCATTCATCAAGAACTAGGTCTAAGATATGCCAATACTTGGACTAAAGCTTCATGAAACAGAAAAACAACACATACACACATACACACATGCACAGGGTTTTATTCACTCTGGGGCTGGGCCATGTGTCGAATATAGTGGTTTTAGTGTTAATTCCAATCACAGACACACATGGATTTTTTTTTTTTTTTAGGTTTTTGGGGGGGATCAATACCTGTGCAGATATGATATTTACAGAAATCAATTCATTATGGGATATTGCTTATTTTCTTTTGAGTCTATGAGTACTAAATGTGTTTGTTTAGTACAATTTAATTTCTGTCATTCATGTAAGTCAACATGTTTTGTATTATTCATATCTCTTGTATTACAAAATATATGTTCTTTTTCCACATACTGCCCAAGCATAACACTTGAAACATTACCACTCAGATCTTGTACATAGGAAGCTAATGTGCCATAAATGCTGAATATTAATTAGTTTGGAAAAATTACAAGACAAGTCCAGCAAGAAATATCTTAGTGTCCAACTTGGTGGAAATGAGTCAGGGTTTTTCCTGGATAAGAATGAATCAAGGTGGTACCACCCTTAATTACTTTTTTCTTTCAATACTTATTAATGACAGATATTATGTAAAAAAAAAAAAAAAATGTTAACACTTTAACAAATCAGCTACATCCAGTAGCATAAGATAAAGTTTCTGTGGTTAGATTCTCTGAAAATCTTACTTGCCCCTTTAGAGTGTATAGTGTGTAAATGTGGGAAAAGATTGCTGTGGCACCTTAAATTAAAGCTTGACAGCCTCTTTCTACATCTATAAAGTATTATTTCTCAAATACTCTACATGATGTCCATATAGTCTCTTTATAATTTAACACTTTTTTTAACAAAAGCAAATGAATAGACAAATCTGTGGAAATTATCACAAAATGAAAAGTAGATATTAAAGTTTTTTTGCCTCATAATACACCTCTATATGGGCACCGTTAGTTGCACGAAACACATCAAGACGGTCTTTGATTTCTTGCCACATTTGCTGTATCGTAGCCTCATCAGTGGTTTCAATGGCATCAGTGATCTTTTGCTTCAGGTCGTTGATGTCCTGTATGTTTGTTCGATACACGATATCTTTAACATAAACCCATAGACAGAAATCCAGGGCAGTGATATCTGGTGAATGAGGTGTCCAGGGAATAGGGTCATACCTAACCGGTTTGGAAGTGTTTGATTTAGGAACCCACCAACATGTAGTCCCCAATGTGGTGAGCTATTCGCAGAGTCTGCGTATCCGATTTTGTTTTTCAATAAACCATGGGACACATTACACCTTTTCTTGAGGAGTAGCCCTTTTTTAGGGGTTTACTTAACAAAACCTATTTCATCAACAGGGTGCCTGAAATACACAAATGCAGTGTGATTTAAAAACTTTGATAACCACTGAGTACATAGAACAAATCTCATTAACATATCAATTACTTTTGTAATACATTATTTAAATTGTAAAGAGACTTTGTGGGCCCTCTGTAAACTGCCACTACATCGACATAATGTTGGAATTGCAGGTACAAGTGAGTGCAAAGCACATAACACAATTCAGGGATTTCTGAAGAGCTGGAGGCGGTGTTAAAAGTCATGTTGTTTTTGTCTCTGCAGGATGTGGATAAGCCTTGTGACACAGTCCTGCAGCAGGTCTCCATCGAAGAGATTCTGGAGGAACAACGGCTGCAGCAGCAAGCCAAACAGGAGACGGAGAAAGTCAAAATGCAGGTCTTGAAAGACAGAGGCCTTTCCATACCCAAAGCTGATAACCTAGACGAATACTAACACCACCTTGATTCCATTACTCAGTTGCTATTGGACTGAAAGTTTTTTATGTTAATCATGAGAGAGCATGATCATGTGTTGGTTTTTTTTAGGTACATGGCAACATGGCGTGGAGCCTTTATACTGTATCAGTTTAATTTCAACTATTTGGAGAAAAAATTTGTTGGGTGCTCTCAGGTTTGGAGATCATGTTGGAAAAAAACTAAATATGTGTCGATGATCACTATGTTCTCAACTTAGCATTTATGTTACAGCAGCACTTTGGATTCTCTGGACTCCAGAATATATCGAGTCTTTAATTTGGAGACATGTAGGCCTATTCTTGACAAAAATGACCGGCTATTCTCCATTAAATGTTTAGTTTTTCATTAAGAAATGCCTGCCTTTATGAATTTATTATGTCTGCTCTGTTTTGTTTATAGTTGTACTACTGCAAATATGCATTGCAAATATGTTAAAAGCTTAAATATTTGGGTAGATGTTGGTCTAGAGGAGCGTTTTCCACTGTGAAACACGCAAGCAAAGTTGCATTGAAGGTAAGCTCTGTCCATTTGTTATTGAATCTAAAAGGACCTAATTCATTTTGTGCATATGACATATCAGTGCATCAGGCAAACTAATATCCTGTTTATGAAGATAAAGCACATCCAGATAATAGATCCTAAATGCCTTCATCAGTCAATAACCTTGTTAATCACTGGAACAGAGACAGGAGGTCAGGTAAACAGCCCATCAGAGACGGCTGGAGAAGGCTTTGAAACAGCCTTTACGCTGTCTGCAGCAGTGTGCAGGATGGCTGTACTCTGACATACTGCCTAACATGAATTCTGAACAAATAACTCTTAAAGAAAACAGCCAGAAATAGAAAGCACTCGGAGAACAAACCTCTACCAATGCAGCTTAATTCCCTACAACAATCACATTGGCCTCAAAGAGACAACATAATTCATTATATTACATTCTGGAGGATAATGATCAAAAGATACTTCTTTTAAAATGTGAAAGAAGTCTGTGCACAAAATCATCTAATTGGATGCTGTGACCTTCAACCTTTCATGGTCAAACTTATTGTGCCATTAGATCTTGACAGTATACATGCATGTGGTAAAATGTAATTGGAAAATCTGCTGACTTGACAGATATGATATTAACAGATCTTCTGACCCTGAATAGTCTGTAGTCACTATCATCAGGACCTCACAAAAAGCAGGAAAGTAATGGACAACAGACACAAATGGATGCAAAAACATAACCAGATGGGCCGGATACATGTCAGAAACTTTATGATCTATTCTTAAAAATCTCTAAGTTGCATTTAGCGTTGGTTTAATATTTGACATCATCATAGAAAGTAAAGGGTTTTTGTGATTCTACAAATGCAGCAGTCATTCTTGCCATGTGATGAGACTATTATTTCTAATAATTTGGAAAATCCCTTTCTTCATTTATCCATGAGTGATACCACAGACAGAACTGTTTATCACATTGAAAAAATAGACAACGTGTCACCTACTCACACATGCAAATAGTAATTTTTATAGTTAAATTATGGGATTGCCAAGCTTACTGAACTACTACTAGAAAGTAACTATAAAAATTGTATAGGTGTCTTTTTTTTTAAATTATAACAAGATCGTCACAAACATAACTAAAACAGAGTATACAGTATGTTAGTGCTTCCATGAGACTGTGGTATCATGTAAGATTTGCGCCACAAGGGGGCGACTATAATTTTCCTAACTGATATTTCTCCTGCAGTAATTGTTCATTTTAACCTTAATTCTACTCTCACAATGGGGAAAAGCTTAAATTGGGAGAAGGAAAAGACTGATGACTTTACAACAAGGATGCAAGCAGCTATGCATATTTTTTTAGTGTAAAAAATATGTATGGCATTAGATACTCAGTTGTGAACATGTACTGATGCCTTTATTGGATGGGCTGTGTGTGTGTGTGTGTGTGTGTGTGGGGGGGGGGGTCTGTAATAGGATGATGTCAATAAGTGATAAAGCCTCACAATAAAGCAGGCTTGGGTCGAGGAAATGCAAGTCGTGGAAGGTCTGTGCACATCTACACAGTCTGAGATGAGGTTTAATAACAGAAATGAATGGAAACATTTGCTCACATGGTGGGAATTGAGTGAGAATACCCTGTGTCGGTATTTTTTTATGAAGTGCATCCCTCAACTTGTTGTTTCTGGGATCTACCAGAATAAAATCCTGGTAGAAGTAGCATGCTTTTATTCTGGTGGCCTGGCTTCGCCTCTGTCCGAGTTGTTTCTGTCTCTGGCTTGACGCAGCCGTGACAGAAGCCCAGCCCATTTTGATTACGCACCAACAGGGGAGGGGGGCGCGCTGATGTCCTCTCTGGTGCACTCAGCCAACCCCTGCTGTTGTAATGCAAAGCTGGTACCAACCTGGTGTACGGCTGTCTAGAACCCGTAAAAAAGGACCCGGTTTGCATACATCGGTGTATCCATCTTGAGTATTTTCTGCGTCGGTGAGGTTCCGGTGCCAAATTACGCATGGAATGGTTTTGGGGGGATTGGAGTAGAAATGCAGCGCCGCACTTCCAGCCCACAACAAGAACCATGCCCAGCTTACATTGCAAGCAAATCTATGACATCCTGTTTTATCCCTTACGACTTTGATATGAGTGAGATTTGCTCGGATACCGACGAGGAATAAAGAAAACACACCATACAAGCTCAAGGACGCTGTTTTCGCTGCAGACGCTTGTGTACCGAAAACCTCTGCATTTAGGATTTTTTTGATGGAGCTGGAGAACATAGTAGCCAACACTGTACTGCTGAAAGCGAGAGAGGGTAAGTTGACACATAAAAGAGCCAAGTGCAAACAGTAAGTAAGCCTCATTTTTGCGCGCAATACGCAGAGAAGGTGGGTATAATCGTATTGATGACGGCGGTGCCACTGGGTTCTTTACAGCAGGTAAATCCTCCAGATGCAACAGAAAAGAAATCTTATGCAATGTTACAGGCAACACCAACATGTTTCATTTGGGAATGTGTTCGCCAGAT
The DNA here is from genome assembly GCA_037367365.1 of Apogon talboti. Taxonomy (NCBI): domain Eukaryota; kingdom Metazoa; phylum Chordata; class Actinopteri; order Kurtiformes; family Apogonidae; genus Apogon; species Apogon talboti. Next base: position 18,721,706 of record JAPQRQ010000028.1, on the reverse strand, counting down.
GTCAGTTTGAACCTGAGACCGAGACCGTGGATGATTTTTATGTCCATCGTTTTTGACAGCTTATATGCGTTTTCCCACATATGTAAAGGGAGGAGGGGGCATCTGCCTCCCACATCCGCTTTCGCTGTCTGTGCAAATGAATGCGCTCTTTCGCAACATTATACATGCTGAGGCACACATTGAAGCAGGGAATATCTCCTTTCTAGAGGGAATAAATGAGTGTGGGCTGGCTGGCATTTCAACGGTGATCTGATGACGTGACTGGTGTAGAAATCCACGGGGATTGCACAGAGACTGGTTTATCAGCGTGTGAAGGCCAGATCATGTATGCAGTTTGATCATGTCGTTTGAGATATAATGGTATTTATTGTTATTAATGCCTGGTTCTGGGGAAAGCAGGGTCGTTCTGAGGGCAGATGGAAGGCCTGAAGGTAAACATTATGCAGTGTGACTCCATGATTGTTTCTAATGAATGGGAACTAGTCAGTGGTAAGGCATGGGCATTAAACATGCACTTTAGTTCCAGTTTTAAGGGGGGAAATCCATTCTCATATCTTCCCTTTTCACATATGATGATTCCCAATGACTAAATATAGATGTGAAGTGTAATTGGCAGCCAGTTGAATTCTGGGCCTGATTGTTGGAAACTAAGGGGTTAAAGATAAGCACTCAACCATCATGCCGACTATATTTCAGAATATAAGATATGATCATTTAAAATCAATACTAAATTCCAAGTGAGTCAGTTTTGTGGTCTGTCAACGTGCACACACTCCTATACAGAAGTTTTCTAGCAGAATGTGGTTTCATGTGGCAACAGCTTCTGTGGACGGTGACGCAGGAGAAAACTGTGCCTCTGAGCTCTTTTCATTTATCTCAAAGTAATAATAGGGAAAAATGGGCAGTCTGCAGAGAAGGCAGAGAAAGTTGCATGGGACATGAAGGAATAATAAAGTAAAACAAGGATCTGACATGTTGTCAAAATCCATCTGAAAGATGCATCTGCCTGTGGGTCAGACTGGACATGTACTTTATAGCAGCAGACTACACAACTAGGGCGAGTGAATTAAACTTCATGAATTAATAAGAGTGGTTAATGAGCCATGACAGATCTCGCTTGTCCCAGCTGCTTCATTGGTGCTCATCCAGTCTCTGCCCTGACTGTGTGTGGGAGAGAGAAGGCCTTTTACAATTTCACATGAAAAGATGAGATGCTTCTTTGACTTAAAAGCTGAAGCACTTTATCAGCAGCTACAGAAATGGCTTTTTTCCCCCCAGAATGCAGCCATGTGAGAGCAGATAAACAGTTAATATTAGCTGCACTGTTCATTCAAACATGTCACAGGTTGTTACCAGTGTGTTATTGGTTGTGTTTGTCTGAATCATTAGTGGTTTTATCTTACGGGGCTCAGTGCCAAAGGCTGTGCTGATGGTAGTTACTCTCCTACTGCTCAGTATTATGAATCAGAGTACAGTATAGTTTACACAGAGGCTCATTTTAGGTCACTTACCAGGAACAGTGAGAGAATGTGAATTGAGCGAATAAAGAGTGTTTATTCCGGTTTGTTTATGGGAGAGTGTCTTGAGCCAGGGCTTGAAAAGAGAGGCATGCATCCTCTATCCTAAAGCTCCCAGGGACATACAACAGGAAGGCCCAGTTTACACTCCAGTCTTTGCCTGTTTATGCCGCCGTCCTTGTACTTCCCAAATCAGTAAAACAGTGTGAGTGGCAGCGAAGCATAGAAATAAAAAAGCTATTGATATCTTCGGGCCAGGAGCAGCAAACGGGGCCTGTGCCAACTTTGCGTCGCTCTTTGGCTTTTCTGAGTCAGTGCTGAGTGATCTGACAGCGCTGCGCTCGATTTTTAGAGCCAAGTTCACAAGAATGCTCATTATTACAACCTAGAGACGAGTGAGTCCTGCTTGTGGATCAGGACCAGCTGGGACATGTTTAAAACGTTTAGGTTAAGCAGGACTTGAGATCAATATGCCGTTTCATGTTAATCACAGAGAAGAAAATATAACGTCTAGATTTCCACTGGCTTGCAAAGCAGCCCCAACCATATTGAACCATCTCATTAAGTAGTCTTGACCGCCCTCTTACATAAAGCCAAATGGTATTATACACACATCAGATAGACGCAGCCCATAAGCTATTTAATCAAATTGATAGTTACATAACAAACTGAGTGGGCTACTGCCATCCGAGCTCCATCTTCCTGTGTAGCTGCTCTGCGGAAGATACTTCATGGATGATGAGTATGAAGTGAAACGAAACACCCCGATCTTTACAGTGGTCATCTGAGTATCATCTGACAGCTACTGTTAACCATGTCAGAGTGGCAGGAAATGCTGATGTGCTGATATAAGGACCTAAAATCAGCTGAAGTAAACCAGGGTTCACAGCAGATCAGATAGAGTTCTACTGAATTATCAGTCTCATATGTTTGAGATGGTGTTTAACACGGACATCAGTTTGTGCCTTTTCAGTGTTGTCTGGGAAACGTATAGACAGAGGGAGCCCATTTAATACCAAGGTATAGACCAAGTTTATGTGTATGTTAGCACATGAGAGGCAGGAGGGTGAATTCCTTTGTTTGAGTGTAAACTGAACTGTGTGGTTCTGACGAGAGAAACGTCAGTGCAGTAGACCCCGAGCTTATTATATGTGTGTGCCTCAGCCTGCCTCCCCATTCACAACTCTTTCTGGCAGCCGTCGTAGATTCCAAACCAGGCGAGCGGACATCATCTGCTGTCGAACTGAATGAGAGTAAAGGGGAAAAACTTCACTGCTGCATCCAGATGCTTTTCTTGAATTGCGGTAACAGAATTGGGGTATTTAGTTTGGACTCATAGACTGAATTCCACTTCGCTGCCTGCTGGCTTTTTCATCCATGCTGTCGCGTCTTGGCTGTTGCGCAAATAAAAACCAAGTTAAAATCATTAGTAAAACCACTTAATACCGCAGCAGTCATTGTTACTGAATGTCTTAGTGGTGTGGAGGTAAAATGACCAGGGGGAATTACTCAGATGAAAAACTGCCAGTTTATTTCCAGGTAACTAAGGTGAAAGATGATGATGGGAACATGTCAGTGGTTCTCACCCTTTATTTTAGTCTCAGCATTTCCTCAAACAAAAGATTGTATCATTCAAGAGGCCGCCAGACAGACATGTTTTTGAAGGCTTTTTGCTCTTTACAGTGATTCCTTTGTTTGTTTTTGGCACAAAGATGAAACCAGTGGATTCGTTTACTGTTTGATCAACATGTTTGGGTTCTTATCTGTAGTTAAATGAGATTTATAGCACAATTGTAACAATCAGATTTTAACCATTTGTAGTTCGGTCCAACCAGCACTGGCCCAGATTAAGGCAACATTTGATACATGTAAGATTTGTTTCCATTTTAAAATCCCTACATGATTAGTTCCTAAATATGATGGCATCTACTGAATTGGGATCATCGAAAGTGCAATAGGATTGTCATAGGATTTGGAATGAGATTGCAACAAGCCCTGATTGGATTTTGCTGTCCTTGCACTACAAGAAGCCACACATGATACAAGATAAGATGCAATATCAGGCATGAGGTATTTGTTTGTGCAAGCAATTTGTGTGGCCTCTGAACATTTGTGGCGACCTCCAGCCCCTTCTGCAGCAGGCAGGACTCGGCGTTGCTTCATCATGTGATGTTACAAGTCTCAGCAAGCCGGGAGAGCTTCTGCTGTCGGCAGGGGTAAATGGACTCCCATGCAAATGAGCCAAGTATCTCAACTGTCAAACACCCAACACAGGTCTCTCTGTGCCAGTAGAAATGATACACAGTGGATTCTTTTGCGTCTTTTCATCACACATAAACTTTCTCCCTCACTTCCACTTTACAACATGAGTGCTTCTCCCTCAGGACCCCTCTGAAAGGACAGAGCCATGACATAATGCTGTAGACTTTTATTGGGAAGACAACTGGAGAGCATTAATGGAAGGGAGAGTAAAATATACAAGAGCGCCTGACATTTCCGGATACTACTGATGGGGAAAGAAAAGAAAATCTAAAAGGAAAGTCAACACAATTTAATGTCGTTTGGATACTAGCCTTACACATGTTATATTCATCACTATACTCAGAGGGGATTCACTTTCATTATTAAAACTCAAGTTATTAACAGTTTTACTTCTTTGCATGCAGTCTTCAACTAAGGCATAACATTCAGTGGTGTTTCGGTCGGTACTGTAAATTTAACAACCACTGACCAACACACACACATTTTCAGCCTACAAGATAGATGTGATTATTTGCACAGGTATTTGCATATACAGCATAGGAAATTGTACTGTAGAGTTAAAGTGTTTTAGATCACATGTTTTATGACAGTAACAATCAAGCTTTTGTGGTTCTTATCAGTGTCAGTAACTGTACACAATATCCTGTAATATTTCCATCACAGCTTCAGGATCTTTCCGCCATTAAAAGTAAAAGTCAGATGTCGGTGTCAAGTCGCTCAGATTTAAAGAGCAAGTGGCCCTTCTTTAGACTCGCCTCCATCTTCTACCAACAGATCTACATGTAAAAGACTGTAAACCAAAGAAAAAGCAGAGATACCCCTTTCTCCTTCCACAACATACCACAAGGCTCGCTGTGTTTTGAGTAGGAGTGTGACTCATTTTTTCTTGAGTGGAAAAATTCAGCTCTCTGACTCTTACTATCTCTATTGTTATTGCTGCCTCTACCCACACATATAGTATACGTAACTCAGCTGGATGCAACAAGTTCATGCCTGTTCTCTGGGGGTTGTTGAGAGGAATTCTGGGAAATAAAGGAGATAATTATCTAAAGTAGAAGTAGAAAAGGCGGGTTGAGGGGAAAATAGAAACAGAAAAAATTAAAATTTTGACAGCTCTTCATAAATGTGCTCTTGGAATGCAGTGAGCAGCCAACCGATTATTTCCAATGATACCTGACAGGTGTTTTTTCATATTTCAGACATACAGGTGATTACTTATGCAGCATTTTTTGTGTCTAGGTACCGTAATGTGCTTCCTGTGCTCAGCATTGCTGCCATACCTATTCAACGGAACATCCAATGAATATTTAATGTGCATTTATCAAAATAATCAATGCACTATCTTTTAAAAGTTCTTCCCTAATGCTTTATGTTGTACTGTATGAGGAACCTGAATACTAGACTAGATTAGATGACACATTTTATTACCACATCTATGTAAATCTGTGTAGATATGCACATACCATATAGTGTCAAATAAAATAAAGTACAGTTCTATGATAATGATATGGATTGTCAGTGGTAAATACTGTAATTAGTACTAGTAAATAAATCAATGCTCTTTTCTCATTTCAGTGTTGATTATGTAACTTAGTACTCATGTGTAAGTAATCTGATAGTACTGTGGTCAAGACTGCAGCTGCATCAAAAAGTGGATTTTTTAACAGTTTTAATAATTGAAAAAATACTCAATATCGGACACAATAATCATATCTGTCAGTCTCTTCTTTTCACCATGTTTACTCTTTAAGAGAAAGGAATACAGTATTCATGTAACTATGGTTCCATGTGAGCCGCTGTGACAGAAGTCCTCTAAAGCGGTTTATGACATTGCATATATAGCAAATAGGAAAAAGGAAAAAAAAAATCTAAATTGTTGGTCAAAGAAGGGAAATGGGATCTGCTCCTTCTCTAACTTCCAGAAACTGGGAAAACGATACAGCAAAATTGTCCCAGAGAAAGACCATAATGCCCCAGAAAATCACATACCTGAGGTAAAATCTGCCACATCTGCTTTCTCTCCAGCACCTCAGCCCAGTTAGCGCCAGACGACTCTGCAGTATTTTTTTTAACTTTTTTTTTTCCTTCGAGGGATGTTGCCATAACAGAGACAAAAGGACATGGAATGTCAACACAGGAGTATGACGGGGAACAAACATCTTAATGTGTGCGTGTTTTAAGGAACACAGGAAGTGGAGATCAGCTAGAAAAGAAAGAGTCAGCCTGAGAAGGGCTATATAATCATTTTAACCTTATTTCCGCTATGGGTTTGGTGCTGTATTGTTTGTGTATGGAGCTGCGCACACACACACACACACACACACACACATGCACGCCCATGTTTAATAATATCTATACACATTACATGTAACATTACT
>JAPQRQ010000028.1:18696762-18715449 GCA_037367365.1 Apogon talboti | reverse complement strand
CACACACACACACACACACACACACACATGCACGCCCATGTTTAATAATATCTATACACATTACATGTAACATTACTTATTTTCATTGAAAGCACTTCCATGAACGTTTGCTGACTTTTGATGTAACTGAGCGAGGAGGAATAAAATCATCCCTTAGAGGTTTTGGATGACACTGTCATAATGCTCAGCCTATCAAAACATTTATGGAGGTGAACAAACACAGTGACACTGTGTCAAAGCGGAGGAGCGTCCTATTATGGTTAGCTTCACGTGGACTATGGTCTGTCCTTCTGGGCCTTTATGGATGAGCAAATAGCATGTATTACCCAGTGTGCCTTGTGCTTTGATCGGTCATTCTGGAGAGGGGGGGGCGGGTGTTATATAATTTCAGTTTATTGGATGTGTGAGCTGGGAGGTGAATGTTTTTTTTCCCCTTCACATTCCATATTTCGCATATATTTATAGAACAGGAAACTTGTGGCACCTGACTCTTCCCGACTCTACAGGAAATATACCCTGCCTTCAGCTGCTTTTGTGAGATTTCTGCCCTCGCATGCAAGACCTCACACTCTGCATATCTTCCTGCTTGTGACTGTTCCCTTACTTACAGTTCCTCCGGTGACAACTGTCACAGCTCACCGGCTTTGAGGTCATGTACCGGTTTGACCACCTCGGTTTGTACTAACACCTTGCCCCTGCCCTTGGGCTGGGTGCTATTTATAGCAGTAATGTTTACAAGAACATAAAGACTGAAAAATAGTCACTGTGGTGTCTTCATTCTTTAAGCATTGTGCTGTAGCTGTAGCTGTGGGCAACAAGTTACACACTGAATTTATGTCTAAGTGTGTTTTATTGGAGAGGCATGGAGGTTTCATGCTACATACACTGTGAAGGTTGCATTCAGATGTTATTGTCAACCCACTCGGTGTGTTGGGACACAGCTGTACACTAGCACTGATACTGATCTGTTTTTATTGTCTATGACTGATTTTGAGTTTATGACCTCTCATTAAATGGTTTAACATGTGACCCCACTGCAGCAAAAAGAAGAATAGTACAGTGTTGCCAGGTAAAGCTGAACGTCACAGATGTTTGCTTTGAGCGCGTTAGCAGATGTTACAGCCGGATCATCCCATTATTATGGCGGTAATGAGGAATACGTGGAGAGAGCGCCTCATTCAGGATGGTAATGAGGCTGCTGGACAGAGGGACCGGCATGACATCATGGTGGAACAGGGCAACAAAGAGCGTCTTCCTGCTATAGTCCTCTCCTTCTGCTCAGGTCTGGGCAGCCTTTTCCACAGCTTCCTGTGGCACACGGATACAAACAGAAACACACACACTCCCTACATTTATACTAAATGTGGGGAATAACCCTGAATTGTCTCCTGGTCAGTTACAGGTAACGGCACTTAAAATGTACAATAGAGTTGACTCAACAAAACCTGAACCCTTTAAACTTCACAAAGATGGGAAGTTACTGGTTGAATTGAATACTTGCACACTCCTCTGCTAGGAAAATCCTTATTTGTGTAAATTGTGACAGCAGAATTGTGCATAAATGTGTCTTGATGAGGTGTGCATGGTTCATTTTATGGACACGTTAAATAATTTATAAATTATACCAAAGAAATGCAAGTAGACTTAACAGTCTTTTCCTTTTTCTCCTTAGAAACCAGAAACGACATACTAGACTCACTGGAAGAAATACAATTAGGTAGTTGTGGATTTCAGTGGCCAGATTGCAGGTTGCAGCACAGCTTGATTATACCCCATATTAAATGCTGAAATTATCAATTTTCTTGTTTTATTGCATATGCTAAAATATAGTAATTTAATATCAGTAAAGCAAAAGAGACACAAGAGTGCTAAGCTTAAATGGATGTGGATTTAGCCTTATTATGTCTTAGTCTATTCTTATTTTAAATAACAAATGGCGAATGCTGCACACAACCTGCAGTACAGATGTGTGCATACATTTTTTGTTTACTGGCCTAGTGAAGTAATCAGCAGTCAATCAGCTGATGTAAATAAGCACAAGATAGCATCTAATTGGCCTGACTGAGTAGCTACCCCATTAACTAGTGGATCACTAAATTCAATTTCCATGACAATATGAACCCTTCAGTTCTATCAAAAACATGCCACTTCTTGAAAGTCTTTTAACATGCAAATTCACTTGGTGACCCAAATAAATCACCTGTGGGCTGTGACTCTGTGGAAGGATGCATTAGGCAGTACTGGTCTTGTGTTAAGGTTATTGTACAGTTACGTACACCGTTTCCCATAAAGTTGGAATAATTTTATTTCCAGACACATTCTTTTTATTCCTGTTTATACACATCTATAATCACCTTTGTCCAGATGCAATGGTTATATACTGATTTCCAGTTACACTTTATCTATCAAGAATAAATCACATCGTCACAATCGTTTCATGAGAAGAGGTAAAACAATTTTATTCCAACTTTATGGGCAGCAGTGTATTTATTAACCTCACAGCTCTTGTACTGTATATTTGCCAACATACACATTCACACATCACTTGGTGTATAGCTTACAAAAAGTGCAATTTGCAAAGGTGTGAAGTATATTCAGGAAGTTCTCCTTCCAGCTTTATTTCGCAACTTATATCTATTATTATGGGTTCTCGATGTGTCTTGCAATAATGCAAAACATTGGCTGTGAAGAATCATTCTGCAGGGCTTGGGGAAGCAGGATGTTTTGGAGATGGCGTTAGTGCCAATGCAAAGTTTCTGTATGTGCTTGATAACCTTTTTATTGTGTTATTTACACAGTAGACAGGCCCTTAGCAGCTGCACTAATGCAAAATTGTTCTAATGCTGAACACTTGGATGCTGTAAGAGCAGGTAGATGGAGAATAAAAGTGGTTGTATCATGATCACACATACTGGTGTTGGTTTTCTTTACTATGTTAGTAATTCACCGTCCACAACGGTGTGACTCAACAACGAGGCAGACATTTAACAGATCAGACAAAGGAGGTGATGTGAGAATAAACTACAGTTGGGTGATCAGTAAGCAATCAGTTGAACGAGGATGAACATTTTGGTTGGTGCAGGGGAGAGATGAGTGTGAAGAGTCACAGAAACCTGAAATATCTCACTTTTTTTTTTTTTTTTTTTTACTGTGTAGGTGTACAAAATCGCACACATTCACACCGCCCTCTTCTCCCACTGCTCTCACATCACATTTTGCTGCAGATGTTGTTACATGTAGATGCCAGAAGCACAGTGTGAGATTCAAGATTTAGGATGTGGTTTTGAGTGGATGTCCACATCAGATCTGAGTGCACGTGTGGAGTGACAGTGCAACCGGAGGTGTTTTAAGCCTCTCAGATCATGTGTGTGTATGTTTGTGTGCTGCAAACTGGTTAAAGGCTTGGATTCTTTTGTGTGTCAACACTTTACAAATATAACCTCATAGCGAGACAGGGACGTTTGTGAATGTGTGGATGGATGGGGCCTGCAGGACCGCCCGAGTCGGTTAAATTGAGCACGAGGACATCACTAGAGAGAGGTCACAGTAGAACGCTGTGTGCACTTGCGAGCACATACACTTAGATGTTTGGGATGCCGGTAACCCCCTGGTGTCGCGCCAGACGGATGTCGTTCCCTCTCTGACCTTATTTTTGCTTTACTTGACATGCCTTGATGATGTCAGAGCTGCTAAGCAGAAACATAAATAAAGGGCGGTGACCACACTGCCCACATGGAACAAATTAGACTGACAAGTTCCTGTATGTAGCGTACCCACAGCACAGTGCATATTTCTGCTTATGTGTAAGTGACAGACCATGAGAGAGTGAGAACTGTTGAATACAGAAGCAAATAAAAGGCGTAGTATGGACAGGAGGGTTTACAGAAGACATTTATGAGCGTATTCTATCTATTTAATAACACATTTTTATTAAACAAGAATGAGAGTTGGATATCTGGAGAATAAACTTGTAAGTACAGATTTCTTCCTGTCTCTTCATACCGTGACTTGAAATCTCAGTGCTTCCTGTTAGTTGATCTTTACTATATTTTATAAACTTCCCCCCCATGACCTATTTAGTGAATGTTGCCAGAATGTTTCCCCTTTAATGAGCAGACATACACCAGTCACCAACAAAGCAACACACAGCTTAACTTTTTTCAACTAAATGTGTGTGATCAGGGAAGTGTAAAGACTCTAAGACCAGACGGGAAATAGCAGGTTATAAACGCATGGATGAGTCTGTTCTATGTAGATGAATTATTAATGCATAAAAATGTGTGTGTGGGAGCAATGGGTCAGTCTGTGACCCCAACTACTTTGCACTTAAATAGTAATAAAGTAATAGTTACAAGAACACTAAGTTCAATCAGATGTGCAATCCTTGCATGATAATCTGTTCATCCAGTTCTCTCTTGGTTGTGAGGTCACAACAACCTTGACCTTTGGACAAGGTCTTTGCAGTCAGTCATTTCAGTTTATACATAAATCAAAGTTAAGGATTGTGCCAAATTTAAAGACACACTGTCAAGCTGTTGCAGAAATATTGCATATTAAATGTAATGGAGGCCACCATACAGACAGACAAACCGTCTTACAGAGTGGTGTAAATTATTTTGTTACAGACAGAGCCATTCATATGTTGATATAGTAGTTGCATAGATTTTAAGGCTGCATGAATGTTGGTATGTTATCTTAAGTTCCCACACTTTTATTTCATTTGTACAGACAAAAACAGATTGATTTTAAAAGAGCGAAAAATCAGCATAGTGAAAAATATATTTCTACAATATTCTGAAAAATGACGGCAGCTGTTTCTTTATTTTAGTGGAAGGATAGACATATACACTTTTGCCCATAAAGTTGGAATAAGATATTTTTACCTCTTCTCATGCAATGATCATGACAATATGATTTATTATTGATAGATAGAATGTTACCGGGATCCAGTATGTAATCATTTCACCCGGTCAAATTTGATTAAATGTCTCAGAAAAAAAAGTTATTCCAACTTTATCGTCAACAGTATATAGATGAAATGACAGGTAACAAAGGCCATCTGTACTGGGAGTCTGGGGGGTTGGGGGTCAACTCCTGACTTCACTTTCTGTATTTATATTTATCCTTATGGTCAAAGAGGAGAGAGCTTTAGAAGGAAGGTATTTATTGTCAGATTTTAGCGTTTTTTTCCCTCCCCTGATTTTAGCTCCTTCAACTTTACTCACTGCCAACTTTTCTACTTTTTGCTCATATATGTGCCTGTAGTGGAAGAATTTTACCTCCTATTGAAGTTAAAGGAAGTAACAAAGTAAAATATCCCATCTTACCTGCACAAAGAGGCTTTAAATCCATATTTCGTCACTTTCAGTGCACCCAAGCCATATAAGGTACAGGAAATGAAGTGACTGTATGTAAGGATGTTGTGTTAACATGCCCTTAAGCTGTAAACTTGTGACCTTACATGACCCTAAAGTGTAGAGCAGCAGAGGCTGAGAACCAGCAGATGAGGTGAGTCATTGGCTGGCGGCGGCGGCTTTGTCGCGATGCTCTCGAGGTGATGATGACAGAAAATCCTCAACAGTCTGAAAAGAAAAAGACGCGCAGGGCGACAGGAAACAGAAAAGGGGGAGGAATGGTCAGACAGGAGCTACAAAAAGCAGGAAGAAGGAGATGAGGATGGACTAAATGAAAAATAAATAGGTTCAGAGAGCAGCGGGAAAGAAACAAAACAGGACACAAAGAAAAAGGAGGAACTACATTATTTGTGGTTGTCTCAGCATTGTGTAGAAGTTGAATGCATGGGTGGAGGACCAGTGTCTGGTACAATTATCTGACACAGCGTTGACCCTTCACAGGAAATCTATGCCATTTGGTGGACGCTTTTAACCACAAGCATGTTATAGTAGCATAAGTGTGTGAATTTTTAGCTCCGTGACCTTCTTTAACTCTGTATCAAGCAATAGTTCTTGGCAGATGTCATGTTTTTATTAATAGAGATTAGAATATCGGAGCAGACAGCTACACAGCGCAGTGTGCTGACGTTTTATTGTGCCGCACATTACATATTAACAGTTTTCAGAGAACAACTGGTGTTTAAATAAGGAAGTGTGCTTGTATATGGCGTGTTTGGTCTACAACAATGTTGATGAGGAGCAGGTGCTGGGAGTTAATGATTCTCTTAGGGGATATTTTGACTTGAGGTATTAATAAATTCATACTTGTTTGTCTGGTATATGACTTCCAGTGTGTGTCAGCTGAGATGACGTCGGTTCTTAAGTTTTTTGTTTTTTTTTCCATTTATGTGTCAAGTCAACTTTATATCTAACAAAGGGCTGAAGTGGAAATTAAAATTCTACCATTTTATATAATAGAATGTATAACATACATAGTAGTAGTGTGTAAATGTTTTAGGTTAGTAGTTAAGAGTATCATGATATGTTACAATTTCCGTACGCATTTTTCAGTCTCTGTAACAAGATAGAACAGTATTTAAAATAAGAATTTCAGTCTGACCTTACTTTGTACCTAACATGTCTTCTCTACAGACATTATGAGATTTACTGAACTAATCTACTAGTGTTTTACTCCAGGTTTCATTCAACACATGTCCAATGTTTCTTATTGTTTGGGCAAGTTTTTGTCATGGGAACAGACATCACACTAATTACTGTAGAAGCCATGTATTTTATATTTATAGTGTGTTATTAATGCTGTCTATGATACTCCTATCAATCTAAAGACACTGAGAAATAGCTATTATGCTCATTCCAACCATGTAAAAAAACATAACTAAGGGTGGCTTTAGACTTATGCACATTAGGCCTACTGTATATTGGTACAAAAACCTTAATTCATTAATGTCTCCTTTTTTTCTAAGCTGTATTCTACAACTGTTGAACATGCAACATATTAATTGTGGTACCCGCCAAAATAAATAAGTAACGTGGTACTGTATCTCTTAATTGAAGTAAAAGATGTAATTAACTATTTTCTTTCTGAAAATTGTGAAAAATGCATGAAGCTAAAATAGTGGTTGCTTCTCCGAAGTAATTTCTGGTGGTTTGTTTTAATGTATTTTATTGTGAATGTAGTGATTTATTTTACTTTAAAATTTTTTCCAAATAATGCACTTTGATACTCTTTACAATTGCTGCTTTTTTGTTATTTGTTGACATTGGACATGTTTCAGTGAAAGAAAGTTTTGTCTTGACAAATCATTCATTCCTGAACAAAAGATTATGAATTCACACCTGATTAAAACTGTGAATTGTCCATGACACTTTCTGGCCATATTGCCAACACTATTCTCTATTTATATTCAGTGTTGCACATGATTATAATCAATCTTTTTTTTTTTTATACACATGAATTAAAGACAGAGCATCTTTTATTTAAACTATAGGCTGCATATGTGAAATGTGAACAAACACCAACAGTACAAATAATCAGTGTTTGCAAATTTGTCACTGTGCATTAATTGTTAATGTAAAATACAAATAAAGTGTCACTGTTCGGTAGTGACTAGAGAATTTACATGTGTTTATATACGTGAACAAATATGATGCATTAATCATATTTACTGTGTCAGAAATGTCTCTTAAAAGTTCAATAAGTTAGATTTAGATTTTTTTAAATGAGTAATCTATGAATACTATCAAAATACTTGGACACACCTTTTTATTCAGTGTTTTTTTTCTGTGTATTAAATACTATATACATGTTTTTATTACTTTCAACATTGTAGATTAATACCGAAGATATCGAAACTATGAAAAACCACATGTCTAAGGTGTCTACCCCCCATTATATCTGATTGAGAAAATACAGTGTGAGCAAAACTGCTATTCTGAAGAATTTGTTCTCTGGTTTGTTTAACACTTACTAAATCATATGTGTTCCTTCATAGTTCTGCATAGTTCAACATTCAGCTACAATGGAGAAAATAATAAGAATGAGGAAAAACCATAGAATGAGAAACTTTTGATTGGTATTGTACCTGAAGTCTTATTGCACAGGTAATAGACCTGGCCTCTAATGTTTATTTGAGTCTGGATATATAGCAAAATGCACCAGTTTAAGTGTTTAATCTTCACGGTTGTAGTATAATTGTAAAATCCTTGAACGTCACTGTGTCATATTGTAACAAAGGCAACACTGCTGCGTCCTGTGCGAATTCACAGAGCAGAGGAGCAGATGATGAGGCAGTAACGGAGGAGGATTGATGGGAAAACTGCTGAAGCTTTCACTCAGAGGCTAAGGCATGACGTAGTGCCTCATACATTCCTGGGTTATTACTTAAAGATGTCTGGTTGTCATTGCTTCTCAGTTTTGCCTCTCAGTGGGCGAGCTTCGCACACGGAGGGCGGTTAAAGGAAATCCCTGTCACATCATTAGACTTGGCTTCAAATATCAAGAGAGAAATAAAAACTCTGAGATGAACACGATGCAGGGTGGCAGACTGGAGCGACTGGAAAACTGTGAGGGGAACGTGTTAGTAATCATAGATACTGTGAAAGTGTAAAGGGCAGAGGTCATGTTTACAAGGATCAGGTGAAGAAAGAGGAGATGCGCCGTTTAAGACGTGATCAATTCGGCTCATGAACAGCAGCTCTGTGACAGTCATGGCAGCGTTGCGGCGCTGCAGGAAGCTGATGCATGATTATTCAGAGTGGTGGAATCCAGTCTGGCAAAGTCCCGGGTTCTGATGGGAACTGAGCTGGACGGAACAGACGCACACATACAATCTAAACCAGTTTAGCACATACTGCTCCACTTTGAGAAACGCTACTGAGGGAGGGAGAACATCAGTAGAGTGAAGAGAGATTTAGGGAGGAAGTGAGACATAATCTATGAATTATATATACACACACACTGAAACTATGATTTCATTCAAGGCAGAGCCCACACACAATCCCCCCTCCCCCCTCCTGAGCGTCAGGCTTTTATTTGCTCCTCTCCGATGAAAGCAAACTTCGACAACTTTATGAAATTCATTAATTAAGACTTTTTTTTCTCCTTGTGTTGCAGGTGGAGGAGGAAAGCGTAAAGGAAGGAGCAAAAAATGGAAGGAGATTCTTCGCTTCCCACATATAAGCCAGTGCACTGAGTTGGGCAACAACATTGGTGTGTGTTTGCGCTTTTTTTGTGTGTATGCAGATGTGTTTGGCGGAGTTGTAATGTGTGTGTGTTTTCTTTCTTTCTGCAGAGAGGGACTATGTCAGCATCTGTGAGAAACAACCCATTGGACGGCTTCTTTTCCGTCTTTACTGTGAGACCAGACCTAAACTGCAACGATGCATCCAGCTGCTGGACGCAATGGTACACACATGACATTATGATATTATAGTTTTTAAACATTCATTAGTTTTTATCGGCTTCCTGCTGTTGTTTTTTTTGTTTGTTTTTTTTTGTTTTACTTTAGTTTTAATTAGTTTTATAGTGCACAAGTGGCTATAGAATGAAGAAGTGACAAGCTTTAGTTTAGTTTTTGTTTGGTAATAGTGTTAGTAGTTTAGGTATTATCCAGAAAATCAGAATAACAATAGGTCATTTTGTAATTGTAAAGAAAGTGAAATATACAAATATATATACATATATATATAACGGATGTAAAATAGAAACATAATTCAGAAAAAGAATATACATTGCTAAATTGCTAAATTATATACAGACTTAATAAATATATACTGATTTAGAGAAATATATTTCAGTATTATTGCACAAAAATTAATGCAGGATGAAAGAATGTATGATAATTATAAATCCTACATTGTGCAAAACCATTTTACTCTTGATTCCATGAACCTTTTCCGCTTGGGGAGTTCAATTTAGCTGAAATTCTATTTAATTTGAGTTTTTCTTATTCATTGCTCACTATTAATCTTAAGTTTCATTAACCATAATAACCTTGGCACACACGTAGAGGGGAAAAGGGCTTTTTTGTAGCAGTTTACTGTCATGACTCTTTTTTTTTCTCATCAACAGTTGCCATTAAAGTGCCTTTGAGCAAAACATTTAACCCTTTAATCCTCCTTTTAAGCTCCTAGGTGTGTGTATGTGAATAAGAGCAGGAGAGAAGACTCTGCTGGCCGGGATGAAAGCACTTTTAATAAATACGCCCATCCACCTTTGCAGTGCACTCACTTTGATTACAGCATAGCCTGAATGTCCGCTGGTGCTGGGTCATGCAGCGCCGAGGAGACAATTAAACTGAGTAGTGATTATTCAACCAGCCAGATCCCCCAACCGGCTCTTCTCTCCCCCCCCCCCAATCTCCTTCTTTCTCCGTCTAGACGCATACCTCCCACATGACACATTTAAGTTTTATCTATGCCCAGAATATCTTTGTGGGCATGTGACAGGACAGAAAGGGCAGCATTGTTTCCCACAACACCCCTTCCAATCTCGACATCCCCCACATTCCCAACCCCCCCCCCGCTTTTAACCGCTCACCCTAAAAGTGACCGTCGCCCTCTGTGCAGGGGAAAAACCACTTACACACTCTCATCCCAAACACATGTTGCGGCTAATTCTGCAATCCACGCGAGGCTGCAGTCAGCGCTGAGAATTACACTCACCATTTTACCAACAACAAACCAGACCTGAGGGTAATCACAGCCAGGCGGGTGTTTGTGTTTCAAGTGATTAAATAACATGGAAGTCCAGTGCAGTCATGAAAATTGTGTTATTACGTAATCCATTCACTGTATTTTCCAGAAAGTGGATTAACAAAAGTGCGAGGCTCAATCCTGTGACGTTGGATAGATTTTTAAAACAGTTTTTGTTCCTTTTGAAAACCGAGGAGCCGTGAGAAAGCACGAACACGACACTGAGAGGGAGTGTGTACATGTGTTTCGGTGTGTGTGGTAGAGGAAGGAATGTGCTCGGGGGTTCCAGTGGTTCCTCTTACATCACGAGAAGGTGTGTATGAGTACAATTGTATGTGTGTGTTGGATCCCCTTCACTTCCAAAAGGCTAAAGAGGCGTCTTCTTTTCCCTTTGGCTGACCCTCCCACCAGCAAAGGGTGGGAGTCAGACAGTTCATTTACTCGGTGTGTGTGGGACTCCATATGTGTGTGTGTGTGTGTGTGTGTGTTTGTGTGTAATTTCTCTTGAGCTGCTGATAACAAAGCCTCAGTTAATCAACACTTGGCAGCAATCACACCTCATTCTTTGTCCCTCTCTCTACGTCTTTCATCCACGTTCTTTATATACGTTCATTTGTGTAACCGTAGACATTTAGTGCTGGGATTCTTTAGGTTGAAGGCTTTGTTTTGAAGTGTCAGTGACGCCAAGTCTTTTTTAAGCCTGTTTTTCCTTTAAGCTCCGGGCTTATGTGTGTATACTGTATATATATATGCGAGTGTGTATGTGTGTGTGTGTGTTTTGTAGTGGAAAGCCGATGACGCTAGTGTGACACACTGTGACACTCCAGGACCTCAAGGAATCCCGCCGTGTTTACTGTGTGGTTGCCAGGCAACACAGGACCATGTTGGAAAAAAGCCACTGACAGAAGGAGCCGGGCCAGTGTGCAGCTCGGGTGCCATGTTGCCCCCCCCCTTTCAGAAGTTAAAAGTGCTGGCTTTGAAATATGTCAGAGTGCTTTTCATGTCATTGACTCTGTGAGATGTCCAGTGTGTTATGGCCGAACCTGTTTGTGTCAGAGGCTATGTATGTTTGAAGACGGAGCCAAGAGCAGCATATGTTTATATGAGGCTGACAGTGATACATAGAGATGCACAGAGTGAGCGGTGTGTGTGTGTCTGTGAAATGGTCTCTTCAACAACAAACACCCATTCAACAAGTTGGGTGTTATTGTCTTTAACCCTCAGAGTCCTACAACATTTGTAGTGACACCTAACTTTTACTAGGTTTTTTAGTCTTTCTCAGGTATTTCTGTAGTATCAGTCTGATTCAGGAAAACCTCGGCTTCTTTTGGTTGATTTTAAGTCACAGTTTTACTTTGGTCTGAGAATTATTGAAGTTTTGAGAAAAAGATTGTTGTCTTTCAAATGAATTTTTCTTGGCATTTAACCTTCCCCAAGTAATTCATCACACTTTATTATAATATCATACTGTGCATTTTGCAATTTGAAACCGGTATTTTCATACATTTCATTTACTGTGTAGATCAGAGCAAATTCAATGGCTATTAGCTGAAAAATGCCGAAAAAAGTGAATTCTTCAGCAAAATATATCATTAATTGAACATAAAATCAAGTGTCTCCAACCACTGCCATTGGTCAAACTACTAAAAAGTAAATTAGAAGTGGGTTTTACTGGTGAATCAGTGTTGTAGAAGATGACAGTTTCCATGTTCACTATAGAGCCTCTAAATGACCAAATGGATCATATCTGATGGCAATGTAAAGCTGAGAAGCCGCATTTTATGTGAATTATTTACATATATTCATAAGATTACTTGTTCAAAACTTATAAAACATTTTAAATCAGTAGATGCTTTTTGTTGCCAGTAGATGTTTAGATCTTAAAGAGAGTTAATGTGTTAGTTGTTCACATCTTGTTTGAACATACAGTAGATGTTTTAGACCTCCAAATGAATTGTAGACGTCTAACCTTCCCTAAGCAAGTTACAGCCTTTTATTGACTCAAATGAAGAAATTATGATGAATTAATTCTGCACAGTTCCAATGCATATACACATTCCCTACAGAGGGTCTAAGTGTATAGATAAGACCCATGTGAAACCACTGAGAAGTTGGGATTAGTAATTAAAACGTTATTGAACATTTTAGCCACAGATGATCTCAGTCTTTGAGGGTTAAGCAGGAAACTAACATAACAGACGTTTGTTAAGACCAGATCCTAAGTGAAGGATCTGAATATTAGTTGGGTTTTGCACATATACATAATAAGACAATAAAAGTGTAGACGTTTGAACAGGAGAGGTTAGAAGTGAATGCCTCCCTTAAAACATTAAGCAGTCATGTAAAAAGTTGCAGGACTAAAAATGAGTACAATAGTTAAATGAAATTACAGCTTACAAACTATGAGGCAGCAAAACCTATGAGATAGTAACATTTTTCAACGAGTAGAGTCCTTTTCAGATGGTTTTTTGAATAAGGATAATGTAGAAGGAACACAATTATAGTATCTTTGAATATTTGAAAACTTGAATAAATTTTGAAGGTCATCAGTTAGGTGAACGGATTTTTACATGAAAACACAGATAAAAAATAGAACTGATAGGATATGAAGAATTATCGAGTGTAACTGCACTGCACAACCTGTATCATGACAATAAAGCTATTCTATTCTAAGCCTATCTATATGATTTAGGGTCTATACCTGCTCATGTGACCTCTTCAAATTATAGTAATAAATAAAATAAAGATAATAAAAAAGATTTGAAACACTCAGAGTTTAACTCAGTTACTTGAATTGACAAATAACATCACCCAAAGTTTTTCTTCTTTATGGCTTACAGCTGCTTTTCCCCTTTTAAAATGTATTAATCAGTAATCTAGATAGTAATTATCAAATATGAACACCACAGATACTATTACAAGTACATTTGTAGGTTTTGAAGCAGAAGATGAAGTCAATAAACTACTTTAATTGCTGATATTAGGGATACTGGATTAAATACCTGTATCTAATGTCCATGATACTGCTTTTTTTTTTGTCATGTAGGAAGACTATGAGGTGACACCTGATGAAAAAAGGAAAAGCAGGGGGGACCAGATCATCAAGACGTTTCTTGCTAAACAAGTAAGTTAATCTGAGTCTTTTACATACATTTAACGACTGTTTTTGTATGTAGTAAGTCAGACACGTTTAGTTGGGCTGTACTGTAATTGAAGTGTAACAAGTGGGAGAGAATTGTAAGCAGACAGTAATGTTGAATTAAAGCCTTCCTAACACTCAAAGGGTGTAATAATTCACATGGAATGTACAAAAACAATGTATGCACAATGTCAATGAGTGGATGTTTAATTTATTGTTAGTAATAAACAGTATTTTTGTGTGTGCACGTATGTCACTGTGTGTTTACATGTGTCGGTGTAGTCACCTCAGCGTGTAGACATAGCGGAGGTCTTTGCAGATCAGTGCAGAGAAAACCTGGAGCTCAGTCCATGTAAGGAGATCTTCAGCAACTGCCGCAAGTGAGTCTTTATTCACTCTCACCTGGTGCATTTTCAGGCCTAGTTTCTATTTTTTCCCTCATGTTTTGTATAAACTTTAAATTGATTAATGTTCAGTGTAAGTGTGTGCTGAGTGATGCAGCCTTGTTGTATGTTGAACCAGGGCCGTCCACGACTACCTGAGTGGTGCTTCTTTTTCTGACTATCAGAACAGCATGTACTTTGACCGTTTCCTGCAGTGGAAGATGCTGGAAAGGTAAGCTAAAAGCAACAAAGGCAAAATAAAAATTAAGAACAAATGTAATCATACAACCATAAATACGATTTTTGGAACTATGACGTCACTCACTTGAAGTCAGTCATTCACCTGTCGCTAAGCTCCACCCCCCTTGGTTACTGTTGCTACCTCTGACAAGCTTTGGCACTGCATATGAAACTACAGTATGACATTTTTTCACTGAAAAAAATAAGTTGAACAATTTTTATTAACACAAGAAATTAAATTAAGGCTAGAATTAAGAATAGAATTGTAGGCAAAATCAGATTTTAATGATGCACATCAGTTTCTAATTCACTGTACTTTTATTTTTACAGTGGTAATAATACATATTTTTTGTTTGTTTCTCAGATATGTACTTGTCTGGCTAGGTTTTATTGCTAATTTCTTCTGATGTTGTTTTTTCCTAATAAAATCAACCTAGAATGAACTAAATGCACTCTTTTAATAAACTGTAAAACATTTTTAATCTAGAGACTTTTCTCACTTCCCAAAAAAATAAAACTAACCTAAAATGAGTCAGTTCATCAAAGCAGAAATAACAAAATACTTAAACTAAATCTAAGCTGACAACAAAAAACAGACTATAAATAAAAACTAATGAACTTTTCCAAACTATAATAAGTGTTGAATGTAATTAAACTTGAACACTTGTCGAGTAAAAAAAAAAACAGCAAAATGAAGTTTGATCACTACAGACAGGAAAGTGTTTTATGCAGAGGGTATTATCAGTGGCAGTCGAAAGTAAACAGCAGGCTTTCAGAGCTTCCTTGATTGCATCCGTGTCTGGAAAGTGAAATAGCGTACAAAAGGCCCCACCCTTTGTACAGGAAACAGACTCAGGATGGTATTGAGTTCTGCAGATAATATCTCTGTCCTAATCAATACCATATGAGTGTCTATTAATGGATTTTGCTGTGTCTGTGTTCTGTCAGGCAACCAATCACTAAAGACACATTCAGACAGTACCGAGTGCTCGGGAAGGGGGGGTTCGGAGAGGTAAGTTTATGACAACAAGTACTAAGGATGCTCATAAGTACTTTTGTTTTTACAGTGCTATAATACGTGTTTTTGTTTGTTTGTTTGTTTCTCAGGTGTGCGCCTGTCAGGTTAGAGCGACAGGGAAGATGTACGCCTGCAAAAAACTGGAGAAGAAGAGGATCAAGAAGAGGAAAGGAGAATCGATGGCTCTCAATGAGAAGCAGATTCTAGAGAAAGTCAACAGTAGATTTGTTGTGAGTAAATATAAAATGAAAGTAAACACAGAGGGCTCCATTGTGCCTGGGTTTGCCTTCACCCAAGTGTTGTTTTCCACTAGGTGAGCTTAGCGTACGCCTACGAGACCAAAGACGCTCTGTGTCTGGTGCTGACGATCATGAACGGTGGAGACCTGAAGTTTCATATCTACAACATGGGAACGCCCGGCTTTGAGAAGGACAGGGTCCAGTTTTACGCTGCTCAGATCTGCTGTGGCCTCGAGCATCTGCACAGGGAATCCATCGTCTACAGGTAGAGACGTACATGTTCAGCTGTATGAACAGAAATGTAAAGATGGTGTTTCTCAGGATTCTGGTAGTTTTCTGGTAGTCTTTTTTTTTTTTATTAACTTTATATGCACTTGAGGTTTATTCTACTTTCAGGAATACATAGAATTAAAAACTATTATTTTAAACTGACAGTTAATATGTTGATTATTTTGTCGATTCATTGATTGTTTGGCCTGTAAAATATCAGAACTTGGTGAAAAATGTCAACCAGTGTTGCTCTAAAATCCAAGACAATGTTTTCAAATATCTTCTTTTCAATAACCTAAAGCTGTTCAGTTTACTGTAATAGAGGAATGAAGAAACCAGTAAATATTCACATTTAAGAAACCATAATCAACAAATTGGGACTTTTTTTCCTTAAACAATTGCTCAGCGTTACCAATTATCCAAATAGTTGTTGACTAAAGCTGCAAGAGATGAAATTAGGTTTAAAAACACCAAATCATCATATCGACTAACTTTTGCAGCCCTGCATTGAATATAAAAACATTTTAGTAAATCATATTTATAATGAAGACTTCAGTAGAGTTTGCTTAAATAATGGTGTATATGAACTTAAAAGTAGAAGTAGTCACAGAATGTAAATAACTGTCATTGTGCAAAGTTCTTTTGGAAAAGCAAAAATGTTAAAAGACAAAATATACAGCTTTTACATTTACATTACAATACAAATCTTGACTCTTTAGTGGCATTATGTGCTTAAATAGATGGACTGTTGTTCATAATGTCCCAAAAGAGAAAGATATGAGGATTGTTGTAACAGCTGGTAGTAATGGTACGCACAGTTAACAGCGTCTCCTCTGAATCCATTCTATAAATAGCACCCTGTAGCTCTTTATAGCATAATGATGATGATAATATCATATAATTAATATAATATCATGTAATTTGCAGCCTGTTGAAGTGTTGCAGCAGTTGTATTAACTGTTTTGTTCTTTTCATACTTTACAGGAAGTTAAAACAGGTACATCAGATTATCCAGAATATTATACAGCACTCATATTTAGTTAAAGCTACAGTAGACTAAAAATCAGGGGAAAAAACATTACAATAGACAATTTGTCCACAATAAGACAGATATCAAATTTTTTCTGCATTTAGATCGCTTCATAGAAACTACATTTTAGGTGAGCAAAATGGAGATTTTATCAAACTAAAACATTAACACTAAAACATAACAAAGTGATGATTATGGCACATTGTGGCAATTATCACACCCCAGTTTGCACATTCCTGTCATTTTGCATAGTGAACATGCACCTGAAACATCAATTACAGATCATAGGTTCTAGATCCTCTGATACAGTTTATTCCTTTACTTTCTTTACTTTCTTGGTAAATTCCACTGGCATTTTCAGTTGAATAACGTCTCAGTTGGCATGTCTGTGTCTGCACATGAACTTTGACACCATGGCAACATGGCCCTATTGTTTATCTGTTGCTAGGTAACCTACTTCAGTGATGATTCTGTTCTATATAGCAATGTGATTGTAAGTCTTCTGTATTCCAAAATTACTGATATCTCTTAAAATATTGGTCCTATCAACTTTTCACTACTCTCTTCCTCGACCATAAGTACACAAGTATGCCAAACTGCAGCAGTCAGCTCTTTCCGAATTTTGTGTGATGCCCGAGACACACACACGGACAGAGTCTACTTCCCTTTTATAATATAGGATATGTCACTGTTACCTAGGAAACGGACAACAAATTCGGTGCTGTGACAAAAACTAGCTCAAAAACCCAAACCAAAACTATTAAGTTAAATTAAGTTTGTAACTTAAGTTGCTGTTCAACTTCATGACTCAATTAAGTATTCATGCTATTATTTTACTGGTCTGACCCACTTGAGATTAAATTGAGCTGGATATAACCCTTGAAATAAAATGAGTTTAATGCCTTTGACTGTTAATTTCTTCAGTGTAATTTTTGCACTTCACAAATTTTCACCCCTTGGTGGGCCAGTTTTGGCCCATGGGCCATGTGTTTGACACCCCTGTTCTACAACATTGATGCAACAATAAAACTCATGTAGTTTGACAATTAACAGAGGTTGTAGACAATTGTTTTTATGTTCAGTTAATGTGAAAAATTAATATGCAAAAGTCACCTTTTCCTTCAGTTTCCTGTTTTGAATAACTTGAATATACTCTGAGCTTTTTTGAACATCTACATGATCAATAAATCAATTATACAAAAATATCTGATTTTCACTGAAAAATGCAGAGGATAATATTATAATAAAAAGTGATAAATGTTGCCCTAAAATAATTGTAGGTCTCTAAGGGTTACACAAATTGCCGCCTTATGCCTCAATCCAAAAACAATCCAAAGTTTTGTTCCTACTGAATGTTTTTTCTGACTGTAACCCATTGATGTTCTGTGTTATTTGCAGAGATTTGAAACCAGAGAACATCCTATTAGATGACAATGGTGAGTTATGAAGCTGTGCCGAGCTCATATTTCTGGTTATTGCATTGGACAGACTGCAGTTCACAGTCCACTACTTTTCCACCCAGTTCTTATTTAGAGTAGCATGTCGGTCTGATTTGCTGACCGCTGCTGTTTTGTAGGACACATTCGTATTTCTGACCTGGGGCTGGCCATCAAAGTGCCTGAAGGAGAACTCATCAGAGGCAGGGTGGGGACAGTTGGCTACATGGGTAAGAAACAATATCGTCAACATTTTCAGCTGACCAGAGCATTAACCAGCTCATAACTATAACGACCTGTTTCCTCTCTGTTTCTCTCTCTCTCT